>CM076990.1:181738231-182938231 GCA_039090855.1 Macrothele yani | reverse complement strand
TCAATCTGGTGTGTGGAATACAACGTCACACACATTTATTTTTCGAAGCACTGGAGAAGGGATTCTCCGATTTTTCCTATCTCGCGGTGTGGAAATAACATCACACCATTGCGAGATTTTGAACGGTCGGGTCATCCGGATAGTTCGGGCGCCATTATAACGAAGTAAATTTCGCCGTCATTTTTCTCCGCGCCAGGATTCGAACCCGGGTCCACTCATTCCGGAATAAGTTGCTCTACCAGTTGAGCTACGCGGACGTTTTATTCTGATTCCTATCTGCTTTTATGTCGTGTGCGTCCTTCTGGCAGGTACGTCACATCTCCTGGTACGTTACACATTTACCGCTTTTTTTTTTTTTCGTTTGATAATATTGCAACATTAAATGAACCTAAAGCGGGAGAGAAAACCCTCCTAACATCTGAATGCATCTATAATACGATAATCCAAAGTTCGATTAGTCCTTACGAAAACAAATTTGAGGGTCGGTTTACCACCAAAAAGAGAATCCAAAGGTAGATTCATCCCAAGAATAAAATCCAAATGTAAGGATTTGTAACTCTACGTTTCGTTTCTAGATGCCTATTCCATGTTGTTTGAACATATTTTTACTTCAATACTCAGTACAATTGATTATAATAATCCTTTTTTTTTTCTTGCACATATTTTTTTCCTGAAGAAATATTCTGGTTGCCTTTATTTTATTTTCCTTTGTTTTTCCTGAACTTCTTTTGATTCATTTCACGAAACTAAAAGTTTCCTATCGTCTTCATTAGCAAAACGTTTGAATGTGTGGTTTTCATCAGAAGAATTCAAATAAACAAAACTACAGTAAAAAAGCATTCCGATAGCCTTTATTAACTTCTTTCGAAAGAGTTTAAGTCCGAATGATAGAGCTGATTTCACCGAACAAATTTTTTCAGAAACACTTCACGCCTGGAATGTCGCGTAACGTTTTAATTTTTTTCACTTGGCCTTAACGTACGCAGATTATAGGAGCTTCAGAAAATACAAAAAATCCTTCCGCTCATTAAAAGTCCATGATATCTCTTCTCGTCAAAAAGCACGAGTAGTTTTTGCTCGGCTCATTAATTAGGATGAAAATATTCAGTCCTGAAAATTAATTAAGACTGCAGTTATTAATTATTCAAACGAATTGCAGAGTTGTAATTGCCTAAACCTCGACTGCACTTATGCTAGATGCAAAGCTAAAAAATGATGTCTTTGTTTTGCAAAAATATCAGCGGAATTATTCAGCCATCGTATAAATAGCCAATTGTAGCTTTCCATCGCCGAACACTTTGATATAAATAACGTACCTCGAAGACGCGAACCAAAAAATGGAGTACGAATTAATCTTTAAAGAACTTTGCAATCTTCATCGAAACAATTTCGAACTTTTTTTTTATACAGAGGGCGAAGTCCGTTTACCAATTAAATGTGTTGTAAAGACATCGTTCGTCAGTTACCCTAGAGAAAATGTTTTGAATTCCCGATCTTATTATCTATTGAAAGTGACGCTCTCCACATCTGATAAATAATGAGACGTATGAAAATTTCTTACTTTTTATCTTAATAACTTTTGTTTGCTTTTTTTCTTTTGTAATCCTTTTGTTTTTTGCAGCTTCTACTCTTTTTCCCAATGCCTGCTTTTTGAAAACCGTGACCGTAATGAAGTTTTACGTGATGAAGAATGGCGATGAAATGCAGGATACCTGCCTCATTTTTTTTCCTTTATTAATATTAGGCTATATTTATGCAAGCCACCAAAAGAGATTCATTCCAAGATGAAATTGCGTTCTGTACTACAACGCAACCTGTATATTTCTTTCTTCGTTGCGCCCCCCCCCCCCCCCCGTCTCGTATCAACGTGTGGTTCCGCAAAGATCTATAATAATAATAAAAAAAAAAAAAGAAATTCTTAGAAATTCATTATTTGGTTTGTCGTACAACAGAAGAGAAAAGCCGAGTTAATGGAATTCAAGTGAGTTTGAAACTTTAACATAAAATTAAATGTTGTTATTCATAAGCTAAAGGACATTTCGGAGAGTTCATGATGTGGGTGAAATGTTTAATTTTCATGTGCGAAGGCAGACAAGAGTGGTCAAAATGCGTTGCATATTAAAGGAGCGATTTCTTCTTTTTTATTTTTCCCCCTCTTATTTTTTTTTATTTTTTCTGTTTAAATGAATATTAGAGCTAGGTATATTTGATTGATTGAAAATATCCTTCTTTATTCCTTGATACCTGTCGTAGTTAAATAGAATGATATTACCTCCCATTTTCCAGGAAAATTTTAATCATTGTACATTATTCCTTTTTGTCGGACATAGTTAAATTAGAAGACGTGAAAATTCTGAAAAGTTATTGCATTGAAACGGCATGAAACTGATGAAAAGTCACTTACAGGAAAAGATAAAAATTTCGAAAAAGTCATTGAAATGATGTTGAAATTCTGAAAATTCATTTAACACACGCGGTATGAATGCCCTGAAAAGTGGTTTAATTCAAAATAGAGCACATCTGGTTTTGGTGGATCTTGCAGACAAAAGAGCCCTTGGTGCAAAAATTAATTTACCTTCATTCAAAATAACGCAGTTTTCAAATTTTTATGTTTTGTTTTGTTTTGGTTTTTGAAGTGACGGTGCAGTTTTGAATTACGTAAATGGCACAAGATCGGAAAACAACGAATAGATATTTAGGAGATGTCCCCCTCTCCTTTTTTTCTTTAAGCAGCTGAATTTTTCTGCTGTATTCCATGCAGTGCTCAAAAAAAAAAAAAAAAAAAAAAAAATTACGTGGTTAATTCTTCCTCTCACACAGTAGCGAGAATCGTGACCTTTTCAAACTTGTTACCAGAATCTTGCAATCCTAAAACGGGTACCATTTCAGATATATAATAAACCAAATAAACCTAATAACTATATAATAAACCAAATAAACCTAGTAACTACATAAGAAACCATAATAAACCCAGCGCCGGCTCAAAGCATATTTGCACCCCGATGCAAAGAGCCACTTCGGCACCGCATAGTGGATTTTTCGCTGTAGAAAATGTACATGATGTTTTCGTATTCAATATATTCGTATGCACATGGCTGTTTTTCCCCAATCCACTTTGTGACTTACTACATAGGTGGCACCAGGGCCGTGCCTAGCAGGGGTACTGGCTCCCCGGTAATAAATAAGGGCGTCTTCCTCCCCCTTCTACTTCGTTTCCGTGTGACTTTCCTATCGGGCACTCTAGCCCCAAATCTACTAGCTTCCTATTTCTAAGGGTTGTTTAAGACCTGGGGTCAGCCACTTTCTTCCTAAAATCCTCTACATATGATCATGATCATGATCATGCCTAGCAGGGGGCTAGAAGGATCATGATCAGCCCCTCCATGAAAGGCAAGCAACCACACCTCCCACCACACCCCGGAAAATGGGCGTTGTAAATTCTCTGAACTTTTATTTTCTGTGGTTTATGAAAATGACTTTTGTATTTCATTATAAGTACAAATACTTTACCTTATTTATTCGTGTATTGCACGTTTCTTAAAAAGCAAATTTGAAATGATGAAGCAAGAACGATGAGTAACTTAAAAGAAATTACTTCTCGAAGTGAATCAGTAGGAGCTGCTGCACTAGTGATTCTCTGCCACATCAGCACCTTGTTGCTGCTAAGCGTCAGGGAAGCGAAAAATCTTTTTTTTTTTCTTTATTCTTTCCCATTTCTCAAAAAATAAAATAAAATAAATAAATAAAGAGATTGACAGATGGAGGTGGAAATGTACAAATGAAACACTGTTCGTCACTTGGTAAATGACTATCAGAACCTGACTTGCTGTTAAAAAACTTCCAGGTGATTAATTACCGACAAAAAGTTTTGTCTGTGAGCGTTTTACTTAAATGTATCCCTCTAGGCGATGTAAAACAGTGCTAAAGAGAAATCTTTGTACGAGAGAGGGGGGGGGAGAGAGAGAGAGAGCTTTCAACTTCTTCCTGTTTGTTATTTTGCGAGGTCAGTATAGGAGTGGTTTTGCGATGCATGTGTGGGAGAAGTGTTTATTGGAGGGAATCTGAGGGCTTTTGGTTTTTGAGTGGGGAAGGGAAGGTCTGGCTGCTGACTACGGTAAGAAGAGTTACCACCGAGCACCAGAGGACGAGAATGACCCATTAAAGATGGATAAGAAAGGGCCGAAATTCGGCATCAATAACCCTTCGATGTCATTCTATGGATCCACGGAAAGAAGCAGAATGATAAACTAAAAAATAAATAGTTTTTTAACCAGGTTAAGAGAAATTTTTCTTCCAGCGATAATGACCCTGCAAATCAGCCATCATCAAACAAATTTCGACAATGAGATTTATTTTTTATATTTCAAGAGAGTCCCCCACCCCCTTCATATTTTGAATTCCATTTTTTTTTTTTTTTACTTTTCGGCAGGGAGAAATTGTTTTATTTAGTTTGTCGTTGAACACAGAGCTGCCCCCCCTCCCTTGGTTCTCAACGGCAAGTAGCAGCCTTTCAAGAACTTGCCAGTGGAGCTTAATTGGGAAAGTATTCGGCTCCGGAGTATCAGGACGGGGATTCAAAGTCCTCCACGGGCAAATTTTGGTTTTTCACCATGAAGCCCGAAAGTAATATTGGATCTACTGTCCGTTAGGTTCCTTGAAAATTGTGTGATGTTCCTTCCACATATCGTCTGGAATTAGTAAGAATTCCTTATTCTGCAGAGAGTTACTTCAACGGTTTGCGGCGGATCGGAAACCTGCGATTTCGTGCCCCCCCCCCTCCCACCTTCTCAAGGGAAGTGGATATATGTGACGTATGCAGGGGTGACCTACATGTCAAGACCGAAACCGGCAGTGATAAGGCCTTGTCGGTGTATCTTAATTGGGAAAGCATTGGGTTCTGGAGCAGAAGGACGTGGCTTCGAGTACTGCCACCGGTAAATTTGGGTTTTCAAAAACTTAAAGATAATGTGTTTTTAGTAACTTTCAAGAACTTAGTAACCCAAATTGTCACGGGGTAAATGGTGATTTCATTCACGCTAAAAAATACTGGATAAGTACTGCCCCCTCGTAAAATTATTGGGTGTACTAAATTCACCTAGCCGGATTGGTGCCCCTGATGTTTCTTTCTACTTAGAATACAGAGAGAAAAATGCGTAGATACTTTCTCTATAACCTCTATACATTTTATTCGTGCGGAAAAAATCAACAAAAAAAACACCTAAAATTTTTAGAGAGCGAAATTTCTCCCCACCTTTAATTGTCCCTCCAAGCAGCTGCTCCCTTTGTTTAATTAGAAATGAGGCACTACTGAGTGAGGGAGGGGAGGGGGCTTCAAGCAAATAAACACTGTGTTTCGTTTTCTCAGAGGTTAAACGGAAAGAATATGCGTTGACAGATACACAAAAGTAAGATAGTCTGTGGACAAAGCGGGAGGCAGGATGAATTGGTTAGTACTGCTTTGGGGAATAACCACTCCTTCCTTCCGGCTATAAAATCAAATGCGGATATAGGTGCTTCAGAAGTATTTTATTTTTCCCACACTGGCTATTCAACAATTAGAATTTTACATAAGTTGGATTGTCAGAGGGGTCCCCCCTCCCACCAACACACACACACACACACACATTTTTAGAGCAAATCCCCACATTTTATTTAGTTTGCACTGCTGATCCATAGCTAGGATTTTGGACTCTTATGGCCATTTTTCAGAAACGCGCCTTAATGATAAAAAAAAACAAAAAAAAAAATCTAAAACGCAATTTTCATAAAATTATAAGAAAAGTATAATCATGAACAAGTTAGTAAAATCATGCAATGCATTGATTATAATACGCTTTCTAACATACCAGAAATCATTACTCAAGTTATGAGAATAATGGTTGTGGAATAAATCTCGGTCCTGTGCCCTGACCTTTGATTCCATTTCGACGATATTCAACAGAACCGGTTCAGTATACCTCCGAAATAACATGATAAAGTTTTGTCGCAATGGAAGCATTTTTACGTAAGTTATAATGCGTAAGGGCTATGGAATAGATCCCGCTCTGTGTTCTAACCTTTGACCCCATTTCGCCCATTTTCAATGGGATTCGTCCCCAGGCAGGCTTCTACAACATGCTAACATTTCATCCAAATCGAAGAATTTTTACGTAAGTTATGACGTATAATGGCGATGGAAGTGATTCCGCTCTTATGTCCTGACCTTTGACCCAATTTCTCCCCTTTTCAATAGGGTTTGTCCCCAAGTAATCCCCTACCACATACTAAAATTTAATCGAAATCGAAACTTTTTTACGTCAGTTATAACGCATAAGAGCTGTGGAATGGATCCCGCTCCTATGTCCTGAACTTTGACCCCATTTCGTTCACTTTCAATAGAATTCTTTCCCAGGTGTTCCCCTTCCACATACTAAAAGTTCATCGAAATCGAACGATTTTTACGCGAGTTATCGTGCGGACGGACATACGCACACAACGCGTGACGTAATGAGACAGATGGCGTGACCGCGCGCCAACATCTCAATCGCGAGATTGTGACGTCATAAGATTTCTAAGCATGGGCAACATTAATGGAACGACGCCATGACACTAAAAACGTGGTAATTCGGGGTGGTTATTTAACGCACTAAACGAATTTTCCTGAAGTCGAGATCAAGCTAAATCGATTTCTAGTACTAGAAAAACGACTTTCATCAAAATCCTTAGAGCCGTTTTCAAAAACGCTCCCTATCTTCTGATTCAAGGCTTCTTGAATTGGAAGAGGAACTACAAAGGATCAAGTGGGACATCGTGGGGCTAAGTGAGGTAAGGAGAAAAGGAGAAGATCTCATTGAACTGAAAAGTGGACATCTCTTCTATTATCGTGGGACAGATACTGGTAGAACTAGTGGTGTTGGATTTATAATAAACAAGAAACTGAAGGATAAAGTGGTAGAAGTTGAAAGTTCCTCTGACAGAGCTGCACGACTCGTTATCCAACTATCGAGAAGATACCAGGCTCAGATTATTCAAACTTATGCACCCACCACAAGTCATCCTGAAGAAGAAATTGAAGAATTTTATGAGGAAATTCGTCATCTAAATAATAAAGGTAAGCAGCACTTGAAGATAATTATGGGAGATTTCAATGCAAAAATAGGGCAACGGCAACAGAATGAAACTTCAGTAGGTAAATTCGGTCACGGCAACAGAAACCAGCGTGGAAATACTCTCGTTGAGTTTGCAGAGGCAGAAGGATTTTTCATCTTGAATTCCTTTTTCAAGAAAAAGCCACACAGGAAATGGACATGGAGACATCCAATTGGGACGACAAGTGAAATTGATTTTATTATGTGTAACAAAAAATTCGTCATCGAAGACTGCAGTGTGCTGAACAAGTTCAACACAGGTAGTGACCATAGATTGGTGAGATGTAAGATGCACCTCAACACTAAACTGGAACGTGGCAAGCTCATAAGACAAACAAAATGTATTGACATAACCAACCTTAAAAAACACCATAATACTTTCAAGTTGGAACTGAAGAACAGATTCTCTGCTTTAGAAGGCCTAACATCGGAAGAAGTGGATATTTCGGAAGTTAACAGAAAAGTAACCAAAGCTCTTATGGAAACAGCAACAAAATTAGCTGGGTCTAAGAACAAGTTGCATGTGAACAAATTATCAGAAAAAACCAAAATGTTGATGCAAAAAAGAAGAGAGATGAGGACAACTAAAGAAGATGTGACTTCCAAAGTGGAATATATAGAGCTATGCAAGACAGCACGAAAAAGTATCACTGAAGACGTAAGGAAATTCAACTGTGAGATAGTGAGGAAAGCAATTGAAAACAACCAAAGCCTAAAGATAGCAAAGGGACATCTCAGTAAGGGAAGAAAACAGATTATGGCTCTGAGAAAAGAAGATGGTTCTATAACAAGAAATAGAGGCGAAATTTTGACAAGAGTGAAAGATTTCTACTCCAAATTATATGAAAGGGATGATACATGTACTCCAGACATCATGAAAGGTACCAGTACCAGAGTTCTTCCAGTCCTCCCAGCAGAAGTTGCTCATGCAATCAAGAACATGAAGCGGGGGAAAGCTCCAGGAGAAGATGGAATTACTATAGACATCATACAAGAAGCAAGTGGAGAAATTGAAACGGTACTCGCCCAAATTTTCACCCGATGCCTTAATGAAGGGAAGATTCCTGAGGATTGGAACAATGCTACAATGATCCTGCTACATAAAAAAGGTGACATTGAGGATCTCAGGAACTACGGACCTATCAGTGGTTTATAAAATCTTCACTAAAGTTCTTTCACACCGCTTGAAGGTAACACTGGACATGGCTCAACCGAGAGAACAAGCTGGATTCAGGAGTGGCTACAGCACAACAGATCATATCCACGTACTGAGAGAACTAATTGAAAGAGCGAGGGAATATGAACTTCCATTGTGCATGGCTTTTATCGATTATGAAAAAGCCTTTGATTCGGTGAAACCATCAGCAGTTACCACGGCTCTGAAATCCTGCGGTATTGAAGATGCATACATTAATATTATTAATAACATCTATGAAAATGCAAGTGCAAAGATTCGGCTGTTTGAAAATACAACACACATAAAAATTGGAAAGGGAGTGAGACAAGGTGACACCATATCTCCGAAGCTCTTTAATGCCACATTGGAAAATGTCTTTCAATCACTGAACTGGGAAAACAAAGGGATAAAGATTAATGGAGATTATCTAACCCACCTTCGTTTTGCTGATGACGTAGTCATTTTTGCAACTACCCCATCAGAGCTGCAGAGTATGATCCAGGAACTTGCTGACAAGAGTAAAGAAGTGGGATTAAAAATTAACTTTCAGAAGACAAAAGTGATGTTCAATGCTTTTACAAGAAATGAAGATTTATCGATTGATGGAGAAAAACTGGAGATAACAGATACGTATGTTTATCTTGGACAGCAGATATCAAGTGAGGGTCACATTGATGAAGAAATTAATCGGCGTACAAAACTTGCCTGGAGAGCTTTTGGAAGAAACAGCATAATTTTCAAGAGCAATATGCCATTATGTCTTAAAAGAAAAGTGTTTGATCAATGCATCCTTCCAGTGCTTACGTATGGTGCAGAGACGTGGACCTTAACTAAAAGAGACATACAAAGGCTGCAGACAACTCAAAGGAGCATGGAGAGGTGCATGCTTGGTGTAACCAGGAGAGATAAGAAGAGGAACTCGTGGATCCGAAAAATGACGAGAGTGGAAGACATCATGATCAGAGTTAAATCCCTGAAATGGCAATGGGCTGGACATACTGCCAGAAGGACAGACCATAGATGGACAGCCGAAATTCTAGATTGGATTCCAAGGGACAGGAAAAGACCCAGAAAAAGACCACATGGGAGATGGGTGGATGAAATTCGTAAATATGCGGGAGTGACATGGAGGAGACTGGCACAAGACAGACCGTTGTGGAGGAAACTTGGGGAGACCTTCGTCCAGCAGTGGATTGATAATGGTTGACAATGATGATGATGATGATGATACAAGAATTGCTCCTTTAATAGAATGGGATAAGGTCGATGGAATGGATGTCGATCCTATGTCCTGACCTTTGAATCCATTTCGTCCATTTTCAAGAGGGTTTGTCCCCAGGTGGTCCCCTACCACATAATAAAATTTCATCGAAATCGAACCGTTTTTACGCACGTTATGACGCATAAGGGCAATGGAATGCATTCCGCTGCTATGTCCTGACCTTTGACCCCACTTCACCCATTTTCAATAGTGTTCATTCCCAGGTGGTCCCCTACAATGCACTAAAATTTCATCAAAATCGGACAATATTTACGCAAGTCATGACGCATACGGGCAATGGAATGGATCCCGCTCCTATGCAGTGACCTTTGACCCCATTTCGTCCATTTTCAAAAAGGTTCGTCTCCAGGTGGTTCTCTACCACATACTAAAATTCCTTTGAAATCGAACCATTTTTACGCGTGTTATCGTACCGACAGGCGGGAAGACGGGAGGACAGACAGACGGACGGACGGACAGACGGACGGACAAAGCTGGAGTATATACGCTTCTTCAGCCTACGGTTGGAAAGCGTAAAAAATGGCATTCAAAAATTTGTAACCTCACTATTCACTTACGAAGATAAATCTTTGGTAATGAAAACACTTTATACCTATTTTTAGCGTACGTTGCAAGAACAAATAAGTGCCTGTCACTCTACAAATTAATTAAACTTTACGTTTTACCTTTAACCTTCGCAGATTGATCAGTATCATTGTCAAACTCTGTTTCTGTGCACAGGTCATATTGCGGACAATCCCAAACTCCTGCTTCTGTCTCTGTCACGCGTCCTACGATCGTTTAGGCTGGTTGACCTTCTGCTCAGAGCTTGATCGTTAGCGTGAAATACAAAATAAATTCCCGTTCGCAGTTGTAACCAAGGGCTACATCAGCTTCATTCGACAGACAAGAAAAATATTTTTTTCTTTTTTTTTCTTTTTTCGTGGCCTTGTGACCGGAAGACTTGTCGTCCAATTCTGGAGAAATAACAACAGTTCATGTGGCGGTTAGAAGGAGAAATAACAACAGTTCATGTGGCGGTTAGATGAAAATATTCAAAAATATGGAAAGTTTGGGCTCTCACTGCTGTTTAAAACCTTACAGTTAATCTAACTACAATCTATTTAATTATCTTAAAGACGACTGATATATGGTCGTTATAAAATGTTGAGAGTTTACGCACTATATGTACCTCAAAATGCGAGCTGGGGGAAAAACTGATTTTTCAAACGTGACTTTTAGAAGTAGAGAGAGCAAGAAAAAAGTTTAAGCATTGATGCGCCCTAGCAGAAGAACTGCAGTATTTAAAGTGGACAATACGCGCGATATTCATCACACCAAGTCAGCGGCGAAGCCAGAAATTTCTTAGGGGGAGGGAGGGGGGTGTCCATGGATTTGGTTCATCGGTGAATGTCTCCCGGAAAAAAAATACTCCAAGTGAAAATAAGTCTAAAATCTTTAAAAGTCAAGAAATGGAAAAAACATTATTGAGAAAAAATCTTTTTTTTAATATATATATATATATAGCGTAAATATGTATTTGAATCCGTACTCAATCACCCTCAAGGCGGGGGTCCAGACACGAGTAACCCCCCCCCCCCCCCTGGCCTCTCCTATGCACCAAGGGGCATACCATGCGAAAATAATTTTTTCTCTTGGATTTTTAGGAATGGTGATACACTTTGCAAGCAGGAATGCACGCTTACACCACCTGGCGGCGGAAATGCGAATTAGAAAAATGTTTAACTTCAATTTTGTGCTCTAACCAATAGTTTTGTCTTAATTTTAATAAAAACGTAACAAAAACGATATTTTTATTGTGATCATAAAAGTTTTAACGTTGTAGATTGTTTGAAAATCACAACATGAGTATTTGTTTGGTATGGAATTTGCAGCCTGATACAGCAGTTTTAAAATGATATACATATATACCAACATGTTTCCCATGACTCAGAAAATATGGGTCAATGTGGTTGGTACTATTACTGGCTAACCACAGGTTGGGATGCACCACTACGCCAGCAGGTAATTCCATCGACCTTTGACCAGGTATAATCAATATTTACATTCACATTTTCCAAAATACGTATACAGAGTTACTCGTCAAAAGCAGTATCACTTTCTTCACTAAAAGCAGGTGAGTTGTAGCATGATAGGCCATTGCAGTGCTCATACATTGCAGAGCAATATAATCTAGATTTTCTACCCACAATAATTACTGGATGTTTTATAATTATGTGTGATATGAAAAACAGAATGTTTATCTATCTACACTTTAACGTTGAAGCCCTTCCGGAAGCAAGTAGCGCACCGTTCAATGGCAGACTTATGACTTCGGAAAAGAAGAACTAATGCATGCATGAACGAAACTCACCTTAATAACTGCATCCTGAGTTGAAGAAAAGACGAACTATTTAATAAAATAACGTGATAGAAGCACTGTATACACAGAACTAACAGGATCACTTATTATAGCTTGCAAACATGGCAGCTGATGAAGAACAAACAACAACGTCATTATATGTTCTGTCTCCACTTAGCGAGGACTCATTTCAATTGTGTGCTGTCCGTTATTCCTCTTCCATGTGTAAGACCTCCAATTTCTTTCACGGCGCACTTAAGACACTACTCTATACACATGTCCGTCCACGTACCAGACCAAAACATCATACTCCTTCTCACAGTGAAGAATCCTATGTTAAAAAACAAATCGTGTTCTTTCTCTTACAGTTTTGAACCTATCTTCATCATTTGTTGAACATATAGATGGGCCAACTTTGCATGAGGCAAGTGTCCTACCCCCACTCTTAATTTCTGACGGCCTGCAAGTTCTTCACCTGTTGTAGTTCTTGAAAATGTTTTGTAACAACTTCTATGGTAGCGTGCTTCTGGTGCTACGAGATTAGTTACACTAAGAAATCTGGATCTTACCCCTCCTCCCCTCATCATTTCGTACATCACATTTTTAAAAAAACTTTTCCCTTTATTTTTAAAGTCGCTAACATGTGAAAATTCCTACGTTCTGATGTAGTTTTGGAATCAACACTTGCTTCCTCTCCACAAATCAAGAAGTTTGTTTTGAAATCGAACTTCTTTTCTGAGCTCCTTAAACAAGATGAAAATGTTGAAGTACGAGATGGATTAGGAGTCTATACTGCTGCTGCAAGAGCAGCATTGATACTACACTGCTGGCCACCCAAAATGCAACACCAAGAAGGACACGAGATAGCAAAGTCAGATTTACTGGACACATAAAAACAGATACAAAAATGAAATGATTGAGCTTACAGGCCCATGCGACTTGCGGAACACGCAGACATCAATAGTTCGTGTGGCTCCCATGACAGGCAAAAACGGCCAATACACGCCGCGGCATCTAACGAAAGAGGCTTTGGATGTGGGCTTGGGGTATGTCGGTTCAGGCTGCTTCCACACGTAGCCACAGTTCATCAGGTGTAGCCGTGGGTGGTGCTTGCCGAGCCACTCGGTTGCCGATCAGCTATCAGACGTGTTCGATGGGTAACATACCGCAAGAACAGGCGGACCACGGCAGCAGTGACACTTGGTGGGCCCGGAAGAATTGTTGCACTATGCGTGCCACGTGCGGGCGCGCATTGTCCTGTTGAAACGTGGCCGCTGACAGGTCCTGAAGATAAGGAAGGACTGCAGGCTCCAAAACGTCGGAGATGTAGCGGTGGTTGTTGAGTGTACCGGCGATGCGTACCAGAAGGGTGCGGGTGTCATATCCAATTGCGCCCCAAACCATAACACATCAGGCGACCGACCGGCGACCGCGTAATGCAGGCGTCATAACACATCAGGCGACCATCAGGCGACCGCGTAATGCAGGCGTCATACAGTCTCTCGCCGCGGTGCCGCCACACGCGAATCCGACCATCGTGGTGTTGCAGGCAGAAGCGAGATTCGTCGGAGAAGACAATGTCGTGCCATTCCGTAGTCCAGGGGCGGCGTTCAACGGCCCAATGCCGCCTCACTCGCTGGTGGTGTAACGTGAATGGTAATCGGAGAAATGGGCGCCGTGCGACAAGTCCCCGCTCCTGCAGACGACGTCGAACGGTACGTGCTGACACAGGTTGTTGCGCAACACACCCTAATTCCTGCGCTAACGTTCGTGATGTGGCGGTGCGAGCCGTCAATGCCCGCCGCACAACCCGGTCGTCTCGTTCGGTGGTGTGCCGCGGATTCGGCAATCGCTAACGTCGGTCCGTCCATCCCTCCTTCACCCACCGAATCCATACTCGCCTCACTGTGGCTGGATGTCGTCCCACACGGGGGCCGATGTCTCGGTACGATAAACCGCTGTCGCGATAAGCCACTATTCGTCCTCTGTCGAACTCCGAAACGTGCTGGAATGACTGCCGTATTCTGCGACGAGGCATCAGGAAGTGTAGGGGGAAAAAAACTTACTCCTTCCCCACTGACGTGATCAATGGCCTGACGCTACGTATCTAACCGTTACGCACGCCAGGCAAAGGTTCGCGGGATTGTTGATCATCCATCTTGTCTTCTTCATAACAGAGCGAAGCTATCCGCTTACGGTAAGATCACTTACCTTGGCATCTGTTTGAGGAACAGGTAATCCAGTTTGTAATCCTGCTTCAGTGGTGCACAACAGGAAACAAAACACAAACTCCATTACTTGTAGCTAACTATTTTACTATTTAATCACCGATAGGACCACAAACACATAATTATTATCTTATGGTAAAACATATTATCAACGACGACATCATTCGTGTTCCATCTTGCTACTTATTCTCTCCAACTCTCTCCGCCGCGCTGCTGCCATCTACCGAGAGATTCGAGAAACGTTGTCTGAAACTCTACAGGAAGCTTCCCACGCACAGGTCGGGCAGTACAACACACTTCCACTACTTACACCCCGCCTTCTGTGCACCCTTCTTATAGTGCTTCTCGGTGGCGTGCCGGGCGCACATGATTTGCATATGCGCTGCAATGCTAATCGTTTTGCATGTCCTCTTGCGGGCGACGCATGCTGCGAATTTGAGGCCAATCGGATGCTTCCTTCTTAGTGTTGCATTTTGGGTGGCCAGCAGTGTAGTAGGTCTTGTGTAGTTCTGCCTGCACACACTGTGAACCCGAATAGTAATTTTTTTTCCAACTTTTCATGCAGTCCATTGCTTCATGTTAAACTAGCCTCAATAATTGTCCGTAAGCCTTTTTGACGTTCACAATTTCTCTTTTAAGTTCTTTTCCACAAAGAGCACACAATAAATCGAAATCACCGATTTACTTTTCTTTTTTGTTCTTTTTTTTTTTTGTACACATAATCAAGTACGAAGTTGTAAAGAATAACAAATACTGTTCATGTTAAAAATGCAATTAATCTGCAATCGAAATTGGTATGCTAAAAGCAGGCGCATGACTAAAAATGTTCAGTGATAGTGCGTGTGTTCTTTCACTAAGTTATACCATTAGTGCATTTCGGCAATGTTTTTTCTCGCATTAAAACACTGCCGAAATGCACTAATGCAGTGAGACAAAGTGCGCTTGCCACTACATGATAACAAATAACAGCACACACACACACACACACACACACACACACACAAACACACGCTGCCAAATACGTCGCCAGCTCAGAACTGGTTTGCAACGGAGTGAATGCAAAGAATATATCTAACTGCGGCTCGGCGAGACGTAACTATCGCCGCCATATCTTAAGAGTTAAACTGCAGTGCACAGAAGCCAACATGCAGGCTGATGCCGGAACAGACTGCGCATGCGTATTTCTGTTGACTTCAATTCTTTGGGTAAAGAACAGTCAGCCGAGCTACTCACATCACGTGATTCTTACCTTCTCGGTAGCATAATCACTTCGCAAATCGGATAAGTTAGTTTTGTTACGCCAATCGGGTTAGTTAAGGCTTTTGTTTGCTCTTCAGTTTTTCAGAAAATATTTTCAGTAATGCCAAATACTAGGGAATGTCTGCATTTTGTACGGATCCTTAGGCCTAACTATAATATTTGCTAAAATTTAATTTAAATTGTAATACTAATGTTATTGCATATTTTTCTCACCAAAATAAGGGATGGGTGCATGGGATATCAGAAAACAGCAACAACGACAAACAAAACAAGAAAGATGGCACCGAATATTCAGTTGTAATGAGCACGTCTTCCGAATCCCTTCAGAAACGAAAAAAATATTTCAAGGCAGATTTCTTATAAAACCTAAATATTCAGCCAAAAACCACCTAAGAAAAAATATGCATAATTTAAAATATGTAGTGTGAGCGTCGGTGTTATTCATATTGAACGGAACCGGTTGCAAAAAACAAAAAACAAAACAAAAAAACGCATTTGTATCGTGAAAACACAAATTTGCCGGTGGAGGATTTGTGTTTTCACGGTACAAATGCGTTTACAAATGCGGAGGAGAACCCTTCTCCTTCTCTTCCGGAGCCGAATACTTTGCGAATTAAGCTACACGGCGGAACTTACCGCTGTAACTTTGCCCGTCTTGACATGTGCTTCACCTCTGCAGAACGTCACACATATCCTACCCCCCCCCTCGAGAAAGGCGGCGTGGGCACGAAATTTTGGGTTTCAGGTCGCCGCAAACCATGCTTGAAGTAACTCTCTGTAGAAAAAAGAAAAAGGAATTGTAACTAATTCAAGACGATGTGTGGAAGGAACTTCACGCATTTTTGAAGCCAAGAAGGAATTTTCGTTAATTCCAGACCATATGTGAAAGGAACATTTTTTTTTTTTTTTTTTTTTGATTGGAGGTTTAACGACCACCGTGAGCAACTCAATGGGCTATAAGCAGTCGCCCGTCCCTAATTTAGGGTCACTGGTTCCAGGGAAGGGAGAGAGCCAGTGCCGTAAGACAAACACAACATCCATGCCTGACCGGGATTCGAACCCGGACCCCTTACGGACGAATGATCATAGGCCAGCGCCTTAGACCACTGCGCCACCGGGGCGGCGAAAGGAACATCACGCATTTTTCGAAGAACCCAATAGCCAATAGATCCATTTCCACAATCGATCACCAATGTGAAAATTCTAACTTGCCAGGGGCGCAGATCGAACCAGCATATTTCTGCTCCGGATCCGAATGCTTTCCCAATTAAGCTTAATTGGGAAAGCATTCGGATCCGGAGCAGAAATTTATCGCTGCAACTTTGCCGCCTTGGCATGTGCTTCACCTGTGTATTACGTCACAGTACAATTGATAAAACACCAACAAATAGAAATACTCGCTTACTCCCACTCAGTTGACAAATATGTTACGAAAAACAAAACAAGAAAGATGACACCGAATTTTTGGGTGTAATAAGCACGTCTTTTGAATCCGTTCTGACGCAAATAAAAATTTTCAAAGCTATTCAAAGTCAATGGAACCGGTATGGAAAACAATAGATCTGACAAAATAAAGAAGATTTTCAATCGGGTTTTTAATCCCTCAGATATTGCTGTAAACGGAATCGTCAGCTTACGAACTCTTAGAAACACAGATATCGACAAAAATAAGATGTGACTTTATGTACCCTGGTGGAAAAACCATGCATTATTTTAGGAAGAAAGTATTCTCAAAAAGGTTTATGCATATAAGCGGTATCTGTCCAAGAAAAAAAAATTAGTCGAATTTTCAGGAGCCCAGATTTTGCAACAAATACTTCAGAAGCAGAAATTAAAACTTATGACCCCTGGTGGCCAAACCATTCTTTACCAAACATTAGAAATTATGCGAAAAATATTTTCCATCAGGTCTTGTATGTGATACAGGGAGATTTTTTCAAATCAGAGCTTTAAGAACAGAAACAAAGCACAAAACGCAATTTACCTTTGGGCCCCCTAGCGGAAAGTCTATGATTTACTTGAAAATTTTGAATTATTGGAAAAAAATTTCGCATCGGAAACACTATGCAACAAAGAAGGAATTTTTCAAATCGTACTCTTAGAAGTAGAGGTATTGACAAAAATAAGACATACATCTACGCCCCCTGGCGTAGAAACCATTCATTTTTTCAAAAAGAAAATTTTCCTAAGAGGTTTGTCCACGTGAGTAGTATAGGTCAACTAACGACTTTTTTTTCAGTTTAGATATTAGAAGCTCATATTTTGCTACAAACACAACAGAAGCAAAAATTAAGACTTACGCCACCTGGTGGCCAAACCTTTTCTTACAAAAATTAGAAAATATGTGCAAACGATTTCCCATCAGGAGCTGTATGCGGTGCAGAAAGAATTTTTCAAATCGGAGATTTAGAAGCAGAGATATAGGGGGAAACGCAATTTACTTTTACGCCCCTAGCGGAAAGTCTATGAATTACTTGAAATTTTGAAATTATATGAACCACATGTCACACTAGAAACACTATCCAACAAAGAAGGAATTTTATAAATCGGACTCCTAGAAGTAGAGATATTGACAAAAATAAGATATACATCTACGCCCCGTGGCGTAGAAACCATCCACTATTTTAGGAAGAAAATGTTTCTAAAAGGTTTGTCGACATGAGTAGTATCGGTCAACAAACGACGTTTTTTCAATCGAGAATTTAGAACATAATATTTTGCTGCAAATACAACAGAAGCGGAAATTAAGGTTTACGCCCCCTAGTGGCCAAACAATTTTTTTACAAAAATTAGAAATTATGTGCAAATGATTTCCCATCAGGAGCTGTATCCGGTGCAGAAAGAATTTTTCAAATCGGAGATTTAGAAGCAGAGATATAGGGGGAAACGCAATTTACTGCTACGCCCCCTAGCGGAAAGTCTATGAATTACTTGAAAATTTTGAAATTATATGAAAAACATGTCACACGTAAAACACTATCCAACAAAGAAGGAATTTTTCAAATCGGACTTCTAGAAGTACAGATATTGACAAAAATAGGATTTACATCTACGCCCCTGGCGGAGAAACTGTGTAATATTTTAAGAAGAAAATATTCCGAAAAGGTTTATCGATGTGAGTGGCATCAGTCCACCAAAGAATTTTTTCTATCGATATTTTAGAAGCTCCGATTTCATGACAAATACATCAGAAGCAAAAATTAACACTTACGCCCCCTGGTGGCCAAAATATTCTTTACCAAAAATTTAAAATTATATGCAAAATATTTTCCATCAGGAGATGTATCCGCTGAAGAAAAAAATTTCAAATCGGAGTTTTAGAAGAAGAGTTATCGAGGAAAAAGTAATTTACTTTTACGCCCCCTAGCGGAAAATCTATGCGAATTTGAAAAAGTAACTATATCTAAAATACTCTTCGATATAAATGGAATCGAAAGGTAAAAAAAATAATAATAATCGGATGTTTAGAAGCAAATATGTGAAATAAAACGTATTTTTGAATTCGACATCATCTGCATTTATGCCCTCTAGCCCTCTAGCGGCGAAATTGTACATCGTAAAAAAACGAAATAAAGGATCATCATTTGTATATTTCAAGCTTCCCAATGCAAAAAGAAATTTTCAAATCGGACTAATAGTTGCAGAGATATCGTGGGTACAGACGGACGGACGGACGGACAAACCGATAACAGAAGCACGATCTTTTTTTACAAAAGACGTGCTAAAAACTGCTCTAAGCAAATCGTCATTAGATCGAAAGAAACCATCGTGCATCAAAGAAAAGCTTCACTGCGTAGTCTTCCTAACGTGTTTTGCTCCTGAATGTAACTTTCCCGCAGAGCATATTACCTCTTAAGATGTGGTGGCGCTGTTGTCGCCGGTTTTACGTTACATCCAAAGAATATCATATCTATGAGAGTCGGCGTTCTTCACGCGTTATATATTCTTTGGTGAAGGTGTGGTTTGAGCATTGCTCACCACGTTGGTGGCGCCTTCCCGCCTCATTGTGTGGCAAAGTATGGGGGCGAACATGTTGATATATACAGTCAACTCCGCTTATAGTGAACTTCTGCGGGTACGCATATTTCGTTCACTATAGCCGAGGTTCACTAAAACGGAAGTGTCTTCCCTTAACCTGAATGGAGTAGAATGGTGAGCAAGAAAATAAAATATGTGCATATGTATCTGAAAATAATATTTTTATGTAAGCAGTGTATGTTCCTTGAATTAAATAAAAAAAAAATATTTTGCTACATTCTAGGAACTTTAGCACAGTCCTGACACTCTCCAACGCCTCTTTCACTGTTGGAACACGTTCTTCTTTATCGTTCTCGTCATCTTCAGCTTTGTTTTCTTCCGTGCTGGAACCGCCTTTCACAACCTCGACAATAGCTTCATCCGACGCGATTTCATTCGTTATAACTTCCCAGTCAGCATCGATAAAATCTTCAGCTTCGGTGGAATTCGCACCAATATGCTGAAGCATGGCCTTGAGAGGCACATCCTCCTCCTCTTCGAATGCCACACTTCCAGTAGCCGAACCAGATCTGAAACAGTTCTGTATAGTGACAGTTGATACACTCCTCCAAACTTAGTTTCCGAAACGTACAGCATTCAGAACATTTATTGATGCGTTCTGCTTTGATTCAAAGTCTTGGTTTAAATGAAGCGTTGCCGCCCCGGTGGCGCAGTGGTCTAAGGCGTTGGCCTCTGATCATTCGTCCGTAAGGGGTCCGGGTTCGAATCCCGGTCAGGCATGGATGTTGTGTTTGTCTTACGGCACTGGCTCTCTCCCTTCCCTGGAACCAGTGACCCTAAATTAGGGACGGGCGACTGCTTATAGCCCATTGAGTTGCTCACGGTGGTCGTTAAACCTCCAATCAAAAAAAAAAAAAAAAAAAAAAAAATGAAGCGTTATTTCCCTTCTGTAATATATTTGAAAGTTCCGAATCACATCCATGGTTCGGAGGGCTGACGTGGTGTTGGCTGGTAGGAACAACAGCTAGATGTTGCTGAGGTTTTTAATCCTACTTTTGTTCTTCAATTCACTTAAGGAGTAGTAGGCCTACAATATTGTTCTCAACACATTCTTTCAAGTTTTTACAAGAATGTTTGCTTTGAAATAAGTTACAATTTCATGTTACAAGTACATTCTTTTCTTTGAAGTTTTAGTTTTTAGGTTCGCTATAACCGAAGTTGAGGGTTCACTATTAACGAAAATTTTAATGTGCATCTCCGATGTTGCGGGTCGGGACCACTGATTTAGGATCACTATAGCCGAATGTTCACTATAACAGAGTTCACTATATCCAGAGTTGATTGTATATATATATATATCATTTTGAAGCTGTTGTATCAGGCTACAACTTCCATATCAAATACATTCTTTTATTGTCATTTTCAAACATTCTACAACATTAAAACTTTGAATATAACAGTAAAAATATCGTTTTTGTACACTTTTATTAAAATTAAAACAAAACTATTGGTCGTAGCACAAAATTGAAGTTAAACAATTTTGTAGTGCGTAATTTGAGTATTAAAACTAAAAAAATAAATTACATCGTTACGACCATTGGTTGTGGAGCTATAAGTCATTTTCTAAAAGTCTGCGAATGGGAAGTTCGGGGGCCAAAAGGGCGGGGAGCACAAGAGGGAGGTGCGGGGGGTTTGGGGAAAACAGATCTCTTACAGTGTTATAAAAACTGGACAAAATTGAGCTTTCCCTTAATTATTCCTGACATTTGACTTTTTTTTTTTTTCCTTTTATTTACTGGGCTATAGCGACGGTAGTGGCCATGCACGGCCTTGCATTGGGCCGCACATGAAAAAGAAATTGGGAACTCAGATTGAACAAACTCGTCTGTTCCCAAACGCTCGGTTAAAATTCTGTGAATTGATGATTTTGTAAAGCGAACCATGTCTCCGAAGCGCCCTGGATCTCGTCCACGGTTTCAAAACGGCGACCCTTGAGCATCAGCTTCATCTTCGGGAACAGAAAGAGGTCGCAGGGGGCCAAATCCGGCGAGTAAGGCGGGTGAGGAAGGGTAGTCATGCCGTTGTAGCTAACGCTCTGTGAGCTGCTGCATTGTCGTGATGGAGCAGGAAATCGTCCCTGCACTACATCGCAGGTGGTTTGCGGCGAATGTCCTCCCTAAGACGCCGCAGAACATCGCAGTAAAAAAAATTGCGGTGAAGCTGTGGTCCTGGGGGACGAATTCACGGTACACAACCCCACGAATGTCGAAGAACACGATGAGCATGCTTTTGGTTGCGCTCCAGATTTATCGGGGCTTCTTCGGTCGGGGAGATGCCGGCTCTTCCGCTGCGACGACTGTTGTTTCGTCTCCGGGTCATAACCGTAGACCCAAGTCTCATCCCCAGTTATGACCCGCGACAGGAACGTTGGTTCATTCACCACCTGCTGACGAAGATCTTGACAGAGTTCGACACCGAGCGCCTTCTGTTCGAGGTTCAGCATCTTTGGCACAAACTTTGCAGCAATGCGGTGCATGCTCAAAACCGATGTCAGAATTTCTTGCACTGTTCCGTATGACACATTTACGATGGTAGAAATGTCTTGAATGGTTCTCCGACGATTCTCATGCACCAGTTTCCTAATTTTGTCTACATTTTCGGGGGTTTGGCTCGTGGACGGTCGCCCTGACCACTCGTCGTCTTTCAGTCCCGTTTTGCCGTTCTTGAAGTGCGAGTGCCACTCAAAACATCTCGCACGACTCATTGCTTCATTGCCATAAACCTTCCGCAACATTTCATGCGTCTCCGTTCCCGATTTGCCGAGTTTGACGCAGAATTTGATGTTCGCTCGCTGCTCTAGTTTGCAGTCCGTACCGAAATCGCAGCTGTGTTCTGCACGTGGTCACCACATATCGTGTACCACAGCTCGCGATGTTCACAGAACGACGCCACGTGACACAATGACTCATAAAGGTAACTGCCCTCGACCGCTGCTCGTGCATCCACGTACTACCATCTATTAGCGCGCTACGTACCTACTCTCCGAACTTTTTGATCGCACTACGTATTAATAATAACACCTATGTTTACCTCTGTAACACTCTTTGAATGTCTTTCTCCATGCAGGATTAAAGCCGCCGATTCATGATTATCCATAAATTCTTTATGCCATCTGTAAGTCGTTGATTTTTCTGGATTTTCATCTATATGCCTCTTGCATAAGACTGAGAGTCCCTTCGATAGACTTCTTAAGTCCACAGCAAAGTTTTGTGCCGCATCTTTGTACCTCTTCCACATCAATTTTTTCGAAAAATCACAGCGCGAAAAAACTTGTTAGGGGTTCACGAAACAACGTTTATTAAACTGCGCACTACCAACGACGCATGCGTGATAAACAGGTGTGGCCGGTTGCTATAGTTACTACAACGACTACCGTTTTCTCGAGACTCGTGCCAAGGTCGAGCGCAGTATTGCACTTTTTTTATAAAAAACATTCTCAGTTGTTTTGGGATAAATTATGTACATTCGTGCTCTCTGGAGAAGGAATTATGTCATATTTGGTGACTGAATGGTCTGAGGCGATGGCTTATATTCACCCAAGACGAGCCTGAGTTCAAATCCCGGATTAGGCGCGACTGGTGTTCTCGTCCGATGGCTCTGGCTCTGTCTCTTCTCTGGAATCAATGTTTCTAAATTAGAGACTGGCAACAGCAGTGGCGCACGCAGGATTTCTTTATGGGAGTGACCCAAAATATTGAAGATGTAAACAAAAATACACTGGAGAAAATATCTCCCGAAATATTGGGAAGCGATAAAAATATCTCGCCCATTTCGAAGAGCGTTTCAAATTATTTTTGTAAAATTAAAAGTGTGAACAAATATATTTACAAATAAGTAGCTAATAACAAAGAAGGACTAAGTGATACCTCATGAGAAAGGCCCGTACCCTTGAGCCACCCCCCAATGGTGGTGCTAACGAGCAAGCTTATAGCCGACAGGTTGCTCATTGTAGTCATTAAACCCGAAACAAGACAAAAACTGAACGCAAAGTGGTTTTCTTTTTAAAAGACATCAAAGTGAGAAATAATTCTTTTATGAGCAATGGTAGTTTTTTCATCCAGCGTTGAACGACAACGTAAGCAATTCTAAAGGTTATAAACAATCAGTCATCCCAATTCGGGGCCATTGTATCCTAGGAAGTAAAAGAACCATCCGTGAAACAAGCGCGCCATTTATGTCTCAACCGGGACCAGTAGCGCAGCCAGGATTTAGCTTTGGGGGGGGGGGGGACCACCAACCGGCCATATTGAATACAATATATATATATATATATATATATATATATATATATATATATATATATATATATATGGGATGTAAGGTCAGGTGATGCGTAACATCACAGCCTCTCCTTGACAAATGTCAACCCCGCCTTCTCGTGGTGCATCCTGTTCCCACTAAAGGGGCTCTGACGACCGCAAATAGCGGTATAACTATACCATCGGGATTAGAGGAAATTCTATCCCACACTCACCAACCCGCTTGGCCAGCGTGGTGAGTTATGGCCAAACCCCTCCAAAATGATTCCACAACTTAAATCTTGGCCCTCAGTCTCCGGCAGCTGGAATGTACCTGGCCAAGGCAGCGGCCAGTGCGACATGAAGGCAGAGGGGGCTAAGAATCCCCGGAGGACCGGACTAGGCTGCCATCTGATGCTGACCTTGGCTACGTATAATGGACGCTCCCTATCTTCTGATTCAAGGCTTCTTGAATTGGAAGAGGAACTACAAAGGATCAAGTGGGACATCGTGGGGCTAAGTGAGGTAAAAGAAAAGGAGAAGATCTCATCGAACTGAAAAGTGGACATCTCTTCTACTATCGTGGGACAGATACTGGCAGAACTAGTGGTGTTGGATTTATAATAAACAAGAAACTGAAGGATAAAGTTGTAGAAGTTGAAAGTTCCTCTGACAGAGCTGCACGACTTGTTATCCAACTCTCGAAAAGATACCAGGCTCAGATTATTCAAACTTATGCACCCACCACAAGTCATCCTGAAGAAGAAATTGAAGAATTTTATGAGGAAATTTGTCATCTAAATAATAAAGGTAAGCAGCACTTGAAAATAATTATGGGAGATTTCAATGCAAAAATAGGGCAACGGCAACAGAATGAAACTTCAGTAGGTAAATTCGGTCACGGCAACAGAAACCAGCGTGGAAATACTCTCGTTGAGTTTGCAGAGGCAGAAGGGTTTTTCATCTTGAACTCCTTCTTCAAGAAAAAGCTACACAGGAAATGGACATGGAGACATCCAAATGGGACGACAAGTGAAATTGATTTTATTATGTGTAACAAAAAATTCGTCATAGAAGACTGCAGTGTGCTAAACAAGTTCAACACAGGTAGTGACCATAGATTGGTGAGATGTAAGATGCACCTCAACACTAAACTTGAACGTGGCAAGCTCATAAGCCAAACAAAATCTATTGACATAACCAACCTTAAAAAACACCATAATACCTTCAAGTTGGAACTGAAGAACAGGTTCTCTGCTTTAGAAGGCCTAACATCGGAAGAAGTGGACATCTCTAAAGTTAACAGAAAAGTAACCAAAGCTCTTATGGAAACAGCAACAAAATTAGCTGGGTCTAAAAACAAGTTGCATGTAAACAAATTATCAGGAAAAACGAAAATGTTGATGCAAAAAGAAGAGAGATGAGGACAACTAAAGAAGATGTGACTTCCAAAGTGGAATATATAGAGCTATGCAAGACAGTAAGAAAAAGTATCACTGAAGACGTAAGAAAATTCAACTGTGAACTAGTGAGGAAAGCAATTGAAAACAACCAAAGCCTAAAGATAGCAAAGGGACATCTCAGTAAGGGAAGAAAACAGATTATGGCACTGAGAAAAGAAGATGGTTCTGTAACAAGAAATAGAGGCGAAATTTTGACAAGAGTGAAAGATTTCTACTCCAAATTATATGAAAGGGATGATACATGCACTCCAGACATCATGAAAGATACCAGTACCAGAGTTCCTCCAGTCCTTCCAGCAGAAGTTGCACATGCAATCAAGAACATGAAGCGGGTAAAAGCTCCAGGAGAAGATGGGATTACTGTAGACATCATACAAGAAGCAAGTGGAGAAATCGAAACAGTACTCGCCCAAATTTTCACTCGATGCCTTAATGAAGGAAAGATTCCCGAGGATTGGAACACCGCTACAATGATCCTACTACATAAGAAAGGTGACATTGAGGATCTCGGAAACTACAGACCTATCAGCCTCCTATCAGTAGTTTATAAAATCTTCACTAAAGTTCTTTCACACCGCTTGAAGGTAACACTGGACATGGCTCAACCGAGAGAACAAGCTGGATTCAGGAGTGGCTACAGCACAATAGATCATATCCACGTATTGAGAGAACTAATTGAAAGAGCGAGGGAATGTGAACTTCCATTGTGCATGACTTTTATCGATTATGAAAAAGCCTTTGATTCGGTGAAACCATCAGCAGTTGCAATGGCTCTGAAATCCTGCGGTATTGAAGATGCATACATTAATATTATTAATAACATCTATGAAAATGCAAGTGCAAAGATTCGGATGTTTGAAAATACAACACACATAAAAATTGGAAAAGGAGTGAGACAAGGTGACACCATATCTCCGAAGCTCTTTAATGCCACATTGGAAAATGTCTTTCAATCACTGAACTGGGAAAACAAAGGGATAAAGATAAATGGAGATTATCTAACCCACCTTCGTTTTGCTGATGACGTAGTCATTTTTGCAACTACCCCATCAGAGCTGCAGAGTATGATCCAGGAACTTGCTGACAAGAGTAAAGAAGTGGGATTAAAAATGAACTTTCAGAAGACAAAAGTGATGTTCAATGCTTTTACAAGAAATGAAGATTTATCGATTGATGGAGCAAAGCTGGAGATAACAGACACGTACGTTTATCTTGGACAGCAGATATCAAGTGAGGGTCACATTGATGAAGAAATTAATCGGCGTACAAAACTTGCCTGGAGAGCTTTTGGAAGAAACAGCATAATTTTCAAGAGCAATATGCCATTATGTCTTAAAAGAAAAGTGTTTGATCAATGCATCCTTCCAGTGCTTACGTATGGTGCAGAGACGTGGACCTTAACTAAAAGAGACATACAAAGGCTGCAGACAACTCAAAGAAGCATGTAGAGGTGCATGCTTGGTGTAACCAGGAGAGATAAGAAGAGGAACTCGTGGATCCGAAAAATGACAAGAGTGGAAGACATCATGATCAGAGTTAAATCCCTGAAATGGCAATGGGCTGGACATACTGCCAGAAGGACAGATCATCGATGGACAGCCGAAATTTTAGATTGGATTCCAAGGGGCAGGAAAAGACCCAGAAGAAGACCATATGGGAGATGGGTGGATGAAATTCGAAAGTATGCAGGGGTGACATGGAGGAGACTGGCACAAGACAGACCGTTGTGGAGGAAACTTGGGGAGACCTTCGTCCAGCAGTGGATTGATAATGGTTGACAATGATGATGATGATGATGATATATGTATATATGAATAAATTGAATTGAATATATATATATATATTTAACACAAACAACTATATGTCCCCACATACATACATATGGAATCATAGAGTTGAAAAATTATAACAAATAATAAATTTATTTATAAATATTTCTTTGACTACCTAGAAAGAGATGAGCAGACAGTATGAAAGCAATGTTTAAATCTCATTACGAGTTTTGGATTAATTTCTAATAATTTTCATATTTCCATATATAAAGAAATTTAAGTTAACTTTCATGCGAAATTCAACTTTGTCAAATCCATGTTATTGCCTTCCTAGTAGTAGTGAGTTTTGTGACTTCAAATAGAATGCTTCACCTATGTACAATTTAAATTTAATTCAGCTTTCTTTTTCCAGCAAGAAAGAATGTGTTGCCTCTTATTCACAAAAATAAAACCTTTATTCTTAGCATTTTCAGAAAATAGTCCCCTTGAATAAAAAAGTGCCTTTAATGACTTCGATCAATATTTTATCATTAGTTCTGTACAGTAATTATTCCGAAATATACTCAACTTATCATTAGAAACCTTAAAATCATGTACTAAAGTAAAATCTTCTACAAAAGTGGAAGAAACATTTGCATTGACAATACAAAAAATTAAAATATATATATACACACTATCTACCAACAAATAACTGGACACCTGTGATAGCAAAGGAAAACGAAGTTTATTCACCTTCGATAGTTGGTGGAGCCTCCACGAGCGGTGGTTAGAGCTGCGATCCACCGGGGCATACTCTCAACCAGGCGTTGTACGACGGCTAGCGGTATTTTCTTCCACTCGGCTTGGAGAAGACAGGTCAGTTCCTTCACCGATTTCGGACGGTGGGGGCACCCCTTAAGTCGACGCTCCAATTCGTCCCAGAGGTGCTCGATAGGGTTATGGTCCGGGCTCTGCGCAGGCCAGTCCATTCGATTAACCCCATTGTCACCATACCAAGCCGTGTTGGGACTCGCAACATGACAGGTGGCATTGTCATCCTGAAAGTAACATGAGTCCACCCCGTAAAACTGCCACAACGTAGGAAGCGCATGGTCATCCAAAATGGTGCAGTAGGTCTCGGCGTTGAGTCTACCAGGAATTGCGACCAAGGGTCCCGTGCCATACCAGGAGAAACACTCCCATAGCATAATTCCACCGCCGCCGAACTTCACAGTTGGCACAATACATTCCGGCAGGAGGCGTTCTCCAAGCAGACGCCAAACCCAAACCTTGCCATCTGAACGGTAGAGGATGAACCATGATTCGTTGCTCCAGAGAACCTGTTTCCACTGTTCAACGGTCCGCTGTCGACGTTCTTTGCACCACGTTAACCGAGCAGCGCTATTGGACTTAGTGATCAAAGGCTTGTGGGCGGCAGCACGTCTATGATAACCGAGCAGATGGGCTTCCTCACGGATGGTATTCATTGAAAGAACACTGCCGGATGCCTGTTGAAACTCCACGGGGATGTGGCCCATCGATTTGGTGCGGTGCTTCCGAATTTCTCTGGCCAGCACCCTGCGGTCTCTAACTCCCAGTTTTGTGGGTCTGCCGGCCTCTCATCTTCCACTTGCCAATCACGTAGGCCACTGTAGATTTTGGGTACTTCAACTCGCTGGATATGTCACGTATGGATCAGCCATTTCTGTAATACCCGACGATTACACCTTTCTTTAAATCAGAGAGCTCCGAACTGCGTGGCATCTTGCATGCGACTGGTTGCGTTGTTGTTTCCCACACGATATTTAACGGCGGCGGCCGTGACGTGTATCAGGACCGCAGATATCGTCGATTGAAGGGGTGTCCAATTACTTGTTGGTAGATAGTGTATATATCTATTACTAATTTAAATTATTTACAGTTTGAAATTTAGGCGCCTAGGTTTCTTAGCCAAGTCATCTAGTACTTCCTCAGGAGAGACAGAAATATCCTTATGAATGTACAATAAAGCTAAACCATTCAGTCTGGTTTCTATTGTTGTACTGCGCAAATAATTTTTTAAGTACCTCAGGGTGGAGAAGGAACGTTCTGCAGAACATGTTGTTACTGGCAATGTCGCCATTATTTGCAAAAGTTTTCGAATGGATGGATGCATAAGTTCATCACATTCGGCTAATCCATCAAGGGGTTTTTTTGGCTTTTTTTCCATCCTGGCTATTTTTCTGTACCAGACTCTAAGTTCCCCGCATACTGCAGAAGGTGAAGCGTATGCAATGTCAGATGCGTACTGTTCGCATAGTGACTTTACAAATTCTTCATCTTTTGGAGAAGTAGTTTCCACTCCTTGTTGAGGCAAAAGCACTTGGAACGATCTCAGAGTATCCTTATGTGCAATAAATCTTTCCTTCATCTCATTTAAAAACGCATCAAGGAAAGGAATAAAGGTCGTTCTTCTGTAATAACTTTCAGCCGAATCGTGTTCAATATTGCTGCGGTGTGTTTGGCGATTTAATACTCGAGGAACAGTAACTGGTATGCCTACTCTATTACAGATTTTTTCAGCTTCTAAGTACAGAATGTTAAATTCCTCTTCAGCATGGTCTCTGATTTCTTGAGTAATATGAGCAGTATCTTCTGCATGTTCAACGGCAGTCATTAAGTCAATGTTTCCATGGAGGTTCGAGCAATTGAGGGGCGTATAAAAATTGCATTTCTGATTTCTTTGTGTCACTTCTATGTAGGAAGTTTAAGGGATCGTATAAAAATTTCTTTTCTGATTTCTTTGCGTCACTTCTGTGTAAGAAGCCTAGAGGGTCGTATAAAAATTGTCATTGGATTTTTTCCCTGGTTCTCTGTTTTTTTCCCCGTGGATCTTTTTTCCTAGATTGACGCCACAGGGGCAGCAGAGTTTGATTAATTAATAACCTACGAATTAATAATAATAAATATTTATAATCTTACAATTGGTAAAGCAAAACTGATTGCGATTTTGAAGTTTGGTAGCAATTTAATAGAAGATTAACACAGGGTTTTGTGAATATTGGAACTGCTCCTTTTATGAATGCATTGCAGATTGGCCAATAAGAAGGGTGCAATAAAACCCAACATAAATTAATACCTTCACAGTAATAATAATAATGAAAATAATTTCAATAATGATTAGGTCATTTCTAAAAAAAAAATTCAAAAAAAGGAGGCACGGGCCCTGCGGTTGCCGGAAAACTGCCACACATTTTTCATTAAGGGGTCCGGCACAAATTGCTGTTCCTCCGAAGAACACTTTGAATGTGTGACAATTTTTCCAGTGGAGCAGTTTACCGAATTATGTATGGCAATTTTCCAAAATGCCTAACGAGGGGAAGGAACTCTCTTGTTTGTCTAAATTTTCATGCCGGTGCATTTGAGTTTAGGGCAACTGGCCACAAAAGTTCGGGGGGGGGGAGCTATAAAGATTGCCGTTTCTGGGTCTATATTGAGAACTGAATTGGGAACTCCAAACAAACGAATTTCGAGAAAACGTTCCATGTAAGCTAAGAGATAATTGTACTTTAATTTGAAGAAATAAATTGACGAGGATCCGAGGTACACTTCGTTGGCGGCGGAGGGGGGGGGGCTCTACCTCCAACTTCCGTAATAATATATTCTGGGCCGCTGGAGTCTGTCAGTGATGTTCCCCTTGAAGCGTCCTCAAGGTTTGTGAGCTGGGGGGGGGGGATTCCCCCAAAATGTTAAATGGACGTAGAGCTGTAAACATTAGAACCATGCTTTATATAATGATTCTGTACACGACCACGAATTTTCAGGAGGGTGGGATGAATTCAACCTCCCCCAAGTTTGTAAGAGCGCAGACAAGTGCTCAAGGTAAGAGATTTGCTCACAATTTCTGTGCTTCATGTTGTGTTTAGTGACAGACTATGCATGCTCTTTCCCCGTCCCCCAGAAATTTGGTGAAGTCTGTAAAAGGGATACGAGGTGCTTGGTTTCAAGGGCTCTACCCCCAACTTCCGTAATTTTATATTCTGGAGTCCAGATTATCTGCACCTCTGGAGTCGGCCAGTGTAACCTATCGATGTTACCCCTGAAGAGCTCTTAGAAACATAGGTTGGGGGGCGAATTCACCCCACCCTCCTGAAGATTCGTGGTTGTGTACAGAATCATTATATAAGGCATAGTACTAATGTTTACGGCTCTACGTCCATTTTAACATTTTGGGAGAAAGCCCCCTCCCAAGCTCACGGACTTCGCGGACGCTTCAAGGGGAACATCCTGGATACACTGACAGACTCCAGCGGCCCAGAATATAATATTACGGAAGTTGGAGGTAGAGCACCCCCCTCCCTCCCCCACCAACCAAGTGCACCTTGGATTCTCGTCAATTTATTTCTTCAAATTAAAGTACAATTCTCTCTTGGCTTACATGGAACGTTTTCTCGAAATTCGTTTGTTTGGAGTTCCCAATTCAGTTCTCTCAATATAGACCCAGAAACGGCAATCTTTATAGCCCTCCCCCCCCCCCCCCACAATCCCTTGAACTTTTGTGGCCAGTTGCCCTAAACTCAAATGAACCGGCATGAAAATTCAGACAAACAAAAGAGTTATTTCCCCTCGTTAGGCACCTTGGAAACTGCCCTACTGGAAAAATTGTCACTCATTCAAAGTGTTCTTCGGAGGAACAGCAATTGGAGCCCGGCCCCTTAATGAAAACCATGTGGCTAGAACCCCCCCCCCCCTTAATCCGGCCCTGTGTCGATTATGTAAATGGATGACTGTTTTGTTGGAGTTGGATTTTATTTCCCTGGCTTTTTTTTCCGTTGGCTTTTTTTTCCGGTGGCTTTTTTTTCCGTGGATCTTTTTTCCTTGGATTTTTTCCCTAGATTCCTCTCCCCTCCCTACAGAGACGTCCGTCGAAAAGAATTACCGAGACAGAAACAGGGCTCAACGTGATTGTATTAACTAATAATGAATTTTCTATGAAAAAAAAACTTTTACAGAGATTCAGAAAAATAATTTTTTTCATGACACGTAAGTCGTTTAGTCAAGGGGAGTGCTGAAATATTATTTAAAAATCACACACACGACACACGCACATATACATATACCCGATTTCCCATAGCATAAGTGTTACAAGGAATTTTTCTGGTACCTAACGCCTGTTCGGTTTAAAAAAACAAACATTTAAGGATAAAGATAAATTTATTATCGAACAATAATAAGTATTTTTCTCTTACAATTGTCGATGCCAAACATCTTAAACGCTTTGCCGTTCAGTTCTTTTAATTTCATTTATTAGTATATGATGTAATAATAAATGAATTTACATCTTTCTATAATATATTTACTGGAATTTTCCTAAATTTCGGTAATTGTACACTTTCAGACTACATGTACATGACCTTCGTACCAGGATAATGCATTTTACGATGTAAATAAAATTTTGCAGAATTAACTTACCTTTAATTCTTCAAAATTGTGATTTTATTCATGAAACATTATTTGAAATGTTTATATTCTCCGTACTTGTATATGAGTTTCACAGCGTGACAAAGAGATTTCAGAAAGAATACCAAAAAATTATTTTGTTAAAAAAAAAGATGAAGTGATAAAGGTAAAATTATTATTGAACATGAACAGTAGGAAGACGCTTTCTCCTCCAAAAATTTAGCCGTACGACGCGGGTTTTATCTTAAAGAAGGCGAACCGACATCTTTAAGACAAAACCCCCGTCATACTGTTAAATTTCACCATTTTTTCTTTGTTTATTTAAGAAAGGTTTGATGAATTATCTTAATCGTTCTCATTTAGACACATATATACTCTCATGTGATCCCCTTCCTGATGTGATGACACAAGTTTGCCAGTTTCTTTGCCTTTTTATAAACAAATAAATTTATCAAATTCAGATCAGATCATATGTAGAGGATTTTAGGAAGCGAGTGTCTGACCCCAGGTCTTAAACAACCCTTAGAAATAGGAAGCTAGGAGATTTGGGCTAGAGTGCCAGATAGGAAAGTGACACGGGAGCGAAGTAGAAAGGGGGGAAGACGCCCTTATTTATTACCGAGGGGGGGGCAGTACTCGGGGTCCGACGGCTTAACGTGCCCATCCAACGCACGGCGGATATTTAGTGGATTGAGTGTTCGTACCTGCTGGGATCGAACCTGAGGTCCTTTCCGTGGCAGTCATGAACGTTGCCCACTAGGCCACCCGCGGCCCCAATTTATCAAGTTCTCCTCACATTCGTTGTTATATATCTCCCCCCCCCCCCTTCCCCCAATTACTCGGACCCTGGAGCAGTCGATAGTGCAATTCTTAGATAAGTTATTAAATTGCCTTCTCTTGGCCCTAATGTTGTAAAATACATAAACTGAATGTGAACATTCATACGGCTTAAGGTGAGTATACAATACGTAATAAGTTTAAAAAACATATGAAAACGTGTGTAACTTACTTGTTTCTTGATGTACAATCCAATATCATTGGGATGCACAGGATAAGATACGGAAGAATCGGTTTCGCTCCTTGCGTTGTCAGTGGGCTCATCATTATGTTCATTATCAGTAGGTATTCTACATTGTTCTACTTCTCTCACATCCTGTCTGTTCTCACTCCTGTTGGTATCATCAATTTTTGCCTTTTTAAAAAATGACACTAATTTTTCCTGAATGAAGTTCCTTTTCATTTTGTGACTTTTATCACAGTAGCAATTTTGCGTCGAGCAGCCCTGAGAAAGTGAAATCACGCTTCTTCCTACAGTAATGGCAAACTGACAATGTCTCAATTTTCTGCCAACAAAACAAGTTTTGAAAGGACTATTCGACCGCTCCCGGTTCTCCCCATCCCCAGAGCCAGACGATGAAGGGACAGTTGTTTTATTTAGCTATAAACAAACGGTCACACTCAACCTCGGTTAAGTATTGGACATTTGACCTTGGAATCAAGAGGTCAGGCAGTGCTGCCCCTCCTCTACGAGTTGCATAATGTAGAGTAAGGGTGGTGATCACCAGGGCTAGAGAATCACCACCCACATAGCCGTTCGTTTCTGTTTTTTTTTTTTTTTTTTTTTTTGAGAACAACCAGCTCCTGTCCTGTGCGGGGCTGATAAAAAGGGAGCGGTAATCGCCCCCTCTCCTCTGTGTGTGTGTGTGTGTGAGAGAGAGAGAGAGAGAGAGAGATATTTGCAAGAGGTGCCAGTCAGAAAGAACAAAAAACAAATAAGAAAAATTCGTTCTGGGTTCAGTACTCAATACTGAATACTGAAAATGAAAAACACTAATTTACACTTTTCTGCTTTCTTATTTTATTAAAAATATCACACCAGAAGTTGCTCTTTAATGCTGAGAAAAAAAAAAAAGAAAAAAAAAGACCAATGGGTCTCTGGGAGGGGACCGGTCCCCTTGGTCCCTCCCCGTGGCTGCGCCAATGACCGGGACTCTAACCCAGGCCCAACTGGGATGAACAGCCAGACATTTACGTACTGACCAATCAGGCACTGGGAGGCCGCAATGGATCAGACATAAGATTCTTCCGCGGATTCGCAGACTTTTTTTTTGTCATCATTTGGGCCAATTCTCGAGATCGATGCAAATCTGGAAAGAAACTTGTGGACAGGGGGGGGGGGCAGTTTTTTCGTCGGGGGGTGATATTTCGCCTTTCAAAACTTTCATAAACGGAGTGAAACTTTTTTCCGTTATTGTGATTTCTTTTTGTCGAGATGTTCTTCCGCCGAGTGTTGTTGTTAAATATCCTCTTATTCCATAAATATTTAGATTTCAGCTAGAAAAGGGAGAGAAAATTTCCGAAAACGGAATTAAGACGGAGCGAAAATTTCTCTGTAATCTCCAGGCATCAGATTCTTCCCCCGGATTCGAAGAATTCCGTATTATCCGTCATCATTTAGGTGATTCTGGAGATCGATGCTTAACTGAACAGAAATTTTAGGGGAGACTGGTGGTCGTGGTGTGGGGAGTCGTTTTCCTTCAATGGACGGAATTTCGACTTTCAAAACTTTCCAAAACGGAAATTAGACGGAGTGAAAGTTTCTCTCGTAGTTGTACACTCATCGTCAAAAAAAAAAAAAAAAAAAAAAAAAGTAGTCGCACCCAGAAGGAAGCAACCGACAGGAATGAAACTTGGTAGGGAGGTTTGACATCGTGAGAGATGCGAATGATTCAAGTATCACGCTCGGCCGCGCATGTGACGCCACCAAGGAGGGGTCGTAGCGCTGTGCCTGACCGGATATATAAGGTCGCCCCATTGCGCGTGCTTGCCATTCTGACTCGTGCTGTTGTGTTGGTTGCATACCTTGCAAGCGAAGTATGCTTCGGATAAAAGACAGGAAGAAATTCGAGCAGTTGGAGGAGTTCGAGAGGGGTTGCATCGTTGGGCTCCAGGAAATGGGATGGTCTTATCGCCGTATTGCGCGCCGTACCGGTCGTGCGGATATCACCATAGCACGTTGTTGGCGGTAGTAGATAGAACAAGGCACGCAGCAGCGTCAGGAAGGGTCTGGGAGACCTAGACGTACCACGGAGAGAGAGAGGACCGACGGGTTGTTCGACATGCGCGGAGTAACCCAACAGGCACGATGGCAGATATTCAGCAATCAGAGGTGACCTCCATGCGTCATCCGATTAGTGCCAGCACCATTGGCAGACGGCTGCACGACATAGAACTACACGCACGCAGACCGTTACGACGACTGTATCGTCGCCAAAGACTGCAATGTATGGTGCCAGATTGTAATTGAAGCCACTCAGAATGGCAGCAAGTGATTTTCAGTGACGAGTTCCGCTTTTGTCTTGAAGGAGACAATCACCGAATCCGTCTGTGGAGGCACCGTGGTCAGTGCCAAGATGAACGGCTTGTTGTCGAGCGTCAAACGCCCAGAAGGCCTGGTGTCATGATGTGGGGTGAAATTGCCTACGATGCCAGATCACCTTTGGTGTTCATTACAAGCACTTTGATAGCCCAACGTGACGTTAATGAGGTTCTGCAACCAGTGGTCCTACCTTTTCTGAACGCTCACTCTGCTGATATTTTCCAACAGGACAACGCTCGTCCGCATACTGCTGCTGTCTCGAGAGCTTGCCTTCAAGGCACAGACACTCTGCTATGGCCAGCCGCAACGCCAGACGTATCGCCGATTGAAAATGTGTGGGATGCTATTGGGCGCACTATCCACACTCCACCCCTACCGCACAATCTGCAGCAACTGCGTGAGAAAATTCAATCTGCATGGGATAGTTTATCGCAGGACACCATTAGGAGCCAGTACAACTTTATGCCAAGACGTCTAGCATGCTGCTTCAGTAAACATGGCAGACCGACGCCATACTGGGAGACACTCCTTATTGGCATGTAACCCAATAAATATTGCCCATATCAATCTCGATGTTTAATCGTTCCTGGTAACCTTTACCTTCCTCCCGAATATCATTGCAATTCGACACGTCCTTCTGGGTTAAACTATTTTTTTGACGATGAGTGAAGTAATACTATGAGCAAGCAGGGTCGTTTTTATGTTTTTTGTCAATAAGATATGCTAAAATTGTGGAAAAAATAAGATAGACAAAATAAAGAATGGAAAACTTAGAAAATTGTAAAATCCATGAAATGGAAAGATTTCTAAACAAAGACTGAAATAGAAAGAGCCGCATGAACAGAATGGAAGACGAACCCAGAATGGGTATCGCTCATTTCACCTAAAGATCACTTCACCGAAGGTCATTTCACCGAAAGGTTCACTTCACCGAAGGGTCATTTCATCGAAAAGTTCATTTCGCCGAAAGGTCATTTCACCGAAAGGTTCACTTCACCGAAGGGTCATTTCATCGAAAAGTTCATTTCGCCGAAAGGTCATTTCACCGAAAGGTTCACTTCACCGAAGGGTCATTTCATCGAAAAGTTCATTTCGCCGAAAGGTCATTTCACCCAAAAGGTTCACTTCACCGAAGGGTCATTTCATCTAAAAGTTCATTTCGCCGGAAGGTTATTTCACCGAAAGGTTCACTTCACCGAAAGGTCGTTTCTCCTAAAAGTTCATTTCACCGAAAGGTCGTTTCACCGAAACGTAACATTCCCATTGTAGTCTGTTCTCTATGTGATGTCAGGAACTTCTTAGATGTTTAATCGGGAAGTCCACAATGTCCCGAATTTATCACTTACAGAATCATTAATTGTTAACAGTCGGTGATTTCGGCAAAGGAGAGAGGAAAAGAAAATACAATAAGTCAGACAAGAATAAGCAATAGGAAACCCGAAGAAAAGTGATTAAAGAATACAGTCAAAATAAAACCGAACTGTCTGAGCCCAACGAACTGAGAGCTACTGTTTGATGAAAAGATATCTTTATAGATCCTAGATCAAATGGGGAGGCACATACTGACTACCAAAAGAACCTTTGCAAAACTGAATGTAACATTAACAACACTGCGACAAATATGTCAACTGAGATTAAGCTCACATATGGTTATTCACTTGGCGATATTAAATCCAACGATAAATCATATCGTGCGTCATTTGCGATGGATATGTTTCAGTGACGTATTCCTGGAAAGCTTAATATTTTAAGAAGAGGCCAATTTCAAAATACGGTATAACCAGTTTATAACAGTCCCGCGTATTTAGCGAGATCCCAGATTTAACGCGCAAAACTGGAACTTTTGTTTAGCATAATGTTAATTCAAAGTTAATTTAGTCGTTCTTAATGAACAAAATTTGATGAAGTTTCCGGATTTAACAAGGCAGAAAAAAGCTAAGGTGATCACATTTAACAATCTAAGTGACAAAATTTAATGAAATTCCGTATTTTACGAAGCAGAGAAAATCTGCTGTGCATTTTCTTGTAATGGAGGAATGGAAACGGTGACAGGATGCAATAAAATCGATATCTCAGGAAACAGTAGAATAATATTAATTGAAAAGTACTGTTGATGCAAGTGGAGAAAGCTACGGGGATAACACTCGGCCACTGTCTTATGCAACAGCTAATGATTGTGCGGAAAATCGCCAACATTTTTTTGAATGAGCAGACTATGGCGACGACGAGGTATTTAATGCACAATGTGTTATTCGACGAAACTGAAGGGAAGATAAATATAAAAATATATAAAACAACACAAAACAAGCGACATCTTTTTTTGTTTCTTAATATCTCCTCGAGATGTCTACTTCAGGATTCAATGGTACTTTGTATTCATGCAAGTGCTTATTCTATTTTAATTTGCTCTACTTTATGTAAGAGTGGAAGAATTAGTTATTCTAATAAGTAGAACGTGTGGACATTATGCCTGGAATATCGTAAAACTCTTGTGTTATGTATAATTATTGTACGATATGTTAACGCCACGTGGCATTTTAATGAGACTAAAAACGTGCTTCATATGTACGGAGAAAAGAGGATTCTAGAACTTTTCGGAATTCATTGTGTGGTGGGAAGAGAAGTTGTTATTCACCACTCCCAGATAAGGAAAAACTCTCTTCACATGCTGATAGCATCAGCCATTAGAGTAATGACTTCCTGGACATTGTTGAACACAAGCAGACGCCAGTATGTCTAACGGACTACCATTAACAATTGTATTCACATAGTAGCATATATTGTGTTAATGTATTTTCAGAATAATGTAAGTCTGTCTATAGAGGCATCGAAGCACTCAGGACGTTGAGCTCCTAAGAGGGTCCGGTAAAGCCGGAAGCAAGATAGATGCGGCAAGCAGATATCAGAAGGGACGAGGAGTCGCCACTGTGACGTAGGTAGCAGCAGACAGGACGAAATATGCCCTCAGGGCAGGAGTAAGGAGGAAAGGTGACGTAGGCATGTGATAAAGAGAGAGAGGGGGATGCGTTAGTTAGTCTGTGTTCGGAAAGAACGGAGGAAGGACTCTCTCATAGTGCAGCTCAGGTGAGCTGGGAGCGTGTTCGGATCGGTCAGGAAGAGCCGAGTTCGTTGACCGCGTATCGGAGAGCAACCGGACGGTTGCACTTTTTTCGTGATATATTTCTCAAGATCGAAGGGACTCCCACGAATTACGCAGTTCAGCCAGAGATAGATAGTGTTAGATAGTAACGCGTAAGTTTAGGAAGTATAGAACCGGAATAGTATTCGATTAATGTTGCAACTGCACAAACTTTCGTCAGATAGCAAGCCAACTGAAGATATTATAGACGGACAGAACGTCGATGATTCGATTTCACTAACTAAATAAATCTATTAAGTTTATTCTCAGAGACTTTTTCATTTAGTGTATACTAATGATTCCTTCAGGTTTAAGACATCTTCCATCCTCCTGATTCGCAGATCTGATATCAAAGCTGGGAGGATTTCGTCTAGTCAATCAATCTTTGTTTGGGATGGTTTCCAGTAACGAACCTTTTGAACTTTTACTGGTTGTAAGAAGAGCCTATATGGAGACTATTCACGGAACATCATAATAAGACATCATTAACATAATTAATGAACGAGTCCGACCCTACACTTTAGTTAACTAATTAAATATTTTAAGTATATGCAGTTGTTATGGATATGTAATGTAAACATACATACACAGCGGTTGCTCTGTTTGTTTTTATTTTTTTTTATTTTCGCCAACCCAAAATTCAATGTTTTTTCGACAAATGCAATCTGAAGCCGCCAATTTTTTTCGCTCTCCATTGTAAATATGAAAACCGTAAAATGTTGTAACAGTAGAAAAACAATAGGTTATAGAATCTATACAATTCAACACCAAAATATTATTTAACAGACCCCGAATCCTAACAGAAAGAAATGCAGACACTTACATTCAATTTTGAATTTATCACTATCTATAAAATTTCTAAACGAGGAATTATGGACAGGATAGATTTCAAAATAATTGAAAAATTAGGTATTACATTTATTGTGTGGCATGTTTCTAAAAACGCCAGTGTAAACAAGAAAGATGACACCGAATTTTCGGGTGTAATAAGCACGTCTTTTGAATCCATTCTGACGCAAATTAAATTTATCAATGCTATTCAAAGTCAACGGAACCGGTATGGAAAACAATACTATCTGACGGAAGAAAGAAGTTTTTCAATCGGGTCTTTAATCCCTCAGATATTGCTGTAAACGGAATCGTGAGCTTACGAACTCTTAGACACAGAGTTATCAACAACAATAAGATGTGACTTTACGTCCCCTAGTGGGAAAACCATGCCTTATTTTAGGAAGAAAGTATTCTCAAAAGCTTTATCCATATAAGCGGTATCGGTCAAGAAAAAAAAATTTTAGTCGAGTTTTCAGGAGCCCAGATTTTGCTACAAATACATCAGAAGTAGAAATTAACACTTATGACTCCTGGTGGCCAAACCATTCTTTACCAAACATTAGAAATTACGTGAAAAATATTTTCCGTCAGGTCTTGTTTGCGATACAGTTAGAATTTTTCGAATCGGAGTTTTAGGAGCAGAAAACGCAATTTACCATTGTGAGCCCTAGCGGAAAGTCTATGATTTGCTTGAAAATTTTGAATTTATAGGAAAAACATTTCGCATCGGAAACACTATCCAACAAAGAAGGAATTTTTCAAATCGGACTTTTAAAAGTAGAGATATTGACAAAAATAAGATATACATCTATGCCCCTTGCGTATAAACTATGCATTATTTCAAGAAGAAAATGTTCCAAAAGGTTTGTAGACATGAGTAGTATCGGTCAACAAACGACTTTTCTTTCAATCGAGATTTTAGAAGCTCATATTTTGCTACAAATACATCAGAAGTAGAAGTTAACACTTATGACCCCTGGTGGCCCATTCTTTACCAAAGATTAGAAATTACGTGAAAAATATTTTCCGTCAGGTCTTGTATGCGATACAGTTAGAATTTTTCGAATCGGAGTTTTAGGAGCAGAAAACGCAATTTACCATTGGAAAGTCAACGATTTACTTGAAAATTTTGAATATACAGGAAAAACATTTCGCATTGGAAACACTATCCAACAAAAAAGGAATTTTTCAAATCGGACTTTCAGAAGTAGAGATATTGACAAAAACACGATATACACCTACGCCCCTAGCGTAGAAACCATGCATTATTTCATGAACAAAATGTTCCTAAAATGTTTGTTGACATGAGTAGTATCGGTCCACAAACGACCTTTTTTCAATCGAGATTTTTGTAGCTCATATTTTGCTGCAAATACATCAGAAGCAGAAATTAAGACTTACGCCACCTGGTAGCCAAACAATTTTTTTACAAAAATTTGAATTTACGTGCAAACGATTTCCCATCAGGAGCTGTATCCGGTTCAGAAAGAACTTTTCAAATCGGAGATTTAGAAGAAGAGATATAGGGGGAAACGCCATTTACTTTTACGCCCCTAGCGGAAAGTCTATGAATTACTTGAAAATTTTGAAATTATATGAAAAACATGACACACGGAAAACACTATCCAACAAAAAAGGAATTTTTCAAATCGGTCTCCTAGAAGTCGAGATATTGACAAAAATAAGATATACATCTACGCCCCTAACGCAGAACCGTGCACTGTTTTAAGAAGAAAATGTTTCTAAAAGGTTTGTCGGCATGAGTAGTATCGGTCTACAAGCGACGTTATTTTCAATCGAGAATTTAGAAGCTCATATTTTGCTGCAAATACATCAGAAGCGGAAACTAAGACTTACGCCACCTGGTGGCCAAACCATTTTTTACAAAAATTAGAAATTGTGTGCAAATGATCTCCCATCAGGAGCTGTATCCGGTGCAGAAAGAATTTTTCAGATCGGAGATTTAGAAGCAGAGATATAGGGGGAAACGCCATTTACATTTACGTCCCCTAGCGGAAAGTCTATGAATTACTTGAAAATTTTGAAATTATATGAAAAACATGACACACGGAAAACACTATCCAACAAAAAAGGAATTTTTCAAATCGGTCTCCTAGAAGTCGAGATATTGACAAAAATAAGATATACATCTACGCCCCTAACGCAGAACCGTGCACTGTTTTAAGAAGAAAATGTTTCTAAAAGGTTTGTCGGCATGAGTAGTATCGGTCTACAAACGATGTTAGTTTCAATCGAGAATTTAGAAGCTCATATTTTGCTGCAAATACATCAGAAGCGGAAACTAAGACTTACGCCACCTGGTGGCCAAACCATTTTTTACAAAAATTTGAATTTACGTGCAAACGATTTCCCATCAGGAGCTGTATCCGGTTCAGAAAGAACTTTTCAAATCGGAGATTTAGAAGAAGAGATATAGGGGGAAACGCCATTTACTTTTACGCCCCCTAGCGGAAAGTCTATGAATTACTTGAAATTTTTGAATTTATAGGAAAAGCATGTCACACTACAAACACTATCTAACATTTTAAATGGAACTCTTAGAAGTCGAGATATTGACAAAAATAAGATATATATCTACGCCCCCTGGCGCAGAAACCATGCATTATTTTAAGAAGAAAATGTTTCTAAAAGGTTTGTCGGCATGAGTAGTATCGGTCTACAAGCGACGTTATTTTCAATCGAGAATTTAGAAGCTCATATTTTGCTGCAAATACATCAGAAGCGGAAATTAAGACTTACGCCACCTGGTGGCCAAACCATTTTTTTACAAAAATTTGAAATTACGTGCAAACGATTTCCCATCAGGAGCTGTATCCGGTGCAGAAAGAATTTTTCAGATCGGAGATTTAGAAGCAGAGATATAGGGGAAAACGCAATTTACCTTTACGCCCCGTAGCGTAAAGTCTATGAATTACTTGAAAATTTTGAAATTATATGAAAAACATGTCACACGGAAAACACTATCCAACAAAGAAGGGATTTTTCAAATCGGACTCCTAGAAGTAGAGATATTGACAAAAATAATATATACTTTTACGCCCCTGGCGGAGAAACTGTGGAATATTTTAAGAAGAAAAATATTCCGAAAGGTTTTATCGATGCGAGTGGCATCAGTCCACGAAAGAATTTCTTCAATCGATATTTTAGGAGCGCAGATTTTATGGCAAATACATCAGAAGCGGAAATTAACACTTACGCCTTCTGGTGGCCAAAGTATTCTTTACCAAAAATTCGGAATTATATGAAAAAGATTTTGCATCAGGAGATGTATCCGCTGAATTTTTTTTTTTTTCAAATCGGAGTTTTAGAAGAAGAGTTATCGGAAAAAATGCAATTTACTTTTACGCCCCTAGTGGAAAATCTATGCGTAATTTGAAAAAGAAACTATATCCAAAATACTCTTCAACATAAATGGAATCGAAAGATAAAAGATTTTTTTCAATCGGATGTTTAGAAGCAAATATGTGGAATAAAACGTATTTTTGAATTCGACATCATCTGCATTTACGCCCTCTTTCGGCGAAATTGTACATCGTAAAAAAAACGAAGTGGAGGATCATCATTCGCATATTTCAAGTTTTCGAATGCAAAAAGAATTTTTCAAATCGGACTAATAGTTGCATAGATACCGTGGGTACAGACGGAAGGACGAACGGACGGACAAACCGATAACATAAGCACGATCTTTTTTTACAAAAGACGTGCGAAAAATATATAGATGCTGTTGAAAATTGCACTTTATTACTTATAGAATTTCATCTAATAACTATTTTCATGTAAGTTATGAAATATTGGTTAGTGGTTCACATCAAAAGATAAGAAATCCACAAATATGATCGCATTTAAAAGATTCGATATTAAATTTTAAAATATCTTTGACATTTCCGAAGCAAAATTTGACATAACGTCCGAGCAAAAACAACCTTTTTTTAGACTTTAAAAAAAGATCGTGCTTATGCTACCGGTTTTTCCGTCCGTTAGTCCGTCCGTCCGTCTGTACCCACAATATCTTTGTAACTATTAGTCCGATTTGAAAAATTCTTTTTGCATTGGGAAGCTAGAAATATGCGAATGATGATAATTTATTTCACTGTTTTCTTACGATGTACAATTTCGCCGCTAGAGGGCATAAATGCAGATGATGTCGAATTCAAAAATACGTTTTATTTCACATATTTGCTTCTAAACATCCGATTGAAAAAATTATTTTATCTTTCGATTCCATTTATGTCGAAGAGTATTTTAGATATAGTTATTTTTTCGAATTACCCATAGATTTTCCGCTAGGGAGGCGTAAAAGTAAATTACATTTTTCCCGATAACTCTTCTTCTAAAACTCCGATTTGAACATTTTTTTCTTCGGCGAATACACCTCCAGATGAAAAATCTTTTGCATATAATTTCAAATTTTTGGTACAGAATACTTTAGCCACCAGGGTGCGTAAGTGTTAATTTTTGCTTCTGATGTATTTGCCATAAATTTGAGCTTCTAAAACATCGATTGAAAAAATTCTTTCGTGGACTGATGCCACTCACATCGATATACCTTTTCGGAATATTTTCTTTTTTAAAATATTTCATGGTTTCTCCACCAGGGGGCGTACATGAATATCTTATTTTTGTCAATATCTCTACTTCTAGGAGTTCGATTTGAAAAATTCCTTCTTTGTTGGATAGTGATTCCAGTGTACATGCTTTTCATATAATTTCAAAATTTTCAAGTAATTCACCGACTTTCCGCTAGGGGCGTAGAGGTAAATTGCGTTTCCCTCTATATCTCTGCTTTTAAATCTCCGATTTGAAAAATTCTTTCTGCGCCGGATACAGCTTCTGATGGGAAATCGTTTGCACATAATTCCTAATTAAAAAAAATGGTTTGGCCACCAGGTGGCGAAAGTCTTAATTTCCGCTTCTGATGTATTTGCAGCAAAATATGAGCTTCTAAATTCTCGATTGAAAAAATTCGTCGTTTGTAGACCGATAGTACTTATGTCGACATACCTTTTAGGAGCATTTTCTTCTTAAAATAACGCATGGTTTTTACGCCAGGTGACGTAGATGTATATCTTATTTTTGTCAATATCTCTACTTCTAGGAGTCCGATTTGAAAAATTCTTTCTTTGTTGGATAGTGTTTCCAATGTGACATGTTTTTCATATAATTTCAAAATTTTCAATTAATTCATAGACTTTACGCTAGGGGGCGTAATGGTAAATTGCTTTCCCCTTATATCTCTGCTTCTAAATCGCCGATTTGAAAAATTCTTTCTGCACCGGATACAGCTCCTGATGGGAAATCCTTTGCACATAATTTCTAATTTTTGTAAAAAATGATTTGGCCACCAGGTGGCGAAAGTCTTAATTTCCGCTTCTGATGTATTTGCAGCAAAATATGAGCTTCTAAAATTTCGATCGAAAAAAAAGGGGTTTGTTGAACGACCCTAGTCATGTCGACAAACCTTTTAAGAACATTTTTCTTGTTGAAATAATGCATGGTTTCTACGCCAGGTGACGTAGATGTATATCTTATTTTTGTCAATATCGCTACTTCTAGGAGTCCGATTTGAAATATTCCTTCTTTGTTGGATAGTATTTCCGATGCGAAATGTTTTTTCTATAAATTCAAGATTTTCAAGTAAATCATTTACTTTCTGCTAGGCGGCACAAAGGTAAATTGTGTTTTCTGCGTTATTTCTGCTTTTAAAACTCCGATTTGAAAAATTCTTCCTGTATCGCATACAAGACCTGATGGGAAATATTTTTCACAAAATTTCTAATGTTTGGTAAAGAATGGTTTGGCCACCAGGGGTCATAAGTGTCAATTTCTGCTTCTGAAGTATTTGTAGCAAAATCTGGGCCCCTGAAAACTCGACTAATTTTTTTTTTTTTTCTTGGACCGATACCGCTCATATGGATAAACCTTTTGAGAATATTTTCTTCCTAAAATAATGCATGGTTTTCCCACCAAGGTACGTAAAGTCACATCTTATTTTCGTCGATATCTGTGTTTCTAAGAGTTCGTAAGCTCATGATTCCGTTTACAGCAATATCTGAGGGATTAAAGACCCGATTGAAAATCTTCTTTCTTTCGTCAAATCTATTGCTTTCCATACCGGCTCCATTGACTTTGAATAGCTTTGATAAATTTAATTTGCGTCAGAACGGATTCAAAAGACGTGCTTATTACACCCGAAAATTCGGTGTCATCTTTCTTGTTATTTTCGAAATCGGATGTTTCATTGTGGAGTTATTGTCGATGGTGTCTGAAAGACACTATATATATAGCAGATTTCTCGGGGAAAGATTGCTTTAGGACAGTGTAAAAACACAAGTTTTGCCGTGCCTCCTCACTCCGGAGTAAGTCACTCTCCCAACTAAGTTATGCGGACAGAATACTGTTTCTTTGTGTGTGTTATTTTTCGTATGGTGCTAATAATATATATATGCCTACTTTAAATGTAACATAGTGCCTATAACAGCATGATTTACACTTTATCTTCAATAGAGGCATGACTCTATTTTGGTAAATGCCTCAAGAACTGGCTTTTGAGTTTCCTACTAATTTCTGATTAGAAATATCTTGGCAGAACATTACACTGTGAACATTGCTTTTATTTTCCTTGAAAATGCTATGAGCGTAGATTTCTTGGGTTTCCAACTAAATTTAAATTTTTGTTTTTTTATAATAAAACAGAGTAAATAGGTTTTCTACTATCCTTCTTTTTTCATTTTCTTTTATTATTTTTGTTTTGTTTTGTGTATAATGAATATTTTTGTGAATTAAATTGAGATATGAGACTTACCTGAAATGTTAGAATGATTAGTGTTTGTGCTTATGGTGAAATGATTTGCATTGTGTTTGACTTTGTGATATACTATCCTATCATTGATAAACAAAGGGAGATCACACATATTTTTTATAGATGTTGCAGGGAGTGGCTTTTGAACTCTTACAACTTAAGATTATAATCCTACTAACAAATAGCAAGCAAATAGACAAATTTAATGCAAGATAATTTATATACAACACAACAAATAAATAATATCTTTTCTTGTAGTTCCACAAATTCATTGAAAATTATTCATATTAATGCGGGATCCTTACTAAATAAACTCACTCTTATTGTGGCACTAATTCAGGTTACTAATTTACAAATAGATATTTTATGTATAACAGAGACATGGTTTCCTAGTGAAAATTATAGTGTTGGCTTGGATGGCTAAAGGATTTTTATCAAAATAGAACCCACTCAAGAGGAGGTGGAGTGGCCATTTACGTTAAGGATACCTGTCACGATTATACAATTCATAAAAACTTAACATTTACTGACTCTACCATAAAAATTTTGTCAATAGAAGATCAACACACTGTTATAATGGTGTGCTATCACCCTCCAGGATCAAATACAACTCAGTTCTTCGATAAATTAACAGAGGCATTCAGTTATGTGAATTTAACCGGGAAAAGGGGATTTTTATTGGGAGATCTCAATATTAATATTTCTGTTACTAATTCACAGACTCAGTACTTTATTCAAATATTAACTACTGCTGGATTTATCAATACAATATTACATCCAACGTGAATTACACCTAACACAGAAACGATTATTGATTTATCCCTCACAAATGCTCCACAAGATTCAGTTTTATCAGGAGCCGAAGAATGGCATTGACGTAACAGGCACTGTGAAAACAGGAGTTTGTCGGTGACTCGGATCGAAAGTTCGTCTCCTTGCTCAGGAGTCAGTTGCTCTAACCAATTAAACTCCACCGACGGAATTTATTGCTGCAGATATGTCATCTTGACACGTGCTTTACCTCTGTAGTACGTCAAAACGCTCGTTATGGTGGTACGGTCTCTCACGAGAGGTGATCTGCTTTCGTACCCGATAGCACTCCAGGCCATAATGCCTCATGTTGGTGTGGCATGCCTAGTGCGGGTGCACTCTTCCCGACGCCTTTTTCCCTTCGTCCGCGGACATCATATGCGACCATCATTTCCGGCTAAACAGAAGCGCGAGTTTCGTCCGAAAAGACGATGTTGATCCATTCGTCACGCCACTCATTTATGCACCATTGCAGCCTGGAAGTCCATTGCTGCGATATCAAAGGCAACCTGAGGAGGGGCCAACGAGCCTGGGGTCCGAACTGTAATAGCTGGAGACGTACTCTTATATCTGACGTGGAATAATGTGTTACAGTTCGCTACTGCTGCGCCAACGCCCTTGACAATGCAGAAACGTCGCTCAAAAGCATCCTCTTGACATGACGGTTGCCCCTCGGCGTTTTCTGTGTACGACGTCCAGAACCTTCTCTTCGTGTCCTATGCTCTTCTTCGTACCATTCTCTGCACACTTTTGCCACGACGGACACACTGCGCCTTGCACGATCGGTGGAGGGAAGCACTGCCGTCTCTCATTCCGATAATACGACCTCTGTCGAACTCGCTGATGTGACTGTACGACCGTCTTGCACAACGACGTGGCATCCTTATCTATTGCTGACCAGGCACTGACATGTCGACCCAGCCACGCGGCTTGTGACGAGCCTTCCCTGCAGGACCCACACGACGTAAAGGCAGATAGCAGCGAGAACGAACGTCTGCGTAGCTCAGTTGGTAGAGCGACTTGTTCCGGAATAAGTGGACTCGGGTTCGATCCCCGGCATGGACCAAAAATGACGGAGAAATTTACTTCGTTATAATGGCGCCTGAACATCCCGGATGACCTGGCTGTTAAAGATCTCGCAATGGTGTGATGTTCTTTCCACACCGCGAGACAAGAAAAATAAGAGAATCCCTTCTTCAGCGCTTGGAAAAATAAATGTGTGTGACGTTGCATTCCACACACCAGATTGACTGGGAGTTCTCAAGTGCACGTTCTTCAGCGGATGACTGCCTATGGCAATTCATAGTCACGGCTGACCCGTGGGCCATGCCCCCGGCCCTCTTTCGGGGGTGTGTGACGTGCCTGCCTCGCAGGACGCACTCGATACAAAGGCAGATAGTAGCGAGAACGAACGTCTGCGTAGCTCAGTTGGTAGAGCGACTTGTTCCGGAATACGTGGACTCGGGTTCGATCCCCGGTTTGGACCAAAAATGACTGGGAAATTTACTTCGTTATAGGCTCTTATAACCGAAAAACGGCCTGTTTCGGGGCTGTGACGTTGTGCTATCTGAGTTGCTTAGACGTGGTACTCATGTACGTATGACACCGAAATGCTAATAATTTCTGCGTTATTGCCTGATTAGCATATACTGTAAATATCAAAGTCGTAGCTCGACTTCTTTCAGGTGTTTTGTTTTTATGTCTAACTCCGCGGTAGCATGGGGCGACTTACGGCCGACAGCCTGTGACAAAAATAGGCCCCAATTGAAATCATTATAGTGTTAAAAATACGCATAATTTTCCCTTCACATTTTTTCCAGGCTTAGGACTGGCAGGGGCTAATATCTTCTGCCGTGTCTAAAAAATTTGGGGAATGAGTTTCCCTTGTCTGTCTAAAAGCAAGATTATGTTCGCTTGCCTTGTTTCATGATCTGTCTTTTACCTCTTTGTCTTATTTCTTCTTATCCCTCTAATAAAAAATAGCTTTTAAAAATTCAAATTTTGTAAGTTCTTTATTCTTGTACTTTTGCTTCTTTCTTTCCATATTTTCCATCCTCTTCTTCAGATTTTGGTTTGGTTGCTTTATGACATTTCCACTATTTTTCAGTGCATAAACATCAACCTGAATTTGCTTAATTACTTCGACAAAATCATAAATATTTGGGCTAGGTGCACTGAAATTTAAATTGAATTTTGAATGAAATGATTCACAAGCATTAGTTGTTCTCTCTCCTTCTATTCTATCCGAAGCCCATATTATGGGTGGGAATTTGGCTTCTTCAGCTGCATATGAATCTGTCATATAATCAGCGTATTTTTTGCATCATTCCATCCTGTGAGATATCCGACATCAAATCGTCTACGAAACAGTCTGCAACTTCCTCGTGAGGGGTCCGGTGCAACTACCCCATGCGACAGGAGAGGAGTCCTGTGCAACTACCCCATGCGACATGAGGGGAGTCCAGTGCAATTGACCTTTGAATCTGATTGACAGGTTCTATGAGGGGTGCAACTGACCCTCGTCCGTTTCAACAGAACATTTAGAAAATTGTTTTCTTGTGAACCGGTGAACGCTTTTGACAATAGGACGGTTTATCTGGACAACCGTGAGTGCACAACGACTGTGCGTGGTATCGTTTTAAATCTCTCAACGAGATCTATTCAAATATAAAAAGAACATATCGCAGCGGCTTAAACTAAAATTTTTAAAAATTGTTTCAGTGTGAACGGGTTAATATTGTCGACAATGCCGCGGAATTCGCAGAATGAACGCAAGCAAAAGTGGAGAAAATCAAAATGAGAGGCAAGAGCAAGTGATGAGGAATTTAAGAAGCCCAAGAAGAATATAACCCAACGAACTAGGCTGAGCCATCACCCCCTAATAGCTTAGCAGGCCCGCGCACCGATTTGTGACGTCACTAGAGTAGTTCGTAGTCGCGGAGAGGAGCATTACGGCGATGTGCGAACGAACGCGTCTTTACGTACACCAACTAACCAGGTCGTGCGTTCTTTTAGAGTTTCACTGCATTTAAATAAGAACTTGTGTGTTAGTTTTCAAATAACTGCAGAGTTAACAAGTTTGTTTAATAATCTTTTAAAATACAGAAGAAAAAGAAATTACAGCGTAAAATTTAGCGTAGCAATGATTTCGACTTGAAAGGGTAAGCAACACAGATTCGTCAACTTAATGAAAGCATCACTGTCATTTCACTGGAAGTGATAAACCATTCCTATAATCGAAATTATAAACTGTTATCGTAGTGTCACTTGAAGTTATAGTGTCTTTATAGTTAGCCGAACGATTCCTGTACTTGTGAACAAATCGTTCTTGTACTTAAAAGATTAGTTTGAGGGTCCATTACGAAGTATCGCCGTCGTTTCAAAAGATGTCGATTGACATATTTAAGGAATCAGATTTTTCATTCATTGCAAACTTATGACTATGAAAATTTTAGTAATGACATAATTCCTTTAGTGAAAATGTATTTTATATGCAATCCGTGATCACTAATATATAAAAAAAGGTCAAGAAAAACTGAATTTTTTTCTGTGTTTTTTTAATTATTACCAAAGGCTCAATAAAACACGTTTTAACATACATACAGTGAATTGCTGTTTGATCCACTGATTGCATCAAATAAATTAAGATTTCAAGAAAATTATGCAATTGCTACATTATTAAACGTACAATAATGACATAACAAGTTTTCCTAATTTTAGTACCATCTAGTTACGTGTTTGGACAACTTCATTTTGATAAGCAAATATAAAGTTTATAATTTTTGTCTTCCAGAGCACTATTTCAAAAAAGTTACCTTGTCAAAGTTCAACACATCTGTATTAAGTACATTAGTAGCATTAAGCAAAACTATTTGGATCCACAATATAAGCATTTCTTTTTATCTGGAAAAATACAAGTAACTTATTGGCAGAAATTTCCTGAAATTTGATTTTCAAGAAGTATTCAGGAAAACTGCCAATGTACATATAATTATGGTTGTGTAGTTCTTTGTGTATCACAAGCACAATTTGATTATGTGTCCGTTAGCTGTTCCTTGAAGAATTTCAAAGACGCGTTTCTAAGAAAATCTGAAATTTGTTCCAATAATTTCTTAAAGTATTTTTTCAGATAATTATTATATTTTTGAGAACCTGACAAATGCACATGCAGTTATTGTACTGAATAAATCTAAGCGATTGTTTTGGTACTATAGGATGTATTTTAAAAGATGTACATGTTTCATTATAAATTGACTAACTTGATGTACCATTTTCTCAGAAACTATAAAAAGCAATGGTATAAAATTTTGCACAAATGTTTTATCATTGCTAAAGCTATTGAAAAAGATTGTTTTTTCCATTTTTTATGATTTTGGTTTCAAAATAAATTCTATGAAGGATTAAAGAAGTTTTTCCCCATACAAAAATTGACACCCACCCTCACGTTTGGAAGCACACTTTCCAGTAGTTATCGGATAATATGAGATATATTAGTTCCAGTTAGTATTGCTGTAGCTTGTGAAGACACAGTGCAGGAAGTCTGGAAACAGATAAGTCTAGATAAATGAATAAAAAGTTGATCTCTCATTTTAAGCAAATGTTTTCAAAAAAAAAAAAAAAAGAAGAAGAAGCGAGTATATATTTCTACTTGTATTTTAAAAATCTTGTTTGTTTAGAACATAGTTTCCACAATATGTGGATTCATGTCGATCCACGTACTTTTCTTTCTCTTAAAAATAACAATATCCAAGGCTTAAAAATACCATGCCCGAGATGCCCAGAGCATGTAAATCATTCGTCTGGGCAGGTAAATAAAACATCTAATTGCCTGTGCATGGTAACTAAATTTTAAAATAAAAAAGTTTGTAATAAAATTTCCTACTACACAAGAAAAAAAAGACAGTCATCACATGCCGTGTTTCATGTCATTGTTAATTAATGGAAGTTGTATTATTGTTACGAAGTACCAAGGAAAGAGTAATATCACATCTTTAATTATGTTATGCTCTACGCCTAGAAATCGGGAACCTAGTGTTGCTCCAAATTTTGTTTATAATCAACAACAGTATGCATGCCTCTGCTGTAACTGGCCTCTCATGTTTAGTGACAAAGGGAGAAAACTTTAACAAAAGGAACATGGCAGAATCACTAAATTTCCGAAACACCAGTTTCATCATCGTACCATTTCATACCAATTTTAGCATCAGCATCTTAAAAATTGATATACACACGTTTGTGCATTGAACATTTGTAATACAGACCCTTAAAATGGAAGTGCAAACATGTTAAAACAGTTCATATTTTTAACTTAAAAAAAAAATAGGGTTCTGGTTTGTTATCTTAAAAGATACATTTTCCTGCGCATCCAGCTTTTACTACCTGGGCAAGTAAATAATTTCTTGCCCGGGTAGTACTGATATATTTCACCTAATTTTTAAAAAATTGAATGGTTCTGATAAATTCCCATCCTACCACAGATAGAGCATACACACTGCTCACACGAGAGTTCTTCAATATGTTGGTTTGTAGAAAAATCCTTCAAAATCTTTAAACGGACATTTTAAAGGCAAACTTACTCGTGAACTATGTGGGAACTTCTGTTTTTGTGCATTCATATCTAATTTTTGCTGTCTATACTTGATTCAGTGTTTGTGTTCCTTTAGTAATAAATATTAAAAAAGATAATTCAATGCAATTCTCTATGTCTGCAAACACAAAAGATGTAATTCACATGGCAACAAGGCCTTAGCATTTATATAAAGGACATAGGCATGTTAGATGTGTACATGACATACATATATTTCGTATAGGATATAAGTATTTTACAAGCATTTGTGCCCAGAAATAGGGACCCCAAAAAAGTTAATCTGGCGCTGCCTAAACACTTAAATAACTAAGTACGAATGTATCAACATATTACTCTTGGGATCAAAAACATGCAACCCTTATTATTCTGTGTCCATAATAAAGTTTAAAATCCCTTCCTAAATATACATATTTTACTTTGAACTTATTTTATACATTGGCAAAAACATGTTATGGGTTACTATAACAACACAAGTAATCTATTCTTTCCATTACAAACATAAATTTCATTTTTCAAAAATCTTTTCAGTGCTTTGACTTCCCGCTGTGAGATGCATTAGATTATAAAATTAGCCAAATTTAAATTTCCTAGTTCAAAATTTTTATTTTACGAGTAGTTTAAAATAAGGTTAACAAAAGGTTTCCACGTACCTTAGAGTTGAAAATTTTCACGCTTTATTGCTGTAATCCATTTTTTGTGAACCTCTCCATTAGTAAGGAATTTGAATACTTTTAATATTCCTCTATGAAAATAAATTTAGTTGACAATTTGACAACAACAACCACGCACATCCGCAGTCACGCTTACACAGAGTGAGCAAGCTCATGCATGCTCGACCACCCACCACGGACATCAGCCTACTCTCCCCTACGTCACGCAGCTTCCGGCGTTCGGTGCGCAGGCCTGCTAAGCTATTAGGGGGTGATGGCTGAGCGCGGTGGTCTAAGTGTCGGATTATGATCATTAGTCCGTGAAGGGCCCGGGTTCGAATCCCGATGAGGCATGGATGTTGTGTTTGTCTTACAGCACTGGCTCTCTCCCGTCCCTGGAACCAGTGACGCTAAATTAGGGACGGGCGACTGTTTATAGCCCATTGAGTTGCTCACGGTAGTCGTTAAACCTTCAATCAAAAAAAAAATGCACTAGAGTATCGAGAACGCCTGAAAGCAGCCGCCGCCAAACAAAAATCCAACATACCGATCGAACCCGTACCCGGCCCATCTCGAACTCTGCTTTGTGTTCGCAATGTATCCAGCATTATTGTTAAAATTATGTAAGTTAGTTTTCGTATCACACTGTAAAAAACATTCTGAAATTCACGGGCGTCATTTCTTTCGTGAATTACCGAAACACCTTTCTGATTTAGCTTGTTCCGTGAAATGACGGAAAAACTCTGAATTTCACGGATTCACCGTTCGTGAATTGACAGAAATGCTCCTGAACATGTTTCTCCGTTTATTCACGGAAAATCGCCCTTTTCAAAAGGTGTTTTCAGATAGAATCTGAATTTTTAAAGCACCTTTCCATGATTCTGTCCGTATATTACCAGAGAAATTATGTTCATACTTTTCCCGTACCATGTGACAGAAACTTTCCGGTGTTAGAAGTTCGCGGGAGAATCTGAATTTAATAAAGGGGCCGCATAAAAAATGTATTTCTTTTTTCGTGTCCATGTAGGGCAGAGGAGGGGGGTCGTACAAAATGTATTTCTTTTTTCGGTGTCCACGTAGGACATAGGGGTGGGGCTCGTACAAAAATCAAATTTTTTATTTCACCTGTCCATTTCCCCATAGGTCATTTCTAAAGAAGATTTTATCGAGATTAGCTGTAAAGCCCATTGAGATAAGAATACAACGGCTTCTATAAATCCCTTATTGCTATTCAAGCGTTTATTAACGACTTTGGAAAATATCTTTGTACACGATATTTTTTGTAAATATTTTTTCGGAATCTGGGAGTAGTTTTCCTTGTTCTGGACTACTTTAACTGTGATATCATCAAACCGTCGAACTCTTGACAATGCAACATAAAGTTGTCCATGGCTAAGAACTGGTTCAGGAAGGTAAATAGCTACTTTCTACACTGTTTGACCTTGAGACTTATTAATGGTCATAGCAAAGGTGAGTTTTACAGGAAACTGTCGTCGTCTTAATATGAATGGGAGGTCTATAACAGTAGGTGCAAGGTCAATTCGCGGATAAAAACAGTTTTACCACATGCTGAGCCTGTGAGTACTTCTGCAATGACCAAATTGGGGTTTAGTTCTTTAATTGTCAGTACTGTTCGATTGCATTAACCTCGTTGTGTATCGAGGTTTCTCAGGAGCATGATAATAGCTCCAATCTCCAATTTCAGTCTGTGAAGTGGCATTCCTGATGGAGTTTGCTCATTTAAAAACTCTATAGGGTAATACCGTTCAGTATTTTCTTCGCTGTCGGCATCAATTGAATCAGAGCTTAAGTATGGTCTTTAATATAATAGCAACCTCATTAGATCTTGGAGCATCATAACGCTTTTGATCATTTCTACGATCTTGAATATTGATACATTAGAAGGAACAACATTATTCATTAGATCCATTGATACATTAGAAGGAACAACATTATTCATTCGAGCATCTTGAATACTGCCTCGCTCGACTTCATAAAGCATTTTACATGCTTCGACAAATGGATTATTTTCTGTTGTGAATGTATTCAGTGTTTGTAACAGATCTTTATTAGCCCCACTATTTTCTCGCATTTGCACTCTTTGGGCAGCAGCAGCCTCATCTGGATCCAATATGTACAATTACGCGTATTTCCCGTGTTCACCATTATCAGGCTGCAATGCTCCTGCACGATGGTAGGTTGCTCCATTTCTTCTAAAACAATAAAGCCCATAGCCTGGAGGAGGAGCCATTTGTGCTCCCATCGATGCAAATGCAAGAGAACTATTAATCGACCGTATGTTAACCATAAAGTTCTTTTTTTTTTTTTTTTTTTTTTTGAGTGCTCATGCTAATTTCCTAAGTTGTTCGATTAATGGGGAAGTGCGACTAGGATCTAATTTTACTGCTCCTTTGAGCAACATTTGGAAAATGTTCCATCCAAAAGTCTTTCTCCGGCTAAGTTTTTGGCTTTATAAAATTCACAAATTTGCTCAAGATTGCCACATGAGTGTCTCGCTGCAGTCTTTTCATCGTGTGTAGGGTTTAAAGCCACATGACGTGTAGCATTTGTTTGTTGTTGTCGGTTCGTTAATGTCCTCTGAACCTCTCGAGCGCAGCATTCATTCTTTTGTCGGGGGTCGTATTTTGTGCCTCTGTAATATGTACATTTCTCATGCGCTGAGATTCAGCTTCAATATGTTCCGGTGTCATATTATTAGTACGACGATCACGCAAACGTCGAATTTCATAATTTCTTTCAACTGCACTGCATTTTTTTTTTTTTTTAGCATGTTCGGTATTCCGGAAGTTAACATCTTTCTTTCGACTGCAGTGCGTTGTTCGCGCCTTACTCGATCGTAAACCCTATCGGGCTCCTGAGGGGTCGTCCGCTGGTTGCCCAGAGGTACCTTTGGTGGGATACAAGCATCCCAGGACACCCCCGGTGCTTACACCTGAGGCTTTAATGAGCTGCATTTTCACCCTTATTGGGGAAGTTGAGTCCGTTCTCTTGGACTCGCGGGTCACTTCCTCAGGGAGAGAAAAGGTGAAAGCGGCCCTGAATAGTATCAATAAGGCTTGTTACGAGCAAGCCGAACGGGTAGCCTATATTGAAGGCAGGCTGTCCGTTCGGCAGGAGTCGAGCTGCGAAGCCGACGCGAAAGTGGTTTCCTACGTCGAAGTGGCTAGGAAAGGGGCTAGCAAGGCGAAAGGGTCTTCGCCCGCCCCGATTGAGATTAAAAAGAAGAGGAAGAAGTCGGGAGACGGGAGACACGTGCTTTTGGTTTACCCGACAGTCGAGAGTGCGTCCTCAGAGGACACGAAGAAGACCCTGAAACTGCAGTCAACCCAACTAAACTGCAGATAGGGGTCAAGAGCTTTCGGAGCATAAGGAAAGGAGGGGTCGTGGTTGAGTGTTCCCATCCCGGGGAGCTCGACCGCCTGGCCCAGGAGTTGAGAAGCAATCCGTTGACCAAGGATTGCACACTCCCCACGGCCCCACGAAAGAGACACCCCCGGTTGATAGTTTATGGGTTCCACGGGGATCTCTCAGGGAATGAGTTCGAGCAGGCGGTTTGCGGACAGAACCCAGAGCTCGAGAACGGGTTCAAAGCCTGTTTCCTCATCAAGGGCAAGGGAGGTAGGGTCCACTGGGTGGCAGACGTGGAGCCCAAGGCCTTCAAGCACTTGGTGAGGCGGAAGACACTGAACTTGGGTATGTCAGTGCTCCGCCTAAAAGAATTTTGAGGGAGGTCAGGTGCTTTCGGTGTAGTGGCTTCGGTCATTTCCGAGGCAACTGCCCCGAGTCAGAAGCAAGGTGCGGCAATTGCGGTGAAGTTGGGCACCAGCACCACCAGTGTGCAGCCGCACCAAAGTGCAGCAACTGCACTGCTGCGAATGCCAAGTTCCGCCTGAAGTTGGACGTCGCTCACTCCAGCTTCAGTAAGACATGCCCTAGTCTTATCAGGGAACTTGAGCAAACGAAAAGCCGGGTCAACTATGGTTGACAGATGGAAGTACCCTCGGAGGTATGTCGCTCTCGATATTGAGCTTTTGGGTCTATTGACCAAGGTATTTTTGATGACCCTGGCCCGGGGTCATCACCACAGCACTGGCCCTAGCGCTGTGGACCTTGTTGATTTTGTGATGTGTTTTTTAATATTTCTTAGTGTTTGAATGTTTGTGAGAGGGGTGCATGGGAACCTCAGAGTAATGTGCATGTATTTTGTCACTATTGATACCGAATAAAGGACTTTTGTCCCAAAAACTCGCGTTGAAGGGCGATCTCCCGGCCACGAGATGGGATATTTTTGAAAAAGTTGCTTGCCCCAACTGCCCATAGCACGTCGCACACACGGGTTGTGACAGAAGGGTGTAAGGTACCGGTCCCGTGGGGGAGGCAGATCCCCACAGGTCTCTAGACCGAATCTGTCCCAGTGGAAGACTGTGGTTTCCGGTGACTGACAGGCTAGCTGTCGGAACGCCGTCAGGGATCCTAATAATCCCAAACTATTCGAGAGAGTTCCGCATTTCCCTGCGAAGTCTACACTAAGACGGTGCAGGTAAAGTCATCAGCCTAGGTTACTCGATCGTAACAGGCTTTTTTCCTGTTGGGGTTTAACGACCACCATGAGCAACTGAACGAGTTATAAGCAGTCGCTGGTACCTCATTTTGGGCCACTAATTCCAGAGAAGGGAGAAACCCGGTGCCGTAAGACAAACACAAAATGCATGCCACAACGGATTCGAACCCGTACCCAGCTCGGACGAATGAGCAGAAGCCATCGTTTAGACCACTGCACCACCGGGGCGGCAAATAGGCTTTGCGTCGTTTATCTTCAATCTTCTTCTTTTTCGACGCAGCATAGGAGAGGTTTAAAACAACAGTCAAGTTCGCGAAGGACACTAACGTTCGTCCTTGCCTTACTGAAATAAAAGTGATCCACGTCGTCGCAAGTAGGTATTAAAATTAATAAATTTGTAAGTATTAACAGCTATTAAATATTTCTAGGAGGAAAATGGATGAAAAAATTAAAAATCTTGTATGTTTAAATATACAGGGTGATTCATCTAAGCGTGTACAAACTTCTGCGAGGGGTAGGTTGCACAAAGACAAATCGGAATCACATAGCATTGCAGGGTCGGAAACACCATCATCATGCGGTACATGGCGTTGTTCGGCAGTGAGACTGCTCATACGTTCCTTCAGGACACCGTCATTTTTTAACCTCCCGCAGAGTTAGAAGGATAGCTGAGTTCACGAACGTGGAAATAGCTGCTATATGCACCTCCCATACGGAGCAGAGGACTGCAACGGATGAGCCACCGTGCGACTGTACCAAGAACGGTACCCGATGAGACGAGTGGCAAACCACCAAGTGTTTGCACGGCTGAATCAGAGGTTATGCAACACTTGTTTTTTTTTTTTCAGGAGCTAGCCAGGTGTCGGAAACGAGGGGTGCGCACTCCTGCCATCGAAGAGAATGTGTTAAGTCATGCAGCACACACTCCAAGTGCCAGCACACGAGCAATTGCTCATCGCCTCGGTCTGTCCTTGTCCACAGTATGGAGGGTTCTGCACGAAGACCAATTGCATCCATATCATGTGCATCGCGTTCAGACCCTAAGCACTGAGGATTACCCTCAGCGCATTGCATTTGCGCAATGGTACCTGCAGAAGACTGCGCAGAACCTCAGTTTCCTGCTTCTGCGCTGTTCACAGACGGAGCGTGCTTTACACGGGAAGGTTGCTTCAATGCACATAACGAGCATGTAAGGGCGGTGGAGAACCCTCATGCTGTACAATCGCGTGCAGCACAAAACTGTTTTGCTGTTAATGTTTGGGCCGGCATTGTCGGGGACCACTTAATTGGCCCGTACCTCATGCCTCCTCGTCTGGACGGAAGGAGTTACCGGATATTTCTGGAGGACGTCTTTTCAGTGCTATTGTAACGAACAACAGGTCCCTCAGTCGCTGCGCCGTGCAATGTGGTTCCAGCACGATGGGGCCGTTGCCCATTTAAGCAATGACACTTGTCATCACTTAAACATGACATCTGGACATAAGTGAACCGAGCGTCGTGCTCCCGTACATTGGCCTGCAAGATGGCCGGAATTAACATGTTTGATTACTTCTTTTGGGGTTACATCAATGAACTGGTGTACAACACCCCCGTTGAAAGTGATGAGGACCTTGTAGCACGCATCTCTGTAGCAGCTTTGGAAGTCCGAAACACGCCAGGAATTTTCCAAAATGTACGTGATTCCATTCGCCGACGATGTCAAGCGTGTGTTACAGCTCATGGGTGCAACTTTGAACACCTTCTGTAATCTCAATGCATTTCGCAAATGTCTTGTGAGTAATAAAAAGCATTTTGTTCTCTTACGTGCTGCTCTTTCATTTCTCACCCTCTCTGTACACTAGAACATGAAGATGGCGTTTCAACCCTGCATTGCTATGTGATTCCGATTTGTCTTTGTGCAATCTACTCCTCCCAGAAGTTTGTACACGCTTAGCTGAGCCACCCTGTATAAATAATAAACATCTTACAGCCTAGAACTGTATTCTACCACTTCCATCGTACTCGAAAAAAATTATCTCTGACTTCGAACGAAAAAAAAAGATGTAAACAAAACGTTAAACAGGAGCGGTTGCGGATAACACGGTGTGAGCACCGGAATATAAATTTTCGTCTTTTTCCGGTTAACAGCGTAATAAAGCATATCAAGGAGTATGTAAAGTAGAGCCAAAATTCCTGACGTAGTTTTCCTATTTCTAAAGAGCTGACCGTGTGACGTAACGCATCTCTGACGTCATGTGAGAATGATTTGAATCAGATGACGTCACGCCAGCAGCTGTGTTCTTTGTTGCTATGACAACGAGACAGAGTGATATACGCTTGAACTGTGCGCGTGTAGGTGATGACGTCACCTACACGAAAATACGAACAGTTAATCGTGACGTCACAAACATTTGTTTCTCGGTTGTTGTATGACGACTTAAAAAGTGATCCACGTCGTCGGCAACTTGGCCTTTTATATATTAGGATAGTTTGTTGCAATGTTGCATTTTTTACTCTTTCCAACCGTAGGCTGAAAAAGCGTATATGTTCCAGCTTTGTCCGTCTGTCCGCCAGCACGATAACCCGGGTAAAAATGATTCGATTTTGATAGAATTATAGCATGTGGTAGGGGACTACATAGGAACGAACCTATTGAAAATGGATGAAATGGGGTCAAAGGTCAGGACATAGGAGCGGGATCCATTCCATTGCCCTTATACGTCATAACTTACGTAAAAAGGCTTCGATAGCGACAAAACTATAGTATGCTGTTTCGTATAGATATACTGAGCCGGTTCTGTTCACGATTGTTATGGGCAATAACATAAGTCATGATTTTACTAACTTGTTACCTAGGCAATAACATAGGCCTCGGATTACGCCATTTCAGCACCTCTTAACCCACGGTTCTCATTGTAGTGCTGTTCACTTAAGAAAACAATAATAATGTCACACTTTTTACTCAGTCGTAAAATATTAATTATAAGGCTCTATAGGGTCTTATAATTGACCTGAGTTGGCTATAAGAAATTAAATAAACGCTTTGAAACCATACTCGACTAGCTCATTTCAACTCTCCGATCTGTGAGCCATCAGTTTGGTCCTACGTTCCAAACTGATGGCTCAGTCAGAACTGAGCCTACCTGTATTTTTTTTTTTTTTTTTTTTTATGAACATGAGTGTAGATGAGTGTGTGTGTGTGTGTGTGTGTGCGCGCGCGCGAGCGTTTGCCTGTGTGTGTTCCGGAATTGATATCAGGAAAACTGTGAACGTGGCCAACAAAATATGAGGTACAAAATTTTGTTGCTTCATTTCTTCATGAAGCGGATATATTGCGTCGGCCTTTGGACATAAGAAGCGGCAGCATAAGTTCTTCACATTTTGCTAATTTTTTTTTTCTTTTCCGTCATAAAAGTTGATGCAACGCTTTCCCAGGTAAGGGGACAAAAAAACACAATATTTTATCTCAGTAAGAAGCAAATAATGTGTGCTGCTGACAAAAATAAACGTTCTGCTGAAAAAAAAAAAAGAAAAAAATATTTCAGAAGTTCACAAAAAACTGCTGGCGTGAAAGAAAAAAGCCTTAGTTAAATATGATAATTAAACGATAATGGTCGATATTATTTAATTAAAAAACTGCGTTCCCCTATTGTGGAGGAGAAATTTTTCACAAACACTGATTCATAAATGTAACAAAACGCTTAGTTTTCTTTGCCTTTTTTTGTATCATTATTACTTTAGATTTCTTTTAATGAAATATGCATCGTTTTTTAATAATTATCGTGATTCAAGTGCTTAAAAACTGACATTTTGAAAGCAGAACAAATTAAAGACATTTCATAAGATAATTCCACGAGTTTTTCCCCCTCTAATTTTTTTTTTTTTTTTTTTTGATTTTATTTTTAGTGCAGAGTGCCTCTCGTAAATAAACAAGTGAGCAAAAAGCGCCGATGTGAATTAAAACCTTCACCAAAAAAAAAAAAAAAAAAAAAGGGAAGAAGAAGTTTAATGAATGTTATTGATCGGTTGGAAGCAGCTTTTTAATTATTCGCAAGCCCGCGACGTCCAATGTCTTGCCGTTGCCTAGAGGTATATTTACTGTCTCTGCAACTTCTCCGAGACACTTTTAGCTGTTGGATTACTTGGGTGTACGTTATCATTGCTTTAACATTAACTTCTGAAGATTATTTTCTTGTTCGTTCTTATGTGTTAGTATAAGGACATAGCGGTAGCTGCATTTACCTGTTTACTGTAGAGTTACTTAATTACTAACAGCAGAGAATATCATTTATAGGAAAAGATATTTACAAAACGGGACTACTCCATTTATTTTATAAAGTGTCTATAAAAATACCCTTAGGTGTCATTCACATACGTATGCCTATTCAAAGTTGAGTTTAATTAAAAATAACATGCATGAAACTGCAAATTTTTGCACATAATGTGTTCGTGGGAAAATGTAAATACAAGTTGAATGTACGAAGGTCAAACTTTTCGACCTTGTGAATTCTGTACTTGTATATCACGAAAAAAGTAATGGGGTGTGATGTGTGCCGCTAACTTAGCCTTCCATTTGAGTTTATGTGTTCTTATGTAAATTTAGTTTCTTCTCGTTAAGGGTTTTTTACTGAACGTTACATTACTTCCTCGTAGAGTTTTTTCAGTTTCGCAACACTGACAGTGGGTCATACGTCGATAACTAACTATCAACATTGGACGCAGCGATAGTTCATTTTCTATAGAGACCTGTTAGAACGAAGTGCATTTTGGGTAGAGACTTGTCACAGAAAGAAGTGAATTTATTATATATAGAATTCTTAGAACGAAGTTTATTTTTGGTATAGACTTGTTTGAACAAAGTGCCTTTTTATAGAGGTTTGTCAGGATGAACTGCATTTTTTATATAGAATTCTTAGAATGAAGTGCTTGTTATAACGAAGTGCATTTCCGATAGAGACTTTTCATAAAAAAGTCCATTTGTTATACAGGCTTGTTAGAACGAAGTGTATTTTTGATAGACTTGTTTGAACGAAGTGCATTTTAGTAGAGATTTGTTAGAACGAAGTGCATTTTAGTAGAGATTTGTTAGAACGAAGTGCATGTTTGATAGAGATTCGTTAGAATGAAGTGCATTTTCGACAGACTTGTTAGAATGAAATGCGTTTTTGATAGAGACTTGTTATAAAGAAGTGCATTTATTATGTAGATTTATTAGAAAGAAGTGTATTTTTAGTGTGCAAGTTCACGTTATGGCTGGAGTTGATCTTTCTGTTCTGAAATGCAGGCAACAAGCCAATAAAATAATGATTGAACGGAAGTGATTTCGCTGATTCATTACCCTGGCCGTTTATTGATTTCCATGTTTACAAGTGCTAAATTTGTGTTCACAAACTTCAGTATGAACTAGTACAGAGACGATGCAGTTAAGTATTTAAGCACACGTAAGCAATGTAAACATTAATCCTCACAGATACGACTTTAAATTTATTTAAAACTTTATAGGTGATATTTGTATTTCTCAACTAGTTTTATTATCAGCTAATCCTTATTATTATTCAAGTTATATAGTTTGCCCTAGAATTGTCCTATAGTTACACTTCCACCTATCTCAGTATTAATTCTGTTCCTTAGTAGTTTCTTTTTTGTACTCCCCTGTTTCCCGTGCATCACCATTTCCTAGCGCGTCTCGACTCTCAAAGTCTCGAAAGTGTTGTCCGCCTCTTATTCGTCCTTCAAATCTTTTACGTCCGACCCCTAGTTTTCTTCTTTTTTCGCACCCCTCTCCGCCCGTTGCTTTGAAGGAAACGGCTGTTGGCGCCGTAAGAGTTGTAAACTAACTACGTAGTCTGGGATCACTTTCGTTCACCGTGCTTCCTTTAGCTGGAGGCACATCAGATTATTGGCACGATAAAACTTAGCTGAAAGATCTCGCCTAACGTACAATGCTCGATGCCCTGGGGAACGAAACCATGGTTTCTTTAAACCAGTGGTTAAAGAAACCATACTTTACAAGGTATGTCTGCCTTCCCAGCGGCCGAACAAACATAGGCACTGGTTTGTGAGCAATCCTTTGAACATGGCTCGACAACAGATCCGAGATAAGGCATATCTCATGGTGCTGCCATCTTCCCTTCAAAAATGAAAAGCATTTGTAATAACATGCAAAAAGCTATTTCTCGATATTTACCCACAGTGCAATGGCCATATTATTTAGTAAACACAGTGTCGCGAACTAGCAGTCACCATCATGATTAAGTTGAGCTTTCAACTTGGCTACCAGTGGCGTCGCGTGCCCATTTAGGTTGGGTGAACGCTGTTGTGGAAAAACACGCAAACATTTTATTACGAGTTGCAAAATTCGCGCACTGATTTTGAACATACGAAAGCAGTTCTTTTATTTAGCTGTCGTCTAATTACTTACGGTAAAAATATTTACATACACTCCATTGTAAGAAAAATCTGAATTTCCTGTGCAAATACTAGAGTGATTAACGAATTTTCGTATTTTTTTTTTATATATAAATTTTGAATACAGCACGAGGCATACTTTTTTTAACCTGCTTTACACAATCTGCAAAATCTCTGGCAGAAAATATGACACTTAGTACTTCGTCAACCTAAATGGATGTCAAAATTCAAATTGTATATTTAAATCTATGCTCATAAACACACCGATTTCCACAGCGCACAGCGACGAAAAAAAAAACAGTAACTCGTAGCAGAACGCTGAAGTGTGTTTATGATTCCATGCTATTCCAAACGCAAACAAGTATGACCAGTGGTGCTTTTTTAAGTGCGCACCTCCTGGAAATTTAAACTTCTGTTTTGGATCCATCGGGAAATAAAAACATGACCTGTAACGCCATCTGGAAAGCTTTAAATTACAGTTGCTTTAACGACTTAGGGTGTTCGCTGGTAAAATAGCACTCCTGCAACTGCAAATATTATTTACTACGTTTTGTTTACTGCACGAAGCAACGAACCTTCTTCTCTTCACTAAAATATTGCACAAAGGAATTAAGTTTCGCTGACGAACTTCAGCGAGTCTTACTGGAAATACATAAAAAGGAAAAATATATATATATATATAACGGCAACTGGTTGCACTTCTCAGTGGGACTCAAGCGGTGCTCATTTTGGGCGGCACACCTTGAGAGTTCTGCTGTTACGTTCGAAACCACAAAGAAATAAGAACGTGTGACCTGCAGCGCCGTCTGGGGAGCATGATCATGATCATATGTAGAGGATTTTAGGAAGGGAGTGTCTGACCCCAGGTCTTAAACAACCCTTAGAAATAGGAAGTTAGGAGATTTGGGCTAGAGTGCCCGATAGGAAAGTGACACGGAAGCGAAGTAGAAAGGGGAGGAAGACGCCTTTATTTATTACCGAGGGGCCAGTACCCGGGGTCGGACGGCTTAACGTGCCCATCCGACGCACGGCGGATATTTAGTGGATCGAGCGTTCGTACCTGCCTGGGATCGAACCTGAAGTCCTTTCCGTGGCAGTCACGAACGTTGCCCACTAGGCCACCCGCGGCCCATCGTCTGCGGAGCTCTTGTACCACAGCTGCTTTAAGATATTCGGATGTGGACACGCAAAAGAGCGCACCCCATGATTCTAGTGCGAATGCGATATGATTACTGAATGAACTTTTTCTTAAAGAATACATTATGTGGGGAAATTAATGCGGCTTTGTAACATTGTCTGCTTTAATTTTTTACAAATTTTTCTACCACTTCAAAGTAATCTAGAGATCTGAAAGTTGGCATGCTGATAGGTTTTACGGTCCGAATACGTAGAAAAGTTCGAAAGCTAAAAAAATGGCGCCTTTGGAATATTGTCTGCTTAATTTTTTTTTACCACTTCTAAACCTAGAAAAGTTTGAGAACCAAAAAATTCAAAGGGTGTCTTAGCTTAAGTGTTCAAAATGCTGATAGATTTAAACATAATTAGTTTGTTTTATAGTTTTACATCAAACCGTACGCATTGACGTCACGACCCTGTTCTAAATCGTAAAACAGTTACGGATCATAAATTACTTTTCCCTTTCTTTAATTTTATGTTCAAAAAATGATTAATTTATAGATTCACCGCCTACCGGAGAACGTGCACGACTGCTAGTTATTTTATAAGTTAAAATCAGTTTCCTTTTTCCTCACCTCTTGGATAGATATCGAGATGGTCCCTTTTCTTAGTTTTCTTCCAGTTAACGTGCCACTCCCTCTACACTTTCAACACTATTATTGGCCATCTCAGCTGTTCATTAAGGTCAGTTTATACATATTACTTGATACATATATATATATACATATCAAATATATATATATATATATATATAACGTGGAAAGAGTGATGACATCGTCCATTTACGTATTACTTGTTTGTTCTGGAAATTGCTTCATAGTATTGTTTGAAATTCTCGGGATTTATACCCATTTACAGAAAGCTGTGAAACAAAGGTTCACACTCAAGAGGAAGTGCAAACGTGAAAAGTAAGTTGATAATGAAGGAGTGTGAGCGTGTGAGGTTCATGTGCGACTGGCCCGGAGGTCCGCAAGAGGCTTTTAAAAAACAGTGGAGCTGGTGAGGTTATTGTCAAGTGGAGGTAGCAGCCAACGCTTTCTTCTCAAGAAAAAGACATAAAAAGGAGGGGGATTCATCATTAACTTGAAGATAGCCGCGAATGGCAGAGTGGTTAGCAGTTCAGACTACTAATGCAAAGTTCTCAGGTTCGATCCTGGACTGATCTTGCAGAAGTGGTGTGATTTGCTAACAATCACTGAATATTCGCCGTGCAATCACTGAATATTCGCCCCAGGCTGGACCCACTGGTTAAATGGGTGTCATTTCCTATGCCCCCCCCCTGAAATTCTCTCACCCCTCTATCTGCAACATCGTGCTTGTACGGTGGCGCCATCTACTGTACTCTAATCTCACTACAAACTGTTCTGTCAAAGTCGCTAGACTTGCTCTCATTCCTTCCGTTTCTGTGTCCTGCCCAAAAGGCGAACTTGCTGTAGGTGGCTGGGACCTAAAATCTACTCACTGTGGACGGAAGTCCTACAAGAAAATGACTCATGCTTGCATTAACTTGAAGACGGTAAAAGCAGATTTCGGAAGAGGATTCTCCGTTCTTCCTAGAATGGGGAAATATTTCTTTGATGCCGAGGTTTCTAAGGAGGGAGAGGTTAAGTACGGAAACAAAAACAGTACAATTTGTAACTAATTAATGAACAATAAAGAAATCATGGACAAAGTTTCAAACGTGACTTTCTCCGTATGCAGCATCGAATAAAATCACACTGCAAAAGAGCGAGTCCTTATTTAGCTGATGATTTATTTATTTATTCATAGGAGAAAAATAGAGTTAAAACTCTGGAACTTCTAAATTTCCGTACAAGAGAAGTCCTTACGAACCCACGTGACAAGGCCCTGAATGGAATTCAATGAACAACCCTATAAGAATATATTCGGTAAATAATATTTTTTCGTTGAAATAAATTATCGTATTTTTCGACTTATAAGTCGATATGGAGAATAAGTCTCAAATGGCATATAAGTCAATCCTGAGCATAAGACGAATCATGTCAATCCTGAGCATAAGACGAGGCAGAGGCAGATAAATGCAGTTAGTGTCCCGAAATTCTGTAACTATGTTTTAAATGTTTCAGTAAATATTAAAAGAAAGATATAGTGAAGTTACTTCTGCATTTTTCGTTTCGGCAAAAATTTGAATTTTGTAAGTTAATTTTTTTTTTCTTACAACGTGATGCTTTCGCATTCCTTTCTTCTGACCAACGAGTCTGAAAATCCACCGCGCAAAGTGACAGAAAAAAAAATATATAATAAGGTCACGCAAGTGTGCCAAATCTAAAGGATGCTTATAGCGTGAGTTACGGTTCACTGCTTTCTCACGCAGTCCGACTGAAATCAGAAACCAAAAGAGCTTTTGCTTTAAATCGGCAAGATGAAATTAATTAAGATGAGCATAATAGATGGAAGCAAGAGCTGATTTTATTTCAGATGAGAGATACAATTGAAATATTGGCAGAGAGAAAAAAGCCAGGCGGTCTTCGTCATCAGCTGGCCATGGCTATTCTTAAAGCGCCGGCTGTCAACACAATTTTCACCAGCCAATCAACTGCGTGACAGCGACGTGTTTCAGAGGTTTAATCATTGCGGAATAAATGGCGTGCACCTACTGCAGTTCTGGCGAAAATACGGGCAGGTCATGGTGTACGCAGGGTATACAGCCGTTTTCATCAGGTCCCTGAATAAAAGCAGAGCAGTGAAGATCCTATAGAACTTTCTCTCTCAGCTGAAAAGCTGCTACACTGACAGGCGGAACAAGATCAATCCATCCAAAGCCCCCCCCCCTCCCTTCCTACACACAGACTTTTACCTTCGCTCGGATTACGGTTGACCAACTGTGGTCTCTAGAGAGATCGTCCCTCTGACTAGGTTTGGCCCCAGACATAAACTTAAAAACCTCGCGCTTTTCATTCCCAAGTGTCTCAGTCAATCTTCTTTTCCAGCAGAACTCTACAAAATGTGTTTTTTCCTTTCTGAAGAAAAACGCAAAGCGTTGCAGTAATAATTTTGGCAAACGATAAAAAAAAAGCGGGGGCAGGGGGAATAAAAAAAGAAAGAAAGTATATATAAATGAATTTTCAACTACATGTTGTCGAGACCGAGATGAGTGTCGGAAAAATGTGTTTGGAATTTTGGCTTCCACGTTCAGAATTTTCCACACAGGATAAATGGTTCCCTGAAAAACTTATACTACATTGTGCTTGGCGTATGCATACTGCACAAATTTCTACGACGAAACTCAAAAAGTACATGTATGCATCTTTGCCTCATTGACCACGAAAACGTAGTAACTTCCGAACTGACGGAAGGAGAATGGAGGATGCAGAACGCAGCCACAGTACCTCTGTGACTTGCAAAAACAAACTGAAAATCCTACCGACGCAGCTAAACAAATCCGTTATTTGTATTTTAATTATTTTAATAGCAGAGGAAAAGTACCTTGGCAAGACCAAATGGTGGTAAATGACTTAGTTAGAAATGTTAAGTGTTGGAGTGGTCATGGAAGTTATTGTTGGTGATTCTTTGAATCCGAAATTTATGGTATTAATTATGGTATTAACTATTGTAATCCATCAGTGTGGTGACCGTGTGTGGGTATGGCGGCAGCCGGGGGAACGCTATTTCCCACAGTGTACTGTTCTACGGTCAAGGTTGGAGCTGGCAGTGTACTCGTGTGGGGGTGTTTTTCGTGGTATGGTCCCAGCTCATTTGTTATCGTAGACAAACCTGTTAACCAGCACGTCTACCTCGATATTCTGAACAATTATGCCGTACCAACTCTGTGGCACTACTATGGAACTGAGTCTTCTTGGTACGAGCAGGATAACGCACCGAGCCATGAAGCAAAGACTGTTACGGCGTGGTTTGACGATAATTCCGTATCGTGTGTGGACTGGCCTACAGAGAGCCCTGATCTTAATCTCATAGAGCACCTAGGATGAATAAGAGCGCCGCGTAAGAAATTTGGAACCAAGGCCTACTACTAAGCAACATTTAGTGGCAGCATTGTGTAATGAATGGAAGCGCATAGTATGTCAATAAATGCTATGTTGTGTTTCTCTTCTAGGTGTCCGGTGACTTTTGTCAGTATAGTGTACATTATTTGTTGTTAATTTGTGTTATTTATTTTTATTTTCATCATTCAACTTAAATTTTTCAAAAAAGGATTATTTTTTTTAAAGAAAGGGAACGTATGTAACTAAAAATTAGGCACTTACATCTTCATCTGCTTCGACACAAATTTCACCAATATTGGAAATGGATGTTCATGGCTCTTTTTGGTCACAAGTGAAACTGAGCAGGTCGAAATATCAAGGAGTTGATACATAGAGGCAGTCAGAATTTCCAGACACTTTGGACGTTTCTGTTTTTTTCAGCTTCTTGCGAAAGCATCCTCACATTATAGATATTTTTTTTCGAGACAAGGTCTTTGTTTATATTCGCAGCGTGGGGTTGGAGAAACGTTATCAGTTTTTCATAAGATGCAGCTTTCATTTGTTTGTTCATGTAATCTTTAGTTTTTATTTTCCACTGCGAAGGGTTTTCTCTATAAATCTCTATGAACTGTGCCATCATCTCCTTGCTCAATTGCTTATTTTCCGACATCTTAAAACAAAAATCCTTTGCTAGTAAATATCTCCTGTCTGTACCGCGAGTGTAAGAAAAAAAACTTCACTTTGGAGGGATTTCCCAAACACAGGTGTTCAAAACTCGGGTTTCGTCAAGCTCAAGTTCAAAAATCCGAACGCCGCCACGAATCTGAAAAACGTCCTTACTCCTCTCCACGCGTCGCCTCAAGCTGCTTAACCCTGCCTACACACACAGGTTTAAGCGCGTACGACGGGTTTGAGGTGAAAAAAACTTGGTAAAAGTCTGAGGGGGGGCGGCTTAAGAGCAGTGAGCTGTTGTTTTTGGATCTCTCCAAGGAGTATCGAAACTTGTTATGTTTCACGAGACAATCCCCTGGGCTACCTCTATTAAGTACCTAGGGCACCAACTAGACAGTCGACTTTTGTTAGTAGCGAACAGCAGCTATCACACGAATAAAGCTAGACAATGCCTTGAGCAGCTAGCCTCACTACTCCCTCGGAGAAGCTTCTTTACAACGCGGCACAAAGTACTGATGTACAAGAAGGTCGTCAGACCGGTGCTCGCCTACACCTCCCCCATCTGAATAGGTGTTAGTAGGAATCAGCGAGAGAGAATCGAGAGGGGCAGAGCCGAGCACTTTGTATGATCACTGGGGCTCTACCCTGGACCCCACTACAAAACCTGAGGAACAGACTTGGAGTTGAGAAGGTACATGAGTTCTTCACCAGACTTGCCAAAGAGTTCTTCACCAGACTCGCCAAAGAGTTCTTCAAGAAAGCGGAAGGCCAACCTAATGGGCTTGCTAGGAGTGCAGTTGACTACGATCGCCGCCTTATTTCTGGGATACTGAATTCCTTGGGTATCCCAGAACTAAGGCAGCAATCGTTGTCACCCCCCACACACACACACACAGAGAGAGACTTGGGGAAGGGCAGCCCTGCTGAGCCCTTTTTTCCTGTGCTGGAGGCCTTGGATCAGATGGAGGACTGGATCGGATGGACAGTAAGTGTGTGAACATTGGTTAGCATTAGACAAACCACCCACATCACCCAGCCGGATAAACTAGATAAACCACCAACATCCGCCGTCTCCCCCCTCCCCAAGGAGCGTCGGCTACTGGGGAATGTTGTGGAGCCCCCCCCCATCTCGTCTTTCCCTTCCTGCCCTAGAATGGTGTCACAGTTCACTCAAAAGATACGCCCTCCTCTCCTTTAACTGTTTTTCTGTTTATCTTTCCTATTGAGTTCACTTACTCAGGTCCCTTAGCTTCCTATTTCTAAGGTCATGTTTAATGTCCTATAATTGTGAGATACTCCGTGGTAATCGTATGTACGGTCCGTTATGCGGGGTCTCCCATTTGAAAATGAGAAGCGTTGTTAGAAGAGGTGTCTCCTTCCACATGTTTTCTTATACGTTTGATTCCTAAAGTTCGCTGTGTGATGTCAAATAGTGCGTGCGACATTTGTGTTGATTTTTTTTTTTAATTTAGCTGTTAAAAATAATAGTTAAAATGAATTTTGGTTTTCGTCATTCTGTTAATGATTATTTTGGATACGCTTTTTTCATTAGAAAACGCTTTAAAGGTTATCAAAAACTTCGAGATTTCTTCTAATATTCATTATATTAAAAAAACGTGGTGTAGTGTCAGGGTCGTTCATTCAACAAAACTAAGTTGGAAGCAATCCAAGATCATGACTTCTCATTTCAAACAACAAGAACAACAGCAAAAAGGAAATTTACAGCAGAAATCCATCTGAAAGAAATTTTAAAGCTTCCTTCATAAGTACATGGCTAGTGACACAGCTGTCAGTAGAAAGCGTGTGGTAAGAGTACTATGAAAGGCTTTGGAAAAGGAAGAAGTGCTAAACGTTGAAAAACGTATTTACCTTAGCTTGCAGTCATTAAAAATTTCAAACATTATGTGATGAAGTGTAAATTCAGTAGACTTTATTGATTACTACACAACCCAACGTGATTCTGGTGTTTGCAAAATTTCAAGTGTTTTACGTATAGTAATTCAGGTATGCTGATCACGAATATCCCATTCGTTTTTCTCTGTCACCCACAGATTTTTTACAATTTCCCATGTTATTTTTGTTTATATATGACAAAAATGAAAAATATTATGAAGTAATCTGTTATTTTTATTTTTTCTAAAAATTTAAATTTACTAGTTAAAGCAGATCGCGGCAGTTGGAAAATGATACAATACATGGATAAATTTTAATTCGAAAGTGATACAATAGATGGCGCCTCTATATCAATGAATGAAACGTTGTGTGTTTTTGCCATTTTGAACACTATGTTTCAAGCGATAAGACGGAAGTGTATTTCGCTCATTTTAACTCTTGTGTTGTTCGTTATTACTACGTTATGGCGTCAAGAGACTGTGTTAATAGTCCTGATTCATTTTGTTATATATGTGGTAGTTTTGTGGTGAAAAAAAGGCAACCGAAAATAACGGAATTTGTCAAAAAGGCGTATCAGGCTTATTTCGGTATAAATCTTGGATACCAGGACAAAAAATGGGTGCCACATCAAGTTTGTCAGATGTGTTGAGCAACTGAGAAAATGGACTCAAGGTAAGAAAAACCCTCTTCCATTTGCTATTCCAATGGTATAGCGGGAGCCAGTGAGTCATGAGGAATGTTATTTTTGCTTAACCACACCAGTAGAGGGCTACAATTGCGAAAACATAAATAACATTGTCTACCTAATGACTCCCTGTGCCATCAGACCTGTATCTCATGGTCCTGATTTACCTGTTCCATCACCTCCTACATCATTAGATTTTTCACTTCAGAAGTCGAGTTAAATTGCGGTGAAACTGAGGACTTGTACAGCAATCCTGAAACTAGTAATGAACCACAGAAGTTTACACAAAATAAATTAAATGACTTGGTACGGGATTTAAATCTACAGAAGAAAAGTGCACAACTTTTAGGATCAAGATTCAAAAATAAAAATCTACTTGCTCCAGGAACAACATTTTCACGGTACAGAAACCGAGAAAAAGAATTTGCTGAATATTTTGCCCAAGAAGAATCGCTTGTATTTTGCAGTCTTTCCTGGACTTATAATACATTTGCTTTCCACTGTTCGTGACCCATCACAGTGGAGGTTGTTCATTGATTCTGGTAAAAGAAGTTTAAAAGGAGTTCTTTTGCATAATGGCAACATTTCCCCCTCAATGCCAGTTTCTCATTCAGTACATCTGAAGTAATCTTATGAAAATCTTGACGTTCTCCTTAATAAAATAAGATATCAGGAATACAACTGGCGAATATGTGGAGATTTCAAAATTATAAGCATGATATTAGGGCAGTAAAGTAGCTACATAAAAATGCCATGTTTCATCTGTGAATGGGACCGTGGAGCTTAAAGCAACATTGGATCGCAAAAAAACGGCCCAAAAGAAAACTTAATTCCGGGATCAAAGAACGTTCTCCACTCGAACCTAGTGGATCTGGAAAAAGTTGTTTTACCACACTTGCATACTAAATTAGGATTGATGAAACAATTTGTCAAGGCTCTGGAGAAAAATGGTAAATGTTTTCAATATTTGATTAATGCTTTTCCACATTTATCAGAAGAAAAAATCAAAGAAGGAATGTTTGTTGGGCCAGATATAAAGCGGTTAGCTAAAGATAAAACTTTTGAGGGAAAAATGACTACAACAGAAAAAGAAGCATGGGTTATTTTCAGAAATTTCATTCAAAATTTTCTAAGCAATTACAAGGATCCTAATTACAGAGCCATTGTAGCAACTATGCTAGAAAAATTTATGAACCTGGGTTGCAACATGAGCTTGAAATTCATTTTCTGCATTCTCACCTTGACTATTTTCCCGAAAATCTTGGTGCTGTGAGTGAAGAGCAAGGTGAGAGATTTCAATGAGCTATAAAATGTATGGAAAAAAGATATCAAGAACGATGGATTGCAAATATGATGGCGGATTACTGCTAGGGTTTAAAAAGAGATTCTACTTCTAAAATTTCACCGTACAAGAAAATCCGTGAACGTTCGTTTGACGGAAAAGGAAAATGATTTTGTAAGACCACATTACTTTTGATTAATTTCGTTTTTAATATTTTTTTCATGAACTATTTTTTATCTTCACACAAATTATTTTTATTTAGAATGTATCAATATCAGTGGGTCGTGGACTGTATATTCTCTTAAGAAAATGAAACAAATTCTATAAATTACTGATAAACAATATATATATATAGCAAAATGAATCTAAATCACTTGAAGTAATGTAAGTCATGTGCTGTATATATATAGTAGTATATTCATGATTTTGTTTTCACGATTGTGAAAAATCGTTACGTGACAGAGAAAAATAAATGTTATTTTTGAAAGCAGCATAGCAAAATATATCTAAATCACATGAAGTAATGTAAACTCCAGTCGAAAAGTTAAATTCTGTAGGGTAGTGGTATTATACCAAATTTCCATATAGTTTTATTTTTATTTATTTATTTATTTTCATTATTTAATCTTATTTATTTATTTTCATTATTTAATCTTATTTATTTATTTCTTTTCATTATTTAATTTTATTTATTTATTTTAATTTTTTTGTATAATTTTATTTCCATATAATTATTATTATACCAAATTACCATATAACTTTATTATTTAACATTTGTTCTGGTTAAATATGATTATACATTTGACCTTATCTTTCCGGTATGAACAACACTGAGAAATCCTTGAATCAGAATCTCTAACAGTAATTTTTGAAAATAAGAGGATATTCAAAGCTAAAACACTGAATAAGGCTATAAAATTGTCAAGAAACGACCACTTTTTGTCAGCGTACAAGAAATCACAGTGGAGGGAGACATCTTTTCTAACAACGCTTCTCATTGGTCGAATGGGAGACGTCACGTAAGGGACCGTATATGCGATTACCACGGAGTGTCCTACAATTGTAGAACATTATACACGAGCTATTTATAAGGGCAGTTTCAGATCTGAGGTCAGACTCTCCCTTCCTAAAACTTCTTCAAACGTAGCGTAGTGTAGTTCTGGCGACTTTGCGAAACCAGGCGTGATGCCACCCACGGGATCTCGGAGGGATCGTGAGGGAGATTGTGATGTGCCTGCGCCGTAGGACGCATATGAGATAAAGGCAGATAGCAATGAGAGCACATGTCCGCGTAGCTCAGTTGGGAGAGCGACTTACTCCGGAGTGAGGGGACCCGGATTCGATGTCCTGCGTGGACAAAACTGTGTTTTCACAAGATCCAATGAAACACCAAATCTGTCACGGCGATTTTAATATTTTTGTCGAAAGGAGATATCCGTTTAAGCGGCTTTTTAATAAGTTTTTAGTGAACGGAATATGACATTTCTTACGCTTACGGAATGGTTTCTTATGAGCATAATATCGAGTTTCAGGTGATTGGATCACAACCGAATAGGCTCAATATATTATTTTTTTTTCTCATTGAGAAATTTTAATAGATAAGTCGATGTGGCGTATACGTCAAGGCCTGAACTTCTTGAGAGAAAAAATGTCTCATCTTATACGCCGAAAAATTCGGTATTCGATAAAATGTCTTTCAGACGAAGTGATCATTTCAATAACAAGTTAGTAAAATCATGCCATGCATTGATTATGATACGCTTTCCAACATAACAGAAATCACAAGAAAATGCCTTGGTTTTGAGGAGACTAAACTATGGTATAACGTTTCAGGTTCACATATATCAAAATTAAATCTTTGTGCCAGTTTTACCTATTTCTATTATCAACAGCTACCACACATAAGCCGTTTTATAATTAATAATCCGATATACAACAGAACCGGTTCAGTATACCACCGGAACTACATACTATAGTTTTGTCGCAATAAGAGCAGTTTTAGTCAAGTTATGAGGATAACGGCTGCGGAATAAATCTCGCTCCTGTGCCCTGAGCTTTAACTACATTTCGATGATATTTAACAGAACCGGTTAAGTACATCTCCGGAACATAATAAAGATTTGTCGCAATCGAAGCATTTTTACTTAAGTTTAGACTCATAAGGGCGATGGGATGGATCCCGCTCCTATGTCCTGACCTTTGACCCCATTTCGCCCATTTTCAGTAGGGTTCGTCCCCTGGCTGTCCCTTATACTACATACTAAATTTTCACCATTTTTACGCAAGTTATTGTGCGGACAGACAGACAGACGGAAAAAGCTGGAGCCTATATGCTTCTTCAACCTACGGTTGGAAAGCGTAAAAAAGACATTTCGTTGAAGAGACGTAATTTTCGTCGGGTAACCAATTGCACCTGTTTAAATTTCTTATTCATTTGCTTTTTATAATGCTTCAAAGAAAAATCTGCGAGTGTATTGCAACTGTGAGTGAGTGGCATTTGCAGTCTTAATGTATCATTGCAGATTGTGACTCAAGTAAGGGTCTGTCAGATCAACTAACGCCAAATCAAAGTATTCTGGTGTTGATATCTTACGGCCACAAATGTTCATAGACCTTTTTTCGTTATTATTTTACGAGTATAAAGAACCAAAAAAAAAAAAAAAAAAAAAAAAAAAAAGTCAACGGCGACAGGCAACTGATCTTTCTCATGGACGTAAGAGCCTTTCAAAATTATTTGTGAGGGTTTTTTTTTTCCAGGCCCAAAAAAAGGACTTTATATGGGAGCTTAAAAATGTTCCCTTCTCTTGCTGCAGTAATTTTTCTCTTCCGTTTTTTTTCTGCCTGGGCTTACGTTTCCGTCATGAAGGAAAAATGATTGAACTTTGCGACTGAGTGGCATTTGTCACAGTCCAGTTTTATAGTTTAGCTTTGCAATTTGCCAGGAGTTTGTTTCGTTAAGCTCCGACTTCACTGGGTAGTTAGTTACAGAGAAGGTATTAGTGCTGGCCGTCCCTCTTATATATATATATATATATATATATTGCTAAAAAAAAAAAAAAGCATTCGTTGATCTGCTTTTCTTCATTTTTCTTTTATTTCAGACTATAAAGAATTTTTCTTCTCATTAGACGTTTTTCGAAATGACGGTGGGAAAGAATGAGTAGGGGGGGGGGAATCACAGACAAACTCAAAACACAAGTGTACACAAAACGTTTATTGCGGGAGATAGAGCTTTGTTTACGTTCGATTTTGAGGTCTTTACTCTGACCGAATTTTACTTATTAGGGACTTCATCAGCTAGGAGATTTCGAGGAAGAAAACTGAATGAAAACTAAAAAAAAAGGTTTCTATCATTTGATGAATCAGCGAAAGTATGCTGCGTATGCAATAAGTTGGCGTGAACATTATAAATGAAGACAAAACAAAGAGAACAACACCGAATACCGAATGCTAAGGGTTTTTTTTTTTTTTTTTTTTTTTTTTTGGTCATTACCCTTATTTGTCATTGCACCGAATACTTGGTTATTTAAAAAAGAAATTACGGAGAAGTTGAAAATCAGAAAAAAAAAAAAAATACTCTCGTCGACAACGATTTTGTTAAATGGACAATTTCGACTGATTCTCGTGTATTTTTGGATGCCGATTCCGAAAATGAGGCAGCTTTTTTGTAACCAATATACTTGTTTCTAAACAACTTATACAGTTTACTAAAAACAGCACGTTGTATGGTTTGTTTGCTTAATTTTTGAAATGATTTTTTTTTTATTTCAGTCCTTTTATAAGGAGCAAAACATCATGTTATACGCAGTAGTTCCCTGTGAATCATTTATTTATGTCTAAGCAGAAAAGTAAGTAGAGGAATCTGCTGTGTATGACTAATTAAAAGAGCAGCGCCACACCGGAAATGTGGCAAACCAATGCGTAATCATGCGTCATTCAAGATAAAACAGTTTTGCATAGTGTGGCTTACTAGAGCTTCAGTTGAGTACTGGTTTTTGTGCATGCTTCCCTGTGAGATTTACGTGTAAGTGGTACATACTCTTCATAAAAATGCCTCGTAATTGTATAAATCACCCGAACAATTTTTTTTGCGTGTGTGGTGAATTAACTTTCAAATCTCAAAGAAGAAAGTTTACTCCTTTGGTGCGAAAACTGTATGAGCTCTACTTTAGGTGTAAAATTCGAGATATAGACAAATCTGGAGCCCCTCTTATCTGTTGTGATTCGTGTGTAACTTTCCTTTAGAGGTGTGCACGGGCTTAATTTGGAGAGCCCGGCCCATCCCGTCAATTGCAGCTCTTATTTAGACCCGGCCCGTGATGTACCATTTGATATTACTTTATCTTCCTATTGTATTTTATTAGAATGTGAAAATTAAATAATGAAATGAGATATTATTGAAAACGTTTAGTTGAATGTAAGCCTAAAAATATTAACTAAACTTTGACAATTATCGAAAAATATAATCTTTAAAAAAGAGATAAAAAGGAACACTAAGCGCGTTCAGAATCTCCCTTTCTCTGAACTACAAAAGTCAATCCCTATACAGATTAGGGATAGGTGAAAAAATCCATGCTCTTCTACTCTCTCATACAAACACACACAAAAACCCTCACCCTACTGCAGAAATTCTCCGTCTCCCACTCTGAACGACACACACACTCGCTAGGGGTCGAAACTTTTTTGTTTCCAGCAAGCTCCAAAATGGTTTTACCATCTTAATACCCACAGATTTTTAAAAACACTGTGAATAAGCCTCTAGGAACAGTTAGATAAACGTTTAATAGGAACAATTAAACACACCAGGAAATCGGGGAACACGACTTTTTTCTTTAGTTACCATTGCAATAAAAAGAATGGGGCGACTTGGCCCGGCCCGGCCCGGTTGTAAGTGTCTGGGGAAAAGCCCTGCCCGTGCAGACCTCTACTTTCCTTAGTAGTTGGATGAATGGGAAATTCCGTCACATGGCTTCTACATGAGCTTTAGGTAATCATAAGTGAGAGAAAAAAATGGGGAGCTTAATTTAAAATGCCAATATAGATAGAAGAGGTAATTTAATAAGATAAGGTGTGGTATTGGAATAAGTGAAGGAACTCATTAGATGAAAAAATAGCTATGGTACGGAGAGAATCAAAGGACCACTCCACGCACTGCTATTTTTGTATCACAAAAATCAGTGGAATCACAAGCAAGTGTAAGAATTTAGTTAAATAGCCTACCAGATATTTCTTCTGCCATCGGGTCTGTTACTCACGGTACACACCTACCAATTCCAGTGCCACCAGAAGCATGGAGTTTCGATTCAGATGAACACGTTGGTGATGCAGAATGACCAAGGAGATGATGAAGAAGAAAAGGACCCAGATTTCTTAGGAAACACAAGAGAACCTCACAAAATTAACCAGGCAGAACTTTGTTACAGAGATTTTATACGGGGTTTTAGGATTTCATATGAAATCTCAAAATGCAACTTTTATTCCACCTCGTGCTCCACTTTCCTTTGTCTCCACAAAGCGAGAGATAAATTTCTCAGAGTCAGTTCCTCATTAGACACCGGATGCACGGTTATTTGCTAAGACGACAATGTGCCTGAACTTAGTATATGCACATTGTTTGTTGAATGGAAACTTTATCACGCCTCTTTTGATGCTTTTCAGGGTTCAATTTTAATGGTGCCGACTAATGCACTAGCCCTCACATTTTTACTTTGAGGCTTAAGATTTACCCAAAGCGGTGTGGTTCTTTCTCTCGGGGAACATTAGGATATGCTGAAGGGCATTTCTTGGAGATAAGGGAAGGAGGCGAAGGACAGTTGTCTCTAGGTTTAGGTAGCGAGCGGTCACGAAAGTACGACGAGGTAATTGCCCCAGGCGAGGCCGGGAAGGTCTTAGGTGGACCGGGAGGTGAGGGGATTTCACGACAGCGTGAGAGATGATCAAAAGCGAGAGAGTTAGAAAATCAGGGACAGCTAATGGACAACCTTTGCAGGCAATTAAATGAAGAAAAGAATAAAAGTTTTATAGACATATCTGCGAATCGCAAGAATTATTTGCATACAATTTTACTATCATCTTCAACTATATAAGACTTATCAACTCAACCACGCAATGTTTATGAAGTTAACAACAAGAATAAAAGATAGCTACGAACTTGCTAACAACTTATTGAACTGCTTCGTAATCAGAATTTGTCTAAAATGCTGTCAGAATTGTTGGCTTCAAGACTAAACGGCTGGAATCTCCTTAAAAAAGGAAATAAAGTATGTTATTTCCATCAAAGGCAGCAGGAATTAGAACATCTGTTCTCCATACAAGATGATTTAGAATACTTGAGTGGTATGGACTCTTGATTAAAATGCTTTAGGACAGCAACACAATCCTGGCGAAGGTAGAAGAAGTTTGAAAGCCGTCTTCCTTAATAATGGTAATGAGAATCCATCAATCAGCGCATTTAAAGGAGTCGTATGACCATACGAAATTGCTACTGTGACAATGATACAGCATGAAAAGTATTATTGGCACATTTGTGGAGATATAAAGGTGATAGCTCTTGAACTAAGACTTCAGCTTGAATACACAAAGTTCTGTTGCTTTTTTATGTGAGTGGGACGTGGAAACCACTTTATCAAAAAGCAGTGGCCCAAAAGAAAAACGCATAACACCTGGAGAGAGAAATGTCGTTTGTCAGTCTCTTGTAAACCCCGGGAAAGTGTACCTTCCACTATTGCATATCGAACTTGGTTTGATGAAGAACTTTGTCAAACCGATAGATCGTAATGGCCAAGGTTTCCTTTTCCTGAAGAGCAAGTTTCCTGGAGTAAGTGATGCAAAAATCAAAGAGGAGATATTTGTTAGACCAGAGATAAGGGAACTCATGAAGGATCCAGAGTTTGAGCGACGGTTGAATAAGCCTGTGGCAGCTGCATGGAGATGATTTCTAAAAGTCGTGAGGAACTTCCTGGGAAACAAGCAGGCCGATAACTACAAATAACTGCATGGCAGTTAACTTCTTGAAAACTACAGAGCCCTGGGATGCAATATGCTCTGAAAATCCATATTTTGGATTCGTGTTTGGACTTTTTTCCACAAACCTGAACATGGGAACGCTTCCACCAAGATATATCAACGATGGAAACTCGCAACCAAGGAAAATGGAACACAAAAATACTTGAAGATTACTGCTGGACACTAAAAATGAACATTCCTCAAGCTAAATACAGCAGAAAATCATTTAAAAGCGCATTTTAGGTGAGTTCTCTCTTCATGTTTTATAGTGTGTATATTATAGGAAAATATAAATTTAACAAATGTTTACATGTATATTACTCAACAATCCTGCCCTTAGAAATTTTGCAAAAGATTTGGAATCAGCGAAAACAAAATACCATAAGACACACACTTATGGTATTTTGTTTTCGCTGATTCAAAAAAAAAAAAAAAAAAAATAAAATTTAACATAAAAAAACGTAACAACATCGACCAGAGATATTTAATATTTACGCCGAACAGTGTAAAATATGTTTTTTGTTTGAAAAACACAATGTGAATAACATTCCTCACGGAGAATATTTTTGCTGATCGGTGTACGACAGTAACAGACACACACACACACACACACACACACACACACACACGTACACACCGCAAAAATTGTCAAATATAGCTGAGAGGAACCCAAAATGTGTGTACATTTGTTGAAATCTCGAAGTCGATTGTTTTGCGATTAAATTTTCTACTTTCTCATTTTCCTTTCACATTTACTTCGCATTTTACTTCAGTTTTGCTTTTCATACGCTTGAACAAGAAAGTAAAAAAGCCGACTTAGTGGCGCAGTGGTCTAAACGCTAGCATCTGAACGTATGTCCAAATGGATTCGGATCCCGATGAGCAGGAGAGGATAGGGAAGACCAAACCTGACAAGGAATTATACAGGGTGCGCCATATAAAAGAGGCCCCGTGGCCAGACGTTGTTAGGCGAGGTAAAGTTGTTTGGTGGGTTTCCAGTTAAAACCGCTTTGTTCCACTTCTAACCGGTTTCTGCGTGTACAGCTGCAAAGGAATTCTCCGGAGTGGTTAGTCACAGCCAGAGCAGTGTAGGTACGCGGTCATAAGTGTAAGTGAAGAGAGAACAAATGCAACGGAAATGGTTTTAAGTACGGAACAGCGGATTTTTATAGTGGAACAGAATTTCAGAAATAACTCATACAAGATTTTAAACGAGTTATTTACAGAAAAATTTCCACATTGTGCAGCACCGGCGAAATCAGTCGTACAGAAGTTAGTGCGGAAATTTCGTGAAACCTGCACGGTGTGCAACAGGAAAAGAAACAAACCCAAGACAATTCGTACTGAAGACAACATCAAGGATGTGTGAAGGGACTATGGCCACCCAGATCACCCGATCTCTCCACCTGTGACTTTTATTTGTGGGGAGTACTGAAAGGGAAAGTGTACGCAACTAATCCCCACACCCTTGATGAAGTAAAAGTGAACATTATGGATGCCACAGCACAGATTACTGCCGATGAGTTGTGGCGCGTTACGAACAACATGTCGCGTCGTGTGCAGCCGAGTCTTGATGTCGGAAGACAGCACTTTCAGCAACTGTTGTAAACGCAGGTAAATTACTCCTGTTTTCTGTCATTTCAACTATTCTTTACCATAACATCGCCTGACTGTTGTCGTTCATTAATACTCGGGCCTTTTTTATAGGGCACACACACCCTGTAGTCATTCTGTCTTCTACAAATACACACGTATTTGTAAGGAAACACCTCATAAATAAAATTCTGTTAGATTCCGAATGAAACAGAACTGTTAAAATAAACTTTGGGAAAGGAGTTTAGTCGTGAACAAATTTTAACTGAAATTTAGCGGTTAAAAGAATTTTAAAAAACCGTTCATGATCAAGTGTAGCATCAAACCACCCTTAAAAGGGCATGTTATGCCAGATAATTATTTTCCTTTTAAAAATTTGTTTTTAATAAAAAGAAATGTTGAAAAACAAGAGTTTCTTGAAGGCCCCATTTCCAACTAAATTCTCATGTAGAACATTCTGAAAGTTGAAATGAGCATATGCCATAAAGCCATTTTCCCACTTAATTAATTATGATATTTATTTGATCACTGATCACACACTGCGCAGTATTGTGTTCTTTTCCTTGAGCAGATGTCTTTTTTTAATTCTACCCATTATTTTGCCCCATGAACCAACTCTGGTAAATCATTATTTCTTTTAAGACCAAATGTGAGGGGAACGGGGATTTCAGAATATCTCTGCCAGAAAATCACCGTGTGCTCTATACTAGTTTGTAAGTAAGAGCGTGGGTATGATGGGCGGTCACAGTGAATACTAGTATCTCCTTCAGGATTACAAAAGAAGCAGAGCGCTTGACAATGACCTTGGGCTCCAAGTCGAAAATCTGACTTCAGTTAGTTTTAGCATAATTTATTTATAACAGCGTTTTTGGTATGACGGCAGTTTTCTCTCATAATTACAGAGAAGTTTGCGTTGTCATTCCTTACAGCTAACGCGCAACATACACTGGCGTGCAAAAATTAAGGACGAGACGGTTTTTCGAATGTAACGTTGTGCAGAAGTGCTCCATTTCGTCTCAAATCATACCATAAGATCCCCAAGATGTAAGAATATGGGACAAGTGAGCAAAACCGTCCAAACAAGGAACCCAAAGGATACAAAGGCACTTTATTGAAAAGGTAGCTTCGAGCACAACTGGACAGAAGGCAGAAACGTCCATGTGACAGGCGGCTGCCAAGAAAAATCAAGTCTTTAGTAGGGGATATGATCACCCCTGACTGCGTAGCATGATTTACAACGTCTGTCCATGCTGAGCACAAGGTTGTCAAGGAGCTGTTGAGGCATCGCGGCCCATTCCTCTTGTAGCGCCAATCGCAGCTGCGTAATCGTGTCTGGTGGCTGGTGACGTGCTGCTAAGCGTCTCCCGAGAAGGTCCCACACGTGTTCGATTGGATTTAACGGGACAATGCGGGACAATCCATGCGTTGAATATCTTCACTCTCCAACAGCTCTGCAACAGCCACTGTACGATGAGGTGTAGCGTTGTCGTCCATGAAGAGGAACTCAGGGCCCACAGCACCTCTAAACAGACGCAAGTGAGGCAGGAGAACCTCGGTACAATAGCGGACACCAGTGACTGAACCTCCTTGGAAGATGTGGAGGTCAGTACGGCTACCAAGCATGATACCGCCCCAAACGAGAACTCTGCCACCTCCAAACCGGTCCCTTTCGATGATGTTGGAGGTATGATTGCGTGTTCCCTGCTCTCTCCAGATGTGTATACGTCCAGAATCGCTCGTCAGACTAAATCGGCTCTCATCCGTAAAGAGAACTCGACCCCATTGCTGATGTGCCCAGTTCTTGTGTTCCTGGGACCACAGAAACCACCGTTTCCGATGAGCAGGCGTTAATGACACACACCGTACTGGTCGTCGTGCAAATAGATCACCTTTGTGCAGCCTCCTGTGCACGGCAAAACGCGATAACGGACGTCCAGTTGTCAGTTGCATGTGCCTTGCGATTTTTCGCTGTCTGCCGTCTGTCTCTTCTCGCCTTTAGGACAATACACCGGTCGTCCGCCGCCATGGCTGCTCGTGGACGACCACTGCTAAACTCTCGTACAGCTGTTCCTGTCGTTTGAAATGCTGTCCAAGCTCGTGAAACGATGCTGTGAGCGATCCCGAACTCCTCGGCCACACTAGTCACACTTCGATTTTCTTCCAACTTCCCAATGACGCGACCTCGGGTAAAGTCATCCAGATGTCGTCTACTGGATTGCCTGTTGGCCATATCACACGGTGGCGACGTCGTTCAAACCGGTGTACTCCGTGCAATAGCTTTCACCGAATTGCTGAGCGCACACTGCCCGTGTGCTTTATACCCTTCCGACACCCCACTTCCCCCTACGTCATGCTGCATATATGCGCATGCCCTACCGTACCGGACCCTAGTCTATTTCCTGAGTGGCATTTCGGTCCGTTCTGCCTGCTCGTTCCGCTGTTATGCTAATTTCTCCTCTTCGTCCTTAATTTTTGCACACCAGTGTAGATAGAAGGTATAATATTTCTTTTTTTGACGTATGACTACGTCTAACTCCGTGGATAGCATGGGGAGACTCATGGCCGACCGCCTGTGACAAAAAAGGTTCCAATTGAAATCATTATGGCGTTAAAAATACGTGCCACATACTAATCGCATTAGCATATTCGTAAACAGCATGGAGTCTAATTCTCATACTGCGCAATACATCGTGCGCGTAACGCTCCCATCGCTCCCTGCGCGCTGGGGAGATGATGCAATCTTTCTGGGTGTGCCGCTGCGTTTGACCCAGTCTATCGCAGCAACCGCGAGCGCAACACGACTGTGCGTGGTATTGCTTTAAAGTTTTCGACGAGATCTATTCAAATACATGAAGAATATATCGCGGAGGTTTAAATTAAAAAAATTTAAAAATGTTTTTGTGTGAACGGGTTAACATTTTCGACAATGCCGCGGGATTCGTAAGCAAAAGGGGAGAAAATCAAAACGTGATGCAAGAGGAAGTGATGAGGAATGTGAAAAGCCCAAGAAGACAGACCACCACGTTGGGTAATTCGTGTATCAATCTGCATTATGTTCACAGTGTATGCAGCATTATTTGTAAAAATTATGTAAGCTACTTTTCATATCATAGACCTGCATTGGCTGTAACAAATTAAATCAACGCTTTGAAACCATACTCAACTAGCTCATTTCAGCTCTCCGATCTTCAAGTCATAGTTCTACGTTCCAAACTGAAGGATCAATTCAAACTGAGACTACTTGTATCATCCCCCTCCCCCCTCTTTTTTTTGTTTTAAGGTAATAACTTTTCAGACAGAAATAAAGCTCAAGCGAAATTAGCTATTATTCATAAGTATCAAAGTAATTATTCATACGTTCCAAAGTATCCTTATTTTTATGCACATGACGCGTTTATTTTCAGCGCATGAAACTCAGCATTCGTTTGAGCTTTCAAAGCCGATGGGCGCAGCAAAATCACATAGCCGATTTCCGCAGCCGAACGAATGGAAGTAGCGTCGGACCCAAAACATGACCTCAACATGACCTCAACGCAGTGGCGTACTGATAACCCCCAAAATCCCTGCACTGCGGTTGGCCTCACTGCTAAGAGGGACTCTAAAATCAATTTTTTTTTTTTTTTTTAAATGTGGTTTCGGCAAAAGCTTTTATTAAATCTTTCACGGAAAGTTCATATGAAACTAGTTAAAAAAGTAGAAATAAATTCTTTAAGACAGCTTTGAAAGAAATATTAGCCGCCCGGTGGCGCAGTGGTCTAAGCGATGGCCTCTGATCATTCGTCCGAACGGGGTCCGGGTTCGAATCCCGGTGAGGCATGAATGTTGTGTTTGTCTAACGGCACTGGCTCTCTCCCTTCCCTGGAACAAGTGACCCTAAATTAGGGACGGGCGACTGCTTATAGCCCATTGAGTTGCTCACGGTGGTCGTTAAACTTCCAATAAAAAAAAAGAAATATTAAAAAGAAAAGCAAGTTTTTTGAGTAGGATTTTTTAAATATTTCGCGGTTTAAGTTTGTAAAATGTGGATGACGGGAAGCAGTGTTTCCAGAGGACTTGTGGCCCCTTTTCACTCTTAAAGAAATACTTACAAGAGAATGTGGAAGAAATAAGAGTGCAATGAATTAAATTTGATACCAATGCGGATAAGGTGTTATGTATTAAAGTTTTTTGCGGGTACGAAGAAACATGGACCTGTGTCATTTTTTTTTTTTTATAACAGGGTCAAGTGATTTTTTTTTTTATTTTTTTACTATATGCAAAGCATTGTGGCATTTGTGTTCTTTTATATTCAAGAGTAAATAGTTTAAGTAGGTTTTTTTGTTTTTTCTGTGCAACGATTCTTAATTGTTATGTATTTATTTGCTTACTGATGTTAAGTATTTTCGTATAAATCGGAAAAGATCATTAGACACTGTTCCACGGTAGTTATGTTTTTTTGTTTTCTTTCAGAGGCTGACTAGTTCTCTAAAAGAATAAAATTTGCATGATATGATTAACTTTGGCACAACTGTTTTGTAGCACTTTGTATTGGTATAAAATTAGAACAATCATTTTAATTACAACGCTCACACTTGTATTATACGCAATAATGTGCAAGAACTTTGGTTTTATGAAAAGTGCCTGAAGGTTACAACAAAGAATTTGGATTATTAAAATGCCCACAAGAGAGAGAGAGGGGGGGGAGGCCTAGTTAACAAATGTGGAATTTAAAAATTTAAATAATTGAAAGTTAATAGAATTTCGCAAAAGGGCCTTCAAGATTTCCCTTGCGGGGGTGGGGGTAGGGGTTCCGGTACGCCACTGTCTAAATGCATCAGTCAGTTTCTTCATCTGTAGCCAGCTACTACGCATTTGTCCTCCCGGAAGTAATTGCTTTACAGATTGTGTTTTCTCTTTTTTTTTTTTTTTTTTTTTTTTTTTTCCACTGCTCAACTGGGCCACCCATGAGGTTACCCTCAACAAAAGAGAAAAACACGAACATCAGCACGAAGCCTGATGACACTCACTGCTTCTTACACATGCCTCAATATCCACATTGGCATCTATTCCCGAATTTATCCTTTTATTATACCCCTAAACATACATGAGATGCTTGCCTACAAACTAAGTAAAAATTAATTTTACAAATACCTGCACACAAATACAGGGTAATTCTTCAAAATGATTGCCCTGATTACAAATGACAATACCTGGTTTATGAACATAGATACAGAGATCACATTGTTGCACAATAAAGAAGGAAGTTTAGAATTTTGTTTTCATACCTTACAAATGTTCTATGCAACTTCCCTGGGTCAAGCAGACAACATCTAAATGGTAATCCATTTGACCCAGAAGAAGCATGTCTGTAGTCACTGATGCCAGTACAAGCTGAATGCACATCTTTAGTTCTTGCAGTGTTCTCGGCAAAGGTGGCACATACACGTGGTCTTTGACATACCTCCGCAAAAAGAAGTCACAAGGAGTATGGTCCGGAGACATGGGGGACCACTTGCAAAACTCCAGGAGGCAAAATGCCCTTTCTGCTGCGGTTGCCATTTCTTCCCACTGGCTTTGACGCAAGGGCATCTCACTTTCCTACGTCACCATAGCAACACAACAGTAGGTTCCAATAAAATTCAAAACTTTCTTCATTCTTGTGTAGGTATATCAGCTGTCTATTTATCTTCATAAACACTTTATTGTCATTTGTAATCGGGGCAGTCATTTTGAATTACCCTGTATTTACACACCACACGATTATCCTATTCGTTATTCTGAAAATCATATTTCGTTTTACAGTCCGGTCTGCTTTGACAAATCAGAAATTTTTTATCACAACTTACTTTCTGCATTTGCGATACCCCTTGCGCCGGACCCGCTTAAATTAACAGCCGCACTGCTGTGTTTAACCACTCCAGCGCAACAAACGAAAAACTTCCTTTTTCTCCGTAACTGGCTGACTCTTGTTGTACGGGGACTTCCCATGCACGGTGGGAAACTCTCGGCGTTCCGCGCCATAGCGGCAATGCCCTTACACGTGAAAACACTCAGAACACCTAGTTCTTTTCCACTTTTTTTGTCTCCCACTGTACTTTCCCACTCTTCGCCTTGTGTGCCTACAACTTAGGTCATTACCTGATTCACTATCACAGCAGTTTTTCTCATTTCAAATACCTCTCATTACTTTTTCAACGGTTGTTGCCACTTGCACTCCCGCAGCCTCAGCTTTGTCCTGATATTTCGCGAAAGCCAACATTTCAAACCGCGTTTTGAAAACATCCTAGGTATTATTTCCATCGTAACAACTAGGCTTTAATTTAGCAGACATTCCCCCACATTCTGCTGACCCCTCCCATGTCTGCGAACGAGCAGTTGAAACCCTCCCTTCCAGCGTTAGTAACCTCAATCTTATTTCTCCTAGAACCCCTGTCTGTTGCACCTGCTCGGTTTGCACTTCCTTGGCTCTTTCGTAATGCAATCATTTGTATTTTTTACGCTTTCCAACCGTAGGTTGTTTTTTTTTTTTTGATTGGAGGTTTAACGACCACCGTGAGCAGCTCAATGTGCTATAAGCAGTCGCCCGTCCCTAATTTAGGGTCACTGGCTCCAGGGAAGGGAGAGAACCAGTGCCGTAAGACAAACACAACATCCATGCCTCACCGGGATTCGAACCAGAACCCCTTTTGGACGAATGATCAGAGGCCATCGCTTAGACCACTGCGCCACCGGGGCGGCAACCGTAGGTTGAAGAAGAGTATATGCTCCAGCTTTATCCGTCTGCCTGTCGGCACGATAACTCGCGTAAAAATGGTTCGATTTCGATGACAGTTTAGTATATGGTAGGTGATAACCTGGGGACAAACCCTACAGAAATGTTCGAAATAGGGGTTAAAGGTCAGGACATAGGAGCGGGATCTATTCCATCGCCCTTATGCATCATAACTTACGTAAAAATGCTTCTAATGCGACAAAACTTTAGTATGTTGCTCCGGAGGTATACTGAACCGGTTCTGTTGAATATCATCGAAATGGGGTCAAAGGTCAGGAAACAGGAGCGAGATTTTTCCACAGCCATTATCCTCATAACTTGAGTAATCATTTCTGGTATGTTGGAAACCGTATCATAATCAATGCATTGCATGATTTTCCTAACTTGTTGCATTTACTGGAACATGCTGCATGCACACTGACGATTTGTCTGAGCGGGAAAGTCTACCTGCTCGAGCTGCTTTCTACTCACCAACTTTCAACTGGGCCTTTTCGAAGGCCACTTGCATTTCAAAAGTTTGCTTTTTGGTAGCAAAATTGAATGCCTCTGCACCCTTTGCGCCTTTATACATGTACTTAGGAGTTTTGTTAAATAATACTTTAAAAAGGTGCATTTCACCTTTTTGTTTAAAGATAATGAAAGCATAGACGCCGTGTTGAAAAATTATTGGGGATTCCGGAAATTTTTAATCGAATTTCCCATGCATTTTTCAAAGTACATTGGCGGAAAGTGAAAAAGAACACCAAGAAGGAGACGTCTGATACCAACGAAATTTATACAGCATGATAACGGAATGCAGAGGATAACGTGATCAAAACATTATGACAAAATATAGCTGTATTTGCTGGTAAACTGAAAAATAACATTTCCATGTAACATGGTTAGTAGGAGGTTGAACCGCCATGAACTGCGTCACACTATGCAATTCTGGCGTGGAGTCTGTCGTACAGATGTTGAATGTAAGTTTGGGGTATTGAGTTCCAAGCATCCTCAACCTGAACGCGTAAATCGGGGATGGTCGTGGCTGGCCGTGGAGACCGGATAAGTCGCTGTCCCATAAAATCCCACGCGTGCTCAATGGGGGACAAATCCGGTGAACGTGCAGGCCATGGAAGTTGTCTCACACCCTGAAGTGCATGTTGCGTTGCACGTGCCGTGTATGGGCGTGCGTTATCTTGCTGGAAAACACCACGATGGACCGACCTTACAAATGGCACAACAACGAGTTGAATGATGTTGTTGATGTAGGAGATGCTGTTTAACGTACCCGGTACAAACACTAGTTGTGTACGGGAGTGATAGCTGATCGCTCCCCACACCAGGAGATCAGGTGTAGGCCCTGTGTGTCGCTGGCGGATGCAAGAAGGGTGGAGACGCTCCCCCGTGCGTCTGCGAACACGCATACGGCCATCGGAGGCTCCCAAGCAGAATCTGCTTTCATCGCTGAACACGACAGATCGCCATTGCGTTCTCCAGTGCAGACGTTGGCGACACCACTGCAGCTGTTCCTGGCAGTGAGCTGGTGTCAGAGGTACACATGCCGGAGGCACACGTGCACGTAGTCCTGCATCCAGTAGACGGTTGCGGATTGTTTGCACAGTCACCTCAGGTGCAACGGCAGCTCGGATTTGCGTCGCAGTGGATGTTCTGCTTGACAACGCCGCTCTTCTAATGCGTCGATCAGTCCGCTCATCAGTCCGTTTGTGACTCCCGGTTCCACGTCTTCTCGTGTGGGAATGTTCCTCGGACCATCTACGCCGCCATCGCACCACCACCGATACTTCCCGCCCAATTTGCTCCGCAATACGACGATACGACCACCCGGCCTCGCGGAGTCCGACTAGACGACCTCGCTCAAAGTCCGATAACTGCTGAAATCGTACACGTCTTCCATGTCCATGCATTGTAGCTTCTTCAGGGTCTTCGCACGTGTCCGTACGCCGACGACTGATTACATTCACTTCGCCGTACTCCTTATATACCACCGACGATAATTTGCATATTATGCCGTGCTGTGGCGTAAGCACTCACCGGTTGGTCCCGAAATTAACATCACACCTACGTAAACTCGACCCCATTAACATATGTGAATTTCATGATCGTCCGCCAATTTCTTCTTGGTGTTCTTTTTTCACTTTTTGCCAGTGTATTTAAGTCGAATTTAAATTTTATTCAGTCAGATTATCTGGCACAGTAAGAAGCCTGAAATGCTGAAATTGAGCAAATTATAGTTCATTACAGAATTTTTTTTTCTCTAGATAATTATTCGTTTCATTTATTTTGCTTTTGTAGGCGCGACACTATTATATACAATATACAAATATTGTGTGAATTTCCAACTCAATTATCTTATAAAAGTAACAAAAACATGTAAAATTTATCTGTAGGTTTTTCTTACCAATTTTAAAAATGCCAACAATTTCTTTCTTCAAATGATTTCTGAGTTAAAATAGGAAGTTAGAAGGGCGAGGACATGGCATCAGCCACACACCCGCGTTTTCCGTGGTCTCTACTTCGTATCAGCTGTGTATGCCCGGTATGCCCAACTTAGGCTGCTTCTGTACTTTTCTATAGGGAAATCGTTGACGAGGTTTTAGAGGCACTTGTGCAGTATGTACAGTCAGGACAAAATGAGACCGAAATGTACATGCACATAACTAAAAATTTGGAAAACGTTATAGAAATACTGTTAAGTATTTTCTAAAAAAAATCAACAAAATTATGCTTCGTCGACCGGAAGTGCACATTGCGTACTAACCAATCACAACCTTGCTAAAGCTGTGGGAGCTTTGTTGACCTTCAGAGCCTGCTGCAAAGAGTAAGAGACGGCCGCTATCAACCTGTACTCCAGGACAGATCTTCAGTAAGTGACGTCACGTCACTGAATCCTTTGCTCCCGGAGGGCGCAAGAAGCCAGATGATCAGATTTGGCTTCACCAGCGGTGGCTGATGCCATATTCTCTGTCTTCTAACCTCCTAAGTCCCCGACTGCCCGAAGTTAGGGTGGGTCAACTGACTGCACAACATATTTCCGCCTTTATCACTATGACCTCGAATAGGTTCTCGTCTCCGAATGTAGAGCTAAACTTTAGTATTTTGTGGGAACCCAGACAAACCCGAAGAATTTTCTTTTATAAAGGAGGCCGTTTTAAATGCTCTTAAACAACGGTACTTGAGGTATTGTCTGTCGCGTCAAATTTGATGAGCACGAACAGACACTAATTATTTTTTGAGGCACAATAAACAGTCTGAGGGGTAAATTTCTATGCACACTTTCTATACATAGTAAACGGCGAATGAATAATACAAAACTTGAAGAATTGATAATGAAAAAAAAAAAAATATGCGCATATGCGTACGTGTATTTTCCCTACGAAATACAAGCGAAACTATTAAGGGTTCGAGGAACCCACAAGATCATTGAGTGTTCAAAAAGTGTCTCGAACCCACGAAATCGGCGCCTATGACTGAAAGTCACTGTCAGTTTAAAAGATCAAGTTGCAAAGCCTTTTGTTGGTTCGAAAAAACACGATGTAAAATGCTTAATTTGTGAAAAGTCATCCTACAGAAAAAAAAATATTACAAACCTATTCAGAAAAATTATAATCTCCAACAGAAAATAAAATGACTAAATCCCTCGCATTATTAACATTTTTTTCATCGTTTTACAATTTGTTTTACGATAAACGTGAGTTCAATCGCCGAGTGTTTCTGGCTGAATAGTTAAAGGTGTGCTATGTGATGACCCCACGCAAACGAAGGGGGTTCGATCCTGACTCTGCGAAAGCATTATCAGGGGTAAGGGCTAAAAAGAGCATATTATTTGGTTTTTGCGAAATTTCAGTTTAAATACGAAAAAACCTGAAACGGACTTTTTAGAAATAAATGGAATTTCTGACTACGGCAAATCTGGGAAAATACGGGTTAAAATAAACGGGCACTTTTTAAAAACGGAAGTTTTCTTTCCTTTCTTTGCTGCACGTTATTTTCAGAAATTTTCCCGTGAATTCACACCACTTATTTTTTTCAGTTCACGTTTCATCAGGCCCACTCGAACTAATGATCAGATATCAGCTCTTGAACCACTATAACACCATGCCATCTGTCTTATACATATGTTTTGTTTGTTTGTGGTTTTAATGACCACCCTGAGAAACCTAGTAGACTATAAGCAGTCGCTGACCCTAATTTAGGGCAACTGGTTTCACGGAAGGAAGAGACCCGCCCTTGTTGCTCCATCGGGGCGTCACACGCACACATACATAAATGAACATTCCTCGTCAAAACAAAATTAATGTCACACTCTAATGTTATCTCCTATCTTAATATGGGAGGCACGACAAGACTGGCTGCTTTTCCCACTGCTTCAGATTTTAGACCTACGATACCACATCAAACCGACCGAGTACAGCTGGCAGTCGGGGCTCCACTGTTAAAAACTGGTACTTAGAAATAAGCAAAATGTACTCGTTTTTGAGTACATTTTGGGCTTATACGAGTACTTGTGTCTCATTTTTGGAAAAGAAACGTATTCATTTTTGAGTACATACAGGGAATCAATTGTGAGTATATCTGGTATTTCAAATATATGTGCTCAAAAAAATTCATATATTTCAAATACATGTTCTCTAACTTCATTCAATTTCTGTGCCCTTTCGGAAAGGGCACAAAAACTGAAGGAAGTTAAAGCGAATCTAGCGATTCTGACAGGATAGTTTGTAAGTGAGAGAGAGAGAGAACACTAGATGGCGCCACCGTACAAACCCACGATTTTGCACATACAAGACAGACAGAAATTAGAGGGGAGAGGGACTCAGGAATGAACACCTTTATATGTAGCCGGATGATTTCTACCCGAGGGCCGTCACCTAACGTGCTCGTCCGATGCATGGTGGATATTCAGAGATTGTTAGAAATTTACACCACGACGGAGAGCCCCCAGATTCAAGCCAATCAGGCTAGCTTTGAACCTGGGGTCCCTCCATCAGTAGTCTGAATCTCTAACCACTATTTCAAATTTCAGATCAGATTAGATCATATGTAGAGGATTTTAGTAAAGGAGTGTCTGGTCCCAGGTCTTAAACAACCCTTAAAAAGAGGAAACTAGAAAATTTGGGCTAGAGTGCCCTATAGGAAAGTGATACGGAAGCGAGGCAGAAAGGGGAGGAAGAAGACGTCCTTATTTATTACGGGGGGGGGCAGTATCCGGAGCCCGACGACTTAACGTGCCCATCCGACGCACGGCGGATATTTAGTGGTTCGAGCGTTCATACCTGCCTGGAATCGAACGCGAGGTCCTCTCCATGGCAGTCACGAAGTTGACCACAAGGCCACCCGTTGCCTATTTCAAATTTGGAATACGTGTACTCCATACATACTCATTTATTCATAGAATCAACTGGAAGTATATTATTCGATGGCACATCTGGGATAATAGATATACTCGTTGTCACATGCTGGGCAAATGGACCGCAAAATTTTATGACAAATATAGTGATGAAGCTACAATATATTATTTATGAGATTGACACAAATATAGTTAATGTAAAAACGTACACAAAGATGCTTTATGCATAATTGAATTACTTGTGATCAGTGACATTGTGGTACTAATTATTTATGTGTGTCACTTTACACATTTATTAAACAATTTCTTTTGAAATCTGTAATATCTAAAACGAAGTAATACGAGATTACATTTATATTTATTGACGCAGTTATTTGTAAGTTAGTATGGTTACTTAAATTTGAGCATGTCATGTACTCGTTTATGATACGATTGTACTTAAAAAAACGAGTAGGTTCAGGTTCTCATTTTTAAGTAGATTTTTTTAACAGTGTAGTAGTTGCAGTAATGATCAAATAGTCCCCAGAGAATTTTCCACAATGTAAACGATATCCTTACTTTGCAACGTTCGCCTTCATTTCTAAATGCAAGCGACTAACATCCCTTGAATATTTTGAGGAAAAAATGCGAATTTTAAGTTGAAGAAAATGGCGAAGTATATAATAAGTAATTTTTGTAAATGGAGAAATGACAAAATGCGCAAAACAAACTGTAGCAGAAACTGGTGCAAAAGTTCCTTTTCCAGTTTGAATTAGATTGGAAGCAGTGAGTTTTGCGCCCTTTCTTGAGCTGCACCCGGGACAAACGCCCCGCCTGCTTCACTCTGGTTACGCCTCTGCCTTCATTTCGGCTTTAATTAAGTCCGACATTCTGCTTATCATTTCCTTCAGTTCTTCCATTTCTTTTCTGCTAGAGTTGGCTGCCTACTCGTTTATAGAGCAAATTGTGATGTTACTAATCCCACTTCTGACACCAATTATTACCTGGATGGCCGAGCTACTTAAGTCTCTGGAACCATCAGAACTTCTGGCACCATTTATTTTATCGGATGTAAATCTGGACTGGGAACGTACCTCTGGATTAGAGCATCGCTCCTGCTTTCAAACAATCCCACACCCAACTCTAAAAATGCAGAAAAGAGATGCGAATTCTATATACAACGATTATTTACAAAGCTAGTCGGAAGCGATTTCTGTCCATTATTTACATGGATGGAGAGCCTTATATGCGCCCATCAGTTATCAAAGTAGTTTTTTCTGCCCAAAAATAAGGATAAGTGAAAGTCTTGCTTACAAATCGATCGTCCTGGGGGGCTGGAGAGATATTTTCCAAATGAAGAAAAATGAATTAAGTATACATAATCCACAAGAGGAGCACATCGTAATAATCCACCGCAGAAGTACTCTTTCGTAATCACACAGGCTTTTCACCTTCTCGGAGGGAATGGCACGTACGTATTGTGTAAACACAAGTTTGTCCGTTACAGAGATCAAATCAGCGCCCCCTCACTCCGCAGTAAGTTGCTCTCCCAACTGAGCTACACGGACGGAATTTACCGCTGCAGATTTGACGTCTTGCGTCACAGTAAGCTGTCAACACATCGATAGCACATCGAACGCGCCCAGGCATCCGTTTTCAAAGCAAGAGGTCCGAATACTTTGGGAGGTTTTTGTCAACTGCTTACACTTTCTTCACAGAGTTCTCAACACTATTTTTGTAAATCACAATTATCTGCTAGTGCGGTCTTCTTTTCTAACTCTTGGTCGAGGTACAACAAATAGACAGTATTGCAGTTTTTCGCACTTTTCCTTTTAGCCTAAAGTGCCGGCATATTCACTGACCTCGTAAACACATCTCGGCTTGTCCTACGCCATGCAAACTGAAGAAATGCGACTCCTTTCAGTGGGTCTCCTGTCTGCATTCCAGAAAAAGCGTTGCACTTCCTTTTTAGCACCCAAAAATCCGAAACATAACGATTATTAATCATGAGTATCAAAATATTTATTCATACGTTCTAAAATATATAGACAAAAACAATAGGAGAAAGGGGTCCGTTTCTCGAGTGGTCCACTAGGAAATGTCTCAGTGTCCCAAATCGTACCTGCCGGAGAGGCATGAACGATGTGTTTTTTACGGCGCTGGCTCTCTCCCTTCCCTGGAACAAGTGGCCCTAAATTAGATTACGGGCGACAGCTTATAGCTCATTGCTCACGGTGGTGGCTAACCCCCTTCCGTTCAGAAAAAGAGGCAAGAAAGTAAAAACAAGACAGGAGTTACGCGACAACAAAATACGTTATTTTTTAAAAATGGCGGGAGTGTTCACGCAAAATTGATGTTGCGCGCCGGGACCTGGAAACTCTAAATCTGCTACTGCATCACCTTACCAGCTGATGAATCAACACGGAACTTCTTGGAAGGCCAAGAATGTGCGTGTCTCCACCTTAAAGTTTTTGTTTAAGTCTCTAAGACGAAGTAATGAACTCATATTTCATCCATTATAACAAGTCTTGGACTAGACGTTTATTGGATCTCCATAAGCACGTTCATGTTGGTGAGATCCATTCGTTTCTGTGGCATGTACAATACCTTTGCTCATCGAAATATTAGAACTTGTACTACCTGCTGAAAAAGTCCTGGGGTTCATATTCAGTAGAAGTAGCGTGACGTATATTCTAATTTAGCTTTCATTTGTAATTCATTTTCTATGTAAATTTGAGTTTGTTCTCTTTTGCACTTTCCAAACTTAACGTGATATCTTCTTTCTCGCATGAATGAGGTTGGCAACACTTTTGAGATCAGAGAGAGTGGGCGTATGAATGTGATAAGAACGCTAAATAAAAAGGACGATACAGTAGTTGCTAAGTGTATGTGGGTGGAGATGTTCGATCTTTGTTAAGCGAGTTTATACGATAGGCATCAATCTCGCACACGAAAAAATGTTACGTTATAGTAGGTTAAAATTAGAACTCTTTCAACGCGGCACCGAAAAGTGAAGGTACCACGCCAAACGTAAAACTACGCACTTGCTAAGTGGTAAATCTGTGTTGAAAAAAAAAGTGGTAAGAAAACCGTGCATCAAAAAAAAAGTTCTTAAAATCCGACATATAGATGCGCTGATATCGCATCCACAGTTGAAAGGATGGACGAATGGGCACAACGATACTGTAAGCAAGTGCTATTTTCAAAGACCTACTGAAATTGACTAATATAATATTTCGGCACTTATTCAGTTTACAGACGCACTTTTTTCTATGTTGCTTTTCTCCCATTACTAAGGGATTTTTTTTTTAAATCACACTGCGTGCAAATCAGTTTTATTGAAGTAGTAAAATTTCAACTGCATGATCCTGTGAACATTTTCATACCCGTTTATCAGACCCCCATTTGTGTACCAAGAAAGCCAACCAAGATAAAAAAAAAAGAAATTGTGAGATTTCCGCACTGTGTGAATGCAAACATAACTTCCTTTTGATTGTATTAATTTTTTACAAACTTACTTCAAGTTTATATAAAACTTTGGGAAACGCCAAAATAAAGAATTTTTAATGCGTATAATATTGAAGTCATGCTACATAATAATTAAAATTTAGTAACATTCGAAAGAGATTTAATATTACGCAGAAAAGGAATTTTAATTTAATGCACTGCTTGTTGTGTAGGTCATTCATAATTATATATATATATATTGCACTGCTATACGGATTTTTAGGTGTTAATATTAATTCATTTCCAAGTAGAGAATACCTAGCAGTAATGTTAACTTGCTCCTACTTCTAGGTTAACGTTGTAAATAGTGATCACGGTGCTACGTCGTTGATGATGATAATAATAATACTACTACTAATAATAATAATAAACTGCCGGAAACATATCCTGAAGGACACGTCAGTGAAAAGCGACACATGTCAGCAACGTCATCAAGCGCCAGAGACCATCGAACATATCACAGCAGGGGGTAGACTCCTCACACAGACAGAGTACACGAACTGGCACAATCAAGTCGCCAAGATCCTCCATCAGAAATTGGAAAGAAAGCACCACCTCATTACAGCTGAGACTTTCCCTACTACAAGTATGAACCAACAACGCTTCTAGAGAACAACATCCACAAGATGTACTAGGACAGATCGATCAGAACAGATGAGACCATCACCAACAATCGGCCCGACATCGTCCTGGTCAACAAGAAGAAGTCAACATACCTCATTGACATACACTGGTGTGCAAAAATTACGGACGAAGAGGAAAAATTAGCATAACAGCGGAACGAGCAGGCAGAACGGACCGAAAGACCACTCAGGAGATAGACTAGGGTCCGGTACGGTAGGGCATGCGCATATATATGCAGCATGACGTGGGGGCAGGGGAGTGTCGGAAGGGTATAAAGCACACTGGCGATGTACGCTCAGCAATTCGGTGAAAGCTATTGCACGGTGTACATCGGTTGAACGACGTCAAGTTGCTGCCACCGTGTGATATGGCCAACAGGCAATCCAGTAGACGGCATCTCAATGACTTTACCCGAGGTCGCGTCATTGGGAAGTTGGAAGAAGGTCGAAGTGTGATCAGTATGGCCGAGGTGTTCGGGATCGCTCACAGCATCGTTTCACGAGCTTGGAAAGCATTTCAAACGACAGGAACAGCTGTCCGAGAATTTAGCAGTGGTCGTCCACGAGCAACCACGGCGGCGGACGACCAGTATATTGTCCTACAGGCGAGAAGAGACAGACGGCAGACAGCGGGAGAAATCGCAAGGCACATGCAACAGACAACTGGACGTCCGTTATCGCGTTTTACCGTGACCAGGAGGCTGCACAAAGGTTGTCTATTTGCACGACAACCATTACGGTGTGTGCCATTAACGCCTGCTCATTGGAGACGGCGGTTTCTGTGGTGCCAGGATCACAAGAATTGGACACATCAGCAATGGGGTCAAGTTCTCTTTACGAATGAGAGCCGATTTTGTCTGACGAGCGATTCTGGACGTATACACATCTGGAGAGAGCAGGGAACACGCAATCACACCTCTAACATCATCGAAAAGGACCGGTTTGGAGGTGGCGGAGTTCTCGTTTGGGGCGGTATCATGCTTGGCAGCCGTACTGACCTCCACTTCTTCCAAGGAGGTTCAGTCACTGGTGTCCGCTATTATACTGAGGTTCTCCTGCCTCACGTGCGTCTTGTTGTAGGTGCTGTGGGTTCTAAGTTCCTCTTCATGGACGACAACGCTGCACCTCATCGTACAGTGGCTGTCGTAGAGCTATTGGAGAGTGAAGATATTCAACGCATGGATTGTCCCGCATTGTCCCGTTAAATCCAATCGAACACGTGTGGGACCTTCTCGGGAGATACTTGGCAGCACGTCATCAGCCGCCAGCAACGATTCCGCAGCTGCGATTGGCGATACAAGAGGAATGGGCCGCGATGCCTCAACAGCTCCTTGACAACCTCGTCTTCAGCATAGACAGACGTTGTAAGTCCTGCAAAGCAGTCAGGGGTGATCATATCTCCTACTAGAGACTGGATTTTTCTTAGCAGCCGCCTGTCACATGGACGTTTCTGTTTTCTGTCCAGTTGTGCCCGTAGCTACCCTTTCAATAAAGTGCCTTTGTATCCTTTGGATTCCTTGTTTGGACGGTTTTGCTCACTTGTCCCATATTCTTACATCTTGGGGATCTTATGGTATGATTTGAGTCGATGTGGAGCAATTCTGCACGACGTTACATTCGAAAAACCGTCTCGTCCTTAATTTTTGCACGCCAGTGTAGCCGTGCCCAACACGTGCAACATCCAGAAGACGCACGGAGAGAAGCTGTCAAAGTATAACGACCTGCGATTCAAAGTCAAGGAAATGTGGCATATGGAGAACGTCGCCACGGTCCCCATAGTAATATCAGTCACAGGAGTTGTACCTAAGACCATTCACAGCTCTATACAGACATTAGACCTTCAACCTAACACCTACATTGAACTACAGAAGGCATCTATCCTGAACACTTGTAGGATAGTAAGGAAGTTCCTGGACAACTGAGAGAAAGAAATGCCACTTCTCAGACATGGTACGTCGTACCCGTCCCGGAAGGAAGAGAACAAAAACCTCAGGAAGAGGTGGAATTTATAAAAATAATAATAATAGTAATAATAATAATTTGGGACGCTTAAATATTCATGCAATACTTCAGTACATTTAAAAACTATTCGTTTCTCTCCTTGTTTCGAGGATACTTCTCCATAGGCTCTTATTTAACTTACTATCCTTTTCCCCAAACAATAAATTTCTGTTCCCTATGATCTCTGTTTCCCCCGATTCTCTCGTCTTTCTGCTGTTTCACCGGGGAAATCTTAAATCCTCCCGCTACCTTAATGCCGTGCTCGAAAAACCAATTCCGCTAGTCATCTCATGACCGCTTGCTCCTAACCCCTCGCGTTTACTGTCCAGCTACCCCTTTGTCCCCAGGCAAATTCATCCCTCCCGCTTCCATAAAAACTGCGGTCTCTCCCGAAGAATAAAGGCAGCATAAAACGTAAAGCTCAAGGCTGAGATTAAACTCTTCCCACGTTCCCTTCGGTAACTTTTGAACATATACCTGCCGAGAAGTGCTAATTGCATTTGACAATACCAATGTGGTTACGGAACACCGTGCCAAGTTTTCAAATGGCCTTCTTCTTTGCGGCATCTTTGTAAAACAAAGGCTAAAAGACGCGACACCTTGGCGCCCTCTGAAAATCCCTACTTCCTGACAATGTGAAAAAAGTGAAACTTTCTCAGGCTTGTAGAACAAAAGAAAATGGAACACGAGGTGAAAGAAATGTTGCGAATGAGATTTAATATTTTTGCTTCAAATTCTTGTATTAAATCTCCGTAACAGTAGAACTCTTTTTCAATTCATCGTGAAAGAATAAAAAGTTATAGAATGAGAGTAAGTACGAAAGAGTGAATAACCATGAAACAGAATAAATATCAAGAGACTGAACCTTTAGGATTAAACAACTAAAACAATTCCCAAACAACCTGCACTATAAATTTAAGCAAGTAATAAAGTAATTGTAACTTTTCTCATCCATTCCTTCGTTGTATATTTTCTGGAACGAGCTGCAATCAGGCTTAAATATTAAATCCGAACGGGGCATGTAATAGCAAGACAACAAGACCTCGTATAGCATATTTCATTTTTATCTTAATGATTTTTGTGTCTATGATGAGCGGAGTCCTCCAAAGTGCTGCTAACCCCCCCCCACTGAGGAGCAAGCCCCGTTCGTAGGGCTGTATTACCCAAATATTCATTCCTTTAAATTATTGTAGAAGTTTTTGGGTCATCTTGTGTGCGTGGGCAATTTTTTTAGTGCCGGATGCCACATGCATAAACCATTAGCGATCCCAAGCTAATGGTTTATCCCACATGCATAAACCATTAGCGATGAACGACACATAATTAATGGAACCTGTGTAATCATGAAATCACACATTAAATGAACTGGTAACAAGGACAATATGTTTTATTATGTAATACAAAAATTAAGGTATGTTGTATGGGTGTACGGCGAAAAACCTCCATATATGTATTTTTCTAATGAAACCAAGAATGTATTACACGAAGGCAAAAAGCTTTCGAAAGTTCCAGAACATTTTGTAAAATATCTGAAAGCTACAAAGAAAGCCAGAAGTTCTCACGCTCAGGAAAAGAGACACCTTTCTCGGGTGCGATAAAGATCGACCCATTAAGATAATGACATCCGTCAAACATTGTTTAACGAAGGGCAGGCGCCGAGAAGTCTTTGGCTGTCTGCACATCAACATGTGTGGGGGCAGGAAAATGTATTGTGTTTATTTATTTTGCGGTAGGTTAAGCCAGTCTAAGAAACGCCGACGATGCCGTATGTCAAACGGCCTAGCTGTCCAGTGGAAAGAACAAACGCCCACGGAACGGGTAAGGTGTCGACGCCGTCGAAGGGGAGAAAGTAGCAAACGCGCTGGCCACGATGACGTCGCTTGCCAACAGGGAGAGAAGGAGTATGCTCTCGGGCCCAGGAAGCGGAAGTGACGTACGTATAGTGAGAAGGCGAAAGAGGGGAGAGCGCGAAGCGCAGAAGATAGTCTGTCTGTTGTTCCCGGACTGGGAGGAGTGGGGAGCAACTCCGAGAGACATGTCTCGAAGGTTTTTCGGGTGCATGTGTACCCAGAGTAGGGGTACTAGGGGATCCAGTCCTACCATGTACGGTGACGGAACTATTATTTTCTTGGTTAATGAAAATCGGAAAATATTTCTTCCGTCAGACGGAGAGAGGAACTTGGGCATTTTGGGATACAGGTTTCCAGGACGGGAACTCTCCCAGATTGCGCCTATCTTCGGATAGATAAGATATACAGAGTGAGGCACAGGTATTACGCTCTATCGAGAAAGACTCTCTCTCTAGCTCGAGAGCACCAGCAGAAGATAGGTGCCAATTGGTAGGTTAGCCTATTACAAACCTTTCTCTTTCCATTGGAAGCAAGACCTTTGATTTATTACTACGGAGAGCGTTTTCTTTTTTTACGGACAGGCTTACCTGCAAAAGCCTTCCATATTATTCATTAAATGTTGTTACGTTTTCAACCAAGTCTTTCAACAATTACTTTGTAGTCATTGGTAGTTTTTATCTGTAGATTTTCGGCAGTCTCAATCTATCCTCCTGATTCACAGATATTCTTTTATAGTAAAGTGGGGAGGAGCGTCCGTTCACTCAATATTAATATTGGGGTAGGTTCTTAGGAACGAACCTGGTGCTTCTATTGGCTGTGAGGGGGTCCTATAGTAATGGTGGCTGTGAAACATAATTTAGGGCATGCCCACATAATTAGCTGGGTACGTTCGCCCCTACATTCGGATAGCAAAATTATTATATGTTCTTACTCAGATCTACTTCCTACTGATCATTGTAGTTTCAAATGCTCACAATACACATTAAAATAATGATATAAGTTTCTGCGTTATAGGTTACATATTATGTAAGCATGTGGTTGTTTGCGAGATTTATGCTTCTCGTCCGGGTCCTATATTTAAGCCCAATTGCAGCTCGTGGTGTAGAAAAACAAAGCGGTATTATGAAAAAGTTAATGACTACCCCAACCTATTAGTCAGAGAAGCTCTAAATTACAGTAACAAAGAACCACTAAAATATAAAAGACCAAAGTCTATCCTGGACAATGTCCCAGGGAAAAACCTTATAAGAAGCTGACCTATTAATACAGCAAAGCTCTAGGATTAATTTAATTCTCAGAGGCAATTACAATGCTAGCCTATGGCCAATTTTAAAGCCACAGACCGCTACGTGCAGGTTGCTCTGTCTTCGATCCGGAGTCAACTATAATTAGCTCATGTCTCCGGGACCAATCAGCGTCGAGAAAATTTCCTATTGGCTACTGCGGTATGATTCACAATCCCGTAACGGAATGATGTCACGAAGGCGGAAAAAAGGAGATTGTAACTAATTTACAGCAGGTCCAATCAGGCAAAGGAAAGTTCCCTATTGGTTCCACAGAATTCTAGTGCTAGAAAAACTTCAGACTCGTTACTCTTCATAAGAACGGGGAAAAAAAAACAAATAAGGGTGAATGGATATTCACAGACATTTACATATATATTTACAGGTATCTATTCATTTTCTGTTCACACCCAGGTGCCAATCAAACTTAATAAAGAAATATCCTCAAACACTATGAGCAAAGTCGACAACTAAACATTTGCAAAATCTGCATGTTCTTTAAGAAATATTCCCTTTGCTGGATTTTAGTCCTCTGATGTTGTTTTCTGTATATCTCTTTTTTTTTTTTATGTATTCTTCCTCCTTCCCCTAACACTTTCCCACTCCCCGTGTTTGAAGTTTTGAGTGCTGCAGAGAAATGAACATGTAAGTATGTAGGGCAGCTTATAACTTCATTACTTAACGGGAAACCGTATACTCCTTACACTCTCATATTTTCCGCACTGTACCATTCTGCTCTTTCCTATTAGGGCATCCTGTTCCCACTTCTAAATTACTTTATTTGTTTTTCATCCTTCCAAAAGGTGCAGCTCGCCGTAGGAGAATGGGCTCTGAACCTTTTTAAGAATTCGTCGTTTCGTTCAGTTGCGTAGATAAATGTATCACCAAGGAATTGATGAGATGAGTTGTCGTTTCAATCTATTTGTTATTTGCTTAATCTTATTACGGCGGTTGTACTAGAATTATTGTAGTGCATATTTACAATTGATTTTTGTTACTCTATTTTCATCTCTGCGTTCTACCAAAATCTTCACTATCTTATTTACTCATCATCGTTTTCATTCTGCTTTCGCTTTACCAAAAGAGAAGCGATTCCCCCCCTCTCTATCGCTCCCTCCAAAAGCCCTGGGTGACTCTTTTCTCTCAAGATATCCTCTGTCCTCCGACCATTGCTACATTTTCCCAGCGTTTCTCTGACACCAAGAAGAGTAATAAAGTCATTATGCCGTCTGACTGCGTCTTTGGATCGCAATGTACATGATTGCTGCAGAAGACAATAAAAAGATACAGTTACCCCACTTAGCCAACGTACTGAGCTAGATTTCCATGGGAAACGCTGCTTTACAATCAAGGCCGGATTAATGCTTTAGTGGGCCTCTAGGCTAAGACGATTGAGTGGTCCCCTAGGCTAGGACATCTGAATGGGCCCTCCAAAGAACTTATGACGGAGAAATCGTTATCCGTTATAATAAATATGTAGTGCATTCTTCAAACTAATAAATTATCTGCAGAGTTTTCATAACAAGTCACTGTATTTTCCATTGTTCTCACAAGAACATGAGTTAAAAGCCTAGGATTCTTAGATTTTGTCTTGGATTTTTAATGATTTACTATTGTATACTTTTCTTCGTGCATTTTTATCGTTTTACAATGTGAATATGCAGGGTACTTCGACCATTAACGGTTCCAAGTACAAGTTGGGAGGTTGGATAGAGGACAAGTGGAGGTGAAAAGGATGAAACTCTTTCTCGCCGATTCCACTATTCACAGTGACACGAAACATTTACCCTAGTTTAGTGAGTCACTGCCACTTGAAATATGTTTCTCTCTCTCTGTATATATACAGGGTGATTCATAAAGAAGTATACAGTTTCCAGATGCTGTAAAACAGTAACAGTTGAAGATACAGACCACAACTGCGAACCGTTAGGTAGATGTGCTCATAAAGTTTGTGTCCTGCTACTGAGGGAAGTGACGTAGGCGATAGCGCGTGTGTCACGTGACTAGTCAGTCGCGGCTGGTCCAATCCATCATCACCGATGGATTGGACAAGCCGCGGACTACAACATGCCACTGACCCAATGGCCACCAGAAGTCCTGACTTAACACCTTGTGACTTTTTCCTGTGGTGGTACGTAAAGGACAAGGTATTCGCCCCTCCCCTTCCTGTTGATCTAGCGGAGCTGAAACAGCGTATCACAGCCACTATCACTGCACTTAATTCAGATATCTTACCTTGCGTTTGGGCGGAAATTGATTACTGGCTCGATGTGTGACTAAGGGTGCACACATAGAACATCTGTGACTGTCTCTAAAAAAACTTGAAACATTCCCCTACAATTCTGTTACAGGTAACATGAAATATCTGACATTGTTCTTGTTGTATAGTTCGTTGAAACTGTATACTTCTTTATGATTCCCCCTGCATATACAGTATAAGCTGTGTATTATTTGTGGGGTAACAACATGCCTATTGGGCCCTTTGTAATGGTGTGCCCCTAGGCTATAGCCCCTTTAGACCCCACCTTAATTCGGCCTTTTACAACACCTACTAATGACCGTTGCAGACCTGATAGACAACATCTTAAAGACGCCGTCAATTTTCTATTCTGTCGACAAAAAAAAAAACAAAAAAAACAGGAACAATTGTTGATATTATCCCTACTATTCATGAAAGCTAATGAATTCTAAAATCTCCGAAACAGTTAGTTGCGCTGCAACATCGTAAAAGTTTTACAGCAGTATCTAACAACATTCCAGTAAATGGATTTAAAACGAAATATGAAAGCGCACGTTTTCAATGAAATCGCTTTTCCGAAACGTATTACAGAAAAACTAAAGTGTCGCCCTATAATGTTTAATCCTTGCTTCAGACGAAAGTTCAAACTACAATCAGCATTTCCTAGCGCAAAACGATTGCCAGAAGAACAGATTTTATTTCCCTCTACTGAGAATAACAGTGAGAACAATTTGAGCTACTTAGGATGTTTCCACACCGAACACAGGCAAATCAGCATGAAATGTGTTGTCCCAGTGTAACTTAAGGAATCCATTCCGAGATGAATGTTAAGTGCAGTTCAGGTTCTGTCTTTCTTTACAAGATGCGCCTATGACATTATTTCTTTTTTTAATTTTACGTTGGAGTGATTTAAAAACCAAAAAAAAAAAATAGGAGAGCCAAAATCTTTTGAGGCTTAACGCCCACGTATCGTTCGTCCGCGTGTTTCGGTTTTACTTCGTTGGTCTCCAAACCTATTTAGGCAATGGCAGGAGTGTGTGTTAAAACAATCCCGACCGGGTAACCATATTGGTTCAAAGAGACGGCGGCATTCCCGCCAGACCTTTTCTAATACATTTAAGAGCAACAAGGCATTTGTTCGAAGCTCGTCGGGTAATTTATCAAGCAGCTAATCTTTTGGAATCATAGTTCTCATGCAATCACGTTAATAAGCTGTAGCAACATTGACTTAATTGCTTCCACGAGGGAAAGCGACGCTGCTTGTTAAAGGTGAGCCTCGGTGTAGGCTGCATTAAATCCCTTGTATTTTCCAATTACGCAAGCTAACGTTTCTACTTTTCTCACAAGGCAGAGCTCGCAAGTTCTCCCAGCATCTCTCGTTCTCTCTCCCGCCATAGTTTGCGCCGACGTGCCTGCATTTAATCCGCTTTGACACTGGGGATTATGTGAGAGAGAGAGCCTGCCTCCTCCCCTGTTGTGCTCCCCAGCTCTTTCCCCCTCCCCCTTAGTTTTGCAGCTATAACCTGCTGAAGAGACCCCCCCTTCCCCCTTCAGGAGGAACAATGCTCACTGTTCGTTTACCCAACAACGCCGCAGGGTTATCTACGGTAACTGCGTATTCTCGTATAATTAATTGCAGAATTTGCTCTGCGAGGATACCTATGGGAGGGCGTTGGGCGATTTGTTGTCTTCATGAACCTTGTGAAAGAACGCGGGAGGACGACAACGAACAGGTCAAATAAAGAAGGGGGGGGATCTCCAGGCGGAAAGTAAGTTCATATAAAAAAAAAAGATAAAAGAACAGGAAGAGCTTTTCTCTAGATCTGAAGATTTTTTGTTGTAGCGGAAATAGCACTTCGGTAGCTTAAAACTCAACATCATCAGGGAGGTAAGGTTTCTGACTGGAAGACGTGTGAGGGACTTGAGTGGGCTGGGTTGGATGCCACTTTGATGACAGAACAACGAAATGCCGGTTGCAGATGGGCGTGGCACATATTTCTCCCGCTCTTTATGATCCACTCACAAAGATCAACCGAACTCCCAGAACGGAAGGGTTTCCGGCGCAGTGGAAGATGTTTTTCTGTTCAGATATTCACGTCTTTTTTGTTTCCACTGTAACTATAAAAAATCGTGTACATTCTGATACTATCTGTCAGTCTGCTTTTTGAAGGATTTTGCAGTAGTACGCAATCAAAGTGAAACTTATGCAACTGTAGCATCAGGACCTTTTCTTAACTGGGAGGGCGAGACTTGAAATTACACCCCATTCGAGTTCAAAATTACGCCCCTTCGAGTTCCACTCAAATAATATGCGATTTACTTTCTCACACTGTGACGTACTACAGAGGTAAAGCGCGTGTCAAGACGACGAATCTGCAGGGATACATTCCGTCCGTGTAGTTTAGTTGGGAGAGCAACTTACTCCGGAGTGAGGTGTTAAGTGGTTCGTGTTAACTTGCAGAATATTGCGTGGTTGAAGATAGTAATAAGAATGATAATAGTTATAAGCAAATAATTCTTGCGATACTTTTATAACTTTTAGAAACATTTATTCTTTCCTTTGCTTAATCGCAGAAAGGCTGCCCGTCAGCTCTGTAATCCTTCCCTAAAATTCCTCACCCGTCACCTTTTCGTGCTGCCGAGAATACCTCTCTCTCCGGGTCAGCTGAAGACCTCGTCCCCAATACCTGAGGCCTTTCCTCCTCTCCACCTTGCAACTTCCTGGTCTCAGATCTTAGAAACTACTGTCTTTTGCCCCCCCCTTCGTTTCCACAAAAACTTACCCCGTTCCTCCACAAAGCTCCGTCGGCTCCCAAGTTCCTGGGAGAAACGCCGGATCGGCTAATACAAAGCATCAAGGTAAAAGTTAAGACGGCTTGTTAGAGCCGCGGGTGGCCGAGTGGGCAAAGTTAGCGACTGGTACGGGAAGGGCCTCAGGTTCGATCCCAGGCAGGTACGAACGCTCGATCCACTAAATACCCGCCGTGCGTCGGATGGGCACGTTAAGCCGTCGGACCCCGGATACTGGCCCCCGGTAATAAATAAGGGTGTCTTCCTCCACCTTTCTACTTCGCTCCCGTGTCACTTTCCTATCGGGCGCTCTAGCACAAATCTCCTAAATTCCTAAGGGTTGTTTAAGACCTGGGGTCTCAGACACTCCCTACCTAAAATCCTCTACATATGATCATTTTAAGACGGCTTGCGCTTTTAGTGCGGGGGCCGCGGGTGGCCTAGTGGTCAGCGTTCGTGACTGCCATGGAGATAACCTCAGGTCCGATCCTGGGCAGGTACGAACGTTCGAACCACTAAATACCCGCCGTACGTCGGATGGGCACGTTAAGCCGTCGGACCCCAGGTACTGGCCCCGGTAATAAATAAGGGCGTCTTCCTACCCCTTTCTACCTTGCTTCCGTGTCACTTTCTTATCGGGCACTCTAGCCGAGATCTCCTAGCTTCCTATTTCTAAGGGTTGTTTAAGACCTGGGGTCAGACACTCCCTTCCTAAAATCCTCTACATATGATATGATCTGCTTTCAGCGCCGCAATAAAGAATGTAAAGGATCAAATGAGCACGACAATACAAAATATCTTGCAACATACAAAGGCGTAAACTCTAAAATGAGACAAACTGGCGTCTCTAAATGAACCGTACTACCGATGTTAAATGGAGTGACACAACAAAATTTCCCTCACGCTTTGCGGAAGCAAAGGAAAGAGAGCACGTAACGAAATAAAAGTTGCGAAATGAGATTGAATATCATATCCTAAAACCTACTATAAAATCTCCGTAACAGAAGAGGCGTGGGCAAATTGGTGATTTCACAACACATCGCCGCTATAGGAAAATATTATGATCGTTCAAAAATCGCATTTCAGGTTTTCGACATAATTTTATTAAAAATGTAAAAAGTAGGTAAATACCCAAGAAACACAGGTTGTAAATACCAAGTCAAGCGCAAACGTTATGGGAACGCCGACAACACAACACTTCACAGAAATGAAGAACGAAAAACAAACCATGGCAGAACGAGTGAGCATCGGATAGTGAAAGTAACAATACGAAGAAGCTTCAGGTTTAGGGCTTGGAAAATTTCCATTCCAGGTTAAACGCTCACAGAACTTTCTGCGACAGAGTGCAGATGATTAATTAGTTCTTCATCCCGTCGACATGTTCGGAAAGGTCATGTAAGTTAGACATATCATCATATTGTTTTCTATGCCTCCTTTCACTGTTTTCGAAAATTCCCTTCACGGATTTGAGATGTTCATCCCTCATAGTGTATGTTACTCTGTACCCTATATAATTATTGGGTGTGTGCATAAGTTTTACCCGTTTTTGTAAGCTACAAAGAAAGGAGGAGAACACAACAAATAACGTACCTAGGATTTCACATAATTGAAATTGGCTTGGCGTTAGTGTGTGTGAGTCTCGAGGAATTCGAGGCGGCAGTGGAAGCATATCCGGCGCGTAACTGGAAGACCCTGGGTTCGATTCTCGGTGGCGGCCAATGAGAATTTTTCCGTGACTCACTTATAAACGTGGAAAGAGCGATGACTTCTGTTTGATGTTCTGTATGACCCTTGCCATCTTTTTATGAGTAAGTGAATCCCACGCAGAAAAAACTCCTGTGTTTTAGAGTCAAAAAAGTCATGTATCACATCGTCCACATCATCGAAGGTTTGGAGAGCCCAGGCGATCTGTAACGATCGGAAAAGGTGGTAGTCCATAGGTGCCAGGTCAGGGGAATACGCCGAGAGAGGTGACACTTCCCAACCAAAGTCCAGTAATTTTTGTCGAGTGATTAAAGCAGCATGATGCCTGGCGTTATCATGATGAAGGATCACGCCTTTGCGATTGACGAGTGCTGGTCGCTTCGATGTCAGTTGTTCTCGCAATCTGTCCACTTGTTGAGAGTAGAGGTCAGAATTTATCGTTCGATTAGGTGCCAACACCTCCCAGTGGATTATTCCCTGGACATCTCACCAAACACTCAACAAAACCTTTTTGTGATTCAGTCCACCTTGGCACACAGTCCGTCGACGCTTTACATTACGGTACAGTACCCATTTCTGATCACCTGTTACAATTCGTCACAAAAACGGTTCATTTCTGTGACGAGAAAGCAAAGAAACACATGTACGAATTCCCTCCTCTTGTTGTTTCGCAAAAAGTTGGTGCGGAACCCAATTATTGAACTTGGTGATGAACCCAACCCAAGCGCATACATCAGTCTTTCTGCTGTTGTTCTGTGTACCAACAACGTTTCCGTTAATTCGTGAACGGTTGGATGTGGGTCATTTGTTGTGGCTTGGTTAACATCCTCGTCAGAAACCACATATGGACGTTCAGGACGTGGTTGATTTTTACAGCTGACGTTTCCTTCCCGGAATTTCCGAAACCAACGGCGACATGTGCTATGATTAACTGTATCTTCCCTATAAACTTGACAGATGTTGCGGCTGCAGTACTGCCTTTATCGCACTCGCACAGTAAACAAACAATGTCTGATGTGCTCCTTATCTCACGCCATGTTAAACCGTCCGTGATTTCCGTTACGAATGACTTACTCGGACAAACTTAGTGCCTCTATATGCATTACTGCTCCACGCTTTATTGGCCGTAAATTCGGCATCGCAGCGTCATCTGTGATGTAACTACTCCGATCGCAATTTGCATCTATTACAAAAACGGGTAGGACTTTTGCACACACCCAATAACTGCGTGGAGTACTGTATGAGACTAGACGAAGTCTTTAAAAAGAAAATACTGAAGCGTGCAACTTTCTTTTTTAATTACAATTTTTATTTTTTACATCCAACAGAGCATGAATTTACGTCCCTGGAATGACCATTGTGGGAGGGCTCCCGGTAGCTACGGCCCTGTGTAGCATTAATCTTTAGTGTAGTATCTCTGCAGTTTCATACCTTTTTCTTTGAAACGGTACACAACAGTAGCGTCACTGGACCATCCTGAAACTCTCCAAATCGCATTTTTCGGCTACGACGAAGTAAATTTTTCCATCATTTTTATGCCAGGGACGGCATTCGAACCTGCAACCCTCGGCTCCGGAGCTCCGGGTGCTGCCCACTACACTACACTGGCACTTGCTGTCTCACTGCTATCTGCCTTTATCTCATGTGCGTCCTGCGGGGCAGGTACGTCCCCCCCCCCCCGAAAGTGTGCCGGGGGCATGGTCCACGGGTCAGTCGGGACCATGTATCGCTGCAGGCAGTCATCCCATGAAGAATGTGCATTTGAAAAATCCCAGACAATTTTTTGTGTTGAACGTAACATCCCACTGATTTATTTTTTCAAAGCACTGAAGAAGGGATTCTCGTTTTTCCTGTCTCGCCATGTGGAAAGAACATCACATCATTTATTTATTTTATTTATTTTTGTTGTTACATGCTCTTAAAAGAAAAAAAGAAAAAAAAAGAGTGGGAAATTAAAATTGACAGTACATAAATGGTGAACATAGACTGTAACAACAGTGAAGACAAGGGAAAAGGCCTAAATGGCCTGACATAGCCCTATACTCCCTGTAGAAGAAACAAATGAAACAACAGATAGGCACATCAAGTCAGACAATCAGAAGACGTTTTGTCAATCTTTTAATTATTGAAGAAGATAGAGTTTGATTTTTTTAAATAAATTAAAATTGTTTAAGTTAATCAGGTTGCTAGGTAAAGAATTCCAGTATTGAGGGCCTCTGTAATTTAGAGTATGTTTAATTGATACCATTTTCGGAAAACTAGGTTGTAATTGTAGTTTATTCCTTGTTTCATACGAATGTGCATGTGTATTAAGAAATATGAGATCTGAATATAAATTATATTTCATTCGTTTGAACATAGTTTTACCAAGATTAAAATAGTAAGTATATTAAATTTATTAGGATATACTTTTGTTCTAAAATTTATTAAAGGTCGAGTATTAGGATGTGATTTGAGATCAATTAGTTTAACAAATTTATTTTGCAGAATTTGTAATTTATTAATATTGTATTATGTCGTTTGTCCCCATGATAGTATGAAGTAATTAATATGAGTTTGAAATAGTGTGTAATACAATGAGATCAATGTTTTAGTTGTTAGATCAGTCAGGAAATTTTTCACTATACCAATATTTCTATATAGTTTAATTAAAAGAAAATCAATATATTTATTCCATTTGAGGTCAAAATTTATTGTAGTTCCCAGGTAGTTGAATGAAGGTACTATATCAATTCTTTTATCATTAAGGGATATTTGTGCATTTGGTGTTAAAGGATATGACGTATTAGAAAAAAATCACTGCTTTAGTTTTATTAACATTAATTATTAATTCATTAGAATTTAACCAGTCAGAAATAGTTTGCAACTGTGTATTACATTGTGTTAGTATTTCACCTAAGTGTTTTCCTTTTATAAGAACAGCTGTATCATCAGCATACAGAAAAAGATCCATTTGAGTTGACAGCGAAAATAAATCACTAATGTATATATTAAACAATAAAGGGCCGAAGACATAACCCTGAGGTACTCCTGATCTCATAATTTGAAATGAGGAGTGGTAATGCTCAATTTGTGTATATTGTTGACTGTTAGTCAAGTAATTTTTGAAAAGTGAATAAGTATCACCCCTTATTCCTATATTTTGTAATTTAGAAAGAAGAAAATCATGATTTAAAGTATCAAATGCCTTTGATAAATCCAGAAATAAAGCTATTGTTGTATATTTTTGAGTGAAATTATTTTGTATACCATTTTGAATGCCAATTCTGTAGATTTATTTACTAAAAATCCTAATTGATACTGACTGAGTAACTTATATTTTTGAAGGTAGGAAATTAGTGGAGTATAAATTAATTTTTCAATGATCTTGGCAAAAATTGAAAGATTTGATATAGGACAATAATTATTTGCTTCATTTTTTGAACCATTTTTGAATTTAGGAGTGATTTTTGGTTACTTTTAGAGCATTTGGAAAAATTCCAGAATGAAGTATGGAGTTATAAATTATTAGTAATGGCTCAACAATGGCGTCTGCGACACACTTAATAACCCTGGGGTGAAAATCATCATAATCTGGTCCTGAGTTATCATTGCGAGAAACTTAACAGCCGGGTCATCCTGGAAGATCGGGCGCCAATATAACGTACAAGTCTGTCCGCCCCGGTCATCGAACTCGGGTGCCGTTACTCCGGAGTAAGTCGCTCTCCCGACTGAGCTACACAGACATGTGCTCTCACTGCTATCGGCCTTTATCTCATGTGCGTCCTGCGGGGCAGGCACGTCACAAGCCCCCAATATTCTCCAAATAAATTATTCGTTTAAGTTAAAAAAAAAATACATTTCTAAACCCCAAACTAAATTTCTTACCTTTATGTTCGGAATATTATAACTATTTTAAATCAATGATCAATCGAAAAAAAAAAAAAGAAAGACGAAAAGGTCAATAGCAAGTTTACTTTGGGCATTATATGCTATACCGAAGAACGCTTAAGGAACCGGCTCTTGTATGGGGACACGTCCTGCGTATCGCCAAATGTGTAATGCAGGGAATATATATATTGTATTCTTACTTTTTAGCCATATGTTCTTTCCAAGAGTTGGCAACACCGTATGAGCCCGAAGGAGGTGGAGATCTCAGATTTTGTGCCTAGCACACAGAATTTAATGTTACATAACTACACTGAATTTGGTGTTACAGAACTACACTGAATTTGGTGTTACAGAACTACACTGAATTTGGTGTTACAGAACTACAAGGGGTTGCTTAAAAGTTCTAGGCCGAACCCACTTCCTGTAATTGTAGCATAATTTTTTCACTGCAGCTCAAAAGAGTGTTCCTTTGTATTGTGGAGTGCCAATTTTCAGACTAATAGCTTTTTTTTTTTTTTTTTTTTTTTTTTTTTTTGGCAGTTGTTTGACGTCCTGAACGGAATCATGTCAATGCAAAGTGTTAAATTTTCGAATGTGGAACTCCGGACTCTCACGAAATTTCTGTTCCTGCAGCAGAAATCTATAAGTGTGTGACGCAAGCATTAAGTGACAAGTGCCCTTCACATTTCACTGTGAATAAATGGTTTGCCAACTTTCAGGGTGGAGACTTTGAGACCGAAGATGCAGCAAGATCTGGGAGGCCTTCAATAGTGACAACACCCAAAATTGTCGATCGCGTTCATGACTTGATTTTGTCAGATCGGCGAATCTCGGCTAAAACAATAGCTGAAACACTGGAGATATCCAGGGAAAGTGTTGGGTTCAGAATTCATGAGCACTTGGATATGCAGAAGATGTCAGCGAAGTGACTAAAAGAATAGCTGAGACACTGGAGATATCCAGGAAACGTGTTGGGTTCAGAATTCATGAGCACTTGGATATGCAGAAGATGTCAGCGAAGTGACTAAAAGAATAGCTGAGACACTGGAGATATCCAGGAAACGTGTTGGGTTCAGAATTCATGAGCACTTGGATATGCAGAAGATGTCAGCGAAGTGGCTAAAACAATAGCTGAGACACTGGAGATATCCAGGGAACGTGTTGGGTTCAGAATTCATGAGCACTTGGATATACAGGAGATGTCAGCGAAGTGGCTAAAACAATAGCTGAGACACTGGAGATATCCAGGAAACGTGGTGAGTTCAGAATTCATGAGCACTTGGATATGCAGAAGATGTCAGCGAAGTGGCTAAAATAATAGCTGAGACACTGGAGATATCCAGGAAACGTGTTGGGTTCAGAATTCATGAGCACTTGGATATACAGGAGATGTCAGCGAAGTGGCTAAAACAATAGCTGAGATACTGGAGATATCCAGGGAACGTGTTGGGTTCAGAATTCATGAGCACTTGGATATACAGGAGATGTCAGCGAAGTGGCTAAAACAATAGCTCAGACACTGGAGTTATCAGAGGAACGTGTTGGGTGCATAATTCATGAGCACTTGGATATTCAAAAGATGTCAGCGAAGTGGGTGCCCAAATGTTTGAACGCCGATGAGAAACGAAAACGAATGGACACTTCCCAATCGGTTTTGCAGCATTTTGAGCGATCTGGTGATAAAACTTTTACAGCGACTTGTCGCTGTTGATAAAACGTGATTACATCACTACGATCGAGAGACGACACAACAGTCCCTGCAGGGGCGGCACTCGGGTCTTCCGCGGCCAAAGAAATTCAAGACTGGAAGGTCTGCAGGAAAAGTAATGGCAACTGTTTTTTGGGATTCGAAAGGCGTTTTACTGACTGACTATCTCCCGAAGGGCAAAACAATAAATGCTGAATAATATTCCAACTTGCTGTACCGATTTAAAAGGCGTTGAAGGAGAAACGAGGAAAACTGCGGAAAGGTGTTCTCTTTTTGCAGGACAATGCGTCGTGTTTTCTCTTTTTGTAGGACAAGACAATGGATATTTTGAGGGATTTGGGGTTTAAGTGCATAGACCATCCACCCTGCTCACCAGCCCTTGCTCCATAGGACAATTTCCTGTTCCTAAACCTTAAAAAAAAGTTTGAAAGGGAAGCATTTTCCCTGATCACCACTGTTGTGGCTGCTGGTGATTTGTCGCACTGTGGCCCTGCGGTCGCTGTGAACAATGCGCGACAGTCTGCGCTCTCCTCTGTCGTCAACGAGCTTCGGACGACACACGACGGAGGGACGACGGTTCGTCGTCTGGCCATCTGTGCACCACTTTTGATACACACTCTCTACATCGAAACGTGAACAACCCACAAGCGGAGCCGTTACCCCGATCGTCGTTCCGTGGCGCCGTGCCATCACAATTTGTCCTTTATCAAACTCCAATAAATCTGCAGCTTTTCCCTTTGTGACTCCGAACACTCTACTAACCGAAAGCTGGTCTTCGGGTTGTATATATATACACTGATCTGCGAAGTTCACATGCGCCTCCGCTCGGTCTCCATACGCGCTCATTTCTATGGGCTGGGGGTGGCAATAATGTAATGGCCCATCGGTATAGATATGATACAATCACCTGTGCAATAATTTAAGTACCCGGTTTCTTACGTAACTCAATATACAATAGCTGAAGCACAAAATGGGACAAGGGAAGAATATTCGCTGCCACAATAACCAAAATGTCACGCGATATGCTATCCGCAATATTTGATCTTGCTACACAACTTCAAAACTAGGTAAGGTGATGCTCAACATAATACAGCCTGTCCATGACAAATGTCAACCCCGCCTTCTCGTGGTGCATCCTGTTCCCACTAAAGGGGCTCTGACGACCGACAATAGCAGTATAACTACACCATCGGGATTAGAGGAAATGCTATCCCACACTCACCAACCCGCTTGGCCAGCGTGGTGAGTTATGGCCAAGCCCCTCCAAAATGAATCCACAACCCAAATCTCAGCCCTCAGTCTTCGGCTGCTGGAATGTACCTGGCCGAGGCAGCGGCCAGTGCGACATGAATGCAGAGGGCGCTAAGGATCACCGGAGGACCGGACTAGGCTGAAATCTGATGCTGACCTTGGCTACGTATAATGGACGCTCCCTATCTTCTGACTCAAGGCTCCTTGAATTGGAAGAAGAACTACAAAGGATCAAGTGGAACATCGTCGGGCTAAGGGAGGTAAGGAGAAAAGGAGATCTCATTGAACTGAAAAGTGGACATCTCTTCTACTATCGTGGGACAGATACTGGCAGAACTAGTGGTGTAGGATTTATAATAAACAAGAAACTGAAGGATAAAGTTGTAGAAGTTGAAAGTTCCTCTGAAGGAGCTGCACGACTCGTTATCCAACTCTCGAGAAGATACCAGGCTCAGATTATTCAAGCTTATGCACCCACTACAAGTCATCCTAAAAAAGAGATTGAAGAATTTTATGAGGAAATTCGTCATCTAAATAATAAAGGCAAGCAGCACCTGAAGATCATTCATTATGGGAGATTTCAATGCGAAAATAGGGCAACGGCAACAGAAGGAAACTTCAGTAGGTAAATTCAGTCACGGCAACAGAAACCAGCGTGGAAATACTCTCGTAGAGTTTGCAGAAGCAGAAGGGTTTTTCATCATGAACTCCTGTTTCAAGAAAACGCCTCAAAGGAAATTGACATGGAGGCATCCCGATTGACTAACAAGTGAAATTGATTTTATTATGTGTAACAAGAAATTTGTCATGGAAGACTGCAGTGTGCTAAACAAGTTCAACACAGGTAGTGCGACCATAGAATGGTACGATGTAAGATGCACCTCAATGCTAAATTTGAGCGTGCCAAGCTCATCAAACAGACAAAGTGTATTGACATGACCAACCTTAAAAAACATCATAATACCTTCAAATTGGAACTGAGGAACAGATTCTCTGCTCTAGAAGGTCTAATGTCGGAAAAAGTGGACATCTCTGAAGTTAACAGAAAACTAACCAAAGCTCTTATGGAAACAGCAACAAAAATAACTGGTACTAAGAACAAGTTGCATACGAACAAATTATCAGGAAAAACCAAAATTCTGATGCAAAAAAGAAGAGAGATGAGGACAACTAAAGGAGACGTGACTTCTAAAGTGGATTATATAGAGCTATGCAAGACAGTACGAAAAAGTGTCACTGAAGATGTAAAGAAATTCAACTGTGAACTAGTGAAGAAAGCAATTGAAAACAACCAAAATTTGAAGAGAGCAAAGGGGCATCTGAGTAAGGCAAGAAAACAGAATATGGGTCTGAGAAAAAGATGATTCTGTAGCAAGAAACAGAGGTGAAATTTTGACAAGAGTGAAATATTTCTACTCAAAACTATATGAAAGGGATGATACATGTACTCCAGACATTACGAAAGGTACCAGTACCAGAGTTCTTCCAGTCCTCCCAGCAGATGTTGCACATGCAATCAAGGACATGAAGCAGGGAAAGACTCCAGGAGAAGATGGAATTACCGTAGACATCATACAAGAAGCAAGTGGAGAAACCGAAACAGTGCTCGCCCAAGTTTTCACTTGACGCCTTAATGAAGAGAAGATTCCTGAGGATTGGAACAATGCTACAATGATCCTGCTACATAAAAAAGGTGGCATTGAGAATCTCAGGGACTACAGACCTATCAGCCTCCTATCAGTGGTTTATAAACGCAACAGAATGGCGGTCACATTTAAATCTCCAGATATTTGTCACTCATACTCAGATAGTGTACACCTTTTCATGTTTGCATATGTTTCTTTTGTGTGGACTGCATATGCAATAGGGATTGTAGGTAACTTACAGTATTTCCACTCTGTAATACTCAGTCGAGTCACATTATGGTGACCACGTCTTACTTTTGACGTCAACAGGGTGTAGCCAATAAAAAAAATCACGTGTTGTGAGCTGTTTTGGAGGGTATATAAGGCGTACTGTAGGTAGTCTGAAAACATATCAGGCGTTGCTGTCATGGATAAAAGGAGCGATTTATCAGATTTGCAAAAAAAGAATGTTTATCGGCTTTAGGGCCAAGAGTGGCAGTATTTCTGAAACAGCGCAGTTTGTGAACTGTTCGCGTGCTGCTGTGGTTAAAGTGTACCGTGATTGAAGAAAAGGCACCATTGCGAATACCGAAGTGGAAACTGCGGAGCACCACGTGCCATTGATTTGAGAGGTGAACGTCGGCTGCGAAGGTGCGTAAGGCCAATCGACAAACTACTGTTTAGTAACTCACTTGCCGAATGAACCAGAGGACTAAAGGAATTGTGTCTAAACCGACAGTTCAGCGAACCCTGTTGCGTATGGGACTCCGGTGCAGACGGACGGTTACTGCAACTATGATAACGAAGGTGCATCGGTAGAAGAGGCTTGCATTTGCACGGCAGTAACGGAATTGGACCTCCGCTGATTTGCAAAGGATTGCCTTCTCCGATGAGTCACGTTTTCTGCTTCATCGAACGGATGGACGTTGGCGTATAAGTCGAGAAACATCGGAGAACAAACACTCTTCAACCATTGCTGGAAGAACACATGCTGGTGGGGTCAGCTTTATTGTCTGGGGAACGTTTTCGTGGTATTCACTGGGTCCACTCATACCATTGGAAGGCACTATGGACCATAATCTTTATGAATCCGTCTTTGAAAGACCACGTACACCCATACATGGTGATTGTCTTCCCTGAGGCGGATGGGATCTTCCCGTACGTTAATGCGGCGTGTCACACACCTAGAAATGTCCGAGAGTAATTGTAAGAGCACGATGGGTGAAGAGTGTTTCCAGCAATGGTTGAAGAGCGTTTGTTGTCCGATGTTTTTTGCCTTATACGCCAACGTCTTCAAAGTACTTCCTTGGCTCCCTAATTCCCCAGACTTAAACCCAATTAAGAATCTGTGGGACCACCTCGATCGTGTTGTTCGCTCTATGGATCCTCCACCACGAATCCACCAGCAGCTGTCAGATGCACTGCAGTCAACATGGCTCCACATACCTGTGAACACCTTCCAGCACCTTATTGAGTAACTCCCTGCCCGTCTAGCTGCTGTCCGCGCTGCATATTGCGGTTACTCTGGATATTAGCTGGTGGTCACAATAATGTGACTCGACCATGTAATACAGCTCTAAGCCTCACGTTAGAGGCAGCTGTAAATAGTCGCCACTCTTCAGGAACGTGTCTCATGTTAATTGCTGCCAGTATTCTACTAACATCATTACAGAAAGTAATGTCACCTTTTCAAAAATAAAGCTTTTTCCAAATCTTTATTTCTGGTATGAAATGTTGTTACTTTCACCGAATAGTCCAAGAGATTCCGCTGTTGTAACCTTGATGCTAAAAGTTCAGCCTAATTCTTTGGCAGTTCCAGATCTCTGATGAGGTCTTTAAGTTCAAGCTGTGTGATCATAGGTGGCTCTAAGGAATCTGGGTTTGGATAAAATACTGGATCTCTTGAAGTTGATGGCTGCTGTGATTCGCTGTGTAAACCATGTTTATTAATGTCGTTTCTTCATCAGTCTGCTGCTAAAAATCTGACGGTTAAGGAATAGGTAGTAATTCGCCATGAACAACTGGACGAATAGTTGAAAGTATATTTGTAAATTAAACTGTCTTTCTCTTCATCATAGTCATACCTTTTCCGATAGGAAGCACCATACACGAATAACAGTCTGTGGTGTGGCTTGTTGGATCTCTCCAAATCATTGGCACTGCAAAGCGCACAGAACGTCCTTTATCGTTCACCCACGCACTCTGTTTTGAAGCACAGGTATTGCACTATACATATGGGACTCATTTATTGTCAGGATTGCAGATTTTGCAACCGAAATACAAGAAATATGCTTTTTTTTTTTTTTTTTTTATGTAGTTGCACTTAATGCGCACTTTCTTGAAGCAAATGTCACTTCTCCACATACATAACAGAAGTTATTTAGAGTATTCACACTTTTACGTGACATTTTTAATGTTTCACGGCAGAAACGAAACTAAAAGAAGTTACCTGGAACTATTCAAGATGGAAGCAGCTGAAGAACTGAAATTCTGACTACTGCATAACAACTGAAAGCATGTGTCATCCAACTCGTGCCACTGTTCTGATCTGAGAGAAGGGACGAATAGAAGGGATCACACGATCAGCACGAGGCGCAAAACCGACTGAACCAGAGGGAGCCTCTGGAATGTCAGATCATGTGATAAAATCTTGGTGACAATAAAGTTGCAGTTTTGCTTTACTTTTATCGAAAGGTGTACACAAAATATGAAACCCTCATAATTTGACACCATGGGTGTAATTTAAAAATGAGAACCAGCCGGCAATTTTAAATGCCATTTTCGTATTCAGCACCCTAAAATTAGCTAAGACTGGATAGTTGGGAGTTCACAACATTTTTCATGTTGACCAGAGTATTCAGACAACTTGCAGGTCACAGATGACTTAACAAGGAAAATAACAAAGAAACCCGTAGAGATTTGGAGAGGAGTTCTCAAAAAGATAACAGACAACAGAAGCAGATGGAAAGAGCAAGTGAAGAGGGGGAACATCGATAGATGCGATAAGATCGCTCTAGAGTTACGGAGAATTCAGGAATCATTCGTTTCCAAGAATAGAATGTTAATTTCAACAGAACGTCTCTTTGTTGCCTTCATCACAGTAGTCAGCGTAGAGAAACTTCGACGACGCTTTAAAGAATATGCTGCCAGCGAAATAGTCATCAGTATGGTTTTAAAACGTCTTTTCCAGATAATCAAGCATAGTTCGTTAGCCAAGTGTTTTATCGTTTTATCGCTTCATTGCCCTCTGTAGCGATCAGTAATATTGTGAGTGAAAGCGCACCCGCACTATGTAAATAGTTTATTGCTCTTTTTGGCGACGCAAGACCTTTTCTTCAGTGAAGAGAAACAGTCAGGTGTTGGAACAGAGGAACGCGGGAAGGAATGAGAGCTAAAGAGACACAGAGGTTTGGAGACAGAGAAAGACAAAGAACGCGACTCCTTGTGGACGCTCAAAAGACAATGAAATGATGTATGGGAAATGAATAAAAGGAGGAGGAGAGGAAAACAAGTAGTGTAATATTTAAAGTTGAAAGTGGAAATTAAAGTAATCATCAATAAATTACAGAGCTAAGATAATTCCAGGACAAGCCGTTAATAAGCTTTAGCTAACAATACATTAATCGAAACTGCAATTTTCCCTATCTATCCCTTCGTGGTATATTTTTCACATACTATAAGAGCTGCAATTATTTATTTTTTTTTAAAGGAAAAGTCCCGTTAACACAAACCCACTGGAGAAGAGATCAAGGAGCCATTCAAAGAAAATTCCCGTGAACACTAAACCAGGGGTAGGAAACATGCAACCTCCTAGGCTATTAAGTGCCGCCTTTTGAGTAAATCTAAATTTTGCAGAATAAATCCTTTTACTTTTTTTCGTTTTTGTTCGTCTTTTATTATTTCTGTTTCAATCTTAAACTGACCGTATTTAAAATACGAAAGAGCGAAAGAAGATTCAACGAAATAACGTTCCTCGACTGACGTCCACAATTAAAACATCAGTAAGTCATAAGGTCTATTTGGACACCTGCTACGCTCATGATTTCGTTCTATGGATCCTAAATAACTACAGATGGAATTGATTGAGCTCTCAGAAGAGGATGTTTTAAAGTCCTTATTTGACGCTAAGAAAGATTCAGTTGAAATATGGAAAAATGCAATAGAATACATATACGCCTTCGGCAACATGCACGAAAACAGCTTTCTTGCTTTTAACCACTTATTGCTACGAATCTACATTCTCCTACCTAACCCAAATCAAGACATCCATAAGGTCACAAATGACTGATACCCATCTAGAGGATCCACTGAAAGTGCGGACCTCAATGCTGCAACCAAATGTTCAAATGCTTCTAAAAAAAAAAAAACCAAATGTTCAAATGCTTCTAAAAAAAAAAAAAAAAAAAAAAGGCAGTTACAACGCAGTCACTAAAAGGTTAGTTAACTTCAGAATTAATTTTTTTTTTATTTTTGAAGTTAGCGCATAGTAAGATTTTTTAATATGGTTAAATTGGGAAATTTTATTGGCCCTATATAGCTAAAAAGAATTATAGAGTGACCTTAAGTTGCTGATTTGTCTTTGTGAATGCTGTTTTCTCCTCCTCGCTGGGAATTACAAAAACCCAGCAACTTTCCCTTTATGGATTGATTGTACGTAAGAAATGATCATGATCATATGTAGAGGATTTTAGGAAGGGAATGTCTGACCACAGGTCTTAAACAACCCTTAGAAATAGGAAGCTAGGAGACTTGGGCTAAAGTGCCCGATAGGAAAGTGACACGGAAGCGAAGTAGAAAGGGGGAGGAAGACGCCCTTATTTATTACCGGGGGCCCAGTTCCCGGTGTCCGACGGCTTAACAAGTCCATCCGACGCACGGCGGATATTTAGTGGATCGAACCTGAGGTCCTTTCCGTGGCAGTCACGAACGTTACCCACCAGGCCACCCGCGGCCCTGATGTGTACGTAAGAAAAATCTGGGTTTCTGCTTATATATGGATTAAGGACCCTTCCACGCAGCCAATGATAATACACCTTCTATGTAAAGGATTCAGTCAACCAATGGGACTAAATCTTTTTTCTGATTGGCTCCTGCTCTTCAGTCAAATATCAGACTCCGCAAATGAACAGAGCAAACGACTGTTGACTTTCCACCAGCGAGAAACATCAGTAATTATAATCCTCAAAGGATGGCTAAGGACAACTGGGATCTAAAGCTTATGGAGCAACGCAGGGGGAACCTGAAACACTGAGTCAACAGGAGGGAACAGCCCAAGAGGAGGAAGACTTCTCACTTTTACAACAAACCATCAAGGACTCCTTGCTTGCACTTCTGGACTCTCCGGAAGTGCAAAGCAAGATCCTTGATATATGTGATGCCCATATCACAGCTGAAGTCAAGAAAGAGGTGGAAAAACTAAACAGAAGAGTGGCTGAGGAAGTAGGGATGGCCAACAAAAAGTTAAAAAGGGACACCTTGAAATATATTTTTAAAGGAGTTACCAACCATCTCACTATAGAAGAAGTGTCTGCAGAGCTCAAGGAAAAGGGTATCAATACCTGAAACCTAGAGCGATGCAGACACAGGTATGGAGCTCAGAGAGAAGCCATGACCTTCTCGACTTAAGATAAGGTGACAGTAGTGCCCATCACTCTACTAGGTTACAGGATGGGCATAGAAGAATGCGTCGACCTGGAAGCCCTCTACATCCCACTCAATATTCGTCAGAGGTAGAGGAACCCAACGAAGATGACGTGGCAAGATTACAGGCAGAGGTAGGGGATCTGCTCCCTTTCTCCCCCCTCCTATCCCAACAGTGGGCAAACTTTTGCAGCAACCACCTACTTTTCAACTGTTGGGAAACTGTACCGGTACTGCGGTACCGCCGGTGCCATAGCCCAGGATGATAGCCTCCTATCTTCTGACCCTTAAATAAAGACTAGTTTTTTTTAAAAAAAGGCTCTTTTAAGGATCCGACCAAATTCTCCAAAAAGGATTACCATTTGTTCTAACAGGATTATTGTGATGAGGTGTTTTTAAATTGAGATACCCAAGTATGTTTTTGAGGGGGGAAAATAAATAAATAAAAAGCTTGTGTGTTGTTAAGCCTAAATAATTACTTCTGTAGAACAGTTAAGGAATGACTACTTTTAATAAAGTGAGGAATAGCTGTTAAAAATTATAAAGAGGCCGTTTTTTTTTCTTTGTATTTAATTGTACTCAGTTGTTTTCTTCCACGCTAAAAGTCAAAGAACTTCCAGTAACCAATAGGAAGAAATATTTTCTCTGATTGGCCCTTGTAACTCAAGTTAACTAGCCGACTCCGAACTGAAGACTGAGCAAGCGACATTTTTTTTTTTTTTTTAAAGCTACTGAAGCATATTGAGTTAACACAACCAAGTTAACTTTTACAATGTTTCAAATGGCCTCTGATCATTCGTCCGTAAGGGGTCCGGGTTCGAATCCCGGTCGGGCATGGATGTTGTGTTTGTCTTACGGCACTGGCTCTCTCCCTTCCCTGGAACCAGTGACCCTAAATTAGGGACGGGCGACTGCTTATAGCCCATTGAGTTGCTCACGGTGGTCGTTAAACCTCCAATCAAAAAAAAAAAAAAAAAAAAAAATGTTTCAAACTATTGGCCAGGTGCCTAACGCCATTGATAAAATAAATTAAATAAAAGTTGGTAATTTTCTTATTAGTCGTGAACATAGCAATTGCCTTAACGCTGCTTGAGAACAAAGTCGACAATTGTGTGAACAAATGTACGGTTGAATGGTGTGTGTGCTGGGTGTTTGCCTCTGCTTGATTTTTCAGTGTGTGTGTGTGTGTGTGTGTTCTTTTCTTTGCAGGTTCCCCTTCCCCGTGATCTGTGCTGTGTTTGCCGCGGAGGGATGTTTGGCGCGCCTTTCGGATGCTCGGACCGGGAAGTCACTGACTAACTGCAGGTAATTATGTAGGACAGCTTATAACTTCCGCACTGAACGGGAAACCGTATACTCCTAAAACTCTCTTTTCTCCGCACTTTATCTATACCACCATCCTATCAGAGCAAACTGTTCCCGCTTCTACAAGTACCTTCATTTTTCGCCTGCCTAAAGGGGCAGCGCGCTGTAGGATCAGGTCTCTAAACCTAGTTTAGGAATTCGTCGTCGTAAAGTTTCTTGAATGCAGCCTTGTTATATTACAGCTAACTTAATGCGGCTTTCCAACATGAAAAGTTTCCCCACCTCTGCACTAGACTATGAACCCATTGGGAAGAAGAGATCAAGGAGCCATTCAAGGAAACGTCCCGTTAGCACTAGACTATAAACTCACTGGGAAGAAGAGATCAAGGAGCCATTCAAGGAAAAGCCCCGTTAACACTAGACTATAAACACACTAGGAAGGGATCAAAGATGCATTCAAGGAAAAGTCCCGTCAGCACTAGACTATAAACGCGCTAGGAAGGGATCAAGGAGCCATTCAAGGAAAAGTCGCGTTAGCACTAGACGATACACAGTGCGTCAAAGAATTTTTAAGACTGGCGCTAGATTTCAGTCTACGGTGGCGCCACCAGTGTGATCGCGAATGCGTTATAAACCGTGACCATCTGCTTGCTTTCTGCCAAAAGTACTGCGCAGTTGTTAAAGTAACTCAAACGAAACGGGCGTTCATTAGAGAAGTTAAATTTGTTTCATGTTGAATTATTAAGATGGAACAAAAGGCTGTTATTAAATTTAACGCAAAACTTGGTAAAAGTGCCTCGGAAATGTACCAAATGATGAAACAAGTTTACGGTGAGTTTTGTTTAAGTAGATCAAATGTTTTTTGGACGGAAGAGATACGCTAGAAGATGATAAGTATACCGGAAGACCGAGTTCATCTAGGACACCTCATATTATTGAAAAAGTGTGTGCTTTCGTGGCAAACAATCGATGTGCGTCACTAAGAATGATGGAAGAGTCTTTAAACATCAACAAAAAAATGATTCGAAACATCCTGCATGAAGATTTGGGTAAAACAAAAGTCAGTGCTAAATTTGTCCCACACACGTTAACCAATGAACAAAAATCAAGGAGAAGTGCACATTGCAGAGACATCATTTCAGCCGCTGAAAATGACCCAAACTTCTTAAAATCGATTGCTACAGGTGATGAAACATGGTGTTTTTAATATGATCCTAAAACAAAGCGACAAAGTGCGGAATGGAAGTCAAAAAACTCGCCACAAGCCAAAAAACAAGAAAAGTTCCATCGAAATTCAAAACAATGCTCATTACATTCTTCGATAGTAAGGGTATTATCCGCAAAGAATTTGTTCCAAATGGACAAACAGTTACTAGTGAGTTTTATTTAAATGTTTCGAGGCGTTTGATGGGCAGAATTTGTCGCATTCGTTCAGAATATCGGGATGAAAACAGTTGGTGTTTGTTGCACGATAATGCACCAAGTCACACCTCACTTCTTGTTTGTAGATTTTTGGCGAAAAATAACGTCTGTGTGTTGAATCATCCACCGCATTCGCCTTATTTAGCCCCCTGCGACTTTTCTTTATTATCAAAACTTAAAATGACGTTAAAAGGGTGTTATTTTGATGATATTTCGACCATACAAATAGCTTCGACGCGTGCTTTGGAGACAGTTCCGCAAAGTGAACTGGAACAGGCATTCGAATCATTATCAAATCGCTGTAACAAGTGTATTGAAGCCGGAAGGACTTATTTTAAATAACAAACCAAAACAAATTATAATTTCTTGTTTCTATTTCATTTTACAGACCCAGTCTTAAAAATTCTTTGCCACACTGTGTATACCAACTAGGAAGAGATCAAGGTGCCATTCAAGGAAAAGTTTGCGAGAAGACGTCGAGAACGGTACAGCCTGTTAAGGTGGACGTCAAGTAATTTTGCTTCCTATATTTCCAATGTAAAAACTTCTGTACACTTTTTTGGGAAAAATCGAGAATTCGCATTTTCTTCACAATTAATGCGTTCCCAAGGATGAAAATTTGAACATGGATTAAAATAGTTTCATTTTATAACTTGGAATACTTAATATTTTCTGAAACATAATCATAATTATGCAATCCAACATTTGCTTGTCTACTGACGTCATCAAAGTACAGGTCAAGCCATTTTTTTTTCGGGTTTCAACACCACCAAAGGAGAATTTATTGATTTTTAATATAATTATAGTTATGTTTTAGAAAATATTAAGTATTTCAAGTTATAATATGAAGTTATTTTAATCGATGCTCAAATTTTCATCCTTGGGAACGCATTAATTGTGAAGAAACGTGTACAGAAGTTTTTCCATTGGAAGTATACTGTAGAAAGCAAAATTACTTGACGTCCACCTTAACTGCCTAATCCTTGAAGTCAAGAAGAAAATTAAATTGCATAACAGCATGATGACCATCTAGAGGACTGCATGGGCCGAGCTTTTTTTTTTTTTTTTTTTTTATCAGTTAAGTGAAAATTTCCGGTCTTACGCTGGACCTGTACTAGAAGGCTTATCATTTTCCTCCTGCATTAAAAAAAATTGTCTCACAGCAGAACGAAGACTGATTTGCTAAATAATCGGATGGCGAAGTTCACCGAATAAAACGACAGACCCCTTCCGCCACTAGATGCATTAATTAATTAATTAATTAATTACCGCTGAAATGGACTGAACAAGCCGGGCTGTAAGATGAGTGCCTGAAATAGGACGGTTTATTTCTTAAAGGTTGAAATCAAATTCAGTTTTCATTAGCGACTAAAACACGTGGCTTTTTTCTTTTCCGAGAAATGTTTGCATGAATACCGTTTTCAGCTACACGAAACTAAAACCAAAATGAACTTTTGGCGGCATTTTACAAATGAGATGAGGAAGTTCAAAGTATCTGTTTACATATTTGAGGAACGAGGGTTTTCTTCTTTACACTGAAGGGTAGAAGGGGGAAAGCGTTTACATATGTATAATAGAAGTATATATCATCATCATCATCATCATTGTCAACCATTATCAATCCACTGCTGGACGAAGGTCACCCCAAGTTTCCTCCACAACGGTCTGTTTTGTGCCAGTCTCCTCCATGTCACTCCCGCATACTTTCGAATTTCATCCACCCATCTTCCATGTGGTCTTCTTCTGGGTCTTTTCCTGTCCCTTGGAATCCTATCTAAAATTTCGGCTGTCCATCGATGGTCTGTTCGTCTGGCAGTATGTCCAGCCCATTGCCATTTCAGGGATTTAACTCTGATCATGATGTCTTCCACTCTTGTCATTTTTCGGATCCACGTGTTCCTCTTCTTATCTCTCCTGGTTACACCAAGCATGCACCTCTCCATGCTGCTTTGAGTTGTCTGCAGCCTTTGTATGTCTCTTTTAGCTAAGGTCCACGTCTCTGCACCATACGTAAGCACTGGAAGGATGCATTGATCAAACACTTTTCTTTTAAGACATAATGGCATATTGCTCTTGAAAATTATGCTGTTTCTTCCAAAAACTTTCCAGGCAAGTTTTGTACGCCGATTAATTTCTTCACCAATGTGACCCTCACTTGATATCTGCTGTCCAAGATAAACGTACGTGTCTGTTATCTCCAGCTTTTCTCCATCAATCGATAAATCTTCATTTCTTGTAAAAGCATTGAACATCACTTTTGTCTTCTGAAAGTTCATTTTTAATCCCACTTCTTTACTCTTGTCAGCAAGTTCCTGGATCATACTCTGTAGCTCTGATGGGGTAGTTGCAAAAATGACTATGTCATCAGCAAAACGAAGGTGGGTTAGATAATCTCCATTAATCTTTATCCCTTTGTTTTCCCAGTTCAGTGATTGAAAGACATTTTCCAATGTGGCATTAAAGAGCTTCGGAGATATGGTATCACCTTGTCTCACTCCTTTTCCAATTTTTATGTGTGTTGTATTTTCAAACAGCCGAATCTTTGCACTTGCATTTTCATAGATGTTATTAATAATATTAATGTATGCATCTTCAATACCGCAGGATTTCAGAGCCATTGCAACTGCTGATGGTTTCACCGAATCAAAGGCTTTTTCATAATCGATAAAAGCCATGCACAATGGAAGCTCATATTCCCTCGCTCTTTCAATTAGTTCTCTCAGTACGTGGATATGATCTATTGTGCTGTAGCCACTCCTGAATCCAGCTTGTTCTCTCGGTTGAGCCATGTCCAGTGTCACCTTCAAGCGGTGTGAAAGAACTTTAGTGAAGATTTTATAAACCACTGATAGGAGGCTGATAGGTCTGCAGTTCCTGAGATCCTCAATGTCACCTTTTTTATGTAGCAAGATCATTGTAGCGTTGTTCCAATCCTCAGGAATCTTCCCTTCATTAAGGCATCGAGTGAAAATTTGGGTGAGTACTGTTTCGATTTCTCCACTTGCTTCTTGTATGATGTCTACAGTAATTCCATCTGCTCCTGGAGCTTTTCCCAGCTTCATGTTCTTGATTGCATGTGCGACTTCTGCTGGAAGGACTGGAAGAACTCTGGTACTGGTACCTTTCATGATGTCTGGAGTACATGTATCATCCCTTTCATATAATTTGAGATGCGGACAATTCCTGCTTCTGTTGGCGAATCCTCGATTTTTCCCCCTGCAGATTTCCCCTCACACTTTTCTCCCAGGCTTGGGACTGGGCAATGTCAAGTTGACACTGGCGGTTTAAAAATTGCAGGATAATTCCCTATATCATTTTAATGTAACAAATTGCAAATTATGTTACAAAAGTAAAAAAATGTTACAAAACAAATTATGTTACAAAACTCAATTTTTTTTTCAAAGTTGTTACAAAACTTAAGGCTTTTAAACACCTTTTTAAGTCCTTGCTTTTTTCAAATTCTGAAAGAATATTTTCAATTCTTTCATCAATTTTTACATACCATTTCTTCCGTTTTGTTACCGGTTCTTCTAATTCTTTCATTTTCAAAAAATGGGATATTTTTTCAGACTCTGCTTTTAGAGTTTGCACTACTAAATGTACATTTGGTTCTCTCTTACCGGTGACCTTATTCAATTTCGAGTTCTACCCTCCCACAGCATTATTCGTTCGATGACGTTGACGATGAACATTCTATATGAAGGGGAATATTTTAGTTGCCCAACCACTGTTCAACAAAATAGTTTAAAAATATGGATAGCTTATCATTTTGGGGGGCATTTTCCATAATAATAAGCCAAGCTTCATCAACGTATTCTACAGGTACATATGACAAAGCCGAACACATCCTGCATGTTTGTCTCACTTCTTCATTTTCTTTATATAGAATACAGAGGCCTATTTCTTGAATTTTCCGCCATAAGCACTAGTTGAAGTGGAAATTGCAACCTGATATTCTACATAGTTTCGGGAAATTCCATTTGTGTTGCTTTAAATACTGCACTTTCAAAATCCATTTTAATTAATTTGGGATTCCATTCCGGGCACCATACCTTAATTTCTTTGAACAAGGAAGAATATGTAGCTTCCTTTTTGTCAGGCAGGAAGGCAAATACTACAGGATAAATATTCGTTTCAGATGCTGTACTTCCACAGTCCACGTGTATAGTATATATTTAAGTAAACTCTCTAGGGTAACACTTGAAAGTTCCATCAAAAAAGAAAACGTCCCCACTTTTTAAAAGATATTCAGCATCTTCGCCGGCAAAAGTAAGTATTCTTTTTCCCTGATCAGTCACAAAATCTAAGCGAAGGAAATATTCATTGTTTGGCGGACGAAGTGTTTCTTCTGGAAACTGAATTTCGGTGCTACTTGTTGGATTTTGAGTAGTCCCCAATACTTTTCTTCTTTCTCGACATAATGCTGATTTTAGACTTCTATACTGCGGCGTTTCAGGAACTAAATCATAGCCTTTGTTATAAATTTCCGAAATTTATTCTTCAAAAATTCGAGGGACAGGCGACGATATTTCTTCCCTAAGTCTTTTCTTGCATTTTTCTATCGTTTTCTTCACTTCCATTTTTGCGATATTTGGCACACAAGAATGAGTGGTCATACTTGTCACTTTATGCTCAAAATCTGTCTTTACATTTCCCTTACATTTTTTTTAATCTTTTGAACACACCCATGGAATGCACTTTTCGTTTTTCCTATGCATTTTATGCTGGTAACAATCAAGAACATGAAACGGGGAAAAGCTCCAGGAGAAGATGGAATTACCGAGACATCATACAAGAAGCAAGTGGAGAAATTGAAACAGTACTCGCCCAAGTTTTCACTCGGTGCCTTAATGAAGGGAATATTCCTGAGGATTGGAACAATGCTACAATGATCCTGCTACATAAAAAAAGGTGACATTGAGGATCTCAGGAACTACAGACCTATCAGCCTTCTATCAGTGGTTTATAAAATCGTCACTAAAGTTCTTTCACACCGCTTGAAGGTGACAATGGACATGGCTCAACCGAGAGAACAAGCTAGATTCAGGAGTGGCTATAGCACTATAGATCATATCTACGTACTGAGAAAACTAATTGAAAGAGGGAGGGAATAAGAACTGCCATTATGCATGGCTTTTATTGACTATGAAAAGGCCTTTGATTCGGTGAAACCATTAGCAGTTACAATGGCTTTGAAATCCTGCGGTATTGAAGATGCATACATTAATATTATTAATAACATCTATGAAAATGCAAGTGCAAAGATACAGCACCCATAAAAATTGGAAAGGGAGTGAGACAAGGTGACATTATATATCCCAAACTCTTTAATGCTACATTGGAAAATGTCTTTCAATCACTGAACTGGGAAAACAAAGGGATAAAGATTAATGGAGATTATCTAATCCACCTTCGTTTTGCTGATGACGTAGTCATTTTTGCAACTATGCCATCAGAGCTGCAGAGTATGATCCATGAACTTGCTGACAAGAGTAAAGAAGTGGGATTAAAAATGAACTTTCAGAAGACAAAAGTGATGTTCAATGTTTTTACACGAAATGAAGATTTATCAGTTGATGGAGAAAAGCTGGAGATAACAGACACGTACGTTTATCTTGGACAGCAGATATCAAGTGAGGGTCACATTGATGAAGAAATTAATCGGCGTATAAAACTTGCCAGGAGAGCGTTTGGAAGAAACAGTATAGTTTTCAAAAGCAATATGCCATTATGTCTTAAAAGAAAAGTGTTTGATCAATGCCTCCTTCCAGGGCTTACATATGGTGCAGAGACGTGGACCTTAACTAAAAGAGACATACAAAGGCTGCAGACAACTCAAAAAGCCATGGAGAGGTGCATGCTTGGTGTAACCAGGAGAGATAAGAAGAGGAACTCGTGGATCAGAAAAAGGACAAGAGTGGAAGACATCATGACTAGAGTAAAATCCTTGAAATGGCAATGGGCTGGACATATTGCCAGATGGACAGACCATCGATGGACAGCTGAAATTTTAGACTGGATTCCTAGGGACAGGGAAAGATCCAGAAGAAGACCACATGGGAGATGGGCGGATGAAATTCGAAAGTATGCGGGAGTAATACGGAAGAGACTGGCACAAGACAGACCGTTGTGGAAGAGGCTTGGAGAGGCCTTCGTCCAGCAGTGGATTGATAATGGTTGACAATGATGATGATGAACCGTTTACAACTTAACCAGGTTTTTTTTTTTTTCTGTTGATATTAATTCAACTGACAAAGATTCAATATTTATAAAAACACAGATCAGGCAGGAATAAAGAAAATCTGATGTTGACTGCTCCACAGATACAGCACAAATGAACAGAAGCACGTGTCAGGGTGAAGAATGACCCTTAATCCCATTATGAGCTGCTCTGACCGCATCAGGCATTGTCCGCAAGTGGCACGTAACCCATTTACTAATGGGGTAAGTCAGTTCAGCAAAGCAGCTTTTTTCTTTAGAGCAGGAGATCTTCAGCCTTTTCTGAATCGCGGACAACGTGACAAAATAGAATAACACTGACAGGTCCCATGAAAAAAATCCCATTGTGTGAAAGAAAATGAAAGAGGTAAAAAAGTTAAAGCTTAACTTATTAGCTTAGCATTAAAGTAAAAATGCATGTGTTTATTGTGAATATCGATTATTACAGAGAGGCTTTGAATCCTAACACTCAACTTTCAGAAAAAGAAACAATGCAGTTAACATGATATCGATGTTAGGAACATATTCGAAGTAGTTACCTAACATCCCTACATTTTTCACTGCTCTTTAAAAATTTCAGTTATGTATTTTATCGCAGCCTTGCTCATAGTAGATTTGAGAAAGTCCATGTACCCAAGGTATATGGATATTCATTTCTCCATTTCTAAAATGGAGAAATGAATATCCATATACCTTTTTTTTTTTAGAATGTCTTTTGTGGACGTCTCGGAGGCCATTAAAACAGTGCTCTGTGAAGTTTTGCATTATTTTCACTAAGTTGCAGAGAACGCTTGATGCAAGTCTGAAACGGGTCGAGCCGGGCTAGTCTTTCCAAATTAAGGCCCGTACGATCTTTTGGACTGTACTGCAGCAGAATTTTCAGAGATTTCTTAAATAATAGCAACCAGAAAAACATAAATTAAAAAGTATATTCTTGATCAATAATGTAAGTTAAAAATGTTTTATGAAAAATTATTATAATAATTATTATTACACATATAAACACTCAGATCTCTCTCTCTCTCTCTCTCTCTCTCTTTCTTTCTCTGGAGTGCTTGACGTCACAGCAACGTCTGCATTTTGCGCCATCACGTATTGATCAATTCGTGTGTACTGTCGAGATGTCAAAGTGATTGCCTGCTATATAATAGCCCGCGATCACTTTTAGATGTCAAGGGAATCGCGTGTTAATTTAAAAACATTGGGTTATTAATGACTCGAGTTCTATTTTTCCGACCAATAAAATTCGAATTGAATTCTTAGTATCACAGCAAGTTGAGTTAGTCCGCGATCACATTGAGATGTCAAGGTGATCGCGTGCTAATTTAAAAACATTGAATTATCATTGACTCAAGTTCTATTTATCCGATCTGTCAAATTCGGATTGAAATCTTAATACCGCGGCAAGGTGCGTTTGTATATTAATTTAATTTAGAATAAATCGAATATTAATTTAAACGCTTTAATTATTTTTTATTTTTTTTAATTTAACTAACTTTCCGAGTTTAGTGCTGATTATACATTTTGCAAAATATCGATCAATCTAAACGCTCTACCCTACAATGAAAACTGAAATCTTGAGATGTGAAAGTGAGCAAACTTGCATCTAAAAGCAGATGTCTCTTCAATAGCACAATGTCAAGAACTTAGATAGTTCCGATTTGCAATGCCAGATGGCGCATTATTTTGTAGAAAAAGCTTCGGTATGAAGTTTCAAACTAACCATCGAACCGAACAGTCTGAAACAAGCCGTGAACGGAATAACAGGTGTGCCGGAGAGAAAGTCATTTAACGAGTCACTATAAACAATTTTTGCCGTTTTTTACAGGATAGAAATATGTCGATGATGCTGACAATTAAAACTTTAATTAAAAGGTTAAAATTAAATACATCAGTACTTTCGGTTCTACTATAGACCATTGGCGCACCCACGGAGGGGGCTATGGGGGCTTAAGCTCCCTCCAAGGAGATTAAGAACGACGTACGTCACAAATTAAACATTCAAAAATTTTATTTTACATGTTCAAAAAATTGCATAGTGTCTTCTCAAAGCCCTAAAGAGATCAAGAGCGATGTACGTCACAAATTAAACATTAAAAAATATTATTTTGCATCTTAAAAAAGTTACATAGTTTCTTCTTCCCAAAGCCCCAAAGATATTAAGATTGACGTACGTCACAAATTAAACATTAAAAAATACTATTTTACATGTTCAAAAAATTACGGTGTTTTCTATTACATGGTATCTTCTTCCCAAAGCCCCAAAGAGATTAAAAGCGACGTACATCAAAAACCTTATATAAACTATAGGCGTAGACTACATACACTGGTGTGCAAAAATTAGGGACGAAGAGGAGAAATTAGCATAGCAGCGGAACGAGCAGGCAGAACGGACCGAAAGACCACTCAGGAGATAGACTAGGGTCCGGTACGGTAGGGCATGCGCATATATGCAGCATGACGTGGGGGCAGGGGAGTGTCCGAAGGGTATAAAGCACACGGGCGGTGTATGCTCAGCAATTCGGTGAAAGCTGTTGCACGGTGTACATCGGTTTGAACGACGTCGAGTTGCTGCCACTGTGTGATATGGCCAACAGGCAAATCCAGTAGACTACATCTGGATGACTTTACCCGAGGTCGTGTCATTGGGAAGTTGGAAGAAGGTAGAAGTGTGACTAGTGTAGCCAAGGAGTTCGGGATCGCTCACAGCATCGTTTCACGAGCTTGGAGAGCATTTCAAACGACAGGATCAGCTGTCCGAAAGTTTAGCAGTGGTCGTCCACGATCAACCCAGCGGCGGACGACCGGTGTATTGTCCTACAGGCGAGAAGAGACAGACGGCAGACAGCGGGGAAACGCAAGGCACGTGCAACATACAACTGGACGTCCGTTATCGCGTTTTACCGTGGCCAGGAGGCTGCACAAAGGTGGTCTATTTGAACGATGATCAGTACGGTGTGTGCCATTAACGCCTGCTCATCGGAGACGGCGGTTTCTGTGGTGCCAGGAACACCAGAACTGGACACATCAGCAATGGGGTCGAGTTCTCTTTACGGACGAGAGCCGAAGTAGTCTGACGAGCGATTCTGGACGTATACACATCTGGAGAGAGTAGGGAACACGCAATCACACCTCCCAACATCATCGAAAGGGACCAGTTTGGAGGTGGCGGAGCTCCCGTTTGGGGCGGTATCATGCTTGGTAGCCGTACTGACCTCCACATCTTCCAAGGAGGTTCAGTCACTGGTGTCCGCTATTGTACCGAGTTTCTCCTGCCTCACGTGCGTCTGTTTAGAGGTGCTGTGGGTCCTGAGTTCCTCTTCATGGACGACAACGCTACACCTCATCGTACAGTGGCTGTCGCAGAGCTGTTGGAGAGTGAAGATATTCAACGCATGGATTAGCCCGCAAAGTCCCCGGACCTAAATCCAATCGAACACGCGTGGGACCTTCTCGGGAGACGCTTGGCAGCACGTCATCAGCCGCCAGCAACGATTCCGTAGCTGCGATTGGCGATACAAGAGGAATGGGCCGCGATGCCTCAACAGCTCCTTGACAACCTCGTCCTTAGCATGGACAGACGTTGGGAATCCTGCAACGCAGTCAGGGGTGATCATATCCCCTACCAAAGACTGGATTTTTCTTGGCAGCCGCCTGTCACATGGACGTTTCTGTTTTCTGTCCAGTTGTGCTCGTAGCTACCTTTTCAATAAAGTGCCTTTGTATCCTTTGGATTCCTTGTTTGGACGGTTTTGCTAACTTGTCCCATATTCTCACATCTTGGGGATCTTATGGTGTGATTTGATTTGAGTCGATGTGGAGCACTTCTGCACGACGTTACATTCGAAAAACCGTCTCGTCCTTAATTTTTGCACGCCAGTGTATATGGTGGGCCGCGGGTGGCCTAATGGTCAGTGATCGTGACTGTCATGGAGGTAACCTCAGGTTCGATCCTGGGCAGGTACGAACGTTCGAACCACTAAATACCCGCCGTGTGTCGGATGGACACGTTAAGCCATCGGACCTCGGGTATCCCCCCCCTCCCCCGGTAATAAATAAGGGCGTCTTCCTCCACCTTTCTACCTCGTTTCCGTGTCACTTTCCAATCGGGCACTCTAGCCCAAATCTCCTAGCTTCCTATTTCTAAGGGCTGTTTAAGACCTGGGGTCAGACACTCCCTTCCTAAAATCCTTTATATCTGATATGACTGATCTGATCTACATATATGGACACGCATTGTGTATGTATACTATATGCATATATACAGCCCCCTCCAACAAGAATTCCTGTGTGCGCCACTGCTATACCATTAGATGTGAATAAAACCGTACGTCAAGGTTACACAGGGTTATATACCATGACCAATGCCAGATTATAACTTCGAAAAATGAAAATAAAGATACAATAGTGACGTAGTCAATCACAAAGACCGGTACACAAGAGTTAGCGTTTTATGACAAGGGATGACGTTTGTTCAAACTAAGAGTCCTCCACATCTCAGGAATGAAAGCATGAAAATCGTCATTGCAACAAAAGTCTAAATTCTTAAGTATAAACAAACTTTCTGAGTAACAAAATTGACTTGCATGATGGAGATGCCAAAATCAACACACTGTCCCAGCAGGCCAGTAGCCAGACAGAGAAGTTGGTAGGGGGCGGCTGATGATTGAGGTCGGGCGAAGAATATAAACAGGTCGGACAAAAGATGTAAAACAAGTGAGCTGCGAATGGCCCCGTGGTCAACGCTCTGGACTGTCACGGAAAAGTCTCGGGATCGATCTCAGGCAGGTACGAACTTGCGAGCCACTAAATATTCGCCGTGAATTGGAAGGGCATTTGAAGCCATCGGACCCCGAATACTGGCCCCGCGGTTATAAATAAATGTGTCTTTCCCTCCTTTTCTACCTCATTTCCGTGTGACTTCTCTGTCCGGCATGCACTTTTTGCCCTAATCTCTTAGCTTCCTACTTCCAAGGGTCGTTTAAGACTTGGGGTCGGACATTACCTTCCTCACATCCTGTACGTAAATCTCTAATCTCTATAAAAGAGGTCGGACACTGGACTGTAATGTGAGTCGCTAGGACGGACAAAAGAAAACGGAGCTTGGGGGCCGCCCGTCCTGACCCTCACCTTGCTGCGTCCCTGTGTCCCAGTCTGGAAAAGACTTACCATCACTAACTGTTCTTGCTAAAGCAGTTGTTTGGGACCCGTTCCGTACATTGTATTTATGTTCCATAAGTCTGGTTTGTATCTTTCTAGAAGTCGAGCCGATGTATACACAAACTTGAGTTCCTGGATCATTCGATCGTAACGGTATACTATAAACACCCTATTTACCAAGGATTGACATAGGATCACGGTCGCTACGGATAGAGGTCAAAATATTTTTGGTCTTGACTCCAAGGTCGACATGATATCTGTGGCAGGCATTCTTCAGAGCATGAACAATTGCTGGAACATATTGCATTGGCACCACAAATCTAGTCGTCCAGTTCTCTTTAGACAAAGAAGTTAATGTCCTATTTGTAACCTTCTTGATTATACGTTGAACTGTGTTTTCAGGACACCCGTATGTTCGAGCTAAGTTGGTAACTTTCTTGAGCTCCTTATTACAAAAAGATGAAGAACAAGGATGTGAAAAAAACGCGTTCAACTAGGAAATAAAAGGCTGACAATTTTTGATTAAGAGAGTGGGCATAAGTAAAAGGAATTAGTGAAGAATAAGATGAAGGTTTTCTGTAAACTGAAAAAAACTGACAGAATGTGAAGCAGGATTACAAACGAGAAAAAGGTCCAAGAAAGACAAAGGATGGTTATTCTCCAGTTCCACCGAAAAGTTGATACTTAGATGAAAAGAGTCAACAGATCTAGAAAGTCGCCGTTGGAAGACGGCCAAAAAATCAAAACGTCGTCGACGTAACAAATAAGAAGAGCGGGGGGTTAATTGTCACTATTAAAATTTTAATTGTCACCATTAAAGTCTTAATTGTCACCATTAAAGTCTTAATTGTCACCATTAAAGTCTTAATTGTCACCATTAAAGTCTTAATTGTCACCATAACCGACATATTTTTATCGTGTAAAAAACGGCGAATTTTGTTTACAGTGATTTCAACACGATTGGTGATTTTATCTTATCATTTAACGCATCTTTTGAAAAACGGACATAAACAGCATGTTATTTTCAGTTCTAACATGAATGAATTCTTACTACATATAAGTTTTTCCTGTATTTCCTTACAGAAATCCAGCGTCTATTTAATTTGTTTATAATCTGCTTCAATTAAAAATTTCTCTTCGTCATAGGATGGGCAACATCCCCTATATATTAATATTTATTTAAAACTTAAAAACAAGCGTCCTAGGACGGGCTATACGCTAGTTTTTAAAATTATGGAAACGCAATCAAAACGATAAATGTTACGGAACCATGCTCTATGTTATGTGAGCTATGCCAAAAGAATCACTTTTAGATGCCCTTCTAAAATTCAGGGGTTCTTCCGTAAACCGGTCTACGGCAAATTTTAATGGAAGTGTAGAGCCAATCTTTGGAGTGTGTTCGTAGTGGTTCTCTTTTGTGAAAATAATTTCGTTGTGACTCGAAATAGGTGTTCTTGAAAATAGAGCGGAGAAATAATCGTCGTCTCGTAACTACTTAAACCTTGTAGGTTTTATCTGTAGCTCCATTTCTCTGGAGGCGAGCATTGAACACAAAATGTCGTCGGCAATAATCCGTTGACAACACAATGCCACTGATCCTCGAGGCGCTTGAAGGATTCATTAGAAGGGTATCACCTATTCTCCTCCCCCTTTCTCCCTTACAGCGAGCAGGACCCTGTCTTCTGCCGCCTCTTGGCATCAAAGCATTAGGACGGGAAGAGAGCAGGCCTCTTTTCCTACGCCCGAGAAGAGCTGGCTGCTCGTTATAATGCCTTACTCATATCGCAGCCGAATGTCATTTGTCAGATCATCACCTTCGTATTGTGAGCCACTTGTTCGCTCCCTGTGACATTTCGCCGCTGCCATTTCTCTGCCTGACACTAAAGCCGTGAGGCGAAGCGAAATGCACAGGAAAACTGAGATGCAGGTCTCCTTTCTCTTTCAAGTAATAAATGCATAAGATCAAGGAAGCTTCTGGCTACCCTGTTATTTCAAGCCTAACCCTGGGTCTCCAAGTGTTACTTGCATGTTAAGCTAGATTATAAAATTAAATGTAACCACCGTCAAAATCGTGTCCGCTGCATATTCACGTGAACGCAATACGTTTCTCGATGACGTTCAGTTTATGAAAACAAATGCCCAGTCTCTAAAAGATATTCTTAAAAATATCTTCGTATGATAGACGACTCAATATGAATTTATTAGGAGATACTTCCCGTGTGTGTTAAACTCATTCGACAGTAAGAAATTCTCGAGAGTACTCTTTACCTTGGGGCGACGATAAGTTTAATACCATCAAAATTATATTCCCTCTATCAATCGTATTTTTAGATTAGTCTTGATATGATATCATCTTTGTCCCGTCAAGAACTGCGAAGAAATTATGTATTATACTTTATCTCAGCATTCTCTTTTAATACTGTCTATGGGTTGCAAAGGTTTTGTTTTCACAAAATGCTCTTTGTCCCTAAAGGAAGAAATGTTGGGTTCAAATCTTTATTTAGATTTTGTCCTACAAATTATAAATATTTCTTTGCCAGTTTCTTTCCTTGGTATATTTCTCTTCATTGGAGTTCTCACCAAAGGCGGATGTAGAACAACGGAACGGGGGAGGGGAGGCAAACTGATATGGGCTGGACGATTTTTTATCTATAGGATATACATACACCGAAGGGCCATTACATTATGACCACCCCCGGGCGTAAGAAATGAGCGCGCTTGGATACCAAACGGTGGTGCAGGTGAAGTTCACAGAGCAGTATACCTACAGCCCGAGGACAAGCTATCGGTTAATAAAGTGTTCAGAGTTAGAATGGGAAAAGCTGCCGATTTATCGAAGTTTGATGAAGGACAAATTGTGATGACACTGCGCCTCCGAACTACGATCTCGAATACGGCGTGGCTTGTGGGTTGTTCACGTTCCGCTGTTGTAAGTGCGTATCAAAAGTAGTGCACACATGGCCAAACGACACACCGTCGTCCAGCTGTGTGTCGCCCGTAGCTCACTGATGCCAGAGGGAGGTGGAGACTGTCGCGCATTGTTCACAGCGACTGCGGGGCCACAGTGCGACAAATCACCCGCAGAAACAACAGTGGTGATCAGGGCAATGTATCACAGCCCACAGTTCATCGCAGCAGTTCAGCGCATGGGCCTGTGCAGCCGAAGACGCAGTCGGATCCCCATGTTCACTGCATGTCATCGGCAATAACACATGAAATGAGCCCAAGATCATCGAGATTGGACAGTGGATGATTAGAAGAAAGTCGCCGAGTCTGACGAATCGAGGCTCCTGGTGCATCACGTAGATGGTGGAGCGCGTATACGCCGATTAACAACAGAGGCTATGGCACCTGGATGCACTGTTGGGAGGAAACAGGCCGACGGCGGCGGTGTTATGCTGTGGGCAATGTTTTCTTGGGGGCACTTTAGGCCCCATTATCTCAATAGCAAATCCCTGAGAGCTGTCAGGTATCTGAACATCGTTGCGAACCAAGTTCACATAATCATGGCAACTGTGTTCCCTGCTAATGATTACCAACAGGATAATGCGCCATGTCATACTCCCAGAATCGTCCAGGAGTGGTTCGAGGAACATGCTGGTGACTTTCTGTTAATGCCCTGGCCTACAAATATTTTTTTTTTTTTTTGATTGAAGGTTTAACGACCGCCGTGAGCAACTCAATGGGCTATAAGCAGTCGCCCGTCCCTAATTTAGGGTCACTGGTTCCAGGGAAGGGAGAGAGCCAGTGCCGTAAGACAAACACAACATCCATGCCTCACCGGGATTCAAACCCGGACCCCTTACGGACGAATGATCAGAGGCCATCGCCTTAGACCACTGCGCCACCGGGGCGGCCCAAATTTACTAGACATGAACCCAATCGAACAGTTGTGGTTCGACTTGGAAAAATGTGTTCGCTCATCATCACCACCATCCCGAAATATACGGGAACTGGAGGACCTGCTGTTGACATTATGGTACCAGATACCCCAGGATACCTTCATTCACCTCATCGAGTCGATGCCTCGCCGAGTGGCCTTTGTTTTGGGAGCTTAAGGGGGTCCTAAAGCTTATTAGGTGGGTGATCATAATGGAATGTCTCATTGGTGTAAGTCGACAACAATGGGGCCCACGATTTTTCTTTAATTCTATGGATAAGGATAGCGTTTTTCTTTAGTTGGATGGATAAGATGAGAATGTCGCTCACTTTGTTAAAGATTCCCTGGGGGCTATTCGATCATTACTATGACTGCTAACTGCAATATATCCGTTTGATATGGTACCGAAGGTCCGAGCTCCGAAGCACTTACGAAAGGCTGTGCAAACAACCATAGTTTATACGTAGTGCGATCAAAAAGTTCCGAGACTAGGTGCGTAGCGCGCCAACAGATGGCAGTACGCGGATGCGCGAACAGCGGTCGAGAGCAGTGACCTTCATTAGTCATTGTGCCAAGTGGCGTCGTTCTGTGAACATCGGGAGCTGTGCTACACGATATTTGGTGACCACGTGCAGAACACAGCTGCGATTTCGGAATGGACTGCAAACTAGAGCAGCGAGCAAACATCAAATTCTGCGTCAAACTCGGTAAATCGGTAACGGAGTCGCCTGAAATGTTACGGCAGGCTTATGGCAATGAAGCAATGAGTCATGCGAGGTGTTTTGAGTGGCACTCGCGCTTCAAGAGCAGCAGAACAGCACTGTAAGACGACGAGAGGTCAGGGCGGCCGTCCACGAGTAAAACCCCCGAAAATGTGGACAAAATTAGGGAACTGGTGCATGAGGATCGTCGGAGAACCATTCAAGACATTGCTACCATCGTCAATGCGTCATACGGAACAGTGCAAGAAATTGTGACGTCGGTTTTGAACATGCACCGCATTGTTGCAAAGTTTGTGCCAAAGATGCTGAACCTCGAACAGAAGGCGCCCCGTGTCGAACTCTGTCAAGATCTTCGTCAGCAGGTGGTGAATGAACCAACGTTCCTGTCGCGGGTCATTACTGTGGACGAGACTTGGGTCTACGGTTACGACCCGGAGACCAAACAACAGTCGTTGCAGTGGAAGAGTCCGGCATCTCCACGACCGAAGAAGGCCTGACAGGTCCGGAGCGCAACCAAAAGCATGCTCAGCGTGTTCTTCGACATTCGTGGGGTTGTGCACCGTGAATTCGTCCCCAAGGGCCAGACCGTCACTGCCCTTTCTTACTGCGATGTTCTGCGGCGTCTTAGGGAAGACATTCGTCGCAAACGACCTGAAATGTGGCGCAGGGACGATTTCCTGTTCCATCACGACAACGCAGCAGCTCACAGAGCGTTAGCAACACTCCAGTTTTGCAGCCGCAACAACATGACTACCCTTCCTCACCCGCCTTACTCGCCTGCTTTGGCACCCTGCGATTTTTTTCTGTTTCCGAAGATGAAGCTGAAGCTAAGGGTCGCCGTTTTGACACTGTGGACAAGATCCAGCCCGGATCGCAGACGGTGCTTGACACGATTCGCGAACCGTACTTCCAGGAAGCGTTCCAACCGTTGGAAAAACGCTGGCAGCGGTGTATCGCTGCCCAAGGAGACAACTTTGAGGAGATCATAGCCAGACTTAGGTAACGTAAGTACTTTGTTGTATATCGGCCTAGTCTCGGAACTTTTTGATCGGACCACGTATATATACGGTACATAAACATGCACTACTGTTCAGTATTACTAATTCAATAAAGACAGAAAGAGATGGGGGCGATTTTGTTTACCCTGGGAGCAGAAATACCCAGTTATGCTTCTGCTTTCCCGCATTTGCCTGCGGGTTTGTTTACATTTAGCACCGCGGCCTTCCGTGTGTTACTACGCTCAGTAAATAGTTTCCACTATTAAAAAAACAATAGTTCTACTATTGTTTCAGAGAAAAAAATACATTTCAATTAAATGCAAGTTGATTACAAAAAATGAAATGTGAGAAAAATGTGAATTTCGCAGCATTTTATTTCTTCAAAGCTTAAAATTGCTATTCCTCGGTTCGCCCATTCTCCCACACCATGTTGACCATTTATTCAATCTTGACGAAATCGGAACCTATCAACAATCTTCAATGAAACACATAGTCCGGGGCCATAAGATCAAAAATTAGATCCCGTGTGCTCCTTCGGGAAGAAAGCAAGGGTCCTGTTTTTCTTTCTGTTTCTATATGTGTGGGGATGACGAAATGCCTTGGTGCCACTTTCAAAATGGCGGCCATTTGTATCCCGTAACATGTATTTACTCTTAACTCGGTAAATTATCATCCGATTTCAATTTTTTTTTCAATGTAAGCTTGTTTTATGTTCTTCATTTTGTGTTATTACCAATTTTCATGTATACCTAACTGTTTTCCCGTAAAATCTAAAAAAACAAAATTTTAGTGAATTTTGACCCCATTATATCTCGGTTCGTTTAGATCCAGTTTCTAGGAAATTTGTGTTTACCATATAAGTTAAAGGCCTGTATTGTATGAGGAAAATAAGGATTATATATTCTATACAAAAACTATCCATACAGTAAGAACAATATTTAAACAAAAAATATGCCGCCACGGAGGCGCAGTGGTCTAAGCGATGGCCTCTGATCATTCGTCCGAAAGGGGTCCGGGCTTGAATCCCGGTGAGGCATGGATGTTGTGTTTGTCTTACGGCACTGGCTCTTTCCCTTCCCTGGAACCAGTGACCCTAAATTAGGGACGGGTGACTGCTTATAGCCCATTGAGTTGCTCATGGTGGTCGTTAAACCTTCAACCAATATATATATATATATATATATATATATACACTGACGGAAAAAAAATCCCAACACCAGGAAGCGGTTGTGTTAGATAAAGTGGTAGGCGGTGAGAGTACATCTGTAAGATGACGTCTATGCAAATTTCGCGCTCGGCGCATACGTGTGGCGCTAGTAGCGCCCCTCGGAACATGCAAAGCAGGTTTGCTGTAAATACGCGCTGTAACGTTCGTGAGCGTTAGTTATCGTTGAGATTCGACGTAGGGTGTTGATGTTAGTCAAGAATGCCTTTAAGAAGACGAAGAAGCCATTATCAACAGCTCACGGAGTTTGAACGAGATCGTGTAATAGGGCTACGAGAAGGTGGATTTTCGTTCCGCAATATTGCTGAACGACTTGGCAGGAATGTAGCCACTGTGCATGATTGTTGGGAGCGGTGGTCAACGGAAGGTACTACCTCAAGAAGACCGGGTTCAGGCCGGCCACGTTCCACTTCTAAGAGGGAAGACCGCCGCGTACTGCGTATGGCCGTGGCGCATCCTACCACGTCTGCGGCAGCAATTCGAGCTGCAGTTGCCACCACAGTGACACAACGAACTGTTACAAATCGGTTACTTGAAGGACAGCCCCGAACCAGACGCCCTGCAGCGTGCATTCCATTTACTCCAAACCACTGCCGTTTGCGAAGTCAGTGGTGTCAAGCTAGAACTCATTGGAGGACGGAGTTGAGATCTGTTGTGTTTTCTGATGAAAGCCGGTTCTGCCTGGGTGTCAGTGATGGCCGTGTGTTGGTTAGAAGGAGGCCAGGTGAGCGCCTGCTACCAACCTGTCTGCGGCCGAGACACACTGGACCTACACCTGGAGTTATGGTCTGGGGAGCAATTTCCTATGACAGCAGGAGCACTCACGTGGTTATCCCACGCACCCTGACGGCACAGTTGTACGTCGATCTGGTGATTCAACCTGTTGTGCTGCCATTCATGAACAGCATTACAGGGGGTGTTTTCCAACAGGATAACGCTCGCCCGCATACCGCTGTTGTAACCCAACATGCTCTACAGAGTGTCAACATGTTGCCGCGGCCTGCTAGATCCCCAGATCTTTCACCAATCGAGCACGTATGGGACATCATTGGACGACAACTCCAGCGTCACCCCCAACCAGCATTAACCGTCCCTCTATTGACCAACCAAGTGCAACAGGCATGGAACTCCATCCCACAAACTGACATCCAGCACCTGTACGACACAATGCATGAACGTTTGCGTGCTTGCATTCAACATTCTGGAGGTTACACCGTTATCAATGTACCAGCATTTCACATTCAAAATGGCTTTTCTCGCGCTTACATTAAGCTGTGATCTTAAAACCTTAATCGATTAAAGATGTTACCTATACAAATGTATTGCCGCCATTTCATTCCTCTACAACTATTTTTTCGTGGTGATGGGATTTTTTTCCGTCAGTGTATATACATATTTCATTTGCGAAAAAAAGTATCATGGTTAAACAAGGGGAACATCTCGGTCTATTTCACTGTCCTCACTTTCATCATCAAGAACTTGTTCACAAGTTTCCACAGTATTTTCACATAAGTCTTCAGCACCATAACAACTGCACGTACACAGAAATGAATTAGTGGTACACTTACAACGCTTACTACTACATTTTGTTTTGGCACAGTTGCACTTAATGAGTTCCAGTACAGCCTGGGGTACTGGAGGAGTATATCAAGCAACAGGTATTAGACGGTTGTTTTCATGCTTCCACTCAAAATAAGTTGGATCCTGGTAGGTTGGGATGTGTTTTGTCGCCTTTGTACCATTCCATGGCTTGAAGGTGTGCTCTTTCTATAGCTAGTGTGGGAGGAAGATTTTCTCCTTCTACCTGCTTTTGGGTGAAAAGCCACCATCTAAGTTCTCCAACAGTAGTAATCTTTGCATATGTACCTTGCAAATAAATGGTTCGATAGAAAGTATCGTGTACCCCGATATTTCACTTGTTTTTCCAAGGTTTGCCAAAACTTGCAGAATGTTGTCATAAGCGGCAATGAAGGGCTTAACTTCCCTTTTTTATTGAATGATCCGGTTGCGTCTGCCCCAGATATTGCATGTAAGCCAATAAGACCTTCTTCTTTGAGTATTCCCAACTTGCTATATATGGTTGTAAGGGGAACACTTCGCTTCCTCCTTCCACTTCCTAGCGATGAAGTTGGTATCTTGTGGCAGATAAGGACATTTGCTTAACGTTAGGACTAACACATCTGCGTCAAGGGAGTGTATGTCCAGCCGAGTTGCTCCTCTTTTTATAGCTTCTATTGCATGTAGTATTATTTTACTGTCAGCTTCTTCATGTGAGCTATACTCAGTGATGTCATATCCTCATGTGATCCTTCAGCAACTTGTCGCCAAACAACAACTGTGTTGCGGTTTATTACTTTTGCATTTTCCAAGAACCTTTCAGCTAGAAAATTGGACAACTCATCCTTGGTTTTTCATAAGAAAGAAGCTTCTGTCTGGTTATAGAGTGGATAACAGTTTCAGGTTCTATTCGGTAGTGTGTTGGTTGAGTGTGGCCTTGACGTCAGTGGCTTGTAAAGGTCCAAATCCAGTACTTCAGTGTCTTATAAAGGTCCAAATAATCCAGTGTGACAACTACTTTCTTTTGATCACCTTGCACTACGGATTTCACATTCTCTAACATCTTCATAAAGGTAATTTGTGTTTCTATGTCTGTTGGAGATGCAGCAATGAGGCGTAATACAGAAACTTGAGTTCTTTGCTGTGTACATCTGATTAAGGAATTGTACGCTGACCAAGCGCATATAAATTCAGGGTGTATCATGTAAGATATTGTCCGTTTCGTTGTTCTTCACATTTGTGTCCTCTTCAGGAACAGACTGGGATAACTGGAGTAACAGCCATGCATATATGTCTAACATGGCTGCGTCCATGTTATTACAGTGGCTGCTGTCATGTGACTGAAATTTGGGTAATGTGAGAGCGTGATGATATGTTTCAGACGTCGTTTCAAATTCCAATGTAGGCATCTTGGGTTTCAAGTTCTTTGGAATCTTAAATGGCTGAAACCGTTGTGATTTATAAACAAGATTCCTCTGAGAAGTTCCGTGTGTCCGTTCACTTAATACTAAGGGTGCACTTGGGTCGTCATCTTTCTTTTCTTGGTAAACTGCCGTGACGGTTCCATGCAGTGTTCTTCAGCCATCTGGCGTGTCCTCCTGGAAGTCAATATTGTCTGCTGCACAAAAAATAAAGCAAAACTTCATATGAATAACACACATAAAAGAAAAAAAGAAAGAAAAAGAAAAAAGAAAATTGGGGTCAAAAATTCACTAAAATTTTTGATGTTTTAGATTTTACGGGAAAACAGTTAGGTATACATGAAAATTGGTAATAACACAAAATAAAGAACATAAAACAAGCTTACATTTAAAAAAAAGTTTTGAAATCGGATGATAATTAACCGAGTTAAGAGTAAATACATGTTACGGGATAAAAATGGCCTCCATTTTGAAAGTGGCACCAAGGCATTTCGTCATCCCCACACATATAGAAACAGGAAAAAATAGGTCCCTTGCTTTCTTCACGAAGTTGCATACGGCATACCCTATGGTCTCTTGCTTTCTTCACGAAGTTGCATACGGCATACCCTATGGTCCCTGACTAACAACTATTTGTCAAGAAACCCATGTTCAATGTCATGAAAGCTGCTATCGTGATTGGCCATGCTGCAGGAGACAATGTTTCATTTCAAGCATTTCAATCGTTCCATCTGACCTTCCATTTTAGTTTAGACGCCTACAGTTTCCTGTTGTTCTGAGTTTTTCCATGACTATATCGACAAGACATAGGTTCAATCGTTAAAAGTTGTTGGACTCAACTTGCAAAACACATGTGTGACGTGCCTGCCCCGCAGGACGCACATGAGATAAAGGCAGATAGCAATGAGAGCACATGTCCGGAGTGAGAGGATCCGGACTTGATGTCCGGCGTGGACAAACCTGTGTTTTCACATTGGTACCGTAACTTCAAGGATGACCTGGCCGTTAAGTTTCTCGCAATGGTGTGATGATCTTTCCACACCGCGAGACAAGAAAAATGAAAATCCCTTCTTCAGTGCTTCAAAAAAATAAAATGTGTATGATTTTACGTTCCACACACCAAATTGTCTGGGATTTCTCAAGTGCACGTTCTTCAGCGGATTGCCTACAGCGACACATGGTTCCGGCTGACCCGTAGGCCATGCCCCGGCCCTCTTTCGGGGGAGGGGGAGATGTGACGTGCTTGCCCCGCAGAAGGCACATGAGATAAAGGCAGATAGCAATGAAAGCCCTTGTCCGGGTGGCTCAGTTGGCAGAGCGACTTACTCCGGAGTAAGAGAACCCGGATTCGATGTCCGGCATGGATAAACCTGTGTTTTCACACATGCTTTTCCCATTTTCCGTTCTATGCCGGTTACTATTGAGCTGGTAAAAATAAAACCCTTTTCATCTTATCCCCAAACGAAAGAACATTCAGCGTTGTTGACTAGCTACTCTTCAAGGATAGTACTTCCGCTTCGGCATAACTGTACCTTACGCTGATCACAACACGATAGAAAAATGTTGATGTCTAAATGTTTCAAATTTCCTATATTCATATTCAGCAGTAAAGTCTGCTGGCTTAAACCAATTGTGCCGACTCACGAATAGATTTTGTTCGTTTTTTGACGTAGGACTAGGTCTAACTCCGCGGATAGTTCGGTGCGACTTACGGCCGTCCGCCTGTGACAAAAATAGGTCCAAATTGAAATCATTATAGCATTAAAAATACGTGCTGCACACTAATCGTGTTAGCCTATTCGTAACAGCATGGAGTCCCATTCGCGTACTGCGCAAAACATCGTGCGCGCGAGGGGAGGCGATGCAATATTTCTGGGCATGCCGGGGGAGGTGATGCAATATTTCTGGGCGTGCCGGGGGAGGTGATGCAATATTTCTGGGCGTGCCGGGGGAGGTGATGCAATATTTCTGGGCGTGCCGGGGGAGGTGATGCAATATTTCTGGGCGTGCCGGGGTAGGTGATGCAATATTTCTGGGCGTGCCGGGGTAGGTGATGCAATATTTCTGGGCGTGCCGCCACGTTTGACTCAGTCTATTTTGGCAACCGTGAGCGCAACATGCGGGGTACCGTTTTAAAGTTCTCGGCGAAATCTATTCAAACATACGAAGAACATTTCGCAGTGGTCTGAACTGAACATTTTAAAAATTGTTTTCTTGTGAACCGGCGAACACTTTTGAAAATATCGCGGTTTATCTGGAAAACCGTGAGGGCAAAATGACTGTGCGTGGTATCATTTTAAAGTTCTCGACGAAATCTATTCAAATATATAAAAAACATATCTCAGTGGTTTAAACAAGAATAAAAAAAAATTGTGATAACGGGTTAACTTTTCAACAATGCCGCGGAATTCGCAGAATAAAGCAAGCAAAAGTGGAGAAAATCAAAACGGGAGGCAAGAGCAAGTGATAAGGAATGTAAAAAGCCCAAGACAGAGCTCCAAATTCTTTCTGCACCGGATACAGCTCCTGATGGGAAATCGTTTGCACATAATTTCTAATTTTTTTTTTAAATGGTTTGGCCACCAGGGGACGTAAATCTTAATTTCCGCTTCTGATGTATTTGCAGCAAAATATGAGCTTCTAAAATCTCGATTGCAAAAAAAGTCGTTTGTTGACCGATACTGCTCCTGTCGACAAACCTTTTAGAAACATTTTCTTCTTAAAATAGCACATGGTTTCTACGCCACGGGGCGTAGATGTATATCTAATTTTTGTCAATTTTGTCAAAATCTCTACTTCTAGGAGTCCGATTAGAAAAATGCCTTCTTTGTTGGATAGTGTTTCCGATGCGAAATGTTTTCCCTATAAATTCAAAATTTTCAAGTAAATCATAGTCTTTCCGTTAGGGGGCACAAAGGCAAATTGCGTTTTCTGCGTTATTCCTGCTTCTAAAACTCCGATTTGAAAAATTCTTCCTGTATTGCATACAATACATTACGGAAAATATTTTTCACATAAGTTCTAATGTTTGGTAAAGAATGGTTTGGCCACCAGGGGGCATAAGTGTTAATTCCTGGTTCTGATGTATTTGTAGCAAAATCTGGGCTCCTGAAAACTAAACTCGACTAAATTTTGTTTTTCTTGGACCGATACCGCTCATATGGAAAAACCTTTTGATAATATTTTCTTCCTAAAACAGTGCATGGTTTTCCCCCCAGGGGACGTAAAGTCACATCTTATTTTTGAATGGATTCAACAGACGTGCTTATTACACCTGAAAATTCGGTGTCATCTTTCTTGTTTTCTATTTTTCATTAACATTAATTTTATTCTGGTAGATTTCAAAACTTCCATTTTTCTTCGCCACCCCCTTCCTCCCCCAAGAAAAAAAATCTACATATACGCCCCTCAAACAAGGGAAGCACACTCCAAACGATTGCCTAAAACTACAAACAGCTGGTATGGATACATTAAACATCAGTCGACTTTTGTATTTGTTGAGCTCTTGAAGAAGTAATCATAGGCAATAATCTATTTCGGGGATTCGGAGAAAGCTTAAGGACATAATTTCTAAGATTTCTTTCTAAAGTTCTAGGTACACGAATTGAAAACCCAAAATTTACTGAGCAGTGGGATTTTACGCAAAGCGTATGCGATTTAATAGATTCTCGGCGAAAACTGAATAAAGTTGGACTGGGGATGGGAGGCTTATTTCAATGAGTGGTGCTTTCAATCCCTTAACTTCTCCAACGAAAATCATCCCCTCAGATGCTCCTCCAAAGCTCAGGAAAAGGCAGAAACATTTCAAGATTTGCATGGAAAACAACTTTTCTTTGTAAATATGTTATAGCTCAAGAGGGCAGAGCCCGAATTTTGAGAGCTATTGGAAATTTTTCTGCGTATTTGCACTAAGGTAAGAATGCTGTACAACTTTGCAATTGGAATTTTTTTTCTAACTTGCTTCGTTTACGAGATAGCTCGCCGGACCCCCACCACCACCACCGCTAATTAAGGGGGCCTTGGGGGTCATTCACATATCCTCTAAATAGATCATATCATCTCCTATTGATATTTGTTTACTCTGTTTTTCTGCTCCAATTCATTTTCGAGTTATTAAAGTGAGCCGCGACTTTTTGGAAACACCCTGTATACTGTATATTGTATATATGCTATGATAAAGTTATCTGGACGTTTATTGGGCCGCGGATGGCTTAGTGGTCATCGTTCGTGACTGCCACAGAGAAGACCTCGGGTTCGATCCCAGGTAGATACGAACGCTCGATCCACTAAATATCCGCCGTGCTTCGTATGGGCACGTTAAGCCGTCGGACCCCGGGTACTGCATCCCCCCGGTAATACATAAGGGCGTCTTTCTACCTCGCTTCCGTGGCACTTTCCTATCGGGCACTCTAGCCCAAATTTCCTAGCTTTCTACTTCTAAGAGTTGTTTAAGACCTTGGGTCAGACACTCCCTTCCTAAAATTATCTACGTATGATCTGAGTGTTTAACCTTGAACGGACTTTTTTCTCAAGCCCTACCCCTAAAGCTTCTTCCTATTGTAGCGTTCAATATGCGATACTCATTTGTTCTGCCCTGGTTTGTTTTTCGTTCTGCATTTCGTGGAGTGTTGTGCTGTCGGCGTTCAGATACCGTTTACACTTTACTTGGTATTTACATCATATGGTTCTTGGATATTTACCTAGTGTTTATATTTTTAATAAAAGTATTGTCAAAAAACTGTAATACGGGTTTTCAACGATCATAATACTTTCGGTGTGTGCAGTCAGTGGGTCACACTGTTGTGTGTGAGAAAGTAAAAACCAAGTATCATTTGATGGGAATTCGAAGGGGGCGTAATTTTAAATTTGAAGGGGTGTACTTTTGAACTCGAAGGGGCGTAATTTTAAGTCTCGCCCTCTCAGGTAAGCTAAGCTTGCTACGGTCCTACTTCCGTGCAATATAATATATCCTACTCGTAATTTTCGGAAAGCTCGGAAATCGCAGACCTAGAATCCAATTCATGTATTTTTTGTTAAATTTAATTAATTAACATAAAGTGAATTTTGTTTTCCTAAGTACTGTCTAATCACATGCTCTGGCCATTTACTAGAAATACTTACTTAGAGATTTCCAAGCTTAAATAAATTTCAGCTATATAACGAACAATTTGGAATAATCGGAGAGAGGGACATTTAAGTCTTTAAGTTAAGCTTTAAATTGATGTAAGATTGAATTAAACGCAAAAGTAAATAAAGTCTACAGTCCAGTTAAAAGTATTTATTTCATACCCAAGTTTATGGTAACTATAAACAAGTTTTATAGTAACTAAGAAGTAATTGTGATGGTAATTTGAATTACCATCAGAACTATTTCACTGAGTCAAAGAGAGGGTATTTTGCAGACCTGCCGTATCACTCGAAAATTTGTGATTCTTCATGCCTGAGATCGATTTTTATTTTATGTCTTATGCCGTGCGGCTCAGGACGAGATAAGTAAGAGAAAGATACAATGATAGAAACAATTTACCTGTTGTTGTTTTAAGCGAAATTTATTTTCAGCCGTGCAGTTTTACAAGTTCAACTCAACATGAGCCACAAAATAGGCAAGAGCAGTAATATTAAAAAAAGAAAAAATGCAACTCGTCACACCAACGTACATTAAATGATAGTCTTCTTCTGCCATTTCTTCCGTTTCTGTTTGTCTGCAACTTTAAAAAGAGATAAAATGTCATATATCACTCTAGTGGATAGTCGATGTAAAAGGGACAAGAACCGGCTGATAACAACCCTGAAACTTGTCCCTCGACAGAACCATCCTTTTCTTCAAATCTTTCGAGTGAATCGTTCAAACAGCGTCAATTGGACAGTTTTGCAATGCCCTTAGGAATTTTGTATCTTGAAAGCCAGCTCAAAAGGAAGGCTTTATTTGGAGTAAGTTGTCGGCAGAACAGCGGTATTGAAATAGTTGATACCTGCAGCTTCTGTCATCTTCGGCTACTTTTTTTTTTTTTTCTGATCCGCTACAGCTTCACTTATTTATTTATTTTCCTTTAGAAACGCCTGTGTGGAAAAGATGCTGTTTGAGCACATTTAAAGGTCGCTTTCCCTTAAACTTAGGTACGCTTCAAGAAAAGAAAAGATAAATAAATCCAGCGTGACGTCAGGAAATGCTTATCCTGTTTGCGTCTAGATAAAGAATTCGGCAAAGAAAAATTCAAAACAAAAGAAGCATTTACTTGAGCTTTCTGGAAAATATAAATAATAGCCAACGGCAAGGACTTCTGGCAGAAACAGCTCATACACGCAGGTATCATAATTCTTCTTTCAGTCTTTGTTGCCTTGTCAGTTACACAAAACTACACGTATGCATTTTGCAACGTATAGTGTTCATAGTCGTTGATGGTGGCAAACAATTCTGTCCACAAATTTCGAAACAAATTAGTATGCATCCATAGTTCGCAGTCTATTTTAGGCTTTAATTTCCAAGGGGAGAAATGACAAGGATTCGGAAATTGATTTTTTTTTTTTTTTTTTTTTTCGTTTTCTTTTCAGAAGGGACAATAGTTATATTAGCACTGCGCTAGCAAATTTATTTTTATTACCTATTTTAGCAATAAAATAAATCATACAACATTAATAATACAGATACTTCCATATTCGAAATATTTAAAAAAATGTACTCAACACTTGATGACCAATTAAGTTTTTTTTTCTTTTTCTCAAGCAAAAGAACAATTTTTGGAAAGTACGTTCAGAAATCCCATTGAAACATTCGATCTCAAGTAGACTACATGAATTTACCCGAAAATTTGGAATGTACCGTAGGTGCAATAACTGTGGTCCATGGTAGGGAATCACATGCAGTAGATCATATATCGGCTTAAGAATCGAATGTCTGAATTCATGTATATTAAATTTTATTTCAACGGAGCTTTGAAAGCAAGGAAAAGAGCCCTGGCAAGAAGAATTGCCTATGGCATACGAGTAAAGTGATTTACAATCAGGCAATCGAGATATGTACTGATGGTTACAACAGAGCTGCAATATCTGATGACAAATCCCGGACGTTTAGTGGTTTCAATGGATGAAGAAGGGTTTCACTATCCGTCCAGATACTTTTATGGACATCTTGAATACTAGACTATAGGTGGATACATACTGATAGTAGTGATTGCACAAGGCTTCGGTATCTGTCCGTCAAGTACTGAATCTACTTTAACTTCTTAACCGCCTGGAAAGAATTAACCCCGGGTTAGCAAAATGCACTGAAATCAGCTCAAACGAATGTATCTCTATCTAAGAAGTGGGCCAAATGCCGCTGGAACGAGTGAGCCTGACCATCAGAAACCGTTACTTTCTCCTTAGCATTGTTGCTTAAAGAGGTCATTTAGGGGGAGGATTAACACCAGTCCTTTTTGACTAGTTACATGCTGAAAGGGACTACAACAATAGCTACGAACCTAAGAAAAGACAAAGATGTTTGAGTCTTCACAGTGGCATGATGTCTGTGTTAGAAGGACTGACCCTTTCCCATTACGGCTTGGTTCAGAGAATAATGAACTAGAAGGGAATTCTTATTACCAGTGACAGGTTTATAGTCGGTACTACTGAGATGAGAAGGAGAAAGTAATTGTTTTATCATAGATTTCGTAAGACCCGGAAGCCATACGAATGTTTGTCCTTGGGGAGTGCAGAAAATTTTGGGCACCATTTAGGTTCAGGTACGTCGGCCGCTTAAAGGGTTAAAGGACTTACCGTGATTACTAGACTTGTGAAGAAAAGCCCTTATTCTACCTGTGGCAGATTCGAGCGCCCATTTTCCTTCTCCGAAGTCGAACATTCGATACGGAAGGCTTCTCGCTGCAACTTGCCGTTTTGGCTCATGCGTCACCTCGGTGGTACGTTAGGTATAAATCCCCTCCCCTTGAGAAGGACAGGGGTACTAAATCGCAAGTTTAGCCTCCGCTGACAAACCATGCTTGAAGGAGCTCACTGTAGAAGAAGGAATTTTTATTAATTCCAAATGATGTATAGAAGAAACATTACTAACCTCACGGCTGGAAAATTAATTTGACGTTCGAGCCCCAATATGAAGAATAAAGCCCTTTTTGCCGGTGGTTATTACTGTATACTGATATCATTTCGTGTGTGCATCCGACCGCAGTACCGTTTGTCGTGCTAATTTCGTACTTCGCATGCCGTCCTTCATTTGACGATATCTCGTTCACTTTTCGTTCTAGTGATACCATTTCAACACCATTTACCGCGCTTCTTACAGTGACGTTAACAAATTAGGGTGCTGCCATTCGACATTCCAAAAGTTAGTAACCACAATCGTAACCGTGACAGCTTGCACGATTTTTCGTTTACGTGTCGCGAAGGCATGCTACGTAACATCTATGTTCTGCATTTCTATTCCATCCGTCCCTTACAGCTATCCTTTGAGCCCGTTCAATTGGCAAAGTCATTTTTTGCCACCCTGCATACAGGTAGCAATGACTATACACGGTTTCGGTATCTGCCCTTCAATTACTGAATATCAATACTTTCAAGAATTTATCGTGAACACTATATTGTACGCGGATACATACTGGTAGAAATGATTGCACTAGTCTTTAATATCTGTCCTACACGTACCGAATCCTATACAGGGACTTAACCGTTAATACTAGACTGCAGGAAGATATACAATGAAATACCAGGTATATATGGGTATACACTGAGTGGCCACTTTATTATGACCACCTGACAGTTTTAAGCAAATGAGCTATGGCTGCACGCTGTTGCCACCAGAGGGCGAGGCTAGTATAAAAAGGGAAAGCTTAGTGCTTGCGACAGTAGTAGAAGTGATTTTCGGGTGACGAGATGGGTAAAAAAAGCGATTTGGCAGACTTTCAACGTGGGATGATTGTAGGAGCTCGGAGCCATGGAGCGAGTATCACCGAAACCGCCGCATTCGTGAAATGTTCCAGAGCAGCTGTTGTTAAAGTGTTTAAAGACTGGAGTGTCAGCCAAAAAACTGAGTCGCTACGTGCAACGTGTGGTCGTCATCGACTACTGACTGCTCGGGCGGAACGGAGAGTGTCCAGACTGGTAACAGAAAACAGAAGGGCAACAGTGCAACAAATTACAGACCATCTTAATCAAGGATCCCCTTAAATGCTCTCTGCACGCACTGTTCGCCGTACACTGCATCGGATGGGATATGGCAGCCGAAGGCCTGTTCGAACACCTTTGTTGTCTGCAGTTAACAAGAGAAAACGTTTCCAGTTCACACAGGAGCACAAGGATTGAACAGTCGATAATTGGAAACAAATTATGTGGTCCGATGAATCACGTTTTCAGTTGCACCATGCCGATGGCCGAGTGAGAATTTGGCGGAAACAGCACGAAAGCATGGACCTCAAATGCATTGCTACAACCCTTCAAGCTGGTGGAGGCAACGTTATGGTTTGGGGAATGTTTTCCTGGCATGCTTGGGCCCTTTAATTCGTGTTGATTAACATCTGACTGGCACATCATATCTAAACATCGTTGCGGACCAAGTGCATCCTGTCATGTGGATGGTTTATCCAAATGGCGATGGCTACTTTCAACAAGATAATGCGCCCTGCCATAGTGCTCGTATTGTACAGGATTCGTTTCAGGAACATGCCGGTGAGTTTACTTTGCTTAGGTAGCCCCCACAATCTCCAGTTCTCAACCCCATTGAGAATTTGTGGGATGAAGTTGAACGAACCATCAGACAGCTGAATCCACAACCCTGCAATCTCACACTCCTGGAAAGTGCTATTCATCAAGCATGGTCTCAGATTCCACAAACCACCTATCAACATCTCGTGTGCCGCCCCGGTGGCGCAGTGGTCTAAGGCGCTGGCCTCTGATCATTCGCCCGTAAGGGGTCCGGGTTCGAATCCCGTCAGGCATGGATGTTGTGTTTGTCTTACGGCACTGGCTCTCTCCCTTCCCTGGAACAATTAAGGACGGGCGACTGCTTGTAGCCCATTGAGTTGCTCACAGTGGTCGTTAAAACCTCCAATCAAAAAAAAAAAAAAAACATCTCGTGGAGTCCATGCCACGAAGAATCGACGCAGTATTAAAGGCAAAACCCAACGAAGTAATGAGGGGGTGGTCATAATAAAGTGGCCACTCAATGTATATAACGTATGCCTACCTAATATCGTGTTGCATCACCCTTGGCCTGCAGAAAAGTCTCAATTCGTCTTGGCATAGAACATATCAGATCTGGAAGAGGCGCAGAAGAAACATTGTACCCTACAGAAATGATTGAGTCGCACCGTTGCTTTAGATTGGACAGCGGTAGAGTATCGCAGCGAACAGCTCATTGCATTTCATCTAGGAGATGCTACATGAGGCTTAAATCCCGATACTTTGTAGGCCACTGGCGCAAGAAAAACTCGTCAGCAAGTTTCTGGAACCAGTTGGTGACGATTTGTGCCTTGTGAGCAGGTACGTTAATCGTCTGGAAGTGTCTATCTGCCCAGCATAAACTGTAGCCATGAAGGGGTGAATTTGATCGGCAACGATGTTCAGACACGCCAAGGTATTCAAATATCTTTCAATGCATATCGAGGTCATAATGCGTTCCAGGAAAACATTCCTCACACAAGCACAAAGCGACCCCCGGCGTGTACTGTTGACATATGACAGGACGGTTCCATGTCTTCATGTTGCTGGCACCAAATTCGGAACCTGCGATTCGCATGCTGTAAAAAAGTCGCAAGTCCACATGCGACTTTTTTCCATTCCTCAACGGACCAGTGTCGATGCTCCTATGACCACTGGAGGCTTGTTTTTGTGTTCTGAGTTGACATTCGGCATAGTCTCCGGCTGCTGTACCTAATTCGTGACTTAGTCCGACATGTGCTGTGTTATGAGATGACCCTCGGCACACAAATGCTGAAGTCCGCAGTGATTTTCCGTTTTGTTTACCTCCTGTTCGTTTGCACGAATCCCGTCGGTCTCCTTTGACCCCTCTGTTCTACCATGCTGTTGCAGGATCACTGACGGCTGAAGGTTTTTTCGTGTCGTACCATTCATGGTACTACCTTGCAAAAGTTGTGCATGGAGAGTCTAGGAGGACGGCTGTATGGGAAATGTTCGAACCAGAACTTCTGAAGCCTATCGTGCAACATTAGATGTCTCTCAGATAACTCGCTCTTCCCTGTCGAACGTTAAGTGATTCCAATAACTTTTTCTTCCCTGTCGAACGTTAAGTGACTCCAATAACTCGTTCTTCCGTTTCCAACATTAAGTGATTCCAATAACTCGTTCTTTCGTGTCCAACATTATGTGATTCCAATAACTCGTTCTTCCCTATCGAACGTTAAGTAATTCCACCAACTCGTTCTTTCCAGTAGAACGTTAAGTGATTCCAATAACTCGTTCTTCGGTGTCCCACGTTGAGTGATTCCAATAACTCGCCCTTCCCAATCAAACGTTAACTGATGCCAGACTAGCTAGTCTGTCTGATTTATTCCGCACACCTGGGTCACATGGTGTCTGTCCCACGTGTTGGAGTAAATCATTTATGTGATGAAGGTAGGTAGGTGTATCTAATGAACCGACTTGTGACGTATCAGTGGGGTGACGCAAGAGTCAAAAAGGCAGGTCGCAGCGATAAGCCAAAGTCGGTGTAGTTGAATCCGTACAACAGTCAACTCCGAAGAAGGTAGGTAGGTGTATCTAATGAACCGACTTGTGACGTATCAGTGGGGTGACGCAAGAGTCAAAAAGGCAGGTCGCAGCGATAAGCCAAAGTCGGTGTAGTTGAATCCGTACAACAGTCAACTCCGAAGAAGGTAAATGTTAGTTCGAATTCCACCACCGACAAAAAAGGCTATATCTTCACATTGACGCCCGAACATAAAAACGAATCTCCTGGGCGTGAGGTTCAAGAATAATGTGTGATGTTTCTTCCACACATTGTCTGGAATTAACGAGAATCCCTTCTTCTACAGTGAACTCCTTCCAGCATGGTTTGCCGGCTGACTCGAAAACCTACGATTCCATTCCAGCCGTTTCTAGGGAGGCAGATACATGTGACGTACCACTGGGGTGACGCAAGAATGGAAACAGCAAGTTGCAGCGATAAGCCGAGGTCGGTGTAGTTCAATAGGTAAAACACTCGACTCCACAGACGTCACATGTGGTTTCGAATCCCATCACCGACAAATGAAGCTATATTTTCACAAACGTCTTCGTACATACTAGTATCAGTGATTGCACAAGTCTTCGGTATTTGTCCTACACGTGCAGAATCCATTTTAAGGAGCTTGTATATACTGAATGTTGGAGGATATATACTTCTATGTCGTGACTGTTGGAAGTTATACAGGGTTACAAGGAAAGCTCGTGATCAGGCCAATATCTGACAAACTATGGCAGTTAGCGATTTACTTCTTGTGCAGTTGCATAGGAAACCCCCTATGGCGCACACAATAACACAACGAGGGATCCCCTCGCCTCCTTTTTGGGGTGTGAGGGGCAATTGCGCCCACCCCCTTTGCAGACAGGGCAAAAAAAGTCAATTATAAACTTGTTCAGCGAGGCAAAAATAGTACATAAATGTTTTTGTCGCATAACAAAAGATGGAAGAGGACTTTCCAAATGCGAAAAAAGCGGAAAGCTACCTGAGTCGCTGTGTCCGAAGCATATTTGCATGGATTTCAAATGTGCTTTCTGCTCCGTCGTCAGAATACAAAAATGATATGCGTGGTCGGTATGCCAACACTTCGTGAACCAGTGACGGGAAGTCGAAAGCTGTGTCACGTAGGCAAGTCAATTAGATGTGCATACAGTTTTCCTATTGGATGAGTGTTTCGCCACTTTATGCTATTTCTCCTTGTCTCAGTGTATTTTTTACTGTGTTGGACATCAAAGTCTGATATTGAATATGTCAAGGAATTGCGTTTTATTTCAAAACAAAAACTGTTTCTAGGGTTTATAGGCAAACTTTTCCTTTGTGCTTTCATTTACTTAGAACTTACCAGTTTAGATAAGTTCTAAGTAATAAGTTCTTGTCTAAATACTCTGTCGTTGTTTCTGGATGTTGTGATTTTCTTGGGGGCCACATTCCCGGTCCCCTTCCATCTTTTGTTATGGGACAAAAAACATTTATGTACTGTATTTCCCTCGCTGAACAAGTGTGTAATTTACTTTTTTGCCCTTTCTGCAGAGAGGGGCGCGATAGCCCCCTCACTCCAAAAAAAGTGGGCGATGAGGATCCCTCGTGGTGTTATTGTGTGCGCCATAGGGGGTTTCCTATACAACTGCACAAGAAGTAAATCGCTAACTGCCATAGTTCGTGAGATATTGGCCTGATCAAGGACTTTCCTTGTAACCCTGTACTGCTAACAGTGATTGCATAACCCTTCGGTAGTGATGATTTCTTAATGCTTCAATAACTGCCCTGCAGGTATTGAATCCAATTTTAGTGTCTTACCTTGAACAGTGCACTGTAGGCGGACATGTGCTGTTCGCATTCGTGATTGAAGGACTAGTAGCGGTCCGAATGAATAGAATAGTTTAGAGTTTTCTTGTAAGTGAAATTTAGTTTATTGGTAGCAGTTATTACATAGGAGCTTTGTAACTGTCCTATATGGGTACTACGTCTGCTATTCAGATCCCATCGTAAATGGCCTTAAATAGAGGACTCGTGTTACAGTCTTCGAAAAATTCTAATGTACACTGAAGAGCAATTGAATTAGAGATACCTGTCTAGTAAGGTGTAGCACCACCTTTTGCCCTAATGACGGCGGCGATTCGTCTCGGCATGGACTCGACAAGACACCGGAAGCGTTGGGAAGCTATACGGATCCACGACCACTGAACAAGCTCCCACACTTCACGAAGATTTGATGGAGGGGAGTCAGAGCCTCGAACATTTCTTTCGATGGCATCCCAGATGGGCTCGATGGGATTGAGGTCAGGTGGCCTAGCTGGCCAAGGAAGCGATCAAATGCGCTTAGATCCTTCGTCTTACCCATACTGAGTCCGACTCTTACTGATTCCCGTCGCATCACTCCTTATATTGTCGGATCGCTGCATACGTCATGTTGTTTCCGTTTACAGGGCCGCCCACAGCGCAATTGCATAACAACAGCTGTCTCTAATTCAATTGCTCTTCAATGCATATTCCGTATTGTGGCCTCTTTTAAGTAAGTGTTATGTGTAATTGCTAAAGTGTAGAATACGTGATATATGCCTTTCGCTTTTTCTTGGTAAAATATGGGTTACAATCACTTTAATAGCACAAAAACTTGCTTTTGTGGTAGCAACGTCCTTTGCCATAAGAGTTTTGAATTCACTAATAATGCTAAATAAAATGTACAGTGAAAAGCATTGTATGATGCCGATAAGATACCTTCATTCTTTACATACAAGTAAGGAGCACATGAATTAAACATTAAAATTTTTGCTTCATGAAGCAGTATATGATTTTCCATCAAGAGAAATTGAAAACCAAAAAAAAAACAAAAAAAGGAGTGTACCACGTGGCTCAAAAGTCCGTTTCAATTTTAAAACTTTATAACGAAAGAACAAATGCGTGTATTGCAGTGCAGTTTGCACAAAAAAGATAAGATAGCGGGGATTTTGTTTCGCGTCGAAAAATTTTTAGTTCGAAAATACGACGAGAGGCTTTACACGCATACAAACCATGAAAGACGCGCAAATGTGATGCCTTTAAAAGCACTAAGTGATTAATCGTTTGTGAATTGCTTTCATCCCAGGCCCGTAGCCAGACAAGTAAGTTGGGAGGGGCGGCTGATGATTGAGATCGGGTGAAGGATATAAAGTGGTCGGGCAAAAGATGTAAAAAGGTAGGGCACTATACTGTTGTGTGAGTCGCTAGGACGGGCAAAAGGAAACACAGGTCGGGCTCAGCCCGGCCTGGCCCTCCCCTGGCTACGGCCCTGTTTCATCCTCCTCGTTATTGAAAATGGTCTTCAAAAGGAGTGTTTGTTGCGAAGATGTTAACTTTGCCGAATAAAGCCTTTCTAGTGAGGCTTTTTTTTATGTAAGTAGACAATCAGCAACAGAAGCTCTGCAAAAATTTCGAACACTGAAAAGATTCAAGAAGGGCAAATGTCCTATCACATGTGTCGATTTACGGCGTCTGATGAGACGATTTGAGGAAACTAGAAGTTTGCTGGATCTCAGCCGACGCCGGAGTTAAGGGAGTCCATTTTGAATGCTGTGGTACCCTAAATGGACGAACTAGCATCTCAAACAAGTGGAACAGTGTTCGTGAAGCACAAGATGTTTGGGCATACTGAGAAGATCGGTGGCCGTAGCACGGCTTAGCGGCGCTAAGGCCCTTTTCATGGTTAAAGCGGGACAAAGGTTCTTTTAGATGTCCATGTAGGCAGAAATGGCAATTGCTGTGTTTTATAAGCAAACATATTCGTATATCAAACTAATGATCGTGTTGCAGTCGGTTCACGCTCTATGGCGTTTCAAGAATCACAAGAGTTTTAGTGTTAAGAGAATGAAAACTTCTTTGTTACGGCCGCAATCTTCAAAATAACGTTATAGGAGGTAGATTATCCGTAAGTTAAAAGTTGACTAACAAGAAATAAATCAACACATAAAAATTAAACCAAGTATATAGCACAACTGACAATTGTGTTTCATATAGTTGCAGTGGATATTTTGCTGAAGTTGTCACATCTCGTGGTTCTTTTCGGGTAACGCGAAAGAAAGCCCTAGTAGACAAGTGATCAGAGGCTTTGCCTTCTGCTTGAGGTGCACGTCTAGCGATTTCGCTTCCTATACTTCCAATGGGAAAACTTCTGTACACATTTTCTTCACAATTAATGCGTTCTCAAGGATGAAAATTTGAACATCGATTAAAATAACTTCATATTATAGCTTGGAATACTTAACATTTTCTAAAACATAACCATAATTATATTGAAAATCAATAACTTTTCCTTTGGTGGTATTGAAACCAGAAAAAAGATGGCGCCACCTGTGTATTGGTGACGTCAGTAGAGAAAGAAATGTTGGATTGCTTAATTATGGTTATGTTTTAGAAAATATTAAGTATTCCAAGTTATAATATGAAGTTATTTTAATCGATGTTCAAATTTTCAACATTGGGAACGCATTAATTGTGAAGAAAATGTGTACAAAAATTTGCCCATGGAAGTATAGGAAGCAAAATTACTAGCCGTCCACCTTAATGGCTGGAACCGGTTCCGGACTCGAGACAAGGATGAAGCAGGCCCAGGGGCTGTCCCCTTCTCGGAACCAGTGGCCCCAAATCAGTGACGGGCGACGGCCTATAGCACTGGATACCAGTGGCGGCTCGTGGTGTAAAATGCTGATGAGGCGAACGGTCTTGATGTAAATGTAAAACAGTAAAACATATGTTATTGAAATATATGTAAATTCGTATACCGTTATACGAACATATATACATTATAACGAAGTAAATTTCTCCGTCATTTTTGGTCTACGCCGGGATTCGAACCCGAGGCCGCTTATTCCGGAACAAGTCGCTCTACCAACTGAGCTACGCAGACGATTATTCTGATTCCTATCTGCCTTTATGTCGTGTGCGCCCTGCTGGCAGGTACGTCACATCCCCCCCGAAAGAGGGCCGGGGGCATGGCCCACGGGTCAGCCGTGACCATGAATCGTTGCAGGCAGCCATCCACTGTAGAACGTGCACTTGAGAACTCCCAGTCAATCTGCTGTGTGGAATGCAACATCACACATTTTTATTTTTCGAAGCGCTGGAGAAGGAATTCTCTGATTTTTCCTATCTCGCGGTGTGGAAATAACATCACACCAATGCGAGATTTTGAACGGCCGGGTCATCCGGATAGTTCGGGCGCCATTATAACGAAGTAAATTTCTCCGTCATTTTTAGTCTACGCCGGGATTCGAACCCGAGGCCGCTTATTCCGGAACAAGTCGCTCTACCAACTGAGCTACGCAGACGATTATTCTGATTCCTATCTGCCTTTATTCTGATTCCTATCTGCCTTTATGTCGTGTGCGTCCTGCTGGCAGGTACGTCACAACATATCAGTGGCGTAGCCGGGGGGTCGTGGTTTGCACCCCCTAAGTAGGCGAGACAGTTAGCTTTTTCTAAGTACGTTTTATAGATAATTTCCCTATTTAAATTCATTGATTTTTACATAACTTACAATGTAATACAAATAAATTACATTGATACATAATATCAATGTAATTTCTTGATAATAGAAGAGAAAGTAAAGCAAAGCGGCCAAAGAAGTTGCTTTATTAAATTTTTATTAAAACAACTATAATTTATTGCATTTTCTTCATTTTATTAAATTAGCTTCGTTTTGTATTAATGTTCAAGATGTGCGTACGTACCAATAGAAAAATATTTGTCGAAGCGCCCCCCCGCAATTGTTACATGTACTTATACACAGTTATACAGCAGAAGTGCAGAACCCTCCCCCCCCCCTCAAAAAGTTTCATGTCAAAGGCAGTATCACCCATCGGATATCTTTGAAGTCCTGGGTTCGAGTCGGCTGAATCATTAAAATCCGCTGAGATTCGGAAGTCTCGTTAAGCCATTGGTCCCGGGTAGGCGCCTTGTTTTAAACAGCTGTAAACCCCATTCCTTAGGACTTCAGCCCATGCCATTTAGCCCTTATATACAAATATTATTCAACAGTAATGGAATAAAATTATAGAAATATATGAAACACGGCGTGGGGAGTCTTTCTTCACGAAAAAATCCAAAAATTTTAGAGGGAAAATGTGCATATGCCACTATATATATATATATATATGTGTGTGTGTGTGTGTGTAATATACGCTACTTTTGCAACAATATTTTTATGAAAACAATTATTCGATAATTTTACAACAAAGAAAGAAATATTTCACCCGTATTCTTTTGTGTAATACACTTGAGCAAAAATACGCAATTTGCGCGGTTTCTTTAGCTAGTCAATGCGTCACTCACATCCCAACGCCAGTCGGAGATCCACTTCTTAAAAAATTCAAAGTCAATCATTTGAATAGAAATTGTTTTCTCACGAAATGTTTCTTGAGCTTGAATAAAAGTCACAGTTCGATTGGCATATTAGTGAAGGTGCATTTAGCACGGGTCACAAACTGAAGTCCAGGATCGTGATAACTATGTACAGGAGAAGTCAAGTTAAGGAAGCACATTTCTATATAAAAAAAGTATTAGGTAATTTAAACCTTGAATTAAAAACAGAGGAATACGATATTAATTTGCTTTGGTCTCGAACAGAATGCTTTCAGTTTATGTTTTATAAATAAGTTCAATTCTGCGATCCTTTTTGGCTGCAACTTTGTCTATGATCAGATCATAAAATGGTTGAGTGGACATTAGATGGTTCAGCAATTCTTTCTCGATTGAAATTTTAGCGAGTGAAGACAAACGATCTTGTGCCGTTGTATTACGGAGGTAAGTCTTAATTCTCTTCAAACAAGAAAAAACTCCTTTCAGCAGAAGAACTTGTTGATGCCAGTGTCAATACAAGAGAAAATAATTTGTAGGCTTCTGGTAACACATCTCTCAGCTCGTTTTCTTTCATTGTTTTCAAGGTTTTCTGAACACTGAGTTCCCCCAAGTTGTGATCATTATATAAAAAATCTAATTCGTTTTTTAGTCGTTGTGTGTCTGTAAAAATGTTTAGATAATTTTTTTTTTTGAGAGTGTTAAGGGCACTGGATGGAAATGACTCTGAATTACTATGGTATTTTGAGTTGTCACCTAGCTGCAGAAACTCGAGCTTCCCCATATCTTCAAATCTGGTATTTATTTGGACTATTATGCTGTCAACGGTTTCGTAAAACAAAATTTTGTAATAGTTTTCCACTTCTTCTTCAGTCAAATGTTTCTTTTGGCGACATTTAGGACCTCCACTCAAACTAATTGCTTCACTGAAATGTTTCAAGTAAGTGGTTACATTCCTTTTCTTATTTATTCGTTCGCAACATTGTTTAATTTGTCTTTGGCAATAACTGATATCTAAAGTCTTTTTTTGTAAAACATCAAACAGTACATCCGTAATTCCAAAAATGTCATCAAAAATCAGTGATAAAAAAGCAAATTCAAAATTAGTGAAATTTTTCAAATATCATATGGCTCCGTTGATTGATTCTGCCGTTGATTCCGGGTCATTCATTATGTTTTCAAACACATTCTTTAGTTTGCCCCATTCGCTTACAATTAAACGCAAAATTTGCGAACGTGATGCCCAACTATAACGAAGTGAATTTCTCCGTCATTTTTATCCGCGCCGGGGTTCGAACCCGGGTCCACTCATTCCGGAATAAGTTGCTCTACCAATTAAGCTACGCGGACGTTTTATTCTGATTCCTATCTGCCTTTATGTCGTGTGCGTCCTTCTGGCAGGTACGTCACATCTCCTGGTACTTTACATCATCTCCCCCTTATTTTTCTTTTTTTTTTTTTTTTTCGAAGTGCTGCTCATATTTTTCCTATCTCGCGGTGTGGAAATAACATCGCACCAATGCGAGATTTTGAACGGTCGGGTCATCCGGATAGTTCGGGCGCCATTATAACGAAGTGAATTTCTCCGTCATTTTTATCCGCGCCGGGGTTCGAACCCGGGTCCACTCATTCCGGAATAAGTTGCTCTACCAATTAAGCTACGCGGACGTTTTATTCTGATTCCTATCTGCCTTTATGTCGTGTGCGTCCTTCTGGCAGGTACGTCACATCTCCTGGTACGTTACACAACGTGTTTCAGCTATTTGAGGAATCCGTTTCCCAACAACTGAATCTGCTACGTGGGTTCTCTTGGCAGATTTATGAAAAAATGAGGGCATGCTGGATACAGTTGCGAAATATATGCGACATTTTACAATACTTTTGCACCCCTGTTGTAGGACAAGGTTAAGGCGGTGGGCGAAACAGTGAGTAAACAAAGCTTGCGGGGCTTCTAGCTTGACTCTTTTCTGTAGACCGCTCAACTCTCCAGCCATAACGCTTGCACCATCATAACACTGGCCTACTAACTTTGATTTAAAATCAAACTCCTCCAAAACCGATGCTAGCAGATCATACAGTGCCACAGCAGTCCTGTCAGTGCTGATATCATAAAAACCAAGGAAGCGCTCAACTACTACACAATTTGAGTCCAATATGTATCTGACAATTATTGAACACTGCGACTTTTGAGTAATATCAGTTGTATCATCAACTTGCACTGAAAAAAATGTGGAATCATTAATTTCGCTTTTAACACATTCGTTTATATATTCATGAATACACTCCAGTAAATCATTCTGTATCGTTTTAGATTGTCCAGAAAATAAGCTTCGTATTTCTTCAAAATATGCTTAATTCTGGGGTGCTTCTACGAAGTAACAAATGGAACATCTCCTTGAAATTACCTTTATTTAATGAGGAAATAGATCCATCATGTCCTCGAAAAGGCAATTCTTGCTTGCTTAGAACGACAACTAAATCGATTATATGTTCCATAAAAAGCCTATTTAGTCTGACCTTTTCATTAAACTTAGCTTTATGAAGAGCAGCATTTTCTTTGAGCATATCAGAAATAGTGTTTATATATTTTTTTTTCATTCGTTTCAGACCTACGTGATTAGTTATATGCTCTTTAGAGCTTTCGTGCAATTTTGCACTACGAGAAAAGTTTTTCAGATCAAAATAACCCGTTGTATTCCACACATTTTTCTTATTGCTCAAAAGTAAACATGGCCAGCAAAAGAGAGTTTGCTTGTAATAGCTACCAGAAAGCCAGGGAAATTTTCGTACCATGACTTATTGAAAGACGTAAAAAACGATTTGCCGCACTTCTTATCTTTAGATATTGAACTTATTATAGGTGTCGGTCTTTCAGGTATGAGAACATCCCTTTTATCAAAATCTTTCCAGTGTTTAAAAGGAATTTCTTCCAGAACACAAATCACGTCGTTTGTTGGGCCATTCATATTTTCCAACCAAAATCAAAATATGCTGTTTAGTAACAATAACAAAATAAAAAAGAAGAAAAACTCAACATTACTATGAACTAGCCAACACCCGCAGAAGAGAGGAGTGAAAACACACTACAAAAAGTTAGACTCAAATACACTCTGACGAATAGTTAAAGCTACGTAGAAATCATCGTACTCCAAAGCGAATAGAGGCGAACGGCGTCATCGCCTGTAAAACCACTTTTTACCAAGGTCATCTGCTCATTTTCTCGTGCCCATTGGATACACAATCCTTGGGTTCTCCAATAACAGCAGAGATGCTATTCCAGTTTAAGCGAAATGGAGGGTCGCCTCAGAAATTTCCTTTCTCTTACTGGAAGTCCGGCACCTCCTTAGGTAGACCTCGGACCGTGGGGGTTGGGGGTTCACTCTGTAGGGCTCTTCTCTGATCCCCAGTTCCCAAACCGGCTTCTCATCGAGACGATTCAGCTGGTCGCCTCTAAGCGCTTAAAACGTGCAGCTCCTTTGCAAAAATAATGATTCATTCCTCTTCTTGAAAGCCTTTCCCTAATTCATGAATCACAATGTGAATTTCAGTGTTTCATTTATCCTGCAAAGTTCTTATATCTTTGTTACTGACCGAAGTTGTTTTTTTTTCACTTCTCATTCTGCGGAATTTCAGGTGAGGCGGCGCCTCACTTGCCTCATCTGACGGGCCGCCACTGCTGGATACTCATGGTGTTCGTTAAACGCCCAACCCCTCCACAAAAGATACCGTGAACAACTCGATGGGCTATTCGCAATCGCCTGTCCCTAATTTAGAGCCACTGGCTCCGGGGAAAGGAGAGAACTAGTGCCGTAAGACAAACACAACATCCATGTTTCACCGGGATTCGAACCCGGACCCAGTCGAATGAATGGTCAGAAGCCATCGCTTAGACCACTGCACCACCGAGCGGCAGATATCTATTACTGCCTCCCCTAATTCATAGGAGAGGCTGATAGGTCAAATCAATAAAAAATACTAAATATTTAAATATTATTAATACTTAATTTTTTAAATCCTTTAAAAGAATCACGTTCACCGCAAAGGCACTTTCTTAAAGAAATGAAAAAAAAATTATATTCTCGATATGTGACTCACACGTAACATTAATTCTAAACTCAGCAGACCTAAACTCAGCAGTTGTAACAAAAATAAACAAAATCATGTATAATAAAATTTAATTATAAATTATAAATGATTAAAACAAGTTAAACTTGAAAACCTTTTGAAAGTCTTCCTTCTGGGTTGTTTTTGACTAATCCCTTCACCGCTAAGGCACTTTTTTATTTATAACTACATCACTGCACACAGCGAGTTTGGAATTTGCCAAATGAGGCTCTGGAAAGGATCACTTGGAATCCACAGTGGTTGTTAAAAGTGTTGCTGACATAAGAAGCTGATTTGCAGTGAAATGGGTCTGTCAACAAGTATAATTGCTCAGTATAGGCGAAGGATAATCCACATGCGTACACAGGAAGAGCCAGTGCATTCATCTCTAGTTACAGTATGGTGCAGATTCATTGTATCAGTCATTCTTAGCTTTTTTTTTTTTAGCAACAATGCCGCAGAAACAGCTGGAAGACTTGTCAGTAAATGGCGAACGCGACTTGAAACTGCTGCGTGAAAATGAGATGATTTGTTTGCAGCAACAAAATGTTCTGCGCACAGTAGCGTTTATGCAGGATGATGCTCCAGCTTACGTCGCATCTCCAGTAAAGAGCTTTCTTTTCACCACATTTGGTGCAGCATGATTAATCAGCAGGTACTACAGCGTACCGTGACAACTTTGGTCTCCATATCTGACATCCGTGGATTTCTGGTGGTCGGGCTATTTAAAGTCAAGAGTGCATCAAAAAGATCTTCCACAGACTACGAGGAAGCCACTCGCCTCGAAGTCTGTTGCATTCATCCGGTCATGCTACATTCGGCTCTCACTGGAGTTGTCACACGCTTGGGTGCTTCAAAACCTTGTGGTGGAGGACGTGTTGAATATTTACTGTTGTGATAATGTCACCAAATTAATGAAACGTATGTATTTTCATTGTATTTTCATACAATTTAGTCTTTATCTCCCTCTGTCGGGGACTTTTTGAACTAAAAGGTTTTCCTTTGACAAACAAAATTCCCCACTAGCTGATACTTTTCGTGCAAACCGCACTGTAATACCCGCATTTGTTTTTTGGAAAGTTTCGAAATATAAGTTGATTTTTGAGCCACCTGGTATATATATAGGACCGAGGCTCCAGTTTAGAGTTCCTTGGCAACCAACCTAAGTCGAAGCTGCGAATACATAAGCCATTTAAATTGAATACATAAGCTGCGAATACATAAGCCTAAGTCGAAGCTGCGAATACATAAGCCATATTTCTCTTCACTGTGTAGGGGTGAGACATAGACTTTCGTGCTAAGTCCCGCCTTCTTTCCGATAGGCGTCCGTGAGTTAAGTTAACAACTTCCCCCCACAGCAAATAATCTGAGGTTCTCACTCTCGTAATTTATTAATAATAAATTTATCATCCAGGTCCCTCTTCCTCCGCCTTTCTGTGTAATTATCCGCGAATCAAGGAAGAGAGAGAATGGCTACTGTAAGGCACTTCATCAACTTCAATAAATACTTCGTGAATAAGAAAGATAATAAATTTAATGAATCAAAGTACTAGTGAGAGTCTGGTTCCGGTGCCAATGTCCGCGTCGAAAAATTTGTGGCATGCGTCGTCCGTCACGAAGAGTTCAATCTCCAATCCGTTGCCCTAACGCCACTCTAATTATCCGAGTCGTTCCGACTCCACTCTGTAATTCGAAACACTCTGTTTCACGCTAAAAATCAGGAACTGCGTTCCTCGGAGCATAAAATCTCCACAGTCTATCCGTCTTCCAGACACTCGTTGCAAATCCTTTTCACTTTCTCCCGAAGCCTCCAGCTTCACGCAAATAACAGAAACTGCGTTCCTTGGTGCATAGACGTCGCACGTCTATCCGTCTTCCAGACGCTCGTTGCAATCTTTTACGCTTTCTCCCGAGGCCTCTAGCTTCACGCAAGTAACAGGAACTGCGTTCCTCGGAGCATAGACGCCGCACGTCTACCCGCCGTTCAAGTGCACCTCGCAATCTCTTCTCTCTCTCCCGAAGCACACGGCTTCACGCAAAAACCAGGAACCGCATTCCTCGGAGTCAAGCTCCCGACGTCTACTCGCCTTCCAAGCGGCTTCGCAATATATTCCTTCTCTCTCCTCTTATCCCCCTCGCTCCAGAAGACCCCTCCCTTCTTTTTCGGCCCCTCTACCACGAGGCGCTGACCTACTACAAGGCGCTGACCTTGTCAGGTCCTGGAGCGAACCTGACCTTTGTCCGCAGGCACCCCTTTCTTCGAATCTGCACCCCAGCCGCTCCTGCTTCTGGGGAAATCGCTATCCCTCGCTTATTGTCTCCGTGCTCGACGACGGCATACCAAACATTCCATCTAACGGACCTCTGTACGTAATAACCAGACTCTATACAAACAGAACAAAACATACAACAATACTAACATTCTTTTACACAAAGGACGTATTCAGTCTTCCCAGACAGGCTGGCGCCCTTCTAACCTTGGGCATTGTATATGCACCCAGTTAATGAAATAAAGTTATTTCCTTGTTTTTATGTACATAAATGGGATGTAAGGTCAGGTGATGCGTAACATCACAGCCTCTCCTTGACAAATGTCAACCCCGCCTTCTCGTGGTGCATCCTGTTCCCACTAAAGGGGCTCTGACGACCGCCAATAGCGGTACAACTACACCATCGGGATTAGAGGAAATTCTATCCCACACTCGCCAATCCGCTTGGCCAGCGTGGTAAGTTATGGCCAAACCCCGCCAAAATGATTCCACAACTTAAATCTTGGCCCTCAGTCTCCGGCAGCTGGAATGTACCTGGCCAAGGCAGCGGCCAGTGCGACATGAAAGCAGAGGGTGCTAAGTATCCCCGGAGGATCGGACTAGGCTGCCATCTGATGCTGGCCTTGGCTACGTATAATGGACGCTCCCTATCTTCTGATTCAAGGCTTCTTCAATTGGAAGAGGAACCTTAGTAACGTAAGTGAAAGACAACCAGTCCCCGTTGAAATGATGGCGATTTACTTGAAAGTTTAGCTTCCGAGTACAAAATGCCGTATATGGAAAAAATTAAAGAGATTGAAGGAAAAGATCCCTATTTGCTGAATGCAATTATTTTCGAAGGCGACGCGAAAAGTTTCCCGAAAGTGCAAATATTAAATATTTTCTATTACTTCGTCTTTGGTCCAAACGCCTTTACCGTGCAGAACAGTTCGAGGCACATAAAAGTCTCGAAGTATTTAACAATTTCACATGGTGGATATTCTTTTACGTGGTAATTTAGTGAGAACACTAATTGTGAGTAATTAGAACTGTTCAATAAAAAGTGTTCTAAGCTCTGGGAAGCGATTTCCAAGACTTAGAAAAATTTAAAGCAAAATTCTGGTGAAAAAGCAGTAATTTTGCTGGAATTTGCACTCTAATTTATTTATCCGTAAATAAATTTATTAGTATAATCCTGGTCTGTAGACAAACCTAGACGCCAAACCGAATTTTATTTGGACAATAATTTTAGCCATTATTTGCATTTTTCCGCAAAAGTGTCCTTCAGCTCCAGATAAAAATTCAGGTGTACTAAAAATAAAATCAACGGTGGTTTGGAGAGAAAACATCATATAGAACAAACCAGTAAAGTACTAGGACAAGCTGCCAAAGGTAACCGATAACTCGAGTACAGTTGGAAAATTTTGAGCGAACCTATTGCAAAATATAAGCTCATTAAGACGTCTATCATAACAAATTCTAAAAAAACGAATACGTAAAATTTATGACTTCCAGAACAAAAGTACAAAACATTCTGAAAAACGAAATGCCTAAAATTTATCATGAACTACTTTCCTTCACGCCTTCACGTTGATTTTGCTCAGGTTACATGTAGACAAAGCGGAAAGACACACTCAGATCAGGAACCCCGTGTTTTTCATTTTGTATCGCGAAAGACAGACACACACGCACACACATACACAAACTTCCTTTTATTATTATAGATTAAGCAAGTGTTGAGCTAACAGACGAAATCTTTCCATTTCTTCTTTTTTCAATTCAAACATTTTTTTTATTAGTGTTAGTGAGCCGACTTTCCTGAAACGGTTCAAGCAAGATGTTATCTAGTTTTAATTGAAATTCGTCAATGACACGAAATTTCGGTAATCGAAAGGCGTCAAAACCTGACCATGGACGATGTCCAATCGCATGCCAAAAATCACGGTGATCGGATGTGTCATGTCGTGGCTATACCTGAACAATTTATTGTCCCAAGCTTGTATAGAAAGCGGATTTTTTTCAATTATTATTAAAATTGGTCAATTTCTTAATGGTCATTATTTTTATACGACACGATCAGTTACCATGATACCAACCCCATGTCCCTCACGATGTCTTTCCCTTTCCCTGTGGCAAGTGTCACCGCGATCGGCTGAAGAACTATGGAGGAGACAGGTAACAAACGACCCATACTCAAAACCCAGGAAACCCCCAAAAATGCAAGTTTTAGGATGATTATTCCTCAATGACACGGAATTTTGGGAAACGGAAGGCGTCAAAACCTGACCATGGAAGATGTCCAATCGTATGCAAAAAATCAGGGTGATCGGATGTGTCATCTCGTACCTATGCACGAACAACTAATTGTCTCGAGTCTCGTTAAGAGAGCTCCGCTCAAAAAAATCCCAACATCGACAGCCAAATAATCTTAAAAGTGAAAAGCCGAAAACTCGGGAAAAAATGAGCCTGGAGGACGATGTGTTTCAATTTTCCTGAAAAGTGCAAAATAGCCAGAGATTTGATTCTGACTAAAAACCAGGTTGTCTACCAAATTAACTTTTAGCTCTATGAAAAGTTTTAACACCCCTATAGTGCCTCTAGATCAACCAGGAACTTTTGAATAGAAGTTCCTGGAGGTGAAAAACCCACGTGCACAGAGTGCTGATTGGGTACCGAAGCGTTGATTTTAGAAAAATTTTGACTAAGAGAAATATTCTAAAAGGTGCTCTATAAGAAAACAGCAGTAGTAATAAACCCTACTCAAAAAAGCAGCCAAAACCTTTGAAATTCAACTTGAAGACTTGGAATCAACAAATGAACGCCTGGCCCAATAAGTGCAAGCACTGCAGCCAACAGCATTTAAACAAATAAAAGATAGATTCTCTGCCGTACCAGAAATCACTGATTTCTAGATAAAACTAACCTTTAAAAGGTTCTCTGCTTTTGAAGAGTCTAACTCTTCAATAAAGATTGTTTTCTAAGCTCTGGGAAGCGATCTCCCTTCGTTTGGCTAATAAGCGAATATTTCCGGTACTGCCTTTAGAGACAGCAGCTGACAGCTTAAAAAGGAACTTTAGGTCTCGATTTCCTCTTCTACCGCAATTAATAATACCACAAAATCTAGGCATTTTGGCTCCAAATTTTTATAAACACCGATCGCTAATGATCGCACTTTACACAACTAACTCGAGGGCAGCCAGCTATGCGCAAAGACCTTTAAGCTATGCGTGTCCTTCAGGAACTTGTAGGACTGTTGGTTGCCACTTTACTTAACATTCTCGATGACGTCACGTGCTGGATCCTCATTGTAAAATCTATTACTTAAAAAATAAATATTACAGGGCTCTATGTACCATCATTGCTTTTGTAGACACTCTCTCTGACTTCCTATCCCCCCCCCCCCCCCGAACCACCACACACACACACACCACGAAAAATGCATCCTCCCTCGTGTTCGAAATCCTGGGAAAATTACTGTTGTTAGGGGTGGTGAAGTAAATCTTGCGGGGTGGAGTGGGGAAGGCTCACGTTGTGCTAGTTGCGCTACTGGAATGATAATATTGTAGTATGGCAAGATGCATTACATCTTCACGTTCACCGTTCCTCAGTCCACAGGCCGATGTAGGGAAATGGTGCACCCCTCACGATTTTTTTTTTTAATCTATTCTAAGGGTTTTCCGAAACCTCCTGCCTTGAAAACTGACAACAACTGAATTATATGTTAATGATTTCTTGTTCTTAATTAATTTGCATGATGGTAATCTGTTAAAACAAGTAGAATGATAGAAAGATTTTATGAGTTAGCTAGTCGCCAGCAATAATAGCTGGCTTATTTACCAAAACTTCACCATTTGGAAGTAAATGCTGGATCCGCCCGTGCCTCCGTTTGAATCTTGTTGTGACTTAACTTTGTCTAACACATAACTTCTGAATATTAAACGTGGATCCATAGAGTTGTTTTGGTTTGACTGCTTATAAACACAGGGTTGTCATAAACATATCTCAGTGAAATAACTTTTCCCTTGGTTGCTCAGTCCTTTTTTGATTGTGAGAATCTGGCAGCAGTAGCTGACTTATCAGCTGATTGAACCATCGAAAAAAAGAGGGCTTTTGATGTCAACAATCACCCGCGTGATAATGATATGGTTGTTGATAGACCGTGAACTAGATGACGTATTGTCGAAAAATTTCCTTATGTCAGTAATGAAGTATATACTCGGATGATAAGCGTGCCATTTCATTACCGTATGAATCTAATTGCCAAACTGAAATGACTCCTTTTATAAGCTATAAGATTTTGTTGAGCACGCTTTCGCACTTGTTGGTTTTTATATCGTTTGGAATTGCAGATGATAAATTTTACGTTAAGAAATCGGCAGCAATTTTGTCACTCAATGGGCAATGGTCTGTGACTAACAAAAATGGGAGTAAGTTTCCATTTTTCCGCAATGTTAATTTCTCTGTAATATCAAGGTTTGACAAAACTGTTGTATAAGGCCCATTAAAAGTGGGGAAAATGTATATTGCACATCTTTGACACGTTAAACCTTTTCCTCGTCTGACCTTTTGAGTTTTCACTAAAGAAAATCTTAAATTCTAAAATCTTTAAACACCTAATCCAAAGCACCTCAACCTAAAATATAAACAGTCAACATGCCAACATAGGTATGTGCCAAGAAGAAAAAGTTTTACACTTCACCCAAAGTGGTCCGTACCCATAATTACGAATGGTAGTTTCCTTTGGCTTATCCTAAGCATGGTGTGGTAAATCCCCAAAACTTTCTAATTCACAAAATTTGGTGACTTGAGGTTTTTTTTATTGGATCTCATTAATTCTGGCCCTTTCCTTGACTCTAGTCCTAACAGATGTATAACTATTGATCATAGGGTTCATCAAGCCAAAAACAGAAAAAGGAATGTACAGTACACTGCAACATTCAAGTTTTCTGTTTACATGATTCTTAAAAGAAATATTTAGATAACAGAAGACTGTAACAAATAGTTTTAAAATAGTTATATATTTTTTCTAAAAGAAGTAAATTGAAAGAGAGTGAAAACAGACTAAGCTGATCCAGTGGTGCAGTGGTCTAAGCAATGGCTTCTGATATGGGTCCACGTTTGAATCCCCGTGAGGTATGAATGTTCTGTTTGTCTTATGGCCCTGGCTTTCTCCCTTCCCTGGAGCCACTAGCCCTAAATTAGGGATGGGCAGCTGCTTGCTAACGGTGGTAATTAACCCCCCAATTAACCAAAACCGAATAAGCCAGTTCCTTAATGAAAGTGGTATTAGTTATTGTAAATCCGTAAAGCTGATGTGCTGAAATATGGTGGTGACTGTCATTGGTTGTTTAGCTGAAATTTGTTAGTGGGCGAGTTAGGAGTTGTTTTGCAAGAGTAGAGGAATATTGTCATTGTTCCTCGATATAAGGGAAAAGGTGATAAAACTGAATGTAAGATCTATTATAGCATCAGCTCACTGAGAAATTGGGTTTGGATAAGCCACTATCCATAAGAAGTTCAACATTATGGTGGTGGGATGTACTAAGTGGTTTTATACCTAGTAAAAGCTGTAGCAACCAAATTTTTGTGATATGTTGATTGAAACATATTTGGTTGTTAGTAGGAAAGTTTTTTCCACATTTGGGGAAGGGTTATACCAGACTAAACAAAGTATTTCTGTGATAGATCTTAAAAAATTCAATTTAATTTGGAATTTATTTGAGAGTGTGAAAGCTAAGTATTTGCAAATTTTGTTGTATTGAATTGGTTTTTCATTTGATGCACAAATCAGGATTGTGTAATGTTTCCATGGCTTTTCTACATATGAATGGGTGATGCTAACATGGACTTGAAATAGCTTCACCATACTGAAAGAATGAGTTATGAAGTACTAGTTAAGAGAATTCCTTCAGCCCAATTGGCAGAAAGGAAAGACCAAAGAAATCGTGGGTGGACCAAATTCAGGAATGCCTATAAGAGAAAAAGATAGTATGAAGTGCAAAAGGTTTTATCTCAGACATGACGGATGTAAGTGAAGCTTGAGTTGTATGTTAAGGTTGCTGCAATTAGAAACACTTGTGCTACATCAGCAGTAAGTAAAATATAAGATCTTCATTAACTTTGATATAGTAGATGACCTTTGAGGAAGCAACCCTCTGAATTTCAGAGAGTAGTTTGGAAGTTCTTCCAAAGTGCTATTGGTATCCCTCCATGATGTTCGGTGATGCACTTGTTCATATTTGAGATCATTGCTTTGCTGGCGCAATTGTGGGTTATATGTAGACACTACTGCAATAATTCTCCCATGACAGTTGTCGTGTTTGTTTACAATTTAGACTGCAAGTTATTTTCGAAATGAGTTATATCCTCATCTGCGTCCCCCCCCCTTTCTTGGTCGGGTGTGTACGTGAGTAACACAGCTGAGAATATGACAAGAGAACATCGGTCTAAAATATAAGCAAATGATGTATTTTAAAAAAGAAATTTATTTCAATCAAACATAAATGAAAATACAATGAACAAACATTACAAGTATGTGAAATACATTCACATACTTGTAATGAAGTAATAATTACTTTCTTAAGAGATCGAAAACATTCTGCTGAGCGAGACAAGGGATCGAAGTTCACAAGCTGTTTTTGCACGATAAAAAAGGGTAGTTAAAAACTAATGATAAATTAAAAGACTTTACTAAGTACAATTAAAACATCATAGTTAAAAAACATAAGACCTTTCAGGGCCGCATCGGTCCCATCCTCAGATGTAACACGATCACACAGTATATGAAGGAACAATGATATAAATACATCAAGAAAATAGACGCATGATTAGGTGGTGGTGTTTGTATGTGCAGATGAACCGAGAAGTAAAAGGCTTAATTGATGTTATTTTAAAATGTTCAAGTTCAGAATGGAGTTGTTCCTGGATGTCAATGCGAGTTTCCATGCAACAGGAATAATAGAAGAAGAATCATCATTGCAGCATGCAGACCCAAATTCGTAAATAATTAAGCTTTCAGCAAACAGAGTATTAGGCTTCGAAGTTAGGGTGGTCGGAATGCGTGTTTCGTCCCAGCAAGGCTGGTGAGACCCTTTCAAAGTAAGTCGAGATAGTGCAGTATTTGTGTTCTTTCAATATTGTCTGTAATGAGCGCATGGTAGATCCCACATAGACAGTGTTAGCAGAAGGTGAGCTCGTAGAAATTAGTGGAACACAGTAAATACCGTACCTTTGGTCGTTATCTTTGGGTGGTCTTTCGTTTCTCACTGTTGAAAAAATGTTTTTAGTCGGAACGCTGAAGTCAGTATTAGGAGTTTGGCAACAGTTTTTCAAAACAATAACCAAATCAGGTGCATAATCCAAGGCTCCAACATATCTGATATTATTATGTTCCCTCCTAAGAGAAGACATAACTTGTCTCTTAACTTTGTTTAAAACACTGGTAATAATGGCACCGGAAATCCGGTACCATTGTAATGCCACTGGCGTAAGATAAAAGTATTGGCAGAATGTCGCCTTCGCCGCCCCGGTGGCGCAGTGGTCTAAGGCGTTGGCCTCTGATCATTCGTCCGTAAGGGGTCCGGGTTCGTATCCCGGTCAGGCATGGATGTTGTATTTGTCTTACGGCACTGGCTCTCTCCCTTCCCTGGAACCAGTGACCCTAAATTAGGGACGGGCGACTGCTTATAGCCCATTGAGTTGCTCACGGTGGTCGTTAAACCTCCAATCAAAAAAAAAAAAAAAAGAAAAAAAAAAAAGGAATGTCGCCTTCAACTTTTTGCTTGCTTTGAATGCATTGTCTTAAATTACATTTCAAAAATTTGTACTTTTGCTTATGAAACTAGTACTGTACCTGAACAATTTACTTAAAAGCAAATGTCATTTTATTATCTAAATCAAATTTTAATGTCTTGCCACGCAGACACAATACTTCTCTCTCCTTGGCTCCCTTCCTTCAAGCCAGCGACTTTGCCTTGCACTCCTCTCTTACAAAGCAGTAGTCAGCCACTTTCTGCACTTTCACTGTCCCCAGGCAGTATCAAGACTTCTAGTGTAGCATTATACTCCTTTTTCTGTGTTGGAATTGCCTATTTTGTAAAGAAAACAGACCGAGCAATTAGTAGTGACCTCCCTCAGTGAATTCCTATCTACCCTTTTCATTAACCTCCTGGCCATACAAACCTGAAAAAGAGGCTGAAGCTAAAGAATTGGAAGAGTGGAGAACAATTGAATTTCCGTGGCCCCACAGATGCTATTTTGACAAGCTTTTTCTGGAGATGTAAACAACCCACTTCCAAGGGGGAAATACGCAGGGCTACATAAAATAAAACACAAGACTTATTACTTGGCAAAGTCTAGATTATATTTTAAAGTTAAATATAATGAAAAATGGCACATTTGTAACTAGGTGGGCAAGATAAATTTCAGGGTCACTCTTGCATCACCTTGGCGACATCCCTGATTTTCACAGTCTTGTAGAAACCGTATGACTGGCCCAAGAGATGTATTAAGATATACACTGACGGGGAAAAAAATCCCAACACCAAGAAGGGGTTGTGTTAGATAAACGACAGTTGGTAGGCGGTGAGAGTACATCTGTAAGATGACGTCTATGCAAATTTCGCGCTCGGCGCATATGTGTGGCGCTAGTAGCACCCCTCTGAACATGCAAAGCACGTTTGCTGTAAATACGCGCTGTAACGTTCGTGAGCATTAGTTATCATTGAGATTCGACATAGTGTGTTGATGTCAGTCAAGAATGCCTTTAAGAAGACGAAGAAGCCATTATTAGCAGCTCACGGAGTTTGAACGAGGTCCTGTAATACGGCTACGAGAAGGTGGATTTTCTTTCCGCAATATTGCAGAACGACTTGGCAGGAATGTAGCCACTGTGCATGATTGTTGGCAGTGGTGGTCAAGGGAAGGTACTGCGTCAAGAAAACCGGGTTCCGGCCTGCCACGTGGGACTACTGAGAGGGAAGACCGCCTTGTACGGCGTATGGCCGTGGCGCATCGTACTGTGTCTGCGGCAGCAATTCGAGCTGCAGTTGCCACCACAGTGACACAACGAACTGTTACAAATCGGTTACTTGAAGGACAGCTCCGAGCCAGACGCCCTGTAGCGTGCATTCCACTTACTCCAAACTACTGCCGTTTGCGACGTCAGTGGTGTCAAGCTAGAGCTCATTGGAGGACGGAGTGGAGATCTGTTGTGTTTTCTTTCTGATGAAAGCCGGTTCTGCCTGGGTGCCAGTGATGGCCGTGTGTTGGTTAGAAGGAGGCCAGGTGAGCGCCTGCAACCAGCCTGTCTGCGGCCGAGACACACTGGACCTACACCTGGAGTTATGGTCTGGGGAGCAATTTCCTATGACAGCAGGAGCACTCTTGTGGTTATCCCACGCACCCTGACGGCACAGTTGTACGTCGGTCTGGTGATTCAACCTGTTGTGCTGCCATTCATGAACAGCATTCCAGGGGGTGTTTTCCAGCAGGATAACGCTCGCCCGCATACCGCTGTTGTAACCCAACATGCTCTACAGAGTTTAGACATGTTGCCGTGGCCTGCTAGATCACCAGATCTTTCTCCAATCGAGCACGTATGGGACATCATTGGACGACAACTCCAGCGTCACCCCCAGCCAGCATTAACAGTCCCTGTATTGACCGACCAAGTGCAACAGGCATGGAACTCCATCCCACAAACTGACATCCAGCACCTGTACGACACAATGCATGAACGTTTGCATGCTTGCATTCAACATTCTGGCGGTTACACCGGTTATTAATGTACCACTATTTCACATTTAAAATGGCTCTTCTCACGCTTACATTAAGCTGTGATCTTGAAACCTTAATCGATTACATATGTTACCTATACAAATGTATTGCCGCCATTTCATTCCTCTACAACTATTTTTTCGTGGTGTTGGAATTTTTTTTTTCTGTCAGTGTATATACACTGGTGTGCAAAAATTAAGGACGAAGAGGAGAAATTAGCATAATGGCGGAACGAGCAGGCAGAACGGACGGAAAGACCACTCAGGAGATAGACTAGTGTCCGGTACGATAGGGCATGCGCCTATATGCAGCATGACGTGGGGGAGGGGGAGGAAGGGTATAAAGCACACGGGCGGTGTATGCTCAGCAATTCAGTGAAAGCTATTGCACGATGTACATCGGTTTGAACGACGTCGAGTTGCTGCCACCGTGTGATATGGCCAACAGGCAATCCAGTAGAAGACATCTGGATGACTTTACCCGAGGTCGCGTCATTGGGAAGTTGGAAGAAGGTCGAAGTGTGACTAGTGTGGCCGATGAGTTCGTGATCGCTCACAGCATCGTTTCACGAGCTTGGAGAGCATTTCAAACGACAGGAACAGCTGTCCGAGAGTTTAGCAGTGGTCGTCCACGAGCAACTACGGCGGCGGACGACCGGTGTATTGTCCTACAGGAGAGAAGAGTCAGACGGCAGACAGCGGGAGAAATCGCAAGGCACATGCAACAGACAGCTGGATGACCGTTATCACGTTTTACCATGGCCAGGAGAGTGCACAAAAGTGGTCTATTTGCACGACGACCAGTACGGTGTGTTCCATTAACGCCTGCTCATCGGAGACGGCGGTTTCTGTGGTGTTAGGAACACAAGAACTGGACACATCAGCAATAGGGTAGAGTTCTCTTTACGGATAAGAGCCGATTTAGTCTGACGAGCGATTCTGGACATATACAGATCTGGAGAGAGCAGGGAACATGCAATCACACCTCCAACATCATTGAAAGGGACCGGTTTGGAGGTGGCGGAGTTCTCGTTTGGGGCGGTATCATGCTTGGTAGCCATACTGACCTCCACATCTTCCAGGGAGGTTCAGTCACTGGTGTCCGCTATTGTACTGAGGTTTTCCTGCCTCACGTGCGTCTGTTTAGAGGTGCTGTGGGCCCTGAGTTCCTCTCCATGGACGACAACGCTACACCTCATCGTACAGTGGCTGTCGCAGAGTTGTTGGAGAGTGAAGATATTCAACACATGGATTGGCCCACAAGGTCCCCGGACCTAAATCCAATCGAACACGTGTGGGACCTTCTGGGGAGACGCTTGGCAACACGTCACTAGCCTCCAGCAATGATTCCGCAGCTGCGATTAGCGCTACAAGAGGAATGGGCCGCGATGCCTCAACAGCTCCTTGACAACCTCATCCTCAGCATGGACAGATGTTGTAAATCCTGCAACGCAGTTAGGGGTGATCATATCCCCTACTAGAGACTGGATTTTTCTTGGCAACCGCCTGTCACATGGACGTTTCTGTCTTCTGTCCAGTTGTGCTCGAAGCTACCTTTCCAATAAAGTGCCTTTGTATCCTTTGGATTCCTTGTTTGGACGGTTTTGCTCACCTGTCCCATATTCTTACATCTTGGGGATCTTATGGTATGATTTGAGTCGATGTGGAGCACTTCTGCACGACGTTACGTTCGAAAAACCGCCTCGTCCTTACTTTTTGCACTCCAGTGTATTAAGTCTATGCATTTCCAGTGCTTCACATAGTTGGCTGTAAAAGGAAAACGTTTGAATTTTTGTCAGAATTTAATGCTGTGGGATTATACTGGCAGTACTGCATTGAACAACACATGTTGGCAGATTAGTTGAGATATGACATGACAACTGACATGGTGTATATCCGTCACTGTGTATTGTTTATGTTTAATCTTGGAAAAACCTCTGTAGAAACATCAGAGTGGATTTGTTGATCATAAGCAAGAAAGCTGTAGGTGTAAGCACATGTTGTGAGTGGTTTATGAAGTTCAGAAGTGAGAATCACAGCATGGAGGACAAGCAGCTTAGGAGACAGCCAAAGGAGGCACAGAGTGCAGATCTGCATACTCTTCTGAATGAAGATGTCGACCACAGAGCTTCTGAATGAAGATGTCGACCACAGAGCTGTAATACAGTTAGGCATGAATCAGTCGACCATGATTTGGTGGTTTTATCCCACATGATTGAAACATCTCTTCAACAACAAAATGCTAGAAACTTCTGCATAGACCTAATATATTAAGTTTTCCTTCATATCTCTGCTTCCAAAAGTTCAGTCTTATTTATTTTTTTTTTTTTTTGATAACTTCCAATATGGGAAACATTCTGCATGCAATTTCTGTTTACTCTTATTGTACATTTCAGCCACTAGTAGGCACATGTTAGCATTTCTACTTGCAAATGTTTACAGATTCTAAAAATCCAGCTGAAAAAAGCTGACACCATTAACTGAAGAATATAGCACATATCACACATTTTTAAATAATGTGTAGTTATTCTGCAGAGTACATGAATGCATTTTACTTTTTGCTGGTTTTCTAAAAATCTGCTTTGAAAAATTCTTTTTATGCCACAAAACTTCCTTTGGGGTAAAACATCTCGTGTACACTTTTTGTAACTTCCATAGTGCACAGTGCTTCGACTATAGGTTAGAAATGCCTATTTGCATCCAAAGTTAGCTTTGTTTCCAAAATATCGATTAAAAGACTTTGTTTTTCCCTATAGGATAGCAACCACTGTGTGATAAAGATTCACATACTTTACCTTCTGATGATGCATAGCTTTTTCAGCAGGGGCACAATTGTTGATTTTTGTTTGTGGCCAAGTTTTTGTTTCTGAAATAGCAACACTACTTCACTTGACTGTCTCTCAAGAAATAGTTTGTGTTCAACTGTAAAATTAGGCAAGTATAAAATAAAGTCATTCCCAGTTAAACTCATAAAAGAAAGTCATTATGAATGATTTCATATACAATCACCTAGGAGTTATCATGATCTGTTATTTAATACTGAACTACAGTTTTAGATCTAGATATGTGAGTACCAAACAGATATAGTTCAGATCATGAATGCTGAACAGATGCAGTAATTGGCATCTGTAACTGGCAAGTATAGATGCCAATCATGTACTTCCCAGCTACAGAAGGAGATAGAGTTAGGAATGTCAGCTCATCCCTTCCATGCAGAGGAATGATATGTTTTGATATAGCTCGAGCTGTTAAGCCTGTTGCTGGACTATGTGGTAAAAATTGTTTATAGCAATTTTGAAGAATATATTTCATTCTTAAATTTTCTGTTTTGCATGTTAAAATTCTGCATTTGTGACTATGGAATGCAGTGTGCACAATTATGTAAGGGAGTTTCTTAAAAAATCCCTTAAGTCAGTAATGTGAAAATGTTAACTCACCTTCGTTCTTCGTGCTAGCTGCTTGATGTTCACACAGTATATATTGCTTATTAGATGATATTGGCTTAAGCTAGACAAACCTATATCCCTTATTCAATGAATTGGCATGAACCAGAATGAAGTAAAAACTCTTAAATTTTAACCGAATTTTATTAACATTTTAAGGGTTTTTACTTCATTCTGGTTCATACTAATTCACTGAAAAAGGGATACATAGGTTCGGCTAGCTTATGCCAATATCATCTAATAGGTAATATATATTGCTTGAACATCAAGCAGCTAGCATGAAGTCCATGAAGAATGAAAGTGAGTTAACATTTTAAGTGATTTTTTAAGAAACTCCCATACATAATTGTGCACACTGCCTTCCATAGTCACAAACGAAGAATTTTAATGTGTGAAACAGAAAATATAAGAAGAACAAAATATATTCTTCAAAATTGCTATTAGGAATGATATGTGTTAGGTTCTGTTAGTCATGGTGATGCATTGGGCACGTGATGATGAGCACTAATTCACACAATTTCAGTATTGCGAACGTGGATTTCTTGGTCTTTCAAAGAAACAAAATTGTTGTTTGGTTTACGAAGGGTAGTACTGATTAAGCCTGACATAGGTGCGGATTGAGTATTCTCCTTAGAAAATTGCTTTAGCTGGGAAGTGAGGGATGTCAGGCCATCCCTTCCATGCAGAGGAATGATGCTCACCATTGCATTATACCATAGAATTACCAAAATCAATAAGGTGATAGTATGAGTAAAAAAACATGTTAAATATTATTTGCACACTCAATAAAAAGAAAAAACATAAAGGTTCAGATGCCCCTCCCCCCAATCTTGTGGGGAAATTGCATCTGTAAACTACAGAATTACCAATTTTCATTATTTTTGTACTTTTTAACATCAAAGCAATTTGCTTCATTGTAAACAATGCACATCATTTGCATGACTGTGCTCATTTTTGATTGCCTCTGGATAAATACCAGTTAGTGCATAGTCTTTATTTTAAGTGAGAAATAAAGAAAAATTACTCCTTTCATCTATGTTGAACTTTTTTTTACACTTTTGTTGAATTTCAGTTTGCAAGTTCTGAATGAATACCATGTAGATTACTTCTTTCAAAGAGAAAGTCTTTTGTGATGTATTTGTTATTGAAGCAAACAAAAACTGATGCACATGTTTAATAATTATCTTTTCACAGGTATAAAATCTCAAGGAACTGTTCCTGGAGGTATTTATACAGACTTATTAAGAAGTGGTATTATTGCAGACCCTTATTACAGGAGCAATGATGTTGCATACAGATGGATTGGGCGAGATGACTGGACCTATTCTAAGCAATTTGATCGTAAGGTTTTATTACTTTTTTAAATAAGTAGTTTGTAACATTATATACATCACTGTGTAAAAGATTTATTTTTTACAAATTTGTGATCATAATTGTTAATTAGCAGCTGCTTGGGATTGAGCTTCATCTATACCTCACAGTTTTTTGTAAGACTTGCCATTACTGACTTTGATAAAGTTAGATAGGGAGAAATGGGATGCCAGATTTTTTTATGGTTTTGATTCACATATTTTTGTGTCATACACTTTCCATTCCCTGTCTATGGTTGTAAGCATATGTATCAGCAGGGTTGTTAATGAGATTTTTTTATAGTGGGAGCAAGATGACGCACACACACAACTACTACTACTACATATTTTTGGTCCGAGCATAAAACTCATTGTACTACTGTAAAACAGGACATGATGATGGCATCAGAAAAGTCTACAGATAAAATAATTGTCTAAATACAACCAGAAAATGAATGGGGGAGTCATTACATAAGTCACCCCAGTTGCATTTAGGAAAGCAACAGGAGCAGCTTTTCTTTTTACCAACTTGTTTCACATGGAATGCAGTCCATCACATAAGAGGGCATGGGGTCAAGGCTGAACCTTAGCAAGCTTTCTTATCTAGGAGGACGAGACTTGAAATTATGTTTCTTTGACTTCAAAATAATGCCCCTTCGACTTCAAAAATTACGCCACTTCAACTTTATTCAAATAATATGTGTCTTTTACTTTCTCACACACTGCCGTTATAGGAAAGTACTTGATCATTCAAAAATCGCACTTTAGGTTTTTGACAAAATTTTATTAAAAAATATAAAAATTAGGTAAATACCAAAGAGCCACACATTGTAAATACCAAGTAAAGAACAAATGCTATGTGAATGCTGACAACACAACACTCCACAGAAATGCTGAACAAAAAAAAAATTGGCACAGAATGAATGAGTATCGGATAGTGAACGGGACAACAAGAAGAAGCTTATGGGTTAAGGCTTGGAAAAATTCTGTTCAAGGTTAATCCCTTAGAGAACTTTCTGCGGCAGACCACAAATGATTAATTAGCTCTTCATCCCAACGACATGTTCAGAAAGGTCTTGGAGGTTATTCATATCAGCATATTTTCTATTCCTCCATTCACTGTTTTGGAAAATTATCTTCATGGATATGAGATTTTCACACCTCATAGTATGTTACTCTGTACTTTGGTTAGTTGCATGGAATATTGTATGAGACTAACTAAAGTCTTCAAAAAGAAAATACTGAAGAGTGTAGCTTTTTTTATTATTGGGTTGTCGAAAAAGTCATGACGTATTTTAGCCATGTTTTTCAAAGGTCATTTATTGATCGAAAGAACAAAGATCAATCAATGATATAATGCTCGTTTTGTTCAATAACCTTTTGCCATCTTTCAGTGAGCTGCAGAATACCTCGTTCATAGAAGGACCTGTCTTTCGGGGCGAAAAACTGTACAAGGTGCTGATTTACAGCCTCATCTGAATTGAACGTTATACCACGCAAGGACTGTTGAAGAGAGCGAAACAAGTGGAAGTCTGACGGCACAAGGTCAGGCGAGTATGCTGGGTGTGGCACCACATCCCACCCAAGCTTCAACAATTTTTGGTGGGTGATCAAACTTGTGTGTGGTCTCGCGTTGTCGTGATGGAACACAACACCTTTACGATGAACGAGCTCTGGACGTTTCTGGATGATGGATTCGTTCAAACTGTCCAATTGCTGACAGTACACATTCGAATTGATTGTTTGGTTCCCTGGTAGGAGCTCGAGAAACACGACACCTTTAAAATCTCACCACACTGAGACAGAACCTGTCGCTGATGAATGTCTGCTTTGGATGTCATTAGAGGCAAAGCTGCACGTCGGCACCTAGACCGTTTGCACAGCACATTTTTTATACACAATCCACTTTTCGTCACCAGTTATCAGTCGCTTCAAAAAAGGATCGTTTTCCTCACGTTTAATGAGCATATCGCAGATGTTTATACGCGCCGTCAATTAAGCTTCTTTGAGTTCATGAGGAACCCACACATCGAGCTTGCGTACGTATCCCAGCTTCTTCAGGTGGTCGTGAACACTTGAATGATGGATGTGCAATGTGTCTGCAATCTCTCGTGTCGTGTAATGTGAGTTTGACTCGATCAATGCCTTGATTTGGTCGTCATCAACCTCGGTGGGCCTCCCGGACCGAGGAGTATCGTTGAGGTCAAAATCACCAGCACGGAATTTTGCGAACCACCGCTGGCACTGACGTTCTTGTAGAGCATTATCACAGTACCCTTTACGCAACTTTTCACAAGCTTGACCCGCGTTCTTCCCTTTACGGAAGTAAAACAGTAAAATATGGCGAAAATGCACAGTTTGGTCTTCCATCTTCAACTTGATGTCAAATCTCTGCAAATCAACCAAATCGCTCACTATTTCTTTTAGACTGCAGCTAGAACTGGCACCTGTCGAATGCCATAGCGATAACAGAGCTGCGCATGCCTCTAGTACTTCCAAAACCGCCCAACCGCCATCGGGTGCCAAAATACGTGATGACTTTTCCGACAACCCAATAGTTACATTTTCTATTTTTTGCATCCCCCAGAGCATGAATTTATGCCCCTAAAATGACCATTCTGGGAGGGTAACCACCTCCGCTGCTGTCCCGTTAGCTACGGCCCTGGGTCGAGGCATTGTGATGTGAAATGAATGGCAGACTCTCTGCACACAGTGATACAATAACAGAGAACTCAAATTACATAGGCAAATGTGTTCAATGTTTCATACTACACATCTTATTTTTTGTTTTTTTACCAGCTTCTCCTTATGGAACAAAAGAAATGGTATTTGAACAATAAGTTTTTCTTCTGTTGTAATTTTCTTAAAATTTAAAGGAATGAGATATTAAATAAGAAATTGATAATTGACTGGTCATTAGGTTTGGTATAAATGTAGCTTGTAACATTTTAAAAATTTCATTGTGAATTGAGTTAAAAAATGATAAAAACAAATGGGAAGTGAATCCCTGGAAGAAAATATTTTTCACAAATACACGAGACTTACATACATACAATCCTGGCATATACATGCTGTCCATTTTTACTGTTTCCAATGTAGCCATCCTTCAAAAGACTTAAAAATTGCATATTCCTGGAATGGGAATCGAGCCTGCATCTCCCAATTTACATTTGAGCATGCTGCTGTTGCACCACCAATTGCAACAAAGTTCTAAGCAACTGAAGCTAAACAGATGTGGCTTAGAATTCTGAACAGCTCTTCAAATATGTGCTTGCCAAAGCAATTACCATTTCATTGTAGCACTGATGACCTTCTATATATACATAATCATATCAGAATAATATGACCCCCTACCTAATAATGGGGAATAACCATTCTTGGCCCAGATTACAGTGGTGAGACTGCATGGTATGGACGTATTGAGGCCCTGGAAGGTTGCTGGAGGCACACGTGCCCATTCGAACTGCAGCAAAGCACGGAGGTCCCAGATGATGATGTGGTTGTGGGTTGACACGTCGAATTTGTCGATCTAAATAGTCCCACAAATGCTCTATGGGATTGAGGTCAGGGGATTTCACCAACCAAGGGAGGAAGTAAACATCGCTGTTGTGTTCCTGGAACCAGTCGCAACCCCCCCCCTTAGCAACATGGCAGGGTAACATAGTCCTGTTGGTGGGCACCATCACCACCAGGGTGAACGTCCAACATGAAGGGATGCATGTGCTCAGCAAGAACAGCTCACCAGAGATGTGCTTGTTGAAGCAATTACCACTTCATTGTAGCCCTGATGACCTTCTATATATATATTTATATATATACCCTGCTGGTCACCCAAAATGCAACACCAAGAAGGACACGAGATAGCAAAGCCAGATTTACTGGACACATAACAACAGACACAAAGATGAAACGATTGAGCTTACAGGCCCATGAGACTTGCGGAACACGCAGACATCAATAGTTCGTGTGGCCCCCATGGCTGGCAATAACGGCCGCTACACGCTGCGGCATCGAACAAAAGAGGCTTTGGATGTGGGCTTGGGGTATGTCTGTCCAGGCTGCTTCCACACGTTACCACAGTTCATCAGGCGTAGCCTCGGTTGCCGATCAGCTACCAGACGTGTTCGATAGGTGACATATTGGAAGAACAGGCAGGCCACAGCAGCAGTGACACCTGGTATGTCGTGAAGAATTATTGCACGATGTGTGCCATGTGCAGGCGCGCGTTGTCCTGTTGAAACGTGGCCGCTTGCAGGTCCTGCAGTTAAGGGAGGAGTACAGGCTCCAAAATGTTGGAGATGTAGCGGTGGCTGTTGAGTGTATCGGTGATGCGTACCAGAGGGGTGCGGGTGTCATATCCAATTGCGCCCCAAACAATGACGCCAGGCGACGGACTTGTATGGTGACGCATAATGCAGGCGTCATACAGTCTCTCGCCGCGGTGCCGCCACACGCGGATCCGACCATTGTGGTGTTGCAAGCAGAAGCGGTATTCGTCGGAGAAGACAATGTCGTGCCATTCCGTAGTCCAGGTGTGGCATTCAACGGCCCACTGCCGCCTCACTCGCCAGTGGTGTAACATCAATGGTAATCGGAGCAATGGGCGCCGTGCGACAAGTCCCCACTCCTGCACACGACGTCAAACGGTATGGGCCGACACAGGTTGTTGCGCGACACACCCTAATTCCTGCACTAACGTTCGTGATGTGGCGGTGCGAGCCGTCAATGCCCGCCACACAACATGCCGGTCCTCTCGTTCGGTGGTGGGCTGCGGCAATCGCTCACGACGGCCCGTCCATCCGTCCCTCCTGCACCCACCGAATCCATACTCGCCTCACTGTGGCTGGATGTCGTCCCACACGGGCACCGATGTCTTGGTACGGTAAACCGCTGTTGTGATAAGTCACTATTCATCCTCTGTCGAACTCTGAAACGTGCTGGAATGACTGCCATATTCTGCGACAAGGCATCAGGAAGCTTCCCACGCCCAGGTCTGGCAGCACAACACACTTCCACTACTTACACCCTGCCTTCTGTGCGCCCTTCTTATAGTGCTTCTCAGTGGCATGCCGGGCGCACATGATTTGCATATGCCCTGCAATTCTAATCGTTTGCATGTCCTCTCGCAGGCGACGCATGCTGCGAATTTCAGGCCGATCGGATGCTTCCTTCTTGGTGTTGCATTTTGGGTGGCCAGCAGTGTATATTTGATATATTGACCTTTATTTGGACATGGATAGAAGGTTGTAGACACTATGATGAAGTGGGAATTGCTTCAACTAGTGCACATCGAAAGAGTTTTTCAGAATCGTAAGCTACATCCACTTAGCTTCATTTGCTTGGAACTTGGTTGTCCTAGGTGGTGTAATGGTAGCACGTTCAAACATAAATTTGGAGATGTGGGTTCGATTGCATGGAGATGCAAGTTTCAAGTTTTCTGAAGGACGGCTACATTATAAAATTGTATGGCATTATATGGTGACACTTATTCACATGGGTTTAAAAAATTTCAGCTAACTGATAAAACATCTGGCTAGGGATTTTTTTAATTTGGCTATAACCTTGGCTAACCCATTGATTTTCTTATTATAGCCTCAGTAACGCTCAGATAATTTTTCCAACCAAATTTCAATGCACATTGTTTGAAAATTGAACTTCAAATATTAGCTGCATATTACTTTTCTGTCTTCTCTTGGGCTTTTTGAAACAGAGGTAAGCATCCTTGTGGAGCAGAATTTTTTTTTTAGGAGCGTGCATGATAGAAATGAGAGAAAATAGTAGCCAATCCATTGCAGATAGATGATGTAATTTACTTATCTCATTGTAAAACTGAACAGATAAAGTTTTACTGTAAGAATAAATATTTGTTAATTGATAAATATTTCTCATCTGACTTTGGAACCATCCAGTGACCTTGGGAGGTCACTGGATGGTTCCAAAGTCAGATGAGTGTTTCTTGAGCCATTCCTAAGTGTTTGCAGCCCGGTGGGGCAGTGCATTTTCCTGCTAAAACAGATAACTGGCCACAGGATGCATGAAGGCCATGAAAGCATGTAAGTGATCAGCCAACACATGCTGGTAACATGCAGTTGTTAAGGACCTCTCCAGATACACTAAGGCACCTAAGGTGTCCCATGAGAAGGCTCCCCAAACCACACAGAGCCAACCTGACACAACGGGACCATGGCCTCGTGCCATTGATGCCACACCCTACAGCTGAAAATGGGATTTATCTGACCACATGGCTCAGTGCCATTCTGCAGAGGTCCGGTTTTGATGTTCCTGGCACAGGCAAGTCATAATATTAAATGATGAGCAGCCAACAATGACACATAAGCAGTGCATTGACTTCCGTATCCCAGGGTGTGCAGCGTACACCATACTGTTCATTCACTGACGCTGCTTGGGCCTCTGACATCTAACCTGGATGTGATTTGCGCTGCTGTTGCTAAGCATTTGGCCTGTGCAAGCCTGGATACTCTACGTCAACCCCAGTCATCAGTGCCGTGTGGTCAGCCACCACTTGCTCTCTGGACGCTGATATGTCTGTCAATGGTGTACTCGCAGTACACCCTTGATAAAATTGCCCTCAGGAACCCTAGGATTTTTATCACTTGGACGATAGAATGAATGACAACAATGCGTTCATGATCAAAGTTGCTCAGATCACCATGTATGTTTACCCATGTCCATTGATTACGATACACTCTTGGGAAGCCCTACTGTCCACTTAATTATTGTCTGCCTTCGGTTTGTGTCTGTTCCGCTCTGCATGGAGGATGCCCATGTAAACTGTCCATCACCCTTGTAAGGTGACAGTAAAAAAAAAGAAGCCAAAACTGCCTTAGTACAATTCTGTTTGGATAACCAAACATACCCAAAATTCGAAGAAATTAAGATGTTAAAAAGGAATAATAGATCAGAGAGACATATGAGAATGGAGGAGTCTATTTTAATCTATAAAAATAAGAAGGGAGTATGTAATCATAATGACCCCAATATGTTATCCAGTCATTGGAAAGAGTTAATTAGGCAAGAAAGTGAACTAAACCAGAAAAATATTCATAAAAGAAGAGGTAATAACACATAAAAAAGAAAATAGGAAGATTAGAAAGCATCAGCAATCTTTAACAATTAAGTAAAGGTTGAACACATAGATGGTGCCAGCAAGGTTTTTAGCGTCATATCTCTGACAGTGTCTCCGGCGAAAGGTAGTATCGGAGTATCACACTCCAATGGTGATAGGTGACCCACGAACAACGGTGGGAACATTGCTGGGCCAAAATTTTTGAGCATAATTAATGGTTTTAGTTGGTGCTTTAATGTCCAAAGTTTTAAGATCTTCAGGTTCTACCTAATTTTTAGTGTGTGTGTGTGTGTGTAGTGAGTGTTTTTGCATTCTCTATAACGGACTGAAGGACAAAACATCGACGAGGACCAAACAATGTGTATGAAATGTGCTTTGTTCCAGAAGCGGACCTCATAGGTAAGCAATACGTATCTGGAATACTACAACTTGTTTTGAAATAACGCACGTAAAAATAAAGAGTATCAATATCTGGCCTATTGTGTTAAGTCTAGATATGAACTGCAATTGTGAATTGTTTCATATTCAGTTGATGTACTTGAAGGCATAGGAACTAGAGATCAGCACAGACTCCTTTTTTTAAGGTCTGGGTCCCGTTATATCATTATTTAGGAATGGCTAGTTTGAACATTTGTGCAGATTTTCTGTATGTGAATAAGGAAAAAAGTGAAGCATATTATTTTACTCCTATTTATATTTTCATTATCAGATAAGAATGTTAGTGCTTCCTGTTAATGTGAACCTCCAATAAAAGAGAGAAAGAGATATATATAATTATTATTATGTGCCTCATATTCAGGTAACAAAATGTCCTTCATTTTCTTTTTCAAGTGCATCAAGCTAATTCATTTATTTCAACTCACCTTCATGTTTTCACCGAATGACCAAACATTCTCATTTTTTATATTGTAGCTAGCAGAACTTTAAATTTTAGTTGCCGGAAAACTTTTTATCATCAGTTTTCATCACACATATTAGGAAAAAATACATAGTTTTTACTTAAAACACTCACAGATGTTTTCGAGTTATGAAATACTCAAAAATATTCTCAATTAGGTAAAGAACAAAAGAGAGACTATAAGCCTAATCATTCAGTTGTGCATTTCCCATTGCATTAGTTTATTCAGTTAGCAGTGTTAAATAGAATTAGTTAAAAAAATGAACGAGAAAATTAACTTGAAGCTGGGGCCCTTTTTAGTGAAATATTTAATATAAGAGCCTGCCTGAGCTAGGCCCATGTTCATCTCTTACAGGAACATTTGGGATTCCATTGTTACCAGGTTCATTTGCCCTCTTGCCATTTTTATTTCCATGTTAGGCAGGTTCTGTTTTAGACAGGTAAAATAATACTTCATTTTCTATCTTTCATTTCAGGACTAGAAAAAGCTTCATTTTGGGCAGATTTCTGCTTTATGTAGTTTCCATCTCTTACAGTTTTTACTGTATCATGTTTTGGTGCTCTTTGGTTGCAAAGTATAGCCTTGTGCCAATAAATTTGAATAAAGATCTAAGTAAATACCTGAAATTAAGCTCTTGCAATTTTCTTTGTAAAGTGTTGGTACATGAACTCTCTTCCCCCTTTTATCCATTATTTAAAACATTTTTATTCATTACAGTGGAATGCGACATTTTGCAGAAAAGCAGAGTGATCCTTGTCACACATGGTTTGGATACTGTAAGCAGAATTTTTCTTAATGGCAAATTGATTGGAGCTTCTAACAATATGTTTGTCCGTTATCTGTTTGATATCAAGACAGAGCTGCAGGTATGTAGAACAGCATTCTAATATTTTAATGTATATATATCTATATAAGCTGACCACTGTATATATTTATATGTTTGGACTCTTTGACCAAATATGGCGCTCGAAGAAAGATTTTTAAACAAAGCTTTCCAGTATTCATTTTATAATCTTTCGTTGAACATTTCTTCAGCCAGAAAGCCTAGTTGTGCATTCACCTTCCTGCAACTAACTAGCTATTCTGAATGCTGGGTGGCTGATATATTGGGTCTTTCTCCATGTGTTGGTCTCTGCAGTATTGTAGTTTTATGTAGCTTTCTGCTTTTGTACTGCCATCTATTGAAAATGTATTACTTTAAAAAAAAAAACATTTTCATGTGTTTTTCCCTTTTTTCTTTTTTCACTTCATTCCTTTTCAAGTTCATAAGCTATTTCCATGGGTAGACAAAGTTTGTGGAGAATTAAACCCCCCCCCCTCATTTCTTTTCAAGGATAAATATATATTAACCATATATAACATACATGTGCAATCCAACCTCTTTTGTCACCATCAGTATTGCTTTTTCTCGCCTGGTCTTTGTAAGATATATACACTATATTGACAAAAGTCACCGGACAGCCCTTCAAGAGCAAATGAACGGATCCGCTGCATTGTTAAGATGCGCGGGACAGCTGCAAACATGTATACAGTATAAAAACAAGTCTGCAGCTGACCACGATCATGTCGTGCTGTGAAGTTGAGTGAAAATGTCATGGTGGGAGAGAGCTGACTTTGAGAAAGAAAAGATTGTTGGGTGTTATAATTAGTGGGTTGTTCATAAGAGAGACCGAGAGGCATTTAAACATACCTACGTCAATTGTTTTGGATGTACTGAATAAGTGGAAGACACATGGTGTGCCTGAAGCAGCAAAATGTACTGGCAGACCAAAGAAAATCAGTGATAGAGGACGTTGAAGCCTCAGGAGAGTTGTTACAGCTAATTGACGGAGTACTGCACAAGGCCTCTTTGTACAGGTGAGTAAAAATGCTGGAATCTCGGTATGTGCACGCACCATTTGCAGAGAACTTCATTCCATGAGTTAATGTGGTCGTGCGGCTGCTCATAAGCCTTTCATATCCACTCGGAATGCTACTCGTCATTTAGCATGGTGTAAAGAACATTTATCGTGGACCGTAGATCAATGGAAATGGGTCCTATGGACTGATAAATCCAGATACATGATCCATCAGTCTGATGGCCATGTGTGGGTATGGCAGCAGCCGGGGGAATGCTATTTACCACAGTGTACTGTTCCTACGGTCAAGTTTAGAGGTGATAGTGTACTCGTGTGGGGGTGTTTCTCATGGTGTGGTCCCGGCCCATTGGTTATTGTGAACAAACCTGTTAACCAGCACATCTATCTCGATATTCTGGACAATTATGCCCTACCAACTCTGTGGTAATACTATGGAACTGAACCTTGTTGGTACCAGCAGGGTAATGCACCAAGCCATTAAGCAAGGAATGTTTTGCCGTGGTTTGATGATAATTCCGTATTGTGTGTGGACTGGCCAACACAGAGCCCTGATTTTAATCCCATAGCATACCTGCCAAGTCTTCTATTTTTCGGTATATTTTGTCCACTGAAAAATAAAGGTTTAGTTTTTTTTTTTTTTCAATGTCCTTAGCATACCACAAACAAAATAAAAGTAGGTAGCTATTATATGTAGCTCTTGAACATTGTATATAGTGGCATTGTGGCAATGTGGTATGAAGATTGTACTAAGTTATCAGATTTTTTTCCCTTTTATTCCTGAGTAAAACCTATAATTTAGTGAAAATTATTTGTGTTTTTGCTGCAATGTGTTCTGAATATTTTTTGTTATTACCTTAGGCAAGTAACAACAATATTACAGTGGAATTTCAGTCACCTGTTAACTATGCAGAAGCTGAGCATGAGAAGCAGTTGATTAATTATGTAATACCCCCAACATGCCCACCTCCTGCTCAAAATGGTGAATGCCATGTCAATTACATTCGTAAAATGCAGAGTTCATTCAGCTGGGATTGGGGTCCTTCTTTCCCTGCTGTAGGAATATGGTATGTATAATTCTGTTTGAGAAATATTCATTTAGTCATTGTGTTATTGATTATTAAGGACAATACTTCTAACCAACACAATTTTCTTTAAAATATACCCTATGTCTTCCAGGTTAAAATCACAGATAGTATGAAAGGTTAAAAAAAGATATTGAGAGTGATCACTTATTAACAAAATACTAATATATATATATATATCATCATCATCATCATCATTGTCAACCATTATCAATCCACTGCTGGATGAAGGTCTCCCCAAGTTTCCTCCACAATGGTCTGTCTTGTGCCAGTCTCCTCCATGTCACCCCTGCATACTTTCGAATTTCATCCAGAGAAACTTGAAGAAGAGTTTGAAAATCATCCTGTTACTACTGACTTGACGAGTGGCGTGTCACAGGCGGTGCGCATATTGAAAACTTGTGAAATCGTTCATGAAATCCACATACCTTTGAATTTCTCATTCAAATTTTGATGAATAAATCTTATTTTGCTCAACATTAAGCCTGTTTAGTTTAATTTGCCTAGACTATTTAGTTACTCAAATATTTACAACTCAAATGATATCAAATTTTCTGAAACACCCTGCATACATATATATATATATATATATAGGGATGTAAGGTCAGGTGATGCGTAACATCACAGCCTCTCCTTGACAAATGTCAACCCCGCCTTCTCGTGGTGCATCCTGTTCCCACTAAAGGGGCTCTGACGACCGCAAATAGCGGTATAACTATACCATCGGGATCAGAGGAAATGCTATCCCACACTCACCAACCCGCTTGGCCAGCGTGGTGAGTTATGGCCAAACACCTCCAAAATGACTCTACCACTTAAATCTTGGCCCTCAGTCTCCGGCAGCTGGAATGTACCTGGCCAAGGCAGCGGCCAGTGCGACATGAAGGCAGAGGGTGCTAAGAATCCCCGGAGGACCGGACTAGGCTGCCATTTGATGCTGACCTTGGCTACCTACAACGGACGCTCCCTATCTTCTGATTCAAGGCTTCTTGAATTGGAAGAGGAACTACAAAGGATCAAGTGGGACATCGTCGGGCTGAGTGAGGTAAGGAGAAAAGGAGAAGATCTCATTGAACTGAAAAGTGGACATCTCTTCTATTATCGTGGGACAGATACTGGCAGAACTAGTGGTGTTGGATTTATAATACACAAGAAACTGAAGGATAAAGTGGTAGAAGTTGAAAGTTCCTCTGACAGAGCTGCACGACTCGTTATCCAACTATCGAGAAGATACCAGGCTCAGATTATTCAAACTTATGCACCCACCACAAGTCATCCTGAAGAAGAAATTGAAGAATTTTATGAGGAAATTCGTCATCTAAATAATAAAGGTAAGCAGCACTTGAAGATAATTATGGGAGATTTCAATGCAAAAATAGGGCACCGGCAACAGAATGAAACTTCAGTAGGTAAATTCGGTCACAGCAACAGAAACCAGCGTGGAAATACTCTCGTTGAGTTTGCAGAGGCAGAAGGATTTTTCATCTTGAATTCCTTTTTCAAGAAAAAGCCACACAGGAAATGGACATGGAGACATCCAATTGGGACGACAAGTGAAATTGATTTTATTATGTGTAACAAAAAAATTCGTCATCGAAGACTGCAGTGTGCTAAACAAGTTCAACACAGGTAGTGACCATAGATTGGTGAGATGTAAGATGCACCTCAACACTAAACTGGAACGTGGCAAGCTCATAAGACAAACAAAATGTATTGACATAACCAACCTTAAAAAACACCATAATACTTTCAAGTTGGAACTGAAGAACAGATTCTCTGCTTTAGAAGGCCTAACATCGGAAGAAGTGGATATTTCGGAAGTTAACAGAAAAGTAACCAAAGCTCTTATGGAAACAGCAACAAAATTAGCTGGGTCTAAGAACAAGTTGCATGTAAACAAATTATCAGGAAAAACCAAAATGTTGATGCAAAGAAGAGAGATGAGGACAACTAAAGAAGATGTGACTTCCAAAGTGGAATATATAGAGCTATGCAAGACAGCACGAAAAAAGTATCACTGAAGACGTAAGGAAATTCAACTGTGAGCTAGTGAGGAAAGCAATTGAAAACAACCAAAGCCTAAAGATAGCAAAGGGACATCTCAGTAAGGGAAGAAAACAGATTATGGCTCTGAGAAAAGAAGATGGTTCTATAACAAGAAATAGAGGCGAAATTTTGACAAGAGTGAAAGATTTCTACTCCAAATTATATGAAAGGGATGATACATGTACTCCAGACATCATGAAAGGTACCAGAGTTCTTCAGTCCTCCCAGCAGAAGTTGCTCATGCAATCAAGAACATGAAGCGGGGGAAAGCTCCAGGAGAAGATGGAATTACTATAGACATCATACAAGAAGCAAGTGGAGAAATTGAAACAGTACTCGCCCAAATTTTCACTCGATGCCTTAATGAAGGGAAGATTCCTGAGGATTGGAACAATGCTACAATGATCCTGCTACATAAAAAAGGTGACATTGAGGATCTCAGGAACTACAGACCTATCAGCCTCCTATCAGTAGTTTATAAAATCTTCACTAAAGTTCTTTCACACCGCTTGAAGGTAACACTGGACATGGCTCAACCGAGAGAACAAGCTGGATTCAGGAGTGGCTACAGCACAATAGATCATATCCACGTACTGAGAGAACTAATTGAAAGAGCGAGGGAATATGAACTTCCATTGTGCATGGCTTTTATCGATTATGAAAAAGCCTTTGATTCGGTGAAACCATCAGCAGTTACCACGGCTCTGAAATCCTGCGGTATTGAAGATGCATACATTAATATTATTAATAACATCTATGAAAATGCAAAGCGCAAAGATTCGGCTGTTTGAAAATACAACACACATAAAAATTGGAAAGGGAGTGAGACAAGGTGACACCATATCTCCGAAGCTCTTTAATGCCACATTGGAAAATGTCTTTCAATCACTGAACTGGGAAAACAAAGGGATAAAGATTAATGGAGATTATCTAACCCACCTTCGTTTTGCTGATGACGTAGTCATTTTGCAACTACCCCATCAGAGCTGCAGAGTATGATCCAGGAACTTGCTGACAAGAGTAAAAGAAGTGGGATTAAAAATGAACTTTCAGAAGACAAAAGTGATGTTCAATGCTTTTACAAGAAATGAAGATTTATCGATTGATGGAGAAAAACTGGAGATAACAGATACGTATGTTTATCTTGGACAGCAGATATCAAGTGAGGGTCACATTGATGAAGAAATTAATCGGCGTACAAAACTTGCCTGGAGAGCTTTTGGAAGAAACAGCATAATTTTCAAGAGCAATATGCCATTATGTCTTAAAAGAAAAGTGTTTGATCAATGCATCCTTCCAGTGCTTACGTATGGTGCAGAGACGTGGACCTTAACTAAAAGAGACATACAAAGGCTGCAGACAACTCAAAGAAGCATGGAGAGGTGCATGCTTGGTATAACCAGGAGAGATAAGAAGAGGAACTCGTGGATCCGAAAAATGACAAGAGTGGAAGACATCATGATCAGAGTTAAATCCCTGAAATGGCAATGGGCTGGACATACTGCCAGAAGGACAGACCATAGATGGACAGCCGAAATTTTAGATTGGATTCCAAGGGACAGGAAAAGACCCAGAAGAAGACCACATGGGAGATGGGTGGATGAAATTCGTAAATATGCGGGAGTGACATGGAGGAGACTGGCACAAGACAGACCGTTGTGGAGGAAACTTGGGGAGACCTTCGTCCAGCAGTGGATTGATAATGGTTGACAATGATGATGATGATGATATATATATATATATATATAAATATATATATAGTATGAAAGGTTATATAAAAAAAAAAATATATATATATATATATATATATATATGTATGCATTGTGTTTCAGAAAATTTGATATCATTTGAGTTGTAAATATTTGAGTAACTAAATAGTCTAGGCAAATTAAACTAAACAGGCTTAATGTTGAGCAAAATAAGATTTATTCATCAAAATTTGAATGAGAAATTCAAAGGTATGTGGATTTCATGAACGATTTCACAAGTTTTCAATATGCGCACCGCCTGTGACACGCCACTCGTCAAGTCAGTAGTAACAGGATGATTTTCAAACTCTTCTTCAAGTTTCTCTTGCATATTTACACAGAATTGCTTACGCTTTTGCTTGTCATCTGTCTTTAAGGCCTGAATGAGCTGTAGCTTGTCATTCGCAAGTGTTTCCATGCGACACGCCAAACTGTCATTGAAGGAATGTTGGTTACCAAACTTGCTCTTCTTATGGACTTCCTGGGACTTCGCAGAAATGTTTCCCGAACCTGCTCGACCATCTCTTCCACTACTGGTGGTCGTCCAGATCCTTTTGCCCTGCACAGACAGCCGTCCGCTTTGAACTTTTTGTGCCATATCCAAATCTGCATTGCAGTTGGTCCATTTGAGTGCATGAGGGACATGCTGCATTGTGTTTGGCAGGAGCTGGACTATCGAGTTGATGTGTGCAGTGTCACAGGTATATTGAAAACTTGTGAAATTGTTCATGAAATCCACATACATTTGTGTTTCTCATCCAAATTTCGATCAATAAATCTTATTTTGCTCAACATATTAAGCCTGTTTAGTTTCATTTGCCTAGACTATTTAGTTACTCAGATATTTACATCTCAAATGACATCAAATTTTCTGAAACACCCTGTATATCTTTTATTCATTATAAACAATCTCTAAAAGATTATACAGAAATAAGAAAGTAAGCACGAGTACATTTTAAGAAATACATAAATGCAAAACATATGAATGCAGGGCTTGAAAAATATCTGAAAAGTTACATTCCTAGCTGGGCATGTGTAGAAACTTTTACCTACCCAGGTAGAAAAAGCTGGATGCTCAAAGAAATTGTTTATTTTTTAAGATAACAAATCAGAAGCCTAATTTTTTTTAAGTTAAAACAAATATGATGAACTTTTTTACATGTTTAGGCATTTTTGTTTTAAGGGTCTGCATCCAAAATGTTCAATTATACACAAAAGCATGTATTTTAAGTTTTAAGGTGATGCTGAAATTGATACAAAATGATATAATGATTGTAAGGAGTGTGCACATCTCAACTGTAGAGCTTTTATGCACCTGCACATGTTACTGCAGCACTTAAGCAGAATGCTAAAAGTGTATGTATTATGCTGCCATGGGCCACCCCTTTACATTCTTTCGATATGCAGTTAAGTCTCTGACTACCTCAGCTTTTTTCATCTGGTATTCAAAATTGGTCGCAAGAAGTCATGCAACTCAATGATAGACGAAACAGCTATGCATAAAATAATGATACACAAGTTTATTAGTAAGCCTAGAGTAATTGATACCTCAGGTGATTGTTCAATGCTCCAGCAAACTGCCCTCTGTGGAATCTCGCTTTTCTCATGCGGGAAATTATCTCTGAATGCCTTTTTGAGTTCAAGACCTGGATTCTGGTCCTGCTGAAAAATAGCACTTCTCGATGAACTTGGCTGCTGTGTTACATGCTATATAAATTCAGTTACTCACTATGCAAATTCAGACTTAACACTTTCAAGAAACAACAAGGAAAACAGCAAAAGATCTTAATCACTTAATCCCTGTCAAAAATAATAAAGAATTATATATTGAAATAAAAGAAAAAAATATAATAATAATAAATTTATATATGAAATAAAAGAAAAAATAAATGTCTTTCAAGCAGTAAATAAAAAATACAGAGGATCTTTTCCATACATTAAATATCTTACAGCCGAATTAAATAAAATTGGTCAAAAATTTAAGTTCTTTTTTTTTTTTTTTTTTATGGTCAAACTGTCTGTACACAAAAAGATATATTAATTAACAATAAACACAAATAATTTTAGACTATGCAAGTCTTTATGAAATTCTAATTTCTTAAAAAGTTCCAACAGTTTGGTTTATAGGTAGTACCGCCGCCCGGGTGGCACAGTGGTCTAAGCGCTGGCTTCTGAATTCGTCCGAGAAGGGATCTGGGTTCAAATCCCAGTGAGACACATATGTTGTGTTTGTCTTACGGCACCGGCTCTCTCCCTTCAGTATGGTCAGTGGACCTAAATTAAAGATGCCCGACTGCTTATAGCCCATTGAGTTGTTCACGATAGTCGTTAAAGCTGCAATAAAAAAAAAAAAAATAGGTAGTGCCAAAAATAGATTAAAACATAGGCTTACTAAACACATAAGCAGTTGGCAGAAAAAAGAATAAAAAAAAAACAGCTATCATACAAAATTATGTAAAAAATAAAGACTTCCTAAATTCCAAGGAATAAAATTACTTGCCGAGCATAAAAATGAAAAAGAATTAAGAATATCTGAATTTTTATATATTAAAAAGAATACGAAAAATGTTTGTAATAACCATGATCTCACAGCATTGGCAACACCTTGGAAATTTTTGATAAAACTGCACCCAAAAAGAGAAAAATAGTCTTTAAAACTTTGAGAGTTGTATTTTTGCTCACAAGAAGGCAGCACGTGTTAGTTAATATGTAGTATGTTTGAAATTGTGTTGCTAATAAGCTATTGGTCAGTACAAAAAATGCACCCCCTACTCGTGAGTAAACTCCTTTTTTGTCATCTTGGAAGCCATCAGGCAACATAGCTGAGACGTAAGTTGAGGGTATATTGATGGTTTCGAAAATGCACCAGGAAGTGAGCGAGTACCTCAACCGACGTGAGGTTATACTGGCAGGGGTCAAAAATCAAGAGTGAAGTACGAAAGGTGTGTTTATTTTCTGTGCTTTTAAATTAGTTGGTATGTTTTTTATTAATTGGGAGTTTATAGTGGAAAAGGAGGGCTGAATTTAATTTTGAATATTTATTGAAAGTATAATAAAAGGGACAGAAAAAAGGGAAAGTTGTTTTTAACTTCTTAAGGTTGTATTTTTTTAAATGTGAAGTTTTGGTGTGAATGGTTGTTTTTAGTATTGATAGGTAATAAATAGTAGTAGTTTGAGATTATTTGTGTGCTTCTTAGTAGTATTTGTCTTTTGAGCTTCACTTGGGAAGGTCCTGTCAACAAATGTCGGTGTTAATACGTGCTTTAGATATGTAGTCATAAGTTGAGGTGAGTTTGTTTTAAAATTGTATCTTATGCTTACTTTTAGAGAATTATAATTTTTTGAAAATTAATTCAGAAGGTATTTTTGCAGTTCTCAAGCGGTTTTGTTAATGTTAACAAAAAAATTATATTCTTTTTTGTTTTTTAAGCGGGTGTGCTTATGTTATCATTACATCTGGACAATCTGGCAATCCGTTTGTGGACACCATATTTCCTATTTTTTCCGATTAGAAGAAAATCTTTCTTCATTGGGAAGCCAAGAATGTCAGAATCCTTGCCTTCTGGTCTTTTTCTGATACATAACTTTACCACTAGGTGTGTAAATGCAGATGCTGCCGAATTCAAACTATGTTTTATTCCATATCATAGCTTCTAAAAATCTAATTGAAATAATTCTTTTTTTTCTTTGATATCGTTTACAGTGACAACCGTTTCTTGTACCGTTTATTTTCAAATAAAGCACAGTTTTCCTGTTGGGACATAAAAGTATATTTCATTTTTCCCAATATCTCTGTTTCTCAAAGTCTGATTTGGAAAATTCTTTTTGCATCTGATTAGAGTATGTGGTGTGAAAATGTTTTGCATATAATTTTACATATTTTGTAATGCACAGTGTGACACAAGGGAATAATAAAAGAGTGGTAGGCAATGCATGTAACTAACAAACAAAATAAGAAGATGGTAGTGTATAACACGCTAGCATCTCAAAATGTAATAATCTTCTATCCACTTCTGTCTACCAAAAACCAGTTTCTACCAATAGCATTATTCCTTTCAATTCTCATACCTTCCACCAATATAAACTGTCAGCCCTCAAGTCTCTCATTCACTGTGCTCATTTGGTTTGTAACTCTGAAGTTAATCTAAAAAATGTATTAGCAAACATCTGCTTGATCGCTACTCAATATGGCTTCCCCCTCCGGTTTTCTAAATTAATTCAAAATGCTAAGAAAAACCAGTAGTTGCTCTTCAACCTGTTTCACCAAAAAAGGAACTAATGTTCACTGGCTCAATCCCTTACCACGAATTTTCTGCCTACAAGCTCATCAGTATCTTCAAAAGAGAAGGATATAGACTAGCCATTCGTTCTTCTCCTTCAATTTCTGTTATACTCCGTAATGACGGAGACCCAAGACCTCCGCTTTCTTCGCTTGGAGTGTATAAAATTCCGGTCAAGACTAACGTTGGTTTAACCGCATACATTGGAAGTTCCTTCCGGAAAATTCTCTCAAGACTTCAGGAACACAAATCTGATGTGAAATCTGGGAAACCTTCCTCTTCCTTGTCTCTACTTACCATTGCTGACACTTCTGCTATTCCACTTTGGTCCGATACATAAAAGTTGGCTCCCTTCCAAAATCGGTATGCTCTGAGGTTTAGAGAAAGTTTGGAAATTTTATTTTCCAAAAATTGCAACTCGGAGCTCCCCATTTTCGTTCCATACATCTGGAAATCTCTCATTGCATCACGTCACCCGGAGTTACCGTAACAAAACTTTCCTTTCCAATCTGGCAACGAAGCCAATCATAGTCGCACTGATGAAGGCCATAGTAATGACTGAAAGACACAAGGGAAACATAAATGAACTATTTCCAAGGTATTTAAAGCAGAAGCTGTGCTCCTACCAACTCAATTGAAAAAACTCTTTTTCCCTTAAATACCACTTGCCATGGAAAACATTTTGCACATATTTCCTGCTCTAAACACTGTGCAATTTTTCCTCTAAGTGGCATAAAGGTATATCTTATTTTTCTTGATATCTCTGCTTCTAAGAGTAAGATTTGAAAAATGCTTCCTATGCCTGATAACTTTCGTGACAAAAAATATTTTGCATATGGGTCATTCCATATATGGGTCAAATCAACAAGGCTCACAACCCGACATTTTTTTTTATGAAATTTTATATAATTGTAGTATTCATCAATATAAACAAACATGATTTTTTTCAGAATTTTTAATGCATCCGTTTTTGAGTTATTGATTTTTGAAATTTAAAAAAAAACCTGAAATTTCATCATCTGAGCAAACTTTAACTGCCAATTACTTGGGTTCTAGTAGAGCTAGGGTGATGAATTATGGCTCATTTTAAAGATCTTGAATTGGGCTTTCATTCAATATGCCACATAACACTATTAAAAAAATTTAATGTCAATTTTGAAATTTTGAAATGAAAATTTTAAAGAACATATATGTTTTTTAAAAAATCTGAAGAAATATGTTTAACAAACATTATTTTTCCACATATCCTGAAAGTTTCATAATGGGATCGCTATGGGATCACTATAAAAAAAATAATAACGTAGAACAATGCAACTGAAATGTGCCAGATGTACTTACCGGTTCCACCCATGACTGGAAGGGTATTCTTTATGTGGTTTGTATAAAATGTCACACTTTTAAACATTGTGAATGTTAAAGAATGAAAATAAACATCTAAGTAATTTGAAACTGTGTCCCAAAGTAATTCATTTCATAATTCAGTGTAAGGTTCTGTGTGCATATTTACACTTACAAAATTATTTTATCTTCTATATGTATCCTGCTTTTTTCTTTCTTTTAAATTTTGCCGCACTTGTATGCCAGTGCTTGATTTGCCTTCTTTGTCTCAGTCATTGTTAAATTATATACTCTTCCAGTAGCTGTTGTCGGGTCAACTTTTAACAAAACATCAGATTTATGAACCAACAGTATATCCGGTGATTGAGGATACTTGTATGATGGAGATGGACCATGTGGCTCCAGGAAGCTCACTTTTACCTCTTCTGTGTCCTCATTCACACCAAGTACACATCCCAACCACCAGTGCTCTGAGTACTTACTAATCACAAAACCTACCATATTTTCAAAACTAATGTTCTTCATCTGTTGCACATATCTCTTCTTTAAAATGCTCAGAAAGTGAGTAAGTTTTGACTAGTAATTTGTGTTTTCCTGCAGGAATGAAACAATGGAGTTTCTGAGTACCACTTGTTGTCTTTGCAAAAGCTATTCTACTTTTAAGGATAATTTCCTCCTCTTTGTAATTTTCTGTTGTTGCAAACCGAAAGTGAATGGAGGCAATATTAGCAGTGGCCCATTCAAAGAGTTGGCATGGGGTCATAATTTGATTATTATAAACAAGTTGTAAACTTGCCTTTGCAGCTAATCGCTTCACAGTACCCCCTATCCCATCACATGCATTTTTGCCATGTGCTGTTGCAAAAAATTCCATTCTGCTTTTATATTAAAGTCAGTCTCGTGGTCACAAGCTGAGGAAGTTTGACTTGTTTTTGTATTGTGAAGCTGCTCCATCCAAAAAATAAAATATCTTTTCAGGTTTTTGAAAAAAATGTGACTGCATGAAATTAATTAGGTAACGCTGAAAGAGATGGACAGCTATACTGTCGGGAATTAGGCAGTCGGATATAATCACAAAACTTACATGTCCTAGGTTCTGAGTTTTCTCATCTCGATAGTATATATCTGTAGGATGCAGGGTTGCTTGGGCATTGTTCCAGTGAAAACCCTGAGCTGCATCTTGCAATACAAAAGAATAATTTTCAGCAAAGTCACAAATTACTATGTATTGATTTTCTGTTATTGTGTCTTTAAGATGTCTTAAGTAACTTGACTGTTGAGTTGCTATAAAAGAATGGTGAAGCAGGGCTGGAAGTTTTCCAAACAACAGGTCCAAAAACTCCTGTGTGGATTTTGATAATGTTTCAAGTACTTTCCTTTTCTCTAATTGCATCCATTGCTTTAATGTCACATTTTCTATACTATTTAGATCAAAACAATCTTCAAATCGTTGCTTGAGCTGTTCTAATCCTGGACAGTTGTTGCACTGACTGAAGTAACATGCAGGTGTAGGGTTTCCACAAATTATGTTTGCAAGGACATCTTTATAGGAGTTTATTGGCTGAACAGTGTCTCCTGTTAATTCAGGTAACTTGCATTGTGTCATTATCAGTGTAACATTCTGATGCATTGTACAAACACCAACAGAATGTGCGCCACTTGCTCCTGCAAGAACGCAGTGCTTAGGGTGAAGTTCACAGAACTTGGAGAACCCCACCTTTTTCTCTTGAAATCTCTCTTTAAAAAGAGTATAAAAATTCACGCAAATTATTCAGAAGCAATTTTTTTGTACCTGTTGACACTCATTATCTATTTTAATGGAAACAAAGTATTTTTTTCCTGGCATTTGGCGGCTTACATCATCACTCTCATAAAATTCTTGTATACAATTTGCTGTGTCTTTGTCTAAAGTCTTTTCTTGCTTTGGATCAGGAGAAGACATGATACCTTTTCTTTTACTAACTTTTTAGCCTTTCTGGCCATAAAATTTGAAACTCTAAATTCTGTTTCAATTCGTTTCAGTGACCAAGATTTAGGTAGTGTACTCAATATCTGCATTCTTATGCTTTTATTTTCTGTGGAATGAAATTTTTCTTTCAACTGTCTTATAATTTCTGGTTCAGGAGATGAAATATCCTTTGGTTCTGACGCAGGACTTAACTTTAATAATTTTGCTCGAAATGCTTCTTGGGCTTTTTTATATTTCTCTTCAGGGTATTTTTTTTCTTGCAGGCGTTTTTTCTTGATTGGTGTTTTCATCCAGACATTGTAAACTGTTAAATGCTTCTATAGCATGCTCTTTTTCAGGAGTTGGTAATTCATTGTTTTCAGATGGAACAGCATGGCCTTCGGCTTCTTGTTCATTATAGCTGTCAGAAGGTGAAGAGGAATGTTCAGCAGCTTCAGAGTGAAATTTCTGGATTGCTTTACGACAACTGTCACAGATCTTTCTCCAGTTTTGAGCAACTTGTTCTGTAGCAATAGATTCTTGGAAACTGGTTGCAGATTTTTTTTTTGTTATATTTATGGTTTGGTTTCCCAAGGGAATTGCAACAGTAAACCACACGTGAAACTTTTGATGTGGATGGTCTGCTGGCATCCATCTTTTACTTTGCTTTTACTTTAAAACCTAGGAAAGAAACACAATTTGTTACCCTTATGGATATATATTAACTTTTTAACTAATTATAATTAATTCATTAACATTTGCAGTGTTTGTAAGACCAGGGATAACATTTTAGACAGACAAAATAAACAATTCCTTAGTCACTGATGGTGCGTTTAGTAACGTCCTTCTATGTTATTTTTTTTTAGTGATCCCATAGCGATCCCATTATGAAACTTTCAGGATATGTAGAAAAATGTTCGTTAAACATATTTTTTTCAGATTTGTTAAAAAACATGTTTTTTAATATTTCAATTTCAAAATTTTAAAATTGACATTAATTTTTTTTAATAGTGTCATGTGGCATATCAAATGAAAGCCCAATTCAAGATCTTTAAAATGAGCCATAATTCATGACCCTAGCTCTACCAGAACCCGAGTAATTGGCATTTAAAGTTTGCTCAGATGATGAAATTTCAAAATCAATAGCTCAAAAAAACGGATGCATTAAAAATTCTGAAAAAATTCATATATGTTTATATTGATGAATTGTACAAATATACCAAGTTTCCTAAAAATCAAAAATGGTCAGGTTGAAAATGCTATTTTTGCTATTTGATTTCACATGGAATGAAATGACCCATATATTTCTCATTTTTCTTAACATACAGTTTTGCCACCAGAGGTTGTAAGTGCACATTTCAATTCCCAACATATTTGCAGCTATATCTGCACATTTAAAAGTCCAATTAAAAAAAAAAACTTTTGACTGAGAAAACTTTTTGTATATTTTCTTTTTTTCACTATGAAACGTTTTTGTATATTTTCTGCTCAAAATAATTCACTATTTACTTACCTAATATTTATTGGGAACTACATTTGTCTATAACTGCTGTTCACATACAGGGGTTGTCCAAAATAATGGAAACACCTCGCTGAAAACTGTGACTTTGGTATGTGCTGCAAAGTAAAACGAACATGTAGCTACATTTGAAAAAAAAAAAGTGTTGCTTATAGTCTCAAGGGTCTCTGTGATTGCATTGTAAATCAGTGTTTGCATGATTTCATTCCAGGTGAAGGCACAATGAGTGACCCGTCGGAGTTTGAAAGAGGGCAAATTGTAGGAGCCCGTCTGGTTGGTGTGTTGGTAACCACAGTGGCACAGGTATTGGGGTACCGAGAGGTACCGTGTCGAAGGTCATGACAGCATACAATGTTCACGGCACATCATCTGCAAGACACAACTGTGGAATGAAATGAAAACCAAACTATGAGAGACAGAAGGACATTAAAGAGGATTGTGACCGCAAGGAGGAGAGCACGGCAACGAAAGGGACTGCTGTGCTTAATGCACATCTCCAAAACCTAGTGTCGACCCATACTGTGTGAAGAGAATTTCATAAGCACAATATTTACGGTAGAGCTGTGATTGTAAAACCCCTGGTGTCATGTGTGAATATGACATGGAGATTATAGTGGTGCCAGGAACATAATACTTGGACTGCGGACCAATGGAAATATGTCTTGTTTTGCAATGAATCAAATTCCACACTATTCCCCACCACAGGATGGGTTTACGTGTGGAGAACCCCCACAGAAACCTACAACCCAGACTGTCTCCTTCCTACAGTGAAGCATGGGGCAGTTCCATAATAGTTTGGTCCATGATCTCGTAATTTGCACCAGGTCCCATTATCACCTTACGCGGACGGATTACTAGCGGGACTATGTCACTCTTTTGGCCGCCCATGTGCATTCAATGACGCAGACATTGCTTCCGTCAGGGCATTGCACCTTTCAAGATGATAATGCCCCAATTCTCAGAGGTCGAGCTGTTCAATCATGGTTTGAGGAACGTGAGGATAAAGCTGCACCCCTTCCCTGGCCTGCACAATCACCGGACTTAAACATCATTGAGCCCCCATGGTCTGTGTTGGAAAACAGAGTGCGATCCCGTTATCCTCCTTCAGCGTCTCTCTAGGAATTGGAGCAGTTTTTGTTGGAAGAATGGTACAGCATACCACTTACCACCATCCAGGACTTGTATGCGTCCATTCCAAGGGAGATTCAAGCAGTTTTAAATGCCAAGGGTGCTCCCACACCATATTAGGTGCGTAAAACCTATTGTTTCACGGTGTTTCCATTATTTTTAACAACCCCTGTATGTATGCTTTGCTAGGCACCCTTTGCAGACCATTTTCTGTTAATATTGTGTACTGTTTTTCTTTCATCATGACTTTTGGCAGATATCATTCAATGAACTATGGAAAGCTTTTTTTGTGTGTGTGTGTGTGTGTGTGTGTGTGTGTGTGTGTGTGTGAAGTTGTGAACTTTTTACTTTATGTTTTTCTTATACATGGATGAGTCGTAAGTTTGTAGCGTTTCGCAGTACATATGGAGAAGCTCCACCGAACAGGTGGGACATGCACAGTAAGGTGGAATGTGTCCCACGCCTGATTGGGTGGTGTGCTCTGCTGCTTAGACAGGTAAGCACTCGCCAGACCCAACACGTGTGTGCCACTCATACGAGACGAGAATGTTGGAGGAGAAACTTGTTGTTCGTATGCTCCTATGCCATTATATTGGAAAAAGGGGTTAAACGCGACAGCTGTTGCAAAGGAAATTTGTAGTTTAGAAGGTGAGGGGACAGTGCACCCTGCAACAGCAAGAAAATGGTTCCAATGCTTCCAGTCCAGAGAACAGAGCTCATTTACAAATCAGGGTGTGGGAGACCAGTCACCACCAACACTGAAGCTCTGCATCTAGCTGCTGAACAGCACCCAGGAACTAGCACCCGCTGATTGGCAGAGGAGGTCCATGCATTGCAAATCACCATCGTGTTCGTCACCTACACCAGCTTGGTTTTCACTCCAGACATCTGCAAGTGGTTCCCCATGAGTTGAGCCCAAAGAAAGCTAAGGAATGTGTCCTTCAATGAAGAAATTGACACTATAAAGAAAATTGCTGAAGCCCATCAGTTCCCACCTTCTACAATTCAAAAGTTCCTCCAAAATTCCTACTTGAAAAATCTGTCTGCTCTCTCGCCAATAATAATGGAAAAACCACCATTCATTGGTTCCATCCCTTTCCATGGATCCTTCTCTTTTAAGATGTGTAAACTTTTCAAAACTATGGGCTGCAGTCTCACAGTGAAACCAAACCCTTCTGCAATAATGTGCCTGCTTAAAGACAGAGATCCTGTCTCACACTTGGACACCCCTGGAGTTTATGCTATTCCCATTTCAACTTCCTCTGGTCTCTCATTGTATATTGGAAGCACATACCGAAGCATCAAAACAAGACTTGGTGAACACAAAAAAGATGTTTCCAATGGTCTTCCAAAGACAACTTTGTCTGCACTAACCCTTGAAGACACCTCTGCAGTTCCCATTTGGAAAGAAACAAAAAAAGTGGCCCCATTCATCAACAAGGCATCTCTGCGTTTCCAAGAGAGCATTGAAATTTTGTTCACCAAAAGCTGCAATTCAGAGACCCCTCACCAAATCCCATTTATTTGGATCTCTCTTCTAAAATCTGGCAACATTTCCAACACCCCAACTTCAAAGTGTAGTTCTGGCAACCAGCCCATCCAGTTGATCGCGGGTGATTAAAGTCGTAGGATGACCGAAAGCTACCCCTAAACGAACCTTTTACCATACATGACTCTGTGTGTTTTGCTCATTTTATATGTTTATGTGTTATTGTCGCGTGAAGCCTGAGTTTTAAACCGTGTCACTCTGTGTCGAGAACTGCTGCAAAATCCACATGACAACCAGTTTTGGCTAAGAATCGTAATGAATGATGAGAAGTGGGTCTTTCTACGTTATTCTGATACCAGAAACCATTGGCTGCAGCCAGGGGATGAGGATGAAGCAGTGGTACAAAGAGGGTGTTTTGAAGTGAAGGCAATGTTGTGTTTATGGTGAAATTTCGAGGGTCCTGTCCTCTGGGAGCATGAGTCACATGGTCGGCCGTCGATGGGAGCCTATATGCCGACCAGCTGCAACATGTATATGATGTTCTACACCAGCGCTACCCCATGGTGGTGAACCAAAAGAAGGTCCTCCTTCAATTCGACAGTGCCCCGTGTCATAGGTCACGGATCGTCACCCAGAAAATTCAAGATTTGGATGGCGTCAATCTTGCCACTTCGGATTTTCACCTGTTTCGTTCTATGGCACACTTTTTGGCCAGCAGGCAGCTCCATTCCTTGTAGGCTGTAAAAGATGGCATCACTGAGTTTTGCATCCAAGCCAGCTGCCTGGTATTGCAACGGCATTGCATCTTTGACTGAATGTTGGCGAAGGACAATAGACGCTGATGGACTGTATTTTGCCGAATAGCAATAAGTGGTCAACATGTGGTACCATACTGAACACTGTACTCCAAAACGTTACGAACTTATGATTCACCCTGGTAATATGTATGTGTGCACTGTGATTGTTCCATAATTACACATGGATAAATGTATTCAGGGTGCTATTCAGTGAAATTAATTTGAAAAGTGATGAGAATGCTCACACTGCTCAGTATGTGAGGTTGGCTGTTGCTTGGATGTTGTTTCTTTTTAGAAGCATCACCCTTCATATGCTTCACCACTTCTGAAATGCTGTTTGCAGACATCTTGCACAACTTATTGATGATGGCTTATTTCCATTGTGTCAGTGTTGAATTTTTGTGTCTATCTTAAACAGTATAGTTCCATTCATTGTATATTCCCTCCCTCAGTCACATATATATGAAGGTGGTTTTTATTTTGGGGGGTGGCTGCTTTTTTTTTATAGCTCCACTGAAGACTTTGTTTCACATCTGTCTTAAAATATGTAAAATACCATTTTGTTTCTCTGCTCTAAAACAAGGTTTCTTACAAGAGCTCTCATTCACTCTCTTCCTCACTGTCAGTCATTGTCATCTACTATCTCTCTCCCTCTCACCCCCCCCCCTCTCTCAAAAGTTAAAAACAATTTGCTTTTGCATTAGTAGCTAAGCTAAATGAAATCCAGGAAGCAATATTGGAAGCATCATCTCAGTCAAGCTTACAAATTTGGGCATTGTTGGTGATCTCAACACTTTTCAAATTTCTTTTGTGGTTTGGCAAGTGGTATCATTATATCTGTGTGTTAATCATTCAGTAATTGTAAGGAATGTTTTTCTTCTCAAGGAAGGACATTGAAGTCATTGGTTTCAACACTGCTGTAATCAGGGATGTTACAGTATTTACTAAGCAAATGAGTAAGTACCAGTCTATTGGATTTTTGTTTTCTGCATATTCTAATGTTATGTATGTTTGTTCCAGCACACGAGAAAAGTTAAATCAGATCAAAATTTGCAACGAATTATTTTAGATGATTTTCAGATTTGTGAAATATCATATAAATTCATAAGTAACACTACACACACACACCTTCCTTACGCACCTGCTTACCAACCACTAAGCTGTTCTCTGAGTTTCAGAAGTCAGAAAGCTCATTTGCCAGATTCAATTTCAAAACTGATGGAGCTAGATTTGACTTACGGTTGATATATCGAATGTCTTCATTCATTGACATCAGTCTCGACACACAGCTTCAACTTCATTTTCGCCCATTAAATGTCTCACACATGACCTTTTGAGCTTCATACTGATAATCTTTTTCTTGTGCAGACATTCCTGAATCTGGTTCTTACATGATTTCCTTTGCCCTCCTCTATTTTTCTTTCCTGCCACTTGGGCTGTATAAATTCTCTTAGTAAGCTTCTCAGCAATCATGCTTTCAACATGGCCACACCACCTCAGGATATTTGTCTCCATCTTATGAACAACATTTAGCTTTGTGTTACATAACTCCAACACAACTTCATTCTTCACACAATCAGAACATTTCTTGCCGCAAACCCCCTGTAAGTAATGCATCTCTCCAGAACACAAGTGACTCCTATGTTTCTTCTGCAGCACACAGGTTTCACTGCCGTACATCAGAGTAGAAACAACTACACTTTCACAAACAGAGAACACACAAGTCCTGTGAAATCCTCCTAAGGCAGCTATAACATTTAAAGATTAATTCACTCACTATTTTTATCATCTAATATCTTTTCTCTGTCAAATATACTTCCTAATTATACAAATTCCTCCACCTGGTGTATCACTGTGTCATATAGACTGATCTTGCATTCAGTACTAAACATTTTTTGCTCAAAAACCAAAACTTTTTTTATTTTTTTTATTTTTCCTTATTTATACTTAGTTTGAATTTCATACAAACTTAATACATCTGGGGGACAACATTGTATAGCCAGGGAAATGCTACATATTTCAAGCAACATTAAATGTTGCTTGAAATATGCTGAAATTTGCAGTAACAAAAGTGTTGCATGTTTTCTCTAAGTAGCAGTATTAAATGACTTTGTTTCTGAATTATGTTTTATCTGTAAATTTATACAATATCTATATATTAATTCTATAAGGTTTTTTTACTGTTAGACCAGTTGTGAGAGAACGGCTGAACGTAAACATATGGTTGAGGTATCAAAATAAATGTCTTACCATTTAGATGTGCCAGTCGAAAAGAAAAATAAGATCGGGGCAACGGTTCGGGCATTGTGGGGCGGCAAAGTTCCCATGTAAAGTCCATGGGAGAAGCGTGTGGTTGACTCACGTGCTGTTGAATGCGGAAGTATGGAGGGACTCAGATAGCCCGAAGTCTCTCTTCTCAGCGAACCGTTGTGCAAAACAACGCTAGCAGGAATTTGTTTGAAAGTTCTTATCGGAACAGCGAACACCCAAAGACCTGATTGTGTTGTGCCATTGGACTGTGTGATGTATATACACAATTTAACATTCATTCGATCCAGTTTTATTCATGTAGGTTAGACGTTTCCCATTATGGAAAGATGTAAATAAAAGTTTCATATGAGTTTATTCTTTTTTAAAAAGCAAAACAAAAAAACTTATCGTCGATTCCGACGAGTTTCGTCTACCGGAGGGGGAAAAACCCAACTATTCGTCGATTCTAACAAGTTTCGTCTACCGGGTTAGAATCCCGGTGAGGCATAATTCGATCTAGTTTATTCACGTAGGTAAGACATTTTCCATTATGTAAAGATGTAAATAAACGTTTCATATGAGTTTATTCTTTTCAAAAAAAAAAAAAAAAAAAAAACTTATCGTTGATTCCAACGGGTTTTGTCTACCAGGTTTGATCCTGGTGAGGCATGGATGTTGTGTTTGTCTTATGGCACTGGCTCTCTCTCTCTTCCCTGAAACCAGTGACCCAACATTAGGGATGGGTGATTGCTTATAGCCTAAGTGTTGGCTTATGATCATTCGTTCGTGCTGGGTCCGGGTTCGAATCCCAGTGAGGCGTGGATGTTGTGTTTGTCTTACGCCACTGATTCTCTCCATTCTCTGGAACCAGTGACCCAAAATTAAGGATGGGCGACAGCTTATAGCCCATTGAGTTGCTCACGGTGGTCGTTAAATCTTCAGTAACAAAAAAAGAAAAAAAAATCACGAACCTGGACTATTGTTTTTACTGAAGTGGTTGAATGAATTTGTCAATCAAATAAAGCTTACATTTGTTGTTTCATATCAGTTTATTATTTGAAAAAAAAATACTGTCGATTCCGATGGGTTTCGTCCAGTTTATTTTAATATCTTTGTATTGTACTTGGAACTTACCTTAGTTATACTCTTGTTTAGTACATACATACCGACAAAAATTCCAAGTGATCATTTTCAAGGTATTACATCTTTGTCTTCAGAAAATTCTTGAATGGGGTTATTTAAGTAGTTGTTTTCACAAAATGCACTGGTTGAAGTTCATGGCTGACTGCACTGCTTCTTCCTATCTGAGCTGTAAGTGCTAACTGAACTAAAAAAGAAAAGTTCTTGACTACCTCTAAAACTTTTCTGGGTAACGAATCCATATTAAAGAAGCACACAAGGCTGCTTTGTATTTACTTCTGTCTTGTATGTGTGCCACAAAGCATATACCAGAGATGCTGTGTATACGAATGCAAACAGATTTTATTTATTAAACACATGTAATAAATTGTTGCATTATGAAAGAAATTAGTTATAACACTCTTGTCAAGCAGTGTCAATGTTATATAAGTGATTTGATTGGGGATACAGGAAGCCACTGATTTTTTGAAAAATGTACTTCTTTAAACATTTCACTCTTCATATCTATATTTTTCTCAAGTTAATTAAAAAAATTCTGAAGTTAAAGGCACTTCCAACAAAAAGAAGGACACTAATATTGGCAGAATCAGTGTGTTTTGGTTACATAAAAAACACTTAACATAACCATTGGATTTAAATTCTGACACAAAGAGCTTTTCACTTTCTTAAGAATTTGTCTTTTAACACTTCAGAAGAGTCTGATAATAGAACAATTTTAACAGGATTTACAAAGCCATTTAACTGTAGTTTTCTCATTTGGCAGAACCACATGTAGAAGCCATGTATGCTGGCAGTAGAGCTTGTGTACAAGTGAATGGTGTTTTATCAAAATTGTTTTCTATTAGTGCAGGAGTCAGACAGGGTTGTGTAATGTCACCATGACTGTTTAATATATTTATGGATGTATGCATGGGTGATGCCAAAATAGATAATACTCGTTTATGTCTTGGTGATATCTGTGTGTGCAGATTGCTGTATGGTGATGAAACTGTCCTGCTGGCACAAAGCAAAGGAGAGTTGCAGAGTATGTTGTCGTAGATGTATGAAGTTTGCATGAAATTCAGACTGAGTATAAATAAGAGAAAAACCAAAGTTAAGGTTTTTGAGTGAGGAACTGGTAGTACTGGATGTAATATAAGTCTAAATGGCACAGTGATTGACCAGGTGAATGAGTTTGTGTGTTTAGGAATCGACAGAGAGAACAAATTGGATAGTGAAATTAGTAGGCAAGTGAATTCTTCATTGAAAGTCATGTCATGGATGCTTTGGGAGGTTTTCACAGGAATGATGGGTTTTCAGGAGAGTACCGCATGGCTGTGTATGAAAATGTAATTGTTCCTACTCTGATGTATGGCAGTGAAACCTGGGTACTACAGAAGAAACATAGGAGTCATTTGTGTGCTGGAGAAATGCATTACTTACCGGGGGTTTGTGGCAAGACACAGTCTGATCATGTGAGGAATCAATATGTGTTGCAGTTGTGTAATGTAAAGCAAGGTGTTGTTAGCAAGGTAGAGACTTATGCTTTCGGTGGTTTGGGCATGTTGAAAGAATGAATGATGAGATGCTTACTAAGATTTTTTTTTTAGCCCAAGTGGCAGGAAGGAAGACCAAGGAAGTCATGGGAGGATCAGATTCAGGAGTGTCCACATGAGAAAAAGATTATGAGTATGAAGTATAGAATGTCTTGTGTAAATCGTATGATGGATTTCAGTGAAGCCTGAGTTGTGTGTCATGCTCACTGCAAATGGAGGTTTGATATGGCAACAGTAAGTAAATAATCAGTTGAAAATTTATCAGGTAGTTTGCATTTCTTTGTGGAGCTAACCTCTGAATCTCAGAGAACAGCTTAGTGATATGTATGTATTGTACATGTAATATAAAGTTTATGAAAATGGGATGATCAATGCAGGTTTTTTAAATATGTGTTTTGTGCAGTGATTGGAAGTAGCTCACACTACTTTTAGAGTAGCATGGCATGTAGCATCGCCGCAAATAGGAAAAAGTTCTTGTAGCAGTAGCACGCTACAATATAAAGTTCTTTGTAGTGGAAAATTACACTACAAATTGTGCTACTTTGAAAAAATTGGTTAAAAATTGTATTCTTAATCTCGTGACATTTCAAGACTTGCTAAAGTGTAATTGTCTGTAACAGGGGGTCTGAGTGTGCACTGCCTACAATAATGTATCTGACTTAACTTACACTGTGAAAGCTCGCCAAATTGTTAATTGGGAAATCTCAATTAGCCAGAGAAGACAGCGAGTACAGGGCAATCACATTAGTGTTTTTTTCTTTTCTTTGTTCTTTTTTTGGTTGGTTGTGGCATTGACGACCACACTGAGCAACTCGATGGGCTATAAGTAATCACCTGTTCCTAATTTAGGGCCACTGGTTCCTCCAGGAAAGTGAGGAAGCTAGTGTTGTAAGATAACACAACATCCGCCACTGGCTTTCATGAGCAAGCACAATATTCGCCACTGGCTTTCATGGGCAAGCACAATATTTGCCACTGGCTTTCATGGGCAAGCACAATATTCACCACTGGCTTTCATGAGCATGCACAATATTCGCCACTGGCTTTCATGAGCAAGCACAATATTCGCCACTGGCTTTCATGAGCAAGCACAATACTCGCCATTGGCTTTCATGAGCAAGCACAATATTCGCCACTGGCTTTCATGAGCAAGCACAATATTCGCCTCTGGCTTTCATGAGCAAGCACAATATTCGCCACTGGCTTTCATGAGCAAGCACAATATTCGCCACTGGCTTTCATGAGCAAGCACAATATTCGCCACTGGCTTTCATGAGCAAGCACAATATTCACCACTGGCTTTCTTTCAAACATAATTATGCCATTGGCTTTCATGCCTCACCAGGATTCGATCTCAGACCCTTCTCGGACGAATAGCCATAAGCCAGAGCTTAGACCACTGCACCAGCAGGGCAGCTGCACGGGGTATGCCACTAGTGGTTTTATTGAAGACCGTTCCTTGGTTGTGAAATTCGTTCTTTTAGTCAAAGAAACTTAATCAGGGATCGCATTCCTCCTAAAATTCCTAATATTTTGTGACCCTCCTTAAATTCCTAAAATTATACCTAAAATTTGCTATTCTTCCTAAAATTTTTCGTAAGCTTATTTATTAAAAATACAACCGTTATTAACGCCAATAAATTTACCATTACGGTAAGGTAAAAAGACCTGTTATTGTAGAAACACAGCCTATATGCTGTGCTGCTGAAGGGAGGGAAAATGACGCCATCGAGATGCACTTGCTTTGGGGCGGGCGCTCCACTTTTTGCCTTCGGACAGTTTTTGAGAGTAACAAGAGATCTAAGGGAAAAGGGGAGGGGTCATTTTCACCCCTGGTTTGCGCTTTGCAGACGAACTCTGTGGCATTCAGAAGATCGTACTTTATTTTTGTACATGCCTTGTGGAACCTCCTCTTTCTGCTGATGTTTTGTTATTGTAAACCGCAGGTGGGTGGAAGCAAAGAGGAAACGTGGTCTCCTTCCGTAACCTCCGGTAATGACGATGGGATGTTAGCTGAGTGTTATCGTGGCAGGCAGTAGAGCACGTGATCATTGACCTTCAATCATGCGTCGGCGACAGCGACCTTCGATGCGCAATATATCTCGGCTCCGACTCGCTTTGACTGAACTTGCGTGAGATGCATATGATAGTTTCTGGTTTTGCGTCTTTTATGGTGTTTGTTCTCTGTGCTGTGTGCAGGTTCAGTTCTCTAGTGGTGACCTGCTTTTTTTCTATCTTCTGACATCCTCGCAGCCAAATTTCGGGGGAAGTTGTCTGGTTTTGCAATATTGGAACGTGTTTTTGTACTTCCCTTTCATTTTCTGGTTAGTAATACAAGTGTTTAAGATGCCTAAATCCAAAACGAAATTTCAAGATGCGTGGCTCGCCAAAGAATTGGACGGAGTGAAGTTGAAAGAATGGTGTTCTGCAACTGAAACAATATTTTCTGCTAAGTGTATATTGTGTTCAGAAATTTTCAACATTTCTAATAGTGGCTTTTCACAAGTAAAAGCGCATCATAAAGGAAAAAAACATTTGCAGAAATTTCAAAGTAAATTTCAAAATAAGTCCATCCTTGAAAGCCTTTGGAGGACGGGATCTTCAGCCCAAAACAAATATTAGTAGTGAAGTACTGAGTCATGATTTACAGTTGGCTAAAGCCGAAGCATTATGGGCCATGAAAGTTGCTAAGGACAATATGTCTTTTGTTTCATGCACTGAAACAGTTGAACTTTTCAAAGAAATGTTTCCTGATTCTGCTATTGCAGCCAAAATGCAACTTAAAGAAAAAAATGTTGCTTATGTGATATCACATGGATTGTCAAAATATTTTGAAGAGGATTTGAAAAAAGACATTGCATCTAGTAGCCCAGGAAAGGTTACTATAGCATTTGATGAAACTACAAATGCACAAGCGAAACGGCAGTTGGATGTGTATCTCAGGTACTGGTCTTCAGAAATAAATTCAGTTTCTTGCCGATACCTAACAAGCGTTTTTCTGGGTCATGCAACAGCAGATATTTTGCTAAAAGAAATTCTTGATGTGTTATCATCCTTCAATATTTCGTTGAACAGAATTATTTGTGTATCCATGGACAGCCCAAATGTAAATAAGTGCTTTTTACGCAAATTCAATGAAGTTGTAAAACAAACAGGCCAGAAATCTTTGGAACTAGGTTTTTGCAACCTACATGTTGTTAGTAATGCATTTAAAATTTTTTTGACAAGCTTAAATATAGATTTTGACGAATTTGCTACTGATATGCATAACTTTTTAAAGAATAGTGCTGCAAGACGAGAGGATTATAAATCTGTCGAGGATATAACATTGGTCACAGCCAAATTTCTTTTGCGTCATGTCAGCAACAGATGGTTAACTGTTGGTTCTGTAGCCCAGAGGCTCTTGGATCAATGGCTAAATATTACAGAATATTTTTTAAACTTCTTGCCATCTCAAAAAATATTTGAAAAACAACTATGCAATTCGGCAAGGTATAAAAGAATTCACTGTTTCCTGAAAAATGAGCTAACTCCTTGCTATTTAGCATTAATTTCATTTTCACACCAAAATTTTGAAAAGTTTTCATTATGTTATCAGAGTGAAGAACCAAAAATACACCAGTTATATTCTGATTTAAATACTTTAATGAGGAATGTTATAGCTCAGTTTATCCAAGATGATGTTATTGCAGGGAAATTTGAAGACCTAAAGAATGTAGATTTTGAAAACAAAAATTCATGGAAAACACTAGGGGAGTTAGAAGTTGGTATGAAGACAAAAAATCTCCTCAGGAATGTTCAGGAGACCAGGCAGAAATTATTTCTCTTAGATGCAAGATCATCACTAATTGCAACCACAAAATATTTAAAGTCAAATTTGCCATTCTGCAATCAAAAGCTAAGAGACATAGAAGTTTTAAAGGTAAAAGAACCAAAGAAAGAGTCAACTCAACTTTCAGTCACTGAAGGACTTTCGGAAATAACCAGAATTTCAAGTGTTTTGCATCTTTCTGAGGAACAAATTGATTGAGTAAGAGAAGAGTGGAAACTTTTAAATTGCGATAAGCCAACTCTAGATGAACTAGTGAAATTTTCAGAGGAAGGGCATATTCCAGTGCGTATTGATCATTACTGGCGTAATATATTTAGTATTAAAGACTCTAGCGGAAAAGAAAAATACTCAAATCTTGCTAAACTCATCAAGTCAATATTAGTTTTACCTCATGGTAATGCTGATGCAGAAAGGGGATTTTCGGTTAACACTGCTCTGTTAAGGAAGGACAAGGCTAACTTAAAAGACTCAACTATAACATCATTAAGAATAGTTAAAAGGGGCCATTAAACACTATGGATGTGTAAGTAAAGTTCCCATAACAAGAAATTTGTTAAATAGAGTTCGTGATTCACATAAATTTTATAAAGAGTATGTTGATAAGCTGAAGGAAGAAGAATAAAAAAGGTAAAAGAAAAGGAAGCAGAAAGAGAGGGAAAATAAAGAAAAGCAGCTAGAGAAAAAAAGAAAAGCTGAGTTTGATGACAAAATAAAAGAAAATGATGCAGAAATAAATAGGCTTAAAAACGATAAAGAAGCCTCCCTAGCAGTAATTCAAGAGGGAACAGAAAGAATGAGAAAAGCTGTAGAAAAACAAAATACTGTTGAAATAGCAGTTGCCTCTAACTTGATCATACAAGGTTCAGCTGAAATAAAGAAAACTGAAAGTAAATTAGTTGTGGTGGAAGCAGAAAAAGATAGGCTAATCAGGAAAAGGTTAAAACAATAATATGAAAAAAGTAATTCAGTGAACAATTGTACATAGTTCTTGGTTTTCAATTACCTTTTTAGGATATTATAATTTAATGTGAAACCTGAAAACTTTACTGTGAAAATCGTGAATTGCTTCTGGTTCAACAGCATATTAATGTTCAAAGTGAAACTTGAATGTGGTAAATATACTTGAATATGATAATAACACATGAAAAGATAAGAACTGAACATTAGAAGTAAATCATACTTAAACTTTAGACATTAGACGTTATGCAAAAAATTTGGGTGTGAACTTCGACCATATATACTAATGGACTGCGTATTGGCAATAGCTGCATCAAAGCCGCCATGGCTGAAACATTGGGCACGTCATCATCAGACTCCAAATTTCGTGTAAAAATGCTGTTATGATTACTAATTTACGCTGCAGAACTTCAGTGTTTTCGGTGTATTATGTGACTGCGCCTCATATATAATGAAAACTCTTCAGGTAAGTTTACTTATGAGCTATATACATGCATGATCGGGTTGTTTACATTTTGTGATTTATAATGTGATGAACATTTGCGAAGAATTTGGAACATGCATTCCATTTTTTTCTTAAGTTACTATATTTTTATATCAATAGCTGCAAGTTTCTGGTTAAGTAATTGAACTTTATTGACTTAGGTATTTAATTCGTTTCTTACCCATGAAAAATCATAGAACTTTATTTACTATATCGCTCAGAGCAACCATAAGCACAGCAGGTGTAACCCATCTTTTTGACTGTTGTCATGTGATTTTATGTTGGAGCCAGAAATTTTGATGTCATGCGCAGTCTATCAGTGTATATGGTTGAAGGGTGTGAAGCAAACTCTTTACAATGTATACAAAGTTGTTTTACTAGATGTATTCAAATATACATCTAGTTTTTATTGAAATACACTCCTAAAATTTTTCTAAAAAGTCCTAAAATTTTCCTAAAATTTTTCTAAGAAGTCCTAAAATTTTCCAGAAGTATGCTATGATCCCTGCTTAATTCACAGATATGCTACAGTAGAATGACACATGGCTTTTAACTGAATTCTCTGGGCTTCTCAGCTGGTCTGTCTAGCTCGAAATATGCAACACTGTGTCAAAATGTGTAAGATATACAAAGATAAATTACTTGTGTAGTTTACCTTGGTTTTTAACTCTTAATACCATATGCAATAATGTAGATGTAAATGTTATCTTCAGAATTTGCACATTTAGTTTAAATCTATACATAAAAAAATAGCAATACTTGCTACTTTTCAAAAACAGTAGTGTAGCTATCTACTTTTCAGAAAAAGTAGTTGTAGCAAGCTACTTTTAAAAAGTAGCTTCCGAATCACTGATTTTGTGCATGCAATGGGTAGATAAAATAAAAGAAAAGATGTTAAAAGTGACGGTCTTTTTATTTGAGGAAGTCCTAATCAAATAAAAAAATATGTTGATTGGGTGTAAACAAGTGGACATAACATTTTTCCTGGATAAATAGATAAGTTTCGATATATGTAAACTGAAGCCTTAATTTGCAATGAACTACTAGACATTCAGATTTTTTTTTTGTTGGTGAGTAAAGAAAATAAAACAATGAAAACTAATCACTAAAAACTACTTTGAATTTGCGTTAGTGAATAATAAAAGGTGATCCTAGTTTATTCTTTCAGTTTGAACATGTTCTTTGGCCTAGTAAAGCAATGATTGCAGAACATTTTGAGAGACATCAGTTTAAAAGTAAATTGTAATATAGAATTGGGAAACGAATTTTCCCAAAGAAATAATTCTTCATAAATACATGGTAGGCATTGTAATGCTATTATTGGCATATTTTCACTGTATTCCATGTAACCACTTCCTTTAGAAAACTTGAAAATTTTCATTTCCCTGCTCCAGGACGATGAAAATTTTCAAGTTGAAGTGATTGCATGGAATACAGTGAAAATATGTCAAATAATAGTAAATTGTAATTTAGATGTATACAGTACAAGCTGTTTTTGGTGAAACCATCTAGCATTTTAGTTGCTCCAAGCACACAATGCTCCTTACATGTTTAAAATAAATAAAGTCAGATATCTCTCTTTAGGTAATAGAAAATTACTCTTTCTTATACATTTGAATGTAGTTTTAATGATTTCTCATGTAGCTGAACGTACACTATGAAAATTATCTGTACACATGTCTGTTTCACATTGTTACTTATCTCATGCAAATGTTAATCCCCCTTCAGTTGTTGTAACACATTCTGTTCTTCAAGCTAAGCTTTCCTATAAAAAACAACAGCTGCAGTTGGTATAGTTTTCAGTTCCTGAGGCAGAAGGTGATCGTGTTAGTCTGGCCATCATGTGATATTCTACTTCTTCCCATAGGTACTCTGGGTTCAAATCTGACTCAAGCCTCCCAGGTGGCTGAGCAGTCAGAAGTGCAAGCTGTAGGTCAATCATCTGAGTTGGGCTTGGGTTCTAGTTCTTGATGATGGATGGTACTGTATGTATGAATGTTTATTAGACAAATACTCTATGTGAAACTATTCATTTGAAATAAAAAGAAATGTGGTGCAGAATAATTCTTAGGCATAATGAGCACACCTTTTGAATATAAAAAGGTATGGTAATATAAATGAAAATAATCATTGAACATTTACTGGTATACAAAATCTTATAACAATGGTTTATTATAACCAACAGTGAGTTTATCATGAAGAAGGTAGTCCAGTACAAAAAGAACATTTTAAATCTGTCTTTTAGAAGCAGGAAAATGGTTTCAAGCAGCAATATCCATTTGCACCCCTACCAAGAAATATAATTACAGTAGCAGAAAATTCATGGAAAATGTTATTCATTAAAAAATCTATACATACATACATACCACTAAGCTGTTCTCTGGGATTCAGAGATTAGCTCCACAAACAAAAAACAAACTACCAGATAATTTTTAACTCATTATTTACTTACTGTTGCCGTATCAAACTTCTCCATTTACAGCGAACTTGACATGCAACTCAGGCTTCACTGACATTCATCACATGACATACACAAGATCTTCTATACCTCATGATCTTTTTCTCATGCAGACACTCCTGAATCTGATCCTTCCATGACTTCCTTGACTTCCTCTGCCATTTCCTTTCAGCAACTTGGGCTAAAAAAAATTTCTTAGTAAGCATCTCATCACTCATTCTTTCAACATGCTCAAACCACTGAAGCATATTAGTCTCCACCTTGCTAACAACATTTTGCTTCACATTGCACAACTGCAACACATCTTTATTCTCACATGATCAGAACATGTCTTGCCACCCCCCCCCCCCCCCCCACACACACACACACCCCTCCCGTAAGTAACTCATTTCTCCAGCACACAAATGACTCCTATGTTTCTTCTGTAGTACCCAGGTTTCACTGCCATACATCAGTGTAGAAACAATTACCCTTTCATACACAGCCATGTGGTACTCTCTTGAAAACCCATCATTCCTGTGAAAACCTCCCAAGGCAGCTATGACTTTCAATGAAGAATTCACTCACCTACTAATTTCACCATCCAATTTGTTCTCTCAGTCAAACATGCTTCCTAAACACACAAACTCATTCACCAAGTTAATCACTGTGCCATTTAGACTTATATTACATCCAGTACTACCAGTTCCTCGCTCAAAAACCATAACTTTGGTTTTTCCCTTATTTATACTCAGTCTGAATTTCATGCAAACTTCATACATCCAAGACAACATACTCTGCAACTCACTTTTGCTCTCTGCCAACAGGGCAGTGTCATCAGCATACAGCAATCTGCACACACATGGATAACACCAAGACATAAACCAGTATTATCTATTTTGGCATCATCCATGCATGCATCCATAAATATATTAAACAGCCATGGTAACATTACACAACCTTGCCTGACTCCTGCTCCAATAGAAACCCAATTTGATAAAACACCATTCACTCGTACACAAGCTCTACTGTCAGCATGTTTAGCTTTTACACTATTAAGTAGATTCCCAATAACACCATATTCATTCAATACCTTCCACAGAAGTGTCCTATTTACTCTGTTGTAAGCTTTCAACAAAATCTATGAAGGCAACAAAAACTTTCTTACCAACAGCCAGATACTTTTCAATCATCATGCTTAATGCAAAAAAATTAGTTAATGCAGCCTTTACCAGGCATGAAACCACTTTGAACATCCCACACTTTCACTGATGTAAGACCCTGTACTTTTTCAATAATGATCTTACCAAAACACTTACCCTGGTGCACTCAGTTGGCTAATACCACTAGTTCTTGTTGTCAGTCTGATCACTTTTTCCCTTATACAAGGGAACAATGATAGCATCCTTCCAATCCTGAAGGACCATTCCTAACTCGCAGCATAACTGGCAAATTTCAGTTAACTAGTCAATTACAGAGTCACCACCATATTTCAACATCTCAGCAATTATGCCATCAACTCCCAGAGCCTTACCATTCTGAAGAGATGTTAGAGCTTTACACACCTCTTCTCGTGAGATCCCTCCTGTGCTTCCATCCTTCACTGTGACATCATCTGCTTCTACCTCAGAATCACCTTTGCTTTCTTGATCTAATAACTCACAGAAGTATTCACCCTGTCTTTCACTTAACTCATTGGGCTCCCATATCATTTCCCTGATCCTGTTCTTCACACAACTTATAACTTTGTTTCCCCTATTTTTCCTGAGAGTCATGTACTTCCAGAAAGTCTTTCTATCTTTCCAAAAGGCCAATTAATGCCTTTCCACCTTGTCCTTCCTATCTTTTTGCTTTACTCTGGCGAATCCATGGCTCGTACACTACTTGAAAACCTTGAAAAGTCCTTGAATAAAAAGGTCATTTTCAAGTTCTTGAAAGTACTTAAAAAAAATTTAAGGCTCTGTAAATAGTACTTGATTTTTTTTTTTGTTCTTTGTTCTTTCAGTAATGATATGAAAGAGCATTTGTTAAATAATTGTTTGTGCTGAAAAGATGTATAGAAAATTTCTGTGTAGTTCTGACAAAAACACTAAGCTGATCAAATAGCGCAGAATTTGCGTTCAACGCGGCAGTGTGAGGACAGCTGGTACCACCTTGGCTATGATATGACTACAGAGTAAAGCGTCAGCCATGTGAGTAAAATAAGGGGAATGAGGAGTTCATATTCCCTCATTCTTTCAATTAGTTCTCTCAGCATATGGATAAGATGTATAGTGCTGTAGTCACTCCTGAATCCAGCTTGTTCTCTCCGTTGAGCCATGTCCAGTGTTACCTTCAAGAGATGTGAAAGAATTTTAGTGAAGATTTTATAAACCACTGATAGGAGGCTGATGGGCCATTAGTTCCCGATATCCTCAATGTCATCTTTTTTATGTAGCAGGATCATTGTAGCATTGATCCCAATCCTCAGAAATCTTCCCTTCACTGAGACATCTAGTGAAAACTTGGACGAGTTTAATTTAAATTTCTCCACTTGCTTCTTGTATGATGTCTACGGTAATTCCATCTTCTCCCGGAGCTTTCCCCCATTGCATGTGTAACTTCTGCCAGGAGGACTGGAGGAACTTTGGTACTGTTACCTTTTGTATTGTCTAGAATGGATGTATCATCTCTTTCATATAGTTTTGAGTAGAAATCTTTCGCTCTTGTCAAAACAGTGTCATCTTCTTTTCATACATACATACATACATATCACTAAGCTGTTCTCTGAGATTCAGAGGTTAGCTCCAAAAAGAAATACAAACTTCCAGATATTTTTATTTATTGTTGTCTTATCAAACTTCTCCATTTACAGCGATCTTGACATTCAACTCGTGCTTCACTGATATCCATTACACGCCGTACACAAGATCTTTTATACTTCATACTCATAATCTTTTTCTCATGCAGACACTCCTGAATCTGATCCACCCATGTCTTCCTTGGCCTTCCTCTGCCTTTCCTTCCTGCCACTTGGGCTGAAAAGATTTTCTTAGCAAGCATTTCATCACTCATTCTTTTAACATGGCCAAACCACCGAAGCATATTGGTCTCCACCTGCTAACAACATTTTGTTTCACATCACACAACTGCAATACATCTTCATTCCTCACACAATCAGATCGTGTCTTCCCACAAACCCCACATAAGTAACGCATTTCTTCAGCTCACAAACGACTCCTATGTTTCTTCTGCAGTACCCAGGTTTCACTGCCATACATCAGAGTAGGAACAATTACTGTTTCATACACAGCCATGTGGGACTCTCTAGAGAACCCATCATTCCTGTGAAAACCTCCTAGAGCAGCTATGACTTTCAAAGAAGAATTCACTCGCCTACTGATTTCACCATCCAACTTGTTCTCTCTGTCAAACATGCTTCCTAAATACACAAACTCACTCACCTGGTCAATCACAGTGCCATTTATACTTACATTACATTCAGTGCTACCCGTTCCTCTCTCAAACACTATAACTTTGGTTTTTCCCTTATTTATACTCAGTTTGAATTTCATGCAAACTTTGTGCATCCGAGTCAGCATACTCTGCAACTCACTTTTGTACAGTGTCATCAGCAAACAGCAATCTGCACACACGGATATCACCAAGACATAAACCACTATTATCTATTTTGGCATCACGCATGCATGCATCCATAAATATATTAAACAGCCATGGTGACATTACACAACCTTGTCTAACTCCTGCACCAATGGAAAACCATTTTGATAAAACACCATTCACTCGTAAACAAGCTCTTCTACCAGCATACATGGCTTTTACACTATTAAGTAGATTCTCAGTAACACCATATTCATTCAATACCTTCCACAAAAGTGTCCCATTCACTCGGTCGTAAGCTTTCTCTAAATCTATGAAGGCAGTAAAAACTTTCTTCCCAACAGCCAGATACTTTTCAATCATCGTGCGTAATGCAAAAATCTGGTTAGTGCAGCCTTTACCAGGCATAAAACCACTCTGAACATCCCACACTTTCAATGATGTAAGACCTCGTACTTTTTCAATAACAACCTTACCAAACACTTTCCCTGGCACACTCAGTAGGCTAATACCACGATAGTTCTTGCATTCAGTCTGATCACCTTTTCCCTTATACAAGGGAACAATAATAGCATCCTTCCAATCCTGAGGGACCATTCCTAACTCCCAGCACAACTGGCAAATTTCAGTTAACCAGTCAATTATAGAGTCACCACCATATTTCAACATCTCTGCAGTTATGCCATCAACTCCCGGAGCCTTACCATTCTGAAGAGATTTTACAGCTTTACACACTTCTCTTAAGATCTGTCCAGTGCTTTCATCCCTCATTGTGACATCATCTGCGTCTGTCTCAAAATCATCTTTGCTTTCCTGATCTAATAACTCACAGAAGTATTCACCCCATCTGTCACTTAACTCATTGGGCTCCCATATCATTTCCCCAATCTCATTCTTCACACAACTTACAACTTTGTTTCCCCTATTTTTCCTGAGTCTCATGTACTTCCAGAAGGACTTCCTATCTTTCCAAAAAGCCAGTTCATGCCTTTCCACTTTCTCCTTCCTTCTTTCTCTTTACTGCCTCTTCAATCTCACTATTTCACCAAGCATCACCTCTATTGTTGCCCACTATTGTGGTGCCACAGACCTCTTTAGCAGCAGTGACAACACAGTTCTTCAACATTCCCACTTCTTTTCTACATCCCTCTCACCAGACTTCAGATCCTTCAGTCGTTCTCTGAGTAATTCAGAATACCGCTGATGATCTCACAGGAGCCTTTCAACCTTTATTCTTTCTATCCTGGGTCTCTTCCTATTCTTATTCCTCCAACCAACATTAAGTTTCATTCGTGACACTACCAAGTAATGATCAGAACCAACATTCGCACCTCTCATCATACGGGTGTCAACAATTAAGTGTTTCAAACGCTGATCGTAGACAACAAAATCTATCACACTCTTTTGACCAAGAGTAGGATTTTCCCAAGTATATGTGTGGATATACTTGTGGTTGAAAAATGTATTAGATACACACAAACCATTCTCAATGCAGAGTTCAATTAATATTTCACCATTATCATTCATACAAGGGTCATTAAACTTACCCAGAACATTGTCAGAAATTGCATTCTGCACACCTACTCTAGCATTGAAATCCCCTGCTATTATAACTTTTTCTTTAGCACCAAACTGGCTCAAAACAGCTTTTAGCTCATTCCAGAAATCTTCCTTCCTATCAGAAGGTTCCGAGTCACAAGGAGCATACACTACAACAATTACAATTCTCTGAAGTTTCACTTTCAAACGAATCCAGAGAATTCTCTCACTTACACAACTATAGTGAATCAAATTGTTCTTCATCTTTTCACTTAAAATCACACCTACACCAGCCTGTCCTCTCATATTATCCAATACTCCAGACCACACACTCACCGTGCCATTCACTTCTATCCCAATTTCCTTCTTTTGGTTTCACTTACACACAGCACATCCAGTCTATATTTATTCATCTCCTCAATCACCTCACTCATCTTGCCATTTATACCTCTAGTATTCCATACACCAATCTTACATTCACTCAGCCGAGATCTCTTTCTCATACGCCATTTAGAAAGTCCAGGTCGATTCTGTGGTGGACCGTCCTTCTCAAGTGTGGTAGGTCCACCATATCCCACACTTGAGTCATTCTTAATATTTCTTCTTGTCTTTTTAATCAGGTAAGTACATCAGTGTGAGGGATTAGCCCACAGCTGAGGATTCCAGTTGGTCATTTAACCTAAGGATTCTGGAACAAAACCCAGTGAGTTGGGGTCTTTTTGCCAATGTCACACAGAACTAGCTTGCACCTCTCCAAGATTCACAGAGGCCCTAGTTGCTGTTGTGTGTGCCATTGTTACCATGGAGCTCCCCGAGGAAGCAAACCCATCGCTCACTACGACCGCCCGCCCATCTTCTTTTCTCAGTGCCATAATCTGTTTTCTTCCCTTACTAAAATGCCCCTTTGCTCTCGTCAGGCTGTGGCTGTTTTCACTTGCTTTTCTCACTAGTTCACAGTTAAATTTCCTTATGTCTTTAGTGATACTTTTTCGTACTGTCTTGCATAGCTCTATATATTCCACTTTGGAAGTGACATCTTTATTTGTCCTCATCTCCCTTCTCTTTTGCATTGGCATTTTTGTTTTTCCTAATATTTTCTTCATATGCAACTTGTTTTTGGTATCACCTATTTTTATTGCTGTTTCCATAAGAGCTTTGGTTAGTTTTCTGTTAACTTCAGAAACATCCACTTCTTCTGATGTTAGATCCTCTAGAGTGGAGAATCTGTTCCTTGGTTCCAATTTGAAGGTATTATGGTGCTTTTTAAGGTTGGTCATGTCAATACATTCTGTTTGTTTTATGAGCTTGCCATGCTCGAGAGGTGCATCTTACATCTCGCCATTCTATGATCACTCCCTGTGTTGAACCTGTTAAGCACACTGCAGTCTTCAATGATAAATTTCTTGTTACATATAATAAAATCTGTTTCACTTTTCATTTCATTGGGATGCTTCCATATCCATTTTGTATGTGTTTTTTTGTTGAAAAAGGATTTCATGATGAAAAACCTTTCTGCCTCTGCAAACTCTGCAAGAGTATTTCCATTCTGGTTTCTGTTCCCATGTTCGAATTTAAACTACCGACGTTTCTTTCTGTTGCTGTTGCCCTATTTTTGCATTAAAATTGCCCATAATGATCTTCAAGTGCTGCTTGTATTTATTATTTAGATGCCGAATTTATTTGTCAAATTCTTCAGCTTATTCCTCAGGATGACTTGTGGTGGGCACTTAAGCTTGAATAATCTGAGCCTGGTATCTTTTCTGAGTGTTGGATAATGAGTCACAGAGTTCTGTCTGAGTGAGGAATTTTCAATATCTAAAATATTGTCCTCCAGTTTCTTGTTTATTATAAATCCAACACCACTAGTACTGCCAGTATCTGTCCTGAGATAGTAGAAGAGATGTCCACTTTTCGACTCAATGAGATCTTTTCTTTTTCTTCTTACCTCACTTAGCCTGAAGATGTGCCACTTGATTCTTTGGAGTTTCTCCTCCAATTCAAGTTGCCTTGAATTGGAAGATAGAGATCGTCCATTAAACGTAGCCAAGGTCATCATCAAATGGCAGCCTAGTCTAGTCTTCTGGAGATTCTTAGCACCCTCTGCCTTCATGTCGCACTGGTTGCTGCCTTGGCCAGGTACATTCCAGTTGCCAGAGACTGAGAGCCAAAATTTACATTGTGAAGTCATCTTTTGGGGGTGGTTTGGTCATAACTCACTATGCTGGCCAAGCAGGTTAGTGAGTGTGGGATAGCATTTCCTCTAATCCCGGTGGTACAGTTTCACCGCTATTTGTGGGTTGTCGGAGCCCCTTTAGTAGGAAAAGGATGCACCACGAGAAGGCGGGGTTGGCATTTGTCAAGGAGAGGCTATATGTTTGTGCATCACCTGACCTCATATCCCATATATATATATATATATATGTGTTCTTTAATGCCACATTGCAAAATGTCTTTCGATCACTGAACTGGGAAAACAAAGGGATAAAGGTTAAGTAGACTAGCATCAAACCATCTTTGCATGATTTAAACTTGTGATTAATATCCCAAAGTCAAGAAAAACAATGACAAATTAGAAGTAAATAAATTTTAAGAACTTTTGGATACACAATGGATCCATCTTCAGAAAACACTGATTGCAATAAAAAATGTTACAATTTAAATATATTTGCTATCAGTGTTTTCTGAAGATGGATCCATTGTCTGTCCGAAAGATCTTAAAATTTATTTACTTCTAATTTGTCGTTGTTTTTCTTGACTTTGGGATATTTATCACAAGTTTAAACATGCAAAGATGGTTTGAAGCTGGTCTACTTATACTTCATCACGATAGTAATAATCTTTGGGATAAAGATTAATGGAGATTATTTAACCCACCTTTGTTTTGCTGATGACGTAGTCATTTTTGCAACTACCCCTTCAGAGCAGCAGAGTATGCTCCAGGAACTTGCTGACAAGAGTAAAGAAGTGGGATCAAAAATGACTTTTCAGAAGACAAAAGTAATGTACAATGCTTTTACAAGAAACGAAGATTTATCAATTGATGGAGAAAAGGCTGAGACAACCGATACCTACATTTATCTTGGGCAGCAGTATCAAGCAAGGGTCACATTGATGAAGAAATTAATCAACGTATAAAACTTGGATGGAGAGCTTTTGGAAGAAACAGTACAATTTTTAAGAGCAGTATGTTATTATGTCTTAAAAGTGTTTAATTAATGCATCCTGCCAATGCTTGCATATGGAGCAGAGACATGGACCTTAACTAAAAAAGACATGCAAAGACTGCAGACAACTTAAAGAAGCATGGAGAGATGCATGCTTGGTGTAACCAGGAAAAATAAGAGGTAAAACTCCTGTTCACTGCTGTCATTTTCCTTTCTGTGGATAAGGAAAGTGACAGGAGTGAACGACATCATAACCAGAGTGAAATCACTGAAATGGCAATGGGATGGACATGTTGCCAGAAGAACGGACCACCGATGGACAACCGAAATTTTAGACTGAATTCCGAGGGACAGAAAAGACACAGAAGAAGGCCCCATGGGAGATGGATGGATGAAATTTGAAAGCATGCCAGAGTGACATGGTGGAGACAGGCTCAAGACAAACAATTGTGGAAGAAACTTGGGGAGACCTTCATCCAGCAGTGGATTGATAATGGTTGACAATGATGATGTATATATCCTATTATATTTTGTTGTACTTTTTGTCTGGAGCCCAAGAGATCCTCCTACCTCTAGTTGTATACACTGCATGTGTTACACTATGCCATGCCTGACATATTCAATAATGATGTATCCTAGAACTGTTCATATTTCCTGCAGTTCCACATGTTATTCTGATAGCAAACACTAAGTCTAACTGTCAAAATGGTTTATTATTAATTTATTTATTTCAGAAAATGGGAACCAATACCCAAAGTGGAGCATTTATGTAAATGCATTTCTGGATGTCTCAAGTTCTAAAAATATTGAAGGTGTGATCAGCATCCTACTAAATGATGTTTTGCTGCTGAATAGTACTGCAGTTCTGCATCCAAACAGTAATTTAACAGCAAAACTGGCCCTTAAGTGTGATCTTCCCCTTGTAAGTAACATGTTTTGTCTCCTTATGTGTAATGCTATTTTGTTTTGATTTAATTTAATTTAAGATCCCTTTAATTTTATTTCTCCATCCATTTCTTGTATTCTCCCTGTCTATTAAAAACACTATATTAGAATAAAAAAATGCTTTCTGTTTTTAAAAATTGTCTAATATGATCAATATGTAGAAGTTCACCATAATTATTAACCATTATCAATCTTCTGCTGGATGAAGATTTTCCTAAGTCTCTTTCACAACTCTGTTCTGAGCCATTTTCTCCAATGATATTCCTATGTTCTTTTGAATTTCATTCACTCATTTTCCACATGGTCATCTTCTGAGTCTTTTTCTGTGCCTTAGTATCCAGTCTAATATTTCAGTTGTTCAATGGAGGTCAGTTCTTCACACAATACACAAAAGCTACAAGCTACTTTATATTTCAAAGCTCAAGAAATGGCAAAGATGGACTTATACTGTTATGTCACCCAAGAAATCTGTGACAAGAATGTGCCATGTTTTAAATTTATTTGTAATGAAGATGTAAAGAAACTGTTATTTGGTAAAGGAAAAATATAAAGAATTTAGTTCATTAAAAAGCACTATTTGTGTTGTCTTTCCTTTTGATTTATTAGGGTGAAATGACTTTAAAGGAATGACAAATAGGTACAGATTTTCTTTTGTTGCTTGGATTGTCCCTAAAAATGTTTATAGGAACATATACATAAAAAAAATCATTAGTGGTTGTGAAACACTTCAAAGAGACTGTTTCAGTTTCTATGGTAGTGAAAGGTTTGAGGGACATACATGTATAAACATCATGTATTTGGTAAGTGCTGGAAAATTTTCTATCCTGTAATTACATTCCTAAAGTGTGAAAACATTTTTATGCAATAAGTCAAAAGAATCACAAATCAGTAACAAAGCCCTCCGTATATGAGGAGTACAAAAATATTTTAAAACATTTGTTTAATGCATATTTAACAGAATCAGAAACAAGACATTGCATTTCTTATTCAGTTGTGTCAAAATAGCTACATAATGGTTTCGAAGGAATAAAAAGAATCAAAGTGGAGAGCTATTTTGGTTCAAAAATCAAAGAAAACAATTCTTATAATGATAATAATATAGTTGATTTCTCTCTTATCTCCATGGAAAATACTTCTTAAAGGAATTAAACAGAAGAAAATGAAACACAAAAACTGCTTCCTTTATGACAGGAATCTCCTCATAGTGGCAACAGCACAAAAATAGCATTTTGTGACAGGTCAGCAACATAGTGCAGCAGTAATATTGCATGAGTTCCTTTTACAACTTACATGATCAAAGTGACCAGGATCTGCATGGTGAAAAGGCTGTTCTTTTAACTCTTTATATTAAAGATAGGTATTGTACCAAAGCATAATGAATGTGTTTTTGCCATAAACACATTACTCTGAAACATAGGCAAAGCATGAGGGTGGGGGCACAGAGGGTAATGTGCCCTCCAACTTTAGAAAATTTAAATGTGAGGCCAAGCCTACAAAGTTTAAAAAGGAAGAACCAAGAGATTTGTGCACACGCATGCGTACACTGTTATTCGCTCCTTTTAGATGTGACTATGATTTCTATTTTTCAGATGTAGAATAGATAAATGTAGAACATTTTAATATGTTTTTAAGTAAAATTTGAAGAATGTAATCACAAGGAAGGAAGTTTTAAGACTTTATGAAGGTAAGAATCAATTAACTCATTTTCAAATATACGTTTTATAACTTTCAAGCATTTATTCATACAGAAAATTTTTACAAAAAGTGCTTTTACATGCAATGATAAAAATAATAAAAGTAAATTTTCACCTGTAAATTGTCTCATGAATGCCATCTCATTCTAACAAGGCATGTGGGAAGATATAATGTGAATATATATTTTTAAATCGTGGGGTCATCTGGGTTTTTAGTTTGTTGGGAGGTTGGTGGCCTCACAACCCAAGCTTTTTTGTTTATATCTGACTTGTGTTACAGTGAGTGCTCTTTGGCCTTTTTCTGGCCCTTTTGCAACGATTTTTTTTTAATTTTTCAATGATCATGCTTTTCAGAAAGTTTTAAATTTTTTTAAATATGCACATCATTTATCAAAGGAATAAATAAACTGGATATTGGAGGGGGAAGAGGCATTTGCAGTAGTGACCATGTTTAGAACACGTTCATATGTTAGGATGTAAATTTTCAGCAAAGAATGGTTTAATGACAGTGTTTCCTGGCTATATTGCTTTTACGTGTTACCATGTCTTAAGTTTCTGCAAATTTTTAGTCAGTTGAATGTGCTGTATTGTAAAAATTTGAAATTTCTTTACTCGGAGTCTTGGGACCACGTGGTTCGAGAAGGAATAAGAGTTTTACAATTAGTTAAAAGTTAGGTTCTTGGGAACATGTTTTAAATGTATAAGGATTTTAAAGTGTAAGAACTGAAATGTTTAAAATTAATTAAAAAATTGTATCATACAAATCTGAAGTCAGTAACATTCAGTGAATGCATTTATTGTTACTTAATTAAGCGCACTTAGTATTGCCTGACTTTAGGGTTATATGTATAGTAAGCATGTTTCCTTTTTAATTATTTAACTTGTTGAATTTGCCTAAATGTATATTCTTCATTTGGTTTTTGGTTCAGACAATTTTGACCGAAGATTTGGCCATGAGTCATGTGTCAACAAATTTCATTCCACACCTGCTGGCTGATGAGCAGAGGGAGAATCACCTGGTGATACCCACGAACTTACACCACTGTGCAAAAAGAAAACAAAAATTTCTTAAAAGCAGCATAACTGGTGACAAAACATGGATTTAAGAGTGCCATTTCAAGTCCAAAATATAGTTATTATAGTAGAAGCATCTTCGTCTCTAGTTGAAAAATGTCTTCTAAGTTTGACGAAAGGCCAATGTGATGCTCGCATTTGTTTTTTAATAATGTTGGTGGTGTTAATCATGAATACACTCTACAAGGTTGCCACAGAATAAATAGTACTATGTATAAGTTCCTTCATGTGGACGGTGCAGTGTGTATAAAAAAACCCAGGAAAGTAGTAGTGAGTTGTTTGGCAACTCTACCATGTCTGTGCTCCTGTACATTCCTTCTAACTTATGCAACAATATTTGGCCAAACAACAAATACTGCATGTGGAGCAACCTTCATGCTCACCAAAGCTCACTCCACATGATTTTTTTATTTACAGAAATAAAATGGGTGCTACAAGGTAAAAAATTTTATGACATAAAAGCAACAAAATGTAGCACAGTACCACAGCTGATGGCTATTTCAAAAGAAGACTCCAAGGGGGCATCCAACAGTAGAAAAGACTGCTGGAATATTTGTGTGCACTCAGAAGAAATTTATTTTTATGAGGCTTCCAACCCAGTGAGTTAACTACTTATTTTTATTGTTAAAATTTTACTTTAATTTTGTGGGGATTACTAGGATGAAATTTTTTTTTTGTCGTTTGTTAAATTTTCAGGTTGTACTTCAACCTGTCATCAGAACTGACTCCATAGAGTAGGTGTTGCCACTTGTGTGGTAATGCCCATCCTTTCTGGCCATTTCGTGTCTCTTTTTCTTCTTTCAGTTTCCACACCTTTTTCCAACTTTCTTTTCATGAAGTGCTGCTGATATGATATAGTTTTTATTCAGTCTCAGTTAATTGAATTTCTGGTGTTGTAGTGTGTCTGTAAAGTCCTTTTGCTGGTAACAGAGATTGAACTGCATGCATGAACTTTGAAAATGCATCATTGTTAGAAGAAAACCTTCATATGTTGAGTTTATTTTGTGTAATTAAAAAAAGATTTATTATTTATATGATGTCAGTTGTCAAAAACATAGTTACCAAACTTTTGTAGCCTTTGAATGTTTCATTTCCATCTGTTTCAAATTTTCACTTAGTAAAGTGCAATTGATGATCAAATGATTTTGGGGTATGCTCACTTCATTTCATGTATACTCTTTGGTCTTTAATTCATTCTTGTCATATTTGCAATGCTTTGAACCATAGATATATATGGGCCATGTCAAATCAACCAGGCTCACAACCCGACCATCTTTGATTTTCATGAAATTTGGTATATTTGTAGTGTCCATTAATGTAAACAAACATGATTTTTTTCAGAATTTTTAATGTAACCGATTTTTAGTTATTGAATTTTAAAATTTCAAAAAAAAACATGAAATTTCATCTGCTGAGGGAAATTGAACTGCCAGTTACTCTGGTTCTAGTAGAGCTAGGCTCTTGAATTATGGCTTATTTTAAAGATCTTTAGTTGGGCTTTCATTTGATATGCCACATGACTATTAAAATGTTTAAAATTTCAAGGTCATTCAAAAAATTTAGATATTAAAAAGAAGTGTCTTAAAAAAAATCTGAAAAAAATGTATGTTTAACGTGCATTATTTTTCTACATATCCTAAACGTTTCATAATGGGATCACTATAAAAAATAAATAACATAGAACAATGCAACTAAAATGTGCCAGATGTACTTACCAGTTCCACCCCTGACTGGCAGGGCATTCTTCATTTGGTTTGTGTAAAATGTCATACTTGTTCATCCAAACATTGTGAATGTTAAACAATGAAAATAATCATCGAAGTAATTTGAAACCGTGTTCCAGTCTAATTCGATTAATAATTCTGTATAATGTTTGATGTGCGTATTTACTCTTACAAAATAATTTTATCTTCTATATGTACAATACTGTTTTTCTTTCTTTTAAATTTTGCCACACTTGTATACCAGTGCTTGATTTGCCTTCTTTGTCCCTGTAATTGTTAAATTATATAATAACTCTTTCCGTAGTTGTCGTAGGGTCAACTTTTAATGAAACATCAGATTTATGAACCAATAGTATATCCAGTGATTGAGGATACTTGTATGATGGAGATAAATGGACCTTGTGGTTCCAGGAAGTTCACTTTGACCTCTTCTGTGTCTCATTCGCATCAAGTACACATCCTAACCATCAGTGCTCTGAGTATTTACTAATCACAAAATCTACCACATTTTCCAAACTATTGTTCTCTTCAGCTTCATCTCTTATGCATATCTCTTTTTTAAAACTCTCAGAAAGTGAATAAGCTTTGACTAATAATTTGTTGTAAATGCATTTATGGCACCTCTATTCATAGTGATTGTGGAATAGCTTTTTTACGGGTCTTATAGAGGTTATTTTTCATCAAAGTTGGTTGTCAAATTTTCGAACTAAAGCCTAGTTCGTCATCAGGACTATGTCACTGGAGTAGTTGCTGCCACTCAATTGGAAGAGTCCATCCGCAATTATCGTTAATTGTGGTACTTCTTCTTCTTGCTATTTCGATCCCTTCTTCTAGTTTCCTCTTTATTAAGTTTGACTGGTGGGCGATTATTTTCACTGAGTCCCAATTTATGGAGTGTCCACTTGCTTGTATATGTCTGTCTAGCCCTGTTTTGTTCCCAATGTTCCTAATAGCTGCTTGGTGTTCTTTCATTCGGACCTTAATACTTCTCCCTGTTTCTCCTATATAGCTGAGTCCGCAGTTACAGTCGATGCAGTAAATTACTCCTTCCTGCAATTGGATGTCCAATTCTTTCTGCTTTAAAGCTGGCAGGAATTTCTTTATTTTGTTATTAAGATCTGGAGCTAGCCTGATATTATATTTTGCTCCGATCCTTTTCAGGTTCTCGAAAAGTCCCTTGTGGTACGTAATTTTGCTGGTGAATTTGAAGTTGGTTTTCTCCTGTTTCTTTTTTGGCACTTGTTTAAATATTTTCTCAACATATGGATACTTTAAGGAAAGAATTCTCAGACTGCGTCTCAAAATTTGTAAAAAAGCCAGTAAAAGTTTATTACAATTTTAATAGAAATGCCATTGCTGACCTTAAAAAATTCAAAGCCAATGATAAAGTTGTAGCACTGAGAGCAGATAAGAGCAAAGTGTTGGTATAGGTAGAAAAAGAGAAGTATTACAATAAAATGGAAGCTGAATTGAGCAAGCCTTATTATGAAGAACTCAATGGTAACCCTATAGATCAAACTGTCAAAAATCTTAAGAAATTAATCAGCTCTTTAAGAAATAAAAAACAGCTTAATGAGCTCTTCAAAAACTTCTCCAAAATCCAGTCAAGAATTCCACAGATCTATGGTACGATAAAAGTTCACAAAGAAGGCCATCCAGTAAGACCTATAATAGACACTAGAAATTCGCCACTCTCCAACATTAATTATTATTTACTTGGTCACCTCAGAGATATGTTCCCTTCTCCTCCCTACCTACTAAAAAATTCCATGCAGCTAAAAGGAAAACTGGACAACTTGCCAGAATTAATTCATCCAGTAATGGCAAGCCTGGATATAGTCTCTATGTATACCAACATTAACCTGGACCTCCTACTGGAATTCATTGCAGATGACCTTGCGGAAAAAATAGTATTCCATAATCACAATAAAGAAATACTACTTGGCATATATGAACTGCTCCTATTTTCCTTCAAGAATAATTTCTTCCAGTTTGGAAAGAAATATTACAGGCAAACTTCAGGACTTGCAATGGGTTCTCCACTAGCACCTCTGCTAGCAAATTATTATATAAGTAAACTAGAGGCAAAAATCCTTATACAACCCTCCTTGTTTGCTCTCTATGTAAGGTACATGGATGATGTCCTAATTATAGTAGATACTGTGGACCAATCTCTACCCTCTCAGATTCTGGAAGAATTTAACTTACTAGAGAATACCTTGCAGTACACCCTAGAACAGGAAAGAGACCATAGCATCAATTACCTAGATTTAACCTTGACCTCAAGAGAGGGAAATATTCACTCAGCTTTTTAGAAAACCCACCAACACAGGGAAGATGTTAGACTTCTACTCATTCCACCCTGATTATATTAAATCGAATACGGCGAGACAATTTTTGGAAAAGATTGAAATCCTGGTCTCTTCAGCTACTCAGAAAGATCTTCACAAAGAAGAATTAAAGGAAATATTGGCAGAAAACAATTACCCCTCCCCATATGTTGAGAAAATATTTAAACAAGTGCCAAAAAAGAAACAGGAGAAAACCAACTTCAAATTCACCAGCAAAATTACGTACCACAAGGGACTTTTCGAGAACCTGAAAAGGATCGGAGCAAAATATAATATCAGGCTAGCTCCAGATCTTAATAACAAAATAAAGAAATTCCTGCCAGCTTTAAAGCAGAAAGAATTGGACATCCAATTGCAGGAAGGAGTAATTTACTGCATCGACTGTAACTGCGGACTCAGCTATATAGGAGAAACAGGGAGAAGTATTAAGGTCCGAATGAAAGAACACCAAGCAGCTATTAGGAACATTGGGAACAAAACAGGGCTAGACAGACATATACAAGCAAGTGGACACTCCATAAATTGGGACTCAGTGAAAATAATCGCCCACCAGTCAAACTTAATAAAGAGGAAACTAGAAGAAGGGATCGAAATAGCAAGAAGAAGAAGTACCACAATTAACGATAATTGCGGATGGACTCTTCCAATTGAGTGGCAGCAACTACTCCAGTGACATAGTCCTGATGACGAACTAGGCTTTAGTTCGAAAATTTGACAACCAACTTTGATGAAAAATAACCTCTATAAGACCCGTAAAAAAGCTATTCCATAATAATTTGTGTTTTCCTGCAGGAATGAAACAATGGAGTTTCTACGTACCACTTATTGTCTTAGCAGAAGTTATTTTACTTTTAAGGATAATTTCCTCCTCTTTGTATTTTCTGTTCTTGCAAACTGAAAGAGAATGGAGGCAATATTAGCAGTGGGCCATTCAAAGAGTTGGTGTGGGGTCATGATTTGATCATTAGCCTATAGACAAGTCTTAAACTTGCCTTTGCAGCTAACCGCTTCACAGTCCCCCTATCCCATCACATATATTTTTGCCACGTGCTGTTGCAAAAAAAATCCATTCTGCTTTTATATTAAAGTCAAGTCTCATGGTAGTACAAGTTGAGGAAGTTTGACTTGTTTTTGTATTGTGAAGCTGCTCCTTCAGAAAAATAAAATATCTTTTCAGGTTTTTGAGAAAAATGTGATTGCATGAAATTAATTAGGTAACACTGAAACAGATGTACAGCTATACTGGCATGAATTAGGCAATCGGATATAATCACAAAACCTACATGTCCTAGGTTCTGAGTTTTCTCATCACGGTAGTATATAACTATAGGATGCAGGGTTGCCTGGGCATTGTTCCAGTGAAAACCCTGAGCTGCATCTTGCAATACAAAAGAATAATTTTCAGAAAAGTCCCAAATTACTGTGTATTGATTTTCTGTTACCGTGTCTTTAAGGTGTCTTAGGTAACATGACTGTTGAGTTGCTATAAAAGAATGGTGAAGCAGTGCTGGAAGTTTTCCAAACAACAGGTCCAAAAACTCCTGTGTGGATTTTGATAATGTTTTAAGAACTATTATCTTCTCTAATTGCATCCATTGTTTGAATGTCACATTTTTATACTATTTAGATCAAAACAATCTTCAAATTGTTTCTTGAGCTCTTCTAATCCTGGACAATTGTTGCACTGGCTGAAGTAACATGCAGGTGTAGGGTTTCCACAAATTATATTTGCAAGGACATCTTTATAGGAGTTTATTGGCTGAACAGTGTCTCCTGTTAATTCAGGTAACTTGCATTGTGCCATCATCAGTTTAGCATTCTGATGCACTTTACAAACACAAACAGAATGTGTGCCACTTGCTCTTCAAGTACACAGTACTTAGGGCAAAATTCACAGAACTTGGAGAACCCCACCTTTTTGTCTGGAAATCTCTCTTTAAAAAGAGTATACAATTCACGCAAATTACTCGGAAGCAACTTTTTTTGTGCCTGTTAATGCTTATTTTCTGTTTTAATGGAAACAGTCTTTTTTTCCTGGCATTTAGCTGCTTACATCTTCACTCTTATAAAATTCTTGCATTATTTTGCTGTGTCATTGTCTAAAGTCTTTCCTGGCTTTGGATCAGGAGAAGACATGATATCTTTTTCTTTTTACTAGCTTTTTAAAAGCCTTTCTGGCCATGTAATTTGAAACTCCAAATTCTATTTCCATTCATTTCAGTGACCAAGATTTAGGTAGTGTGGTCAATATTTGCATTCTCATGCTTTATAATTTCTGGTTCAGAATATGGAATATCACTTGGCTCCAATGTAGGACTAAAGTTTAATAATTTGGTTCGAAATGCTTCTTGGGCTTTTTTATATTTTTGTTCATGGTATTTTTTTCTTGCAGGCGTTTTTCTTGATTGGTGTTTCATCCAGACATTGTAAACTTTTGTTAAGTGCTTCTATAGCCTGCACTTTTTCAGGAGTTGATAATCTAGTGGTTTCAGATGGAAAATCTTGGGCTTCGTCTTCTTGCTCATTAGAACTGTCAGAAGGTGAAGAGGAATGTTCAGCAGCTTCAGAGTTAAATTTCTGGATTGTTTTATGACAACTGTCACAGATCTTGTCTCCAGTTTTGAGCGTATTGTTCTGTAACAATAGATTTTTGGAAACTGGTCTCTTTTTTTTTTTTTTTTTTTTTTGTAATGTTTATGGTTTGGCTTTCCAAGGGGTTGCAGCAGTAAACCACACTACAAACTTTTAATGTGGTTGGTCTGCTGGCATCCATCTTTAAATTTGCTTCTACTTTAAAACCTGAAAGAAACACAATTTGTTACCCTGTGGATATATATTAACTTTTTAAATAATTATAATGTAATTTATTAACATTTACAGTGTTTGTAATACCAGGGATGACATTTTAGACAGAACAAATAAACAGAGTTCTTCAATCACTTATGGCAAATTTCAGTTGCATTGTTCTATGTTATTTATTTTTTTATAGTGATCCCATTGAGATCCCATTATGAAACTTTCAGGATATGTAGAAAAATAATGTACGCTAAACATATTTTTTTTTCAGATTTTTTTAAAGACACTTGTTTTTTAATATTTAAATTTTTAATGACCTTGAAATTTTAACAATTTTAATAGTGTTATGTGGCATATCAAATGAAAGCCCAACTACAGATCTTTAAAGTGTGCCATAATTCATGAGCCTAACTCTACTAGAACCAGGGTAATTGGCAGTTCAAGTTCACTCAGCAAATGAAATTTCATGGGGTTTTTTTGAAATTTTAAAATTCAATAACTAAAAACGGATGCATTAAAAATTCTGAGAAAAAATCCTGTTTATTTATATTGATGAACACTACAAATATACCAAGTTTCATGAAAATCAAAAATGGTCGGGTTGAAAATGCTATTTTTGCTGGTTGATTTGACATGGAAATGACCCATATATAACATCAAACATGGCAAATTTCTGAAAGCTGAAGAAAACTGATTCGTAAACCTGAAAGAAGATACTTGAGAATCTACAAAGTTTGCTAACTATGTTAAAAAACTGCCATGTTTGATGTTATGTTTTTTTTTATTTTCTTATACGCAGCCTCCGGTGCTATGGAATTTCAAATGTTGTTTTGTAAATTTATAAGTATCCTTTAATTTACCTATAGGATGAACAGAGGACAAATCAATGTTTAGGTGTCACAATACCTTTAATTGATTAACACATTATTGTTAAAACCTAATATAAAAATATCTTTCTTCATATATTTAAGAAATGATATGGAACAACATGATGGCCATTGAAAACTCAATCGGCATAGTATATAGATTCCACATGCCATATCAGCGGTTTGTAATGTGGATTTGTCAGGTTCTTGATGACTTTAAGTGTCAGCTTACCTCTTTGAGGATATTCAAGAGACCTCATGTATATAATTGGCACAAGCTATCGGGAGAAATTTCAGACCTCAAGAGGGACTTCATTATCACTCCGGTCGACAAAGTGAATAACAACTTTGCTATCTGGTGTAAAAAGTTGTACTTCAAAATTATTGATAAGGAGCTGAGTACTAGTCAAACCTATCAATTTACAGGTATGAACAAAACTATGATCTTTAAAAAGCTCATTGCCTAGCAAAAGAGGCTCAAACTGGGTACTTTTTGCATTGCGTCTACCTTTTATTTATGCTATACCTAAGTTTCATGAAAAGCCCTCTAAAATTTCGCTTTATTACCAGCGCATGTCTTTGTTATGGTCAAAAGGTCCGTGTTCTTTTTGAGGGCTATTTAAAACATTTGCTTAAGTCATTGGGTGCCACATGGATTATTGGAAACAATGCTTCCATCTTAAAGTTTTTGAACCAAGAGGAGAGTCGAATTAATCACATTGACACGTTTGATTTCTGCAATTTGTTCACTTCTATTCCTTTAGATGACCTCATTACAGTGTGTCTCAATTTTTATGATAATTTAATGACCTACCTCAACATCACCGGAGAATATTGGGGCTTTCTGGTTCACTTCTGTATTGATCAAAACTTTGTCATGATGGGATCGCATATTTACCATCAGATTACAGGAGTCCCAATGGGTAGCTTGTTTTCCAGCACACTTGTCAATGTATACTTGCATTTCTATGAAGCTAGGGCTTTCAATCTGCATAAATTAAAAGCAGGACATATTTTTAGATATATTGATGACATTATTGTCTTTAATATTCTAGAATTTGAGACTATTGCTAAAGGTATTTACCCTTCGCAACTTACGTTGGAAAAACTCAATTCAGTTGATGGCCATACACATTTTTTGGACATCGACATCATCTGGGAGGATCTGGCTAACATTAGAGTTGATGTCTTTGATGAAAAGAGAACTTTTGCCTTTGATATAATTCATTATATTAATTGGAGTTCCAGTATTTCTATTTCTATTCACAGAAACTTAGTAATCAACCTAATCCTCAGAATTTGTAGGATCTGTAATAATAGCTCTGCTATCATTAGGAATATAAAAGATATCTTTGTTATATTAATGAGGAATGGTTATCCTTTTGAATTTCTTAAATGCTATTTTTCTCGGTTGCTGTCTCATCAAGAACTGGGTTTGGACTTTGCAGATATTGAAGACATTACTAACTAAAGGCCCTTCAATATTAATAACTTAGGACTCACTAGACTGTTTGGTAGGCCACTAACAGCACCTGCTCACTAATTACAACACAGTTTACACCTATTCTGCAGGGGTTGTTTTGTTTTTTTCTGGCTAGTTTTTGTCTTTTATCTGCAACCATATTTTTGAGCTTTGACCTTGCTCTTCTCTGGTATTCTTGATTCTTTATCAGTGGTTCTTGGTGTTGTGTACTGTTAAAACATGTGTGTTTTTACGTTACTTTTTGAGGTCGTTCTTACTTTCTTTGTCCGTGTGGGACTAATCATGTTTACCTTTTTTTGTTGTCTTGTTTGTATTTTATTTCTTTTCTTTCGGACTTGTGGCTTTGGGAGCACGACCAAGGGGACATTTGGATTTTGTCCGTCCCTTTCTTAGTTTCAGAAAAGCCACTTACAAAAAAACGGGTGCTTCCCTGATGACTACCGTTTTAATTTGATTTAAGTATCGTCTCTGTTCGTTGTTTGTTTTGTTATGGTTAACTATATATATATACTGTGCCAATATATATATATATACATTATATACTATGCCGATTGAGTTTTCATAACCGAACCGCTAAAACTAGCAGCGGTAGAAAGGGCAGACGGTAGCCTATCAAAGACTCTTGATAGTACCGTAGAAAGTCTCTCTTGGATTACCACTTCCAAGGAGACTGAGGGAGAAGGGGACTCCCCTCAACAAAAAGAAATAAGGAAGAAAGTCGGATCCCGCCGGACACTGGTGAGGACCCCCCCCTTCACGAGAGACGAAGTGGAAAATGCCCTCTCCAGTCTAAATACGGGCAAAGCACCAGGCAAGGATGGGTTCGACCTCAGCATAGTCAGAGAAATCTACTATGCAAATCCCGGGTATTTTGTGGCGCTCCTAAACGAATGCCTCGGGAGGGGAATCTTCCCAGACTTGTGGAAAACAGCGGTGCTAGTTCTTTTCAACAAGACCGGAAAGAACAAAAATGACCCCGCAGCCTATAGGCCCATCTGCCTCCTCTCGGCGTGGAGCAAGGTGCTGGACAAGCTCATAACGAACAGAGCGCTTGGCTTCCTCATGGAGCAGGGAAAGCTAAACAGGAACCAATTTGGTTTCCTTCCGGGGCGTTGCGCAACGCAGGCAATTCGCAGCCTCCGAGAGAGGGCAGAGAGGAACAAAGCGGAGGGGCTCCATACCTGCTTCATCTCACTAGACGTGAGGGGGGCATTCAACAGTGTCTGGTGGCCAATGGTTTTAACCAGACTTAAAGAACTTGGCTGTCCAAGGAACCTGTTCAAACTGATCAGCAGCTACCTGTCTGATAGAAGAGTCGAGTTCGAAGCGGGAATGGGCAATCCTCGCGTTTGTACCATAGAGGGTGTCCGCAAGGATCCAACTCCGGGCCGCTCTGGTGGAATATAATTGCTGATTCAGCACTGAACCTAGACCTGGGGCCCGCAGTGGAGATTCAAGCCTATGCGGACGATTTCGTTCTCGTGGTCTCCGCCTCAGGGAGACACGTGATCGAAAGAGAAGCACATAGGGCCTTGGATGTGCTAGAAAACTGGAGCAGAGAAAGCAAACTGTGCTTCGCTCCTGAGAAGACCACTCTGCTAGCAATAGCTAAGAGAGGAGTAATGAAAACACCACCCCAGTGCAGATTCCAAGGGTGCACTATCAAGGCGGTGCGTGAAATGAAATACTTGGGTGTGGTCCTGGATCAGAGTCTATCAGGGCTGCCACACCTGAGGCACCTTAGAACAAGGTGCACGGTGATTCTCAATAGATTGAATGGCATGAGGTTAACGGGCAAAACCAAGAAGGCCATCTATCAGAGAGGAATTGAAAGAATTCTGACGTATGCAAGTGGGGCATGGTGGAATCCCACAGTCAGAATGAAGAAGGGGATAAACCAAATCCAAAGGTTGGCCCTACTGGGGATAACCGGTTGTTTTCGCACAACGTCAACCCTAGCACTACAAGTGCTGGCGGGTGCGAGCCGGCAGACCTAGTAGTGGAAAGGGAGGCAGCAATGCACTGCCTAAGGTCAGGCGAGGACGCCTACCTTCTCGGTGCGCCGCATCGAGCCTCCGACATGTGGAGATGGAAAGTGTGGACTGGCAGATCCACCCTGCCGAGGAAATTTGCCCACCGTGGGACAAGGAGAAACCCACGGGAGTTGGGCATGAGCTGTTCACGGACGGCTCAAAGTTGAAGGGACAAGTGGGGGCAGGCTTCTGTGCGTTCTCGGACGGGAACGAAGCCACTGCAGGAAGCGTGAAATTATCGCAGAACGCTTCGGTCTTTCAGGCTGAACTTCTGGCGATAGAGATGGCACTCACCTGGGCACTCCCCAGGCGTAGTGACGAAAGAATAAAACTCTACTCGGACAGTGAGGCAGCACTGCAGGCTCTGAGTAGATTCAGGGGAAGAAACCCCATCGTCCAGAGGATCAAAACCCTCTTGAGGGCAGAGGGAGATGGGGCAGTTAGTTTCCACTGGGTACGAAGCCATGTCGGAACCCTAGGAAACGAAAGGGCAGATCAGCTGGCGAAGGCAGCCACGCTGAAAGAGACGGTCGACGTGCAATGCAGAACGCCGCGAAGGTGCATTCGCGCAGCACTAGCACGTCGGACCATGACCGAATGGCAGGTCAGATGGGACACGGGAGAGACAGGGCGAAAGACACACAGAGTGTTTCCGAAAGTCTCGACCAAACGAGCACAGACAAATAAGTTCCTGAATCAAGTACTCAGTGGCCATGGCATCAGCCCTGAATACCTAGGCAGATTTGCCATCAGGAACTGCACTTGTCCCTGTGGAAAGAGAACGGCAAGCATAGAACACTGCGTACTCGAATGCAGTGGCTTCGCCGAATGGAGAAACACACTGATCCCAGGTGTGCAAAGAACGCGAAGATTGGATCTGCTCATCCAATCTTCCGTTAACAGGAGGGGATAATAGCCTTGGTTGAAAGGCTAACCCTCCAACAACATACCATCTTCCCCAATCAAACGGGGACCGAAACGCAGGAGGTGAACGTGCACACCGAAAGCGAATCGGAAGATGAATGAGGGTAGAAGTCTGTGGGAAAGCAGACGAAGAAACCACCAATGTAAATATTCTGTAAATAAATTTTGCTATCTCTTGATGTTGTAAGTCCTAAGCATGAGGACAGTGTATACATGTGTGTAGGTGTTTGAAAAAGAAAATAAAGGGAAATTATTCCCCAAAAAAGTTCGAGGGCAAGGAATCTTCCAGTCAGCGAAAAAGTAAGAAACGACCTATCCCGCCAGACAGAGCGGGAACCCAGACAAGGTATTCTAGGTCGCCTGCCAGCACGTCACCACGGGCTGGTCTCTGGGCCATTGGGGTGGCCAGGGTCCGAACCGCGTCTCAAGGCAGGATAATTGTCGCAACATTTCAAAATAACATCCAAGGTGCTCAACAAGTCCCCGTGGAGCCAAGACAGATTGGCGGAACGGGACAATGAAATCAGTATATATATATAAAAAAGAACACCAAGAAGGAATTGGCGGATCATGAAATTTACATATGTTAATGGGGTCGAGTTTATGTAGGTGTGATGTTAATTTCGGGACCAACCGGTGAGCGCTTACGCCACAGCACGGCATAATATGCAAATTATCGTCGGTGGTATTTAAGGAGTACGGCGAAGTGAATGTAATCAGTCGCTGGCGTATGGACAAGTACGAAGACCCTAAAGAAGCTGCAATGCCTGGACATGGAAGACGTATACGATTTCAACAGTTATCGGACTTTGAGCGAGGTCGTCCAGTCGGACACCGCGAGGCCGGGTGGTCGTATCGTCGTATTGTGGAGCGAATTGGACGGAAAGTATCGATGGTGGTATGATGGTGGCGTAGATGGTCCGAGGAGCATTCCCACATGAGAAGACGTGGAACTGGGAGTCACAGACGGACTGATGAGCAAACCGATCGATGCATAAGAAGAGCGGCGTTGTCAAGCAGAACATCCACTGCGAGCAAATCCGAGCTGCCGTTGCACCTGAGGTGATGGTGCGAACAATCTGCAACCATCTACTGGATGCAGGACTAAGTGCACGTGTGCCTCTGGTGTGTGTACCTCTGACTCCAGCCCACCGTCAGGAATGGCTGCAGTGGTTTTGCCAATGTCTGCATTGGAGAACGGAATGGCGATCTGTCGTGTTCAGCGATGAAAGCAGATTCTGCTTGGGAGCCTCCGATGGCCGTATGCGTGTTCGCAAACGCACAGGGGAGCGTCTCCACCCTTCTTGCATCCGCCAGCAACACACAGGGCCTACATCTGGTCTCCTGGTGTGGGAAGCAATCAGCTATCACTCCCGTACACAACTAGTGTTTGTACCGGGTACGTTAAACAGCACCTCCTACATCAACATCATCATTCAGCCCGTTGTTGTGCCATTTGTAAGGTCAGTCCATTGTGGTGTTTTCCAGCAAGATAACGCGCGCACACACATGGCACGTGCAACGCAACATGCACTTCAGGGTGTGAGACAACTTCGATGGCCTGCACGTTCACCGGATTTGTCCCCCATTGAGCACGTGTGGGATTTTATGGGACAACGACTTATCCGGTCTCCACGGCCAGCCATGGCCATCCCCGATTTACGCGTTCAGGTTGAGGATGCTTGGAACTCAATACCCCAAACTTACATCCAACATCTGTACGACAGACTCCATGCCAGAATTGCACAGTGTGACGTGGTTCATGGCGGTTCAACCTCGTACTAACCATGTTACATGGAAATGTTATTTTTCAGTTTACCAGCAAATACAGCTGTATTTTGCCATAATGTTTTGATCACGTTATCCTCTGTATTCCGTTATTATGCTGTATAAATTTCATTGGTATCAGACGTCTCCTTCTTGGTGTTCTTTTTTCACTTTCCGGCAGGGTATATACACTATGCCAATTGAGTTTTCAATGGCCATCATGTTGTTCCATATCATTTCTTAAGTATATGAAGAAAGATATTTTTATATGTGGTTTCAACAATAATGTGTTAATCAATTAAAGGTATTGTGACACCTCAATGTTGATTTGTCCTTTTTTCATCATGCTGTTTTATTCATGAAAACGTGTTCCAAATAGAATTCATAAGAGGTTGATGAAAATATAAAAATAGTAATTTCCTGCATTTTCCAAAAGGAACTCAGAAGCAGACTAATCAATGTAATGGCATCTGAAGTGTTCAGAAAAATAACAAATGTGGTTCAGGCAGCTGTCAGGGTTACTTCTGGTATTAGTTCTTAATCCAGGAGCAAAAAATACCAAACCGAGTGAAATGGAATAACTATTGGGTCTAAGTTGAGTGTGACTTATTCAAAGAAAACATAGTGAAGTATTGCCTATAATTGAGCATTGAGTTCTGGAATATTGAAGTTTAAGTTTGTTGATTGCTATTTTAACTGTAACATGACTGCGTTCATTAATTGGCATTGACAATGGTGCAGTTAGAAGTCTGAGTTATTAACAGTTACAGATAAAGATTTTGTTGAACCCTTTTCATATTATTGTATTGATTGGTCTGCTTCTGAGTTTCTTTTAGGAAATTCAGGAAATTACTGTTTTATGTTTTCATCAACCTCTTATGAATGCTATTTGGAGCAAGTGTGCTAGGATTAAAACAGTGCAATGAACAGAGGACAAATCAATATGGGCCTCTCCGGCGGTGCAGTGGTCTAAGCACTGGCTCGTGATCATTAGCCCAAGTTGGGTCCAAGTTCGAATCCTGGTGAAGCATGGATGTTGTGTTTGTCTTATGGAAATGGCTCTCTCCCTTCCCTGGAACCAGTGGTCCTAAATTTAGGGATGGGCAACTGCTTATAGCCCATTGTGTTGCTCACTGCGGTCGTTAAATCCCCTATCAAAAAAAAAAAAAAAAAAACAATCAATATGGAATGGAATGGAATGGTTGCAATACCTTTAATTGATTAATGCATTATGGCCATCATGTTACATATGTGTAAAATTTACATGCACATTCTTTAATTAAATTACTTTTACATGCTAGCCAGATATTATTTTCTTGTTCTTGGTATTGTTTTTTTCTTTTGTTTTGTTATTTAAGCATAGAATATATTCTGTATTGTCCCATTTACTTATTCTCTTAAAAGTTTTTGAAAACATCTTGCATTTCTAATGAATTTTACTCCTCTGTTAGGTTTTTTTCTCAAATAATTTCTTAATTATAAATTCTGTAGAAGAAATGTTTTTCTCTTAATATGTGGAGGTACGTCAGAAATATTAACTCAGCAATCAGACATCTGAATTGCCTGTATTTACTGTTCATCATGTAACATTAATCACATCAGAAAACTTGAAAATTACATAACACTCAGATATGTGGGACTTCATCATCCTGGGTAGTGTAATAATGGATAGCATATTTGAACAGAAATCAGGAGATGCGGGTTCGTTTTCCGCTCCAGGGCAACGGGATTTTCAAGTTTTTGATGTGATTAATTTCTCATGTTGAACACTAAATACAGGCAATTCAGTGATGTCTGATTGATGAGTTAGCATTTCCAATTTATTAATTATTGGAGTAGAAGTAATTACTTTGTGTCCAAATCAGTTTTGATTACCTTCTATGTTTTTAATCTTCTGTGTAGTCTGCTGTAAGTTTTCTTAACATGAGGGGAATTCAAGTATAATATAAACAAGAATTTCATTTTAAATAATTTATTCACAACAAAATATAAAAATCACACAAACAGGTTTTCAATCCCTGTTAACTGCATTGCAATTGTTCCAACATTCTGGAATTTCCTAATTCCAGTTTCAGAGGTTTTGGACTGCTTGTCATCTAGCTGCAATGACCTTATCATTGTCTTGAAATGTCTTGTTCCCTAAAAATTTATTCAGTGATTCAAGCAAATGGAAATTGAATGGCACCAAGTCGCTATATGGTGGATGAGACAGTTTCTTTAGAGTCTCCATTATTAAAGCAACAGTATGTGGATGAGTGTCGTCTTGGAGAACGCAAATCAGATCCTGTAGTTTTTCTTCATTTTGAACATACTTGTAGGCGCTACCTTTTGAGTATGAGAGTTGAATAATACTGCATATTGTTTTTTTTTTTTTTTTTTTTGGACCAGTGAAAAAGTCTATGCAAATGTTACTCTTTGAATCCAGGAAGATACTATCCATAATCTAGAAGAAAAAAAAACATTTTTGCTTTTCTTGGAAGTGGAGAATTAGTGTGTTTCCACTACATACTCACTTTTTTTTTTTTTTTTTTTTTTTTTTTTGACTCAGTAGTGAATCCCAGCCCCATCACAGGTCACAATAGAATCTGAAAACTTTTTCTTTCTTTCTTTTTTTTTTTTTTTTTTTTTGACTCAGTAGTGAATCCCAGCCCCATCACAGGTCACAATAGAATCTGAAAGTTTGAGTCCTCCTTTTTCGTATTGTTGCAAAAGTTGAAATAACAGCTACTAAACATCTTTTCTTGTACTCCAGTGACAAAAGTTATGGGACCTGCCATGCATCCATGTTACTGAATTTCAGTATGTGGTACACAAATTCTTAAACACTACCTACAATAATTTCAATTTAGTCTCCTGTGATAGTTCTCAAATGGTTATCTGATGATTGTCTGGGATAAGTATAAGTTCCTCAAAAAAATTCTGGCAACATTTTCTTGGTTTCCAAGCATGAGGTCATTTTTGATGGCCTTATCCTTATCTAAATGATGTGACCCAAATGTACATCCCTGCTTATGACAAGGAATCTTTTCAAACTGGGCTTGAAGTTTGGTAAAGATTTCAGAAAGAATGACCCATTCCTTTGTAGGAAATTTCATAATTATGCACTCACAACACTGCTGGGTGCTTCTTGGTCCGAAACCTTGATTACAATCAACTGGTGATGTGGAAGGGGACATGACTAGTGCTGTTTACAAGTATGAACATGTCTTTAGTGCATGCCTGTTTACACAAGTTGATTTGTGTTCAAATGATAATTTAATTCTTGTGTTTATACTTGATCACCTTATATATTATATGGCTACTTCTATTTATATGTAACAATGGTTATGAGAACTGTAATCAAGAAATTCATTGGTGTTTAAGATGGCTTTTTTTATTTCCCTTATGTTACTGGTGTATTCTGATACCTCAGTAAATAATATGCCTGTACAGAAAGTTTTTGGTCTTGACCTAGTCTGTTAAATTGGTAACTGTGTGCATCATGTCTTTAGTGCTTTGTCTTGTAAGAAGTTAAAATTGAATAGTTTTGGGTTTCTGTTAAATGCATATTTATTGTATTGCTACGGTGAATATAATTTGTTTTTCTCAATTTTATGCGAATTTCTCATAAGCTTTAAATTTTTTTCAGAAAACATACATTAAGCTTTGGTGGCCTAATGGATTAGGTGAACAAAATTTGTATAGGCTAAAGGTTGTGTTTTTCTTCTGCTAATGAAATTTCAAGCAAAACAGTCAATATTGGATTTCGTACCATAGAGCTTGTTCAAGAACCAATAAAGAATTCTTCAGGTAACTTAACATTTGTAAAAGTAATTTAATGAGTTATTAATTAGGGATTTTTTTTTTAAATCAGTTCTGTGGTTACAAAGAAATTGTTGAGGGTAGGAGGAGCCCTATTTTGATTTCAGACTTCTCACAGTCTACCAAGACCATTGACATTCATTTCTTCTTATTCTTCAAGGCAGTTTATCTTATGCACTTCTCTAACTGTTTGTTGATATCTTGGTACCCTTTAATATATATTTTTTTCTTGTTCAAATCCTTACATGATATTATGTGTCCACTGTGATTTATGTCTTCCTTTGTTTTAATGTACTAATCACATTTGGTTTTGTAGTTTGCAAATTCCATAATCCTATTATTGAATTTTGGAAATGTCATTGAAGCAAAAGTATATTCTGTAATTATTATGTTTCCTATTTTCCTCATCTGTAGCATGGTTCTCCTGTCAGGGTAGGTAGGATGCTAAATATGGCCATAGTTTTTCATGGTTTAAAAATATCTTTGTATGGTGGCATGTCTTGAAAATCACTGACTTCTGGATTTGGGGGCCTAAGGTGCTGTAGGTCCACTGGTCCAGAGCATCAAGAAAGAGGGTTAATATCTGTTTTCATCCCACATCCCAATATAATGGGATTGGTTGTTATCTGGTACTTTAGCAAGTTGATACTTACACTATGAGACTTTTAACATTAAAAGAGTACTGCATGCCAACAAATCCTGGAAAGCCATAAACTGAATGTTTGGTGACCATAACTGCACCCCCAATACACAGCTTACCATACAGCCAGATGCACTTTAGTTAACTGTACCATGCTGATGGTATCCTGTTGTTCCATGTAAGAATTCATTTTGTCTGTAACAATGCCTTTTCATTCCCAGAAAACACACTGTTCTTGATGGAAATGTCAGGATAGAGCCTTATTTTCCTTTTTCTTACTGGCAGTCCTCTCTTGATGTTTGTAACACCGCACGCACACACATGCACACACACACACACACACACACACTCACACACACTCACAGGAAAATGTAGCTCTACATATGTTTCACATGCAACCTATGCTTTTTTCACAGAAAAGAGCAGAAGCTGTTGTTTTGAATTTAATAATGTTTTTATACCTGCTAAAGATAGATTGAATTGTCCATATGCTAATACCATCTGTTATCTGATGTGCATTTTTGAATTATTTTTTTCCTTTCATCAAAAGGCCCCAAATTAACAAAGGTATTAATATTGATTCTGGGTAATCACTAGAGAATGCAGTTTTTTAATTTTAATGGAAGTTTTTGCAATCTTAAGAAAATACAAATTTTGAAGTTGTGAATCCTTTTATTGGTGTAAATATGACATGAATGATAAGTCAGATAATATCCGAAAACTTGACACCACAATGAATGACAAACAAAAAATTTCCAAGTTTTAATGACTACAAAATGTTCAAGTTTTTGGATATTATCTGACTTACCATTCATATCATATCTACACCAATAAGTGGATTCACAACTTTGTATTGTACAATGGTGTAATCCTGTATTTCATTCATTGATGTTAAGAAAATAGTTGTATTTTTATTACTCAGTGATGTCTTCATGTTTTACATTAATGTGATCAAACACTGATTTTTATTAAGAACAAATCTAATATTCATTAAAGGGTTTTTAGCAGGTGTCCTCAAACAGTGAAGATTATACTTGATAGATTCAAGGCCTTTTTGTAATAAAACTCAATTTTTTTTTTTTCGAAAATTGCATGATGGATGGTACCACCATGCTGACATTGAATGTCATGCCTACTGCAGAAGAAACCAACCACATTGATGCTAACATATTACATTGTATTTTTATTCTTGTGTGGTGCTGATTATTGGACTGATACACCTTTAAGAGCTATTTTGTGGCTAGTGCTCAAACAGTGAAGATTATACTTGATAGATTCAAAGCCTTTTTGTAATAAAACTCAATTTTGTTTTCGAAAATTGCGTGATAGATGGTACCACCATGCTGACATTGAATGTTGTGCCTACTGCAGAAAAAAAAAACAACCACATTGATTTTAACATATTACATTGTATTTTTATTCCTGCGTGGTGCCAATCATTGGACTGATACACCTTTAAGAGCAATTTTGTGGCTAGTGCTGATTTGCATGCAACTTCACAAGATTATGCCAGGTTTTTTGTGTGTGTGCACTTTTTTGCTAGGCAAATGTATATTTTATTATTTAAGTTGAAGTAGCTGTCATATAGAAAATATTTGACTATGTACATGTATACATGCACACACAAGTATAGCTACTTTCTTATTTAAACTGTTACCGACTGATATCTGAACTTTTACAGACTTTGCAACTCTTTCCAAATACAGTTGCAATTCATATAGCTTTGCTGAATTGTGAATCATTGTGTATTTTAATAAAAACAATCAACATCGTATATAAAGGCAATTAATTAGATTTTAAATGCCTTGTTACAGAGATTTTATACTATGTTTTAGGATATGATATTAATTCTCTTTTTGCAACCTTATTTCGTTTCGTGCTCCTTTTCCTTTGTTTGCACAAAGCGTGAGAGAAATTTCTTGTCACTCCTCCATTAAACATCGGAAGCACAGTTTATTAAGAGACTCCAGTTTGTCTCATTTTAGAGTATGCACCTTTGTATGTTGCAAGGGGATTTAGTATTGTTGTGCTCATTTGATGCTTTACTTTCTTTATTTCAAAGCAGCTGACTGAAGGCGAAGCCCTCTTAAAATTTTACCTTGATGCTTCGTATTTAACCGGTGGCAGGGTGGTGTTTTTCCCCATGAGTTTTTGTGGAGGCAACGGGGTAAGGAGTTAGAAACAAGGGGAGGAGGGGGCGAAGACAGTCTTTTCTAGGATTCGAAAGCGAGCGGTCGCAGGGGCACGAAGGGAGAAATGGCCCGAGGTGAGAGAAGGGGGTCTTAAGCTGACCGGGGCGATGCAAGAATTCTCGGCAGCACGAAAAGGTGATGGTAGAGAATTTTAGGGAAGGAAATTTGAGTTTTCGTGGGAACAGCGAGCAACGATTACAGAGCTGACGAACAGCCTTTAAGCGATTAACCAAAGAGAAAAATAAAGGTTTCTTAGAGATATAAAAGGATCGCTAGAATTATTTGCTTATAACAAAAATCATTATTTATAACTATATTACTGTCATCATACACACAATATTCTGCAAGTTAACACAAAACCACCTTACAGTCTACTATAGTTTCACTAGAACCATGGTCCATCTTCATCAGGAAAGTAGCATGTTGTTTTCTTAAGATGACCATTGTTTGTTTCACTTGTCATGTTGGTGGTTACTGGTTTTTATTAGTACTTTTCATGTTCATGAGAGGTTGCATTATTCACCAGGTAAGGCAGATTTTTAAAAACTTAACAGCCTTCAAAAAGGTCAAGATCAAACATGGATTTAAATGTTTCCAACAATCTGTGTCATCAAAGAGAAATTTGTGGTTATTTTACCAAAACTTTTGGGCTATGGAAGATTTGTTAAAGTCACATTTTTTCACATATAACTTGTGCTCTTATAGTTGAAAACTTAAGGATCTGTAGATCTTACTATGAATAACTGATCATGTTGACACTGGGTAATGATAGATTGCCCAGGGATTTCAGTCAAGAATTGAGTCTTCTAGTGTAGAACAAATTGTTTTATTTATTGGAATAAAAAACACTTTGAAATTTGATGACACCAGAATTTAAGCTATTGCAAAACAAATTTGCAAGATAAATGGAAAAACTACAAGACAAGGATGATGGGATGTCTGCACACCTCCTTTTATAGAATCATTAGTTTTAAAATGCAGTTAGTATCAAATTCTGTTTTAGCAATGCATTTAAGGTAGCATCCAAAATTGAAAGATATAAATAACTCATTCAAATTTTGTTTTATAAGCTTCACCTTAGTTTGAGAAATATAATTCTGTTTTTGTGACCAACAGGAGGTAATGGAATCAGTAGGTGCAGTTGATCCAGCAATGTGGAAGTCCACTCTTCCATTCTTTGTAAAATTTATATGCACACTTTTCCACTTCATCTCCATAAGCCTTGGATGTGCCATGTGGATGATACTTTCATTCTGTGGTAGGGAGAGGTTTCAGAGTTTCCTGATTTATTTACAGTATTCAATTCGATGGATCCACATATCCAATTTACATTTCAGTTGGAAAAGAATAGTTTCTTACTTTCTGGATGTATTTTGTCATCTGATGTGAAGAATTGGTCTTCACTCATTTGTCACAAACTGTTTGCTGCCAGTATACCATCTCCTGCAAGATCGACCTACTCTGTCCAACACAAAACCAATGCCATTTATGTCTGTGCCTCCGAAGCCTTACATGTTTGTTCTGCAGAAGAAGTATTTAAAAGAACATGAATGCATGAGGTGCATTGCTGTCAATAGAGGCTTCAAGTCATCAAATGATGGGCTGGGTGACCAAAAACTTTCACAAGTTTAAACAAAATCCACTTTGGCTGTCTTTTCTTCAAATTTTCAACATAAGGATGCAGTATTTCTTTTCATTCTTAAAATTTGCTTCAAATTTAGTCAAAATTCTAAGTCATCAAATATCAAAGGGATTTTTCATTGCCACAAATAAAATAATTTTTTCTAAAGTAAAAGACCCAATTGTAGAAAAATTCCTAGGGGATCTATCTATCACATTCAGTGTCAGTGATGCCCGAGATACATAGGCCAGCCCTGAGGAGCCTTAAGGTTCCAACTGAAAGAATGCTTGTCATCTGTGCAAAAATATGACCTTAGTAAATCTTCCATAGCCCAGTGCTATTGGTGAAATAACTATAAATTTCTCTTTGATGACACAAAATCATTTGTTTACCTAACTCATTGTTGGATCTTAACTATTTGAAAGAGTATGATATATTTTAAAAATCTAGTTTTTGTAGTGAATAATGGGTTTTTGCCATATCTCTTAAGCACATGGAAAGGGCTTTAGAACCAAATCTGGTAACTCCCTACCTAATACATGAAAATAACAATGTTCATTGCAAAAAAACAACACTCCGCTATCATGACAAAGCTGGATCAGGATTCTGGTCAAACAATAGTAGACATGAAAATAGCTAGTTAAATTGCATTTACAAGTATATATACACATTTATTGCTTTAAGCAAAATATGTATGCGCTGCTGTAATACACCCTTCATGAATGACCCTGTATTGTATTATTTACCCTGGAACTTCAGTATTCTTCTGGTTCGTATAAATGAACTGCATCATCAGAATATAACTAGTGTGGCTTATTTTAGTGCCTCGATCAGAGCCCTGCCTTATAAGTGGGCTGTTTATGTTAGTGTTAGAACCATGACTTGCATTAAGAGTTGTATGAATGATGAATTTGAATATCAATCCTATTTATGAGTCAGACATGGACCAATCAGATAATTACTCAAGTCATTAATATAGAGGAGTTATTATTAGTATCAGAGTTCTAAAAATGCAGCCAGGATGCCAAGGTCAGAAGAATATCACTTCTTTAATTATTTTATGCACTGGGTCCAGACATTCGGGCAATATGTTGTTTTGCTACCAAATATTGTTTACAGTTAGCAACTGGCATATTGCATTGCTAAATGAAGTTTACTATAATTTATAATATTTGAACAAATACAAACAATGATCCTACTTACATTTACAATGCAGCCCATTGTTTCGATTATTACATTTCCGGCACGTAGAGTTTGTTCAATTGTTATCTTGCTGCAGAGAGGATTGACGTCTCATCTTATTCAGTATTAACTCATGAAACACCAAAAAACAATGTTATATTTTGTTAACCTCAGAAACATACAAGTTCTAATGAGCTGAGTGAACAGACTTTTCACAAATTAGTACCAACGCAATTCACATACATCAATAATGCAATAAAACCTCAGAAACCACAACTTAAAAACATATGTACAAAGGTAAAAGTCATGCCTTCAATTGATCTTTCACAATATTAACCGCCCCTCTGTATCGCCACGACTTTGAAGATTTTAAAATGCGAACGTAAGACATATACAAAAGTAATTGAAAGACATTTAAAAATATTTCATCCACAACTTAAACTATCGAAAACATTACCCCATACAAACCAAAGATTATGCACAAACTAATTGAACGACATCAAAAACCTTGCAAGAAAAAGGCTTTGAAAACTCAACTTAAAAAACGAATTTACAAAGTTAAAAGTCATGCCTTCAACTGAACCTGCAGAAAAATTCACATTAACCACACCCTCTGTATCACTATGGCTTCTAAGACTTTAAAATATGAACATAAGACTGTACCATAAATACTTAACGGGAATTATAGAGGATAAATTTATTAAGGTACACTACCTCTCAAATTTTCGATCTATACACTAGATCGTCTAGTGTATAGATCGAAAATTTTGGTCTCCAGACCTGTGGAAGTAGTAAGACGCAAGAACTCCTGACGATGATCTAGGGTATAGATCGAAAATTTGAGAGGTAGTGTACCTTAATAAATGTATCTTCTATAATTCCTGTTAAGTATTTATGGTACAGTCTTTTGTTCGTATTTTAAAGTCTTCGAAGCCATTGTGATACGGAGGGCATGGTTAATGTGAATTTTTCTGCAAGTTCAGTTGAAGGCATGACTTTTAACTTTGTAAATTTGTTTTTTAAGTTGAGTTTTCAAAGCCTTTTTGTTGCAAGGTTTTTGATGTCATTCGATTAGTTTGTGCATAGTCTTTGGTCCGTATGGTGTAATGTTTTCGATAGTTTAAGTTGTGGATGAAATATTTCAAAATGTCCTTCAATTACCTTTGTATATGTCTTATGTTCGCATTTTAAAATCTTCAAAGTCGTGGCGATACAAAGGGGCGGTTAATATCATGAAAGTTTAATTGAAGGCATGACTTTTACCATTGTGCATATGTTTTTAAGTTGTGGTTTCTGAGATTTGTGCATATCTTCTGTATAGGGAAAAATATATGTTATACGTGGCTGATATGTTCAAATAAGATTGATAAAATATATCTATATATTCTATTACGTCAAATTTTGTAGCTGTGAGCTCGGTGATGCACAGCTATGTAATGGTATATACAATGTAATAACACTACTACAAGTCAACAAAATGGCACAGAGAGCTTTGTGTAATCTTCAATGTTATCTGCTGCGGTCCAAATGGAGAACGGCCTGGCTTCACTTCATGGTTTTATGAATGTATGCTGATCACAATGCAGACTTGGTTAATTTTGAATTCAAATTCACAACGGATGTTAAAATCGTAATGATATACATTAAAATCCAGAACTTAAAATTGTAAAAATTGAATACCATGATGAAACCAAAAGATGATTGTAATCAATTAAGAAATTGAACGAGATAAAATATTGAACACAACTGCTGTCGATATCTTTCACACACTGTACACCCCGAAACCCACCTCCACCCGCGTTCCCGGACGTGTTTCACACTAGCTGCTCCTAGGCATTTTCGACGAGTACTGAAGAATTCATTAGCAATCTTTCCTGCCTCCAGAAGTCATGATGTATACCGCGCATGGGTCATTATTGCGTAAGTAGACAGTTGGTGTGTTGCTGTTTTTGTTCCTCTGTCAATATTTTTTAGTGTGTATTAAATTATTTCACGCATACGGGAGTTCGTATGGTGTGTTGTAGTTACAGTTAGCTGGATGGGTCTTCATAATTACAACAGATTCTGCGATTTGTTGATTAATTAAGTTCACATTCTCCCATACTGGTGTACATTCATTTTTCATACAATAGTCAATAAGTGTGGTTTTATAATAAAATTACAAATAAAATACTGTGGTCAGTGTCCTATAATTATGAAATAAGTAATATATTAAAAGAGACCTGTAGAAAATTTTATTTGAGCTTTGGCGTCAGAACCAGGAGTATTGAAGATATATTAACTGGCAGTAAGGAAAAAACATCTATTCTGTATAGGGCTGGAGTGTATTCAATACCCATTGAAGACAACTATAATAAAATTGTAAGTCAGTACATCAGAAGCACTAAAAGAAATTTAAAAATTAGACTATCCGAGCATTTGGGCAATTGGTTTAGAAAACATAACAAAACCGCACTTATTGACTATTGTATGAAAAATGAATGTACACCAGTATGGGAGAATGTGAAATTAATTAATCAACAAATTGCGGAATCTGTTGTAATTATGAAGACCCATCAAGCTAACTGCAACTACAACACACCATATGAACTCCCGCGTGGAAGAATTTAATACACACTGAAAAAATATTGACAGAGAAACAAAAGAATAAAAAACAGAGGCAGGAAGGTCTGAGTCACACACCAGATGGCACCTGTCTACTTACGCAATAACGACCCACGTGCGGTATACGCAGTGGCGGCTCATCTTAAGGAGCATGTGAGCACGTGCTCTACCCATAAGATATTATGGAATAATTTATTCCTTAATACTCACAACTAAGGGAAATATTGGTTTACTTAAAAAAAAAATTGTCAAATCTATAATCGCAAAATAGATCCGAAATAAATTTTAATTCAATTAGCTGCGAACTTAACACCAAGCAGCTGTATGTTCCGATCGCCGTCTTTAGTTTCCACCTGTGGGCATAATTTCCCTTGGCTCATTAACAACACAGCTCAAAAGGTGCTTGCGCATGCGCGGTATAGATCTACTGAAGCCCTTTCCCAAAGGGTAGCATTGGAGCACATGGAAAACTGGCCCACGTGTTGTGTCGTGATTGTCGTCGCCTCCTCTGTTAAACAAACAAGTTAGGAAGCATCCCTCCACTCCCTTTTACGTTTCTTTTCTGTCGAGATTTTTTGTGGATGTCTTGGTGTAGTTTGCAGTTTTATTTTGTTTATAACTTACAGGATAAAGTGATAAGTGTTTTTTATGCATATCAATGAAATATAAAGTGTTAAACATGAATACTGTTGATTATTTACTGAAACATTCGTTCACCTCTCATTCATCGGAGCAGAAACTGGAAATTAAAAGGCTGGGTAGTCCCATGCCGGATCTTAAATTACAACAAACTTGTAAAGATAAAAATACAGAACGGATCAGAAAGTTTAACTGTGAAACATAATAAAAATGAATGGATATGCGGCTGTGATATAAAAGATGCTGTATTTTGCTTCCGGTGCTTATTGTTCACTGGTGAAACTTCATGGGCTAAAACTGGTGTTATAGATTTACGCCATTTAGCGGACAAAATTCAGAAGCATGACTTGTCTTCTATACACAAAAATAATGTACTGAATTTGGCTATACTAGGAAGAGGAGGGAATATAAAGTCCCAACTAGATTCCTATTACAGGCGGGAGATTCAACTTCGAAACGAAAAAGTAAAAAAAAAGCAAAAAAACAGAGAGATACTATCGCTTCTCATAAATTGTATCAGATTCTGTGGTGCATTTGAACTTGCTCTGCGAAGACATGATGAATCGAACTCTGCATCCAATCCAGGAATATTTCGTAGACTGGTCGATTTTAGCGCACAGTTGAACGATGCTTTAAAAACGCATTAGACAAAGCTACAGTATTCAAGGGTACTTTGAAAACAATTCAGAATGAACTGCTGGACTGTATGCTCAAAATCTGCCACAAAGAGATTTCTAAAGAAATAATAGCTTCTGATTTTATGGCTGTCATTGCAGATGAAACGACGGACATTTCCAATGTTTTTCAAATGGTACTGGTTTACCACTGTATAGTTCATGCCAAGGTTGTGGAAAGGTTTTGGCGTTATGTAAATCCTTCTAAACACGATGCAGCATCATTGTCTACTTGCATTGGGCTGCGAGGTGGCCTAGTGGGCAACGTTCGTGACTGCTGCGGAAAGGACCTCAGGTTCGATCCCAGGCAGGTACGAACGTTCGATCCACTAAATACCCGCCGTGTGTCGAATGGGCACGTTAAGCCGTCGGTCCCTGGGTACTGGCCCCCCAGTAATAAATAAGGACGTCCTCCTCCCTCTTTCTACTTCGCTTCCGTGTCACTTTCCTATCAGGCCCTCTAGCACAAATCTCCTAGCTTCCTATTTCTAGTGGTTGTTTAAGACCTGGGGTCAGACACTCCCTTCCTAAAATCCTCTACATATGATCATGTCTTCTTGCATTCTGAAAGAGCTAGATGAACATTTGGAGAACTCCCCAAACAAATTAATTGTTCAGAGTTACGATGGAGCATCGGTCTTGAGTGGGAAAGGAAAATGAGTGCAGACTAGTGTCAGGGAACACTACCCTTTTGCTTCTTATGTGCATTGTCACGCTCATCAGCTGAAGTTGGTAATGTCAAATGCTGCGTCCATAAATCATAATGTTCGTATATTATTCGCCAATCTGGGAGCAGTGTGTACATTTTTCTCCAAATCACTGCAAAGAACCGACATACTTAATGAAATAGTTGGTCGTCATTTGCCAAGAACATCAGACACTAGGTGGAATTTTCATACTAGAGCAGTCAACATTGTGTATGAGAATTGAGAAGAACTAGTCGAATGCTTGGAAGCAACAGAAACAAGAGATGATATAAAGCAGCAGTCTACTATTGCCCAAGCCAGTGGTTTAAAGCATATATTAAAGGACGAGGATTTAACTTCTGGCTTACTATTTTCCATCAAATAATGCCTCATGTAGATATGCTATACAACCAATTCAAAAAAGGGCAATTGATCCAGCTCAGATTAAATGTCATATTAATAGCTGCCAGTCGAACATGGAGCAACTCAGAAAAAACATTGAGACTGTGACCTCAGAATCAGAAACTCAACTAACTTGGAAGAGAAAACATCAAACTAATCATGAAAGCAGAATAAGAAAAGCCAAAGAAGTATGTGATGTCATCCTTATGCAAATGAAAGAACGACTTGACTTCGTAGGTCATCTATCTGCCGCTAATTTGTTTATTTCAGACAAGTTTCCCGAATACGATAAACAATTTTCTGTTGAATATCTGATATCAACAATTAAAGCTTACCCTTTTCTGGACAGAAAGAAATTGGAAACGGAACTCCAGTTAGTTTATCGAAGAAATTAATTTAGGACAGTATTGGGAGCCATTCCATTATTGTCATTTCTGATTGACACAAATCTTGTCACTAATTTCTCTGAAAGCGTATTACTGCTTAAAATTATTGTTATCAATCCCATGTTAACTTCTGAAGCAGAACATTGCTTTTCAACTTTAAAAAGAATAAAAACTTTCTTGTGCAACATAGTGTTATAATAAAAACTTTCTTGTGCAACATGCTATCTATAGAAAGAGGCTTTATCGTGGATATTCCTGACTTTAACAAATAAGGTCATTGATAAATGTTCTCAGTGAAATAAATGAAGAATGGACTTTGCCTACAAAGCTTACTAATTTGTGCATTCAGGATATTGGGCTGCTTTTGTTTAAATACCAAATGTGATACTAAGGATAGTAGTATCAAAAGAAATCCGTCTTGTTGCACGATGATATTTATTCAGCTAAAAAAAAAAAAACAAAATCTATATACAGTTTAAAAAAACATGAGCACTTTCGGTGTCGCGATACTAAGGATATTAGTATCATTTGATCAAAACGTGTTATAGAAATATATAATATTAACATTACACAACTTAACAAGAAGTGTGTATGTTTGTGAAAAACTCTTTACACATTATTCTTAAGTAGCCAAGGACATTTATGTACGTTGAAGCATACCACATCCAATGTATGAGAGCAATAATATCTGCAGCCATTTGCAATAGGCTGACTTATTACTGACATAGTAGTATCTGCGATCATCTGCTACAGGCAGACTTTTTCCTTTTTTTTTCTTTTCCTTTCTCTTTCTTCCCTATATATATATATAATGTAATCACTACGTAAATTCTTGCATATTAAATATTTATTTTCCATATCTTATATAACAGTACTCTTCTCTGACGTATATTTAACCAGACATAACGAATCACTTGGAGGTAATGCCATCAAAAGTCAAGTGCACTCAAATATGTTCAGTCCATATGTATGATATTAAAAGTCAAATGAAATTTAAATAGGTGCCTATTTAAATTTCAGTTGATTTTTAATATCATATATATGGACTTGATATTAAAAATCAACTGAAATCGGGATTAGAGGAAATGCTATCCCACACTCACCAACCCGCTTGGCCAGCGTGGTGAGTTATGGCCAAACCCCTCCAAAATGACTCCACAACTTAAATCTTGGCCCTCAGTCTCCGGCAGCTGGAATGTACCTGGCCAAGGCAGCGGCCAGTGCGACATGAAGGCAGAGGGTGCTAAGAATCCCCGGAGGACCAGACTAGGCTGCCATCTGATGCTGACCTTGGCTACGTATAACGGACGCTCCCTATCTTCTGATTCAAGGCTTCTTGAATTGGAAGAGGAACTACAAAGGATCAAGTGGGACATCGCCGGGCTAAGTGAGGTAAGGAGAAAAGGAGAAGATCTCATTGAACTGAAAAGTGGACATCTCTTCTACTATCATGGGACAGATACTGGCAGAACTAGTGGTGTTGGATTTATAATAAACAAGAAACTGAAGGATAAAGTTGTAGAAGTTGAAAGTTCCTCTGACAGAGCTGCACGACTCGTTATCCAACTCTCGAGAAGATACCAGGCTCAGATCATTCAAACTTATGCACCCACCACAAGTCATGCTGTAGAAGAAATTGAAGAATTTTATGAGGAAATTCGTCATCTAAATAATAAAGTTAAGCAGCACTTGAAGATAATTATGGGAGATTTCAATGCAAAAATAGGGCAACGGCAACAGAATGAAACTTCAGTAGGTAAATTCGGTCACGGCAACAGAAACCAATACTCTCGTAGAGTTTGCAGAGGCAGAAGGGTTTTTCATCTTGAACTCCTTTTTCAAGAAAAAGCCACACAGGAAATGGACATGGAGACATCCAAATGGGACGACAAGTGAAATTGATTTTATTATGTGTAACAAAAAATTCGTCATAGAAGACTGCAGTGTGCTAAACAAGTTCAACACAGGCAGTGACCATAGATTGGTGAGATGTAAGATGCACCTCAACACTAAACTCGAACGTAGCAAGCTCATAAGACAAACAAAATGTATTGACATAACCAACCTTAAAATACACCATAATACCTTCAAATTGGAACTGAAGAACAGATTCTCTGCTTTAGAAGGCCTAACATCGGAAGAAGTGGATATTTCTGAAGTTAACAGAAAAGTAACCAAAGCTCTTATGGAAACAGCAACAAAATTAGCTGGGTCTAAGAACAAATTGCATGTGAACAAATTATCAGGAAAAACCAAAATGTTGATGCAAAAAAGAAGAGTGATGAGGACAACTAAAGAAGATGTGACTTCCAAAGTGGAATATATAGAGCTGTGCAAGACAGTACGAAAAAGTATCACTGAAGACGTAAGGAAATTCAACTGTGAACTAGTAAGGAAAGCAATTGAAAACAACCAAAGCCTAAAGATAGCAAAGGGACATCTCAGTAAGGGAAAAAAACAGATTATGGCACTGAGAAAAGAAGATGGTTCTGTAACAAGAAATAGAGGCGAAATTTTGACAAGAGTGAAAGATTTCTACTCCAAATTATATGAAAGATATGATACATGTACTCCAGACATCATGAAAGGTACCAGTACCAGAGTTCTTCCAGTCCTTCCAGCAGAAGTTGCACATGCAATCAAGAACATGAAGCGAGGAAAAGCTCCAGGAGAAGATGGAATTACTGTAGACATCATACAAGAAGCAAGTGGAGAAATCGAAACAGTACTCGCCCAAATTTTCACTCGATGCCTTAATGAAGGAAAGATTCCTGAGGATTGGAACACCGCTACAATGATCCTGCTACATAAGAAAGGTGACATTGAGGATCTCGGAAACTACAGACCTATCAGCCTCCTATCAGTAGCTTTATAAAATCTTCACTAAAGTTCTTTCACACCGCTTGAAGGTGACACTGGACATGGCTCAACCGAGAGAACAAGCTGGATTCAGGAGTGGCTACAGCACAATAGATCATATCCACGTACTGAGAGAACTAATTGAAAGAGCGAGGGAATATGAACTTCCATTGTGCATGGCTTTTATCGATTATGAAAAAGCCTTTGATTCGGTGAAACCATCAGCAGTTACCACGGCTCTGAAATCCTGCGGTATTGAAGATGCATACATTAATATTATTAATAACATCTATGAAAATGCAAGTGCAAAGATTCGGCTGTTTGAAAATACAACACACATAAAAATTGGAAAGGGAGTGAGACAAGGTGACACCATATCTCCGAAGCTCTTTAATGCCACATTGGAAAATGTCTTTCAATCACTGAACTGCGAAAACAAAGGGATAAAGATTAATGGAGATTATCTAACCCACCTTCGTTTTGCTGATGACGTAGTCATTTTTCCAACTACCCCATCAGAGCTGCAGAGTATGATCCAGGAACTTGCTGACAAGAGTAAAGAAGTGGGATTAAAAATGAACTTTCAGAAGACAAAAGTGATGTTCAATGCTTTTACAAGAAATGAAGATTTATCGATTGATGGAGAAAAACTGGAGATAACAGATACGTATGTTTATCTTGGACAGCAGATATCAAGTGAGGGTCACATTGATGAAGAAATTAATCGGCGTACAAAACTTGCCTGGAGAGCTTTTAGAAGAAACAGCATAATTTTCAAGAGCAATATGCCATTATGTCTTAAAAGTAAAGTGTTTGATCAATGCATCCTTCCAGTGCTTACGTATGGTGCAGAGACGTGGACCTTAACTAAAAGAGACATACAAAGGCTGCAGACAACTCAAAGAAGCATGGAGAGGTGCATGCTTGGTATAACCAGGAGAGATAAGAAGAGGAACTCGTGGATCCGAAAAATGACGAGAGTGGAAGACATCATGATCAGAGTTAAATCCCTGAAATGGCAATGGGCTGGACATACTGCCAGAAGGACAGACCATAGATGGACAGCCGAAATTTTAGATTGGATTCCAAGGGACAGGAAAAGACCCAGAAAAAGACCACATGGGAGATGGGTGGATGAAATTCGTAAATATGCGGGAGTGACATGGAGGAGACTGGCACAAGACAGGCCGTTGTGGAGGAAACTTGCGGAGACCTTCGTCCAGCAGTGGATTGATAATGGTTGACAATGATGATGATGATGATGATATATATATGGGATGTAAGGTCAATTGATGCGTAACATCACAGCCTCTCCTTGACAAATGTCAACCCCGCCTTCTCGTGGTGCATCCTGTTCCCACTAAAGGGGCTCTGACGACCGCCCATAGCGGTATAACTATACCATCGGGATTAGAGGAAATTCTATCCCACACTCACCAACCCGCTTGGCCAGCGTGGTGAGTTATGGCCAAACCCCTCCAAAATGATTCCACAACTTAAATCTTGGCCCTCAGTCTCCGGCAGCTGGAATGTACCTGGCCAAGGCAGCGGCCAGTGCGACATGAAGGCAGAGGGTGCTAAGAATCCCCGGAGGACCGGACTAGGCTGCCATCTGATGCTGACCTTGGCTACTTACAACGGACGCTCCCTATCTTCTGATTCAAGGCTTCTTGAATTGGAAGAGGAACTACAAAGGATCAAGTGGGACATCGTGGGGCTAAGTGAGGTAAGGAGAAAAGGAGAAGATCTCATCGAACTGAAAAGTGGACATCTCTTCTACTATCGTGGGACAGATACTGGCAGAACTAGTGGTGTTGGATTTATAATAAACAAGAAACTGAAGGATAAAGTTGTAGAAGTTGAAAGTTCCTCTGACAGAGCTGCACGACTTGTTATCAAACTCTCGAAAAGATACCAGGCTCAGATTATTCAAACTTATGCACCCACCACAAGTCATCCTGAAGAAGAAATTGAAGAATTTTATGAGGAAATTCGTCATCTAAATAATAAAGGTAAGCAGCACTTGAAAATAATTATGGGAGATTTCAATGCAAAAATAGGGCAACGGCAGCAAAATGAAACTTCAGTAGGTAAATTCGGTCACGGCAACAGAAACCAGCGTGGAAATACTCTCGTTGAGTTTGCAGAGGCAGAAGGGTTTTTCATCTTGAACTCCTTCTTCAAGAAAAAGCCACACAGGAAATGGACATGGAGACATCCAAATGGGACAACAAGTGAAATTGATTTTATTATGTGTAACAAAAAATTCGTCATAGAAGACTGCAGTGTGCTAAACAAGTTCAACACAGGTAGTGACCATAGATTGGTGAGATATGAGATGCACCTCAACACTAAACTTGAACGTGGCAAGCTCATAGGACAAACAAAATCTATTGACATAACCAACCTTAAAAAACACCATAATACCTTCAAGTTGGAACTGAAGAACAGTTTCTCTGCTTTAGAAGGCCTAACATCGGAAGAAGTGGACATCTCTGAAGTTAACAGAAAAGTAACCAAAGCTCTTATGGAAACAGCAACAAAATTAGCTGGGTCTAAGAACAAGTTGCATGTGAACAAATTATCAGGAAAAACCAAAATGTTGATGCAAAAAACAAGAGAGATGAGGACAACTAAAGAAGATGTGACTTCCAAAGTGGAATATATAGAGCTATGCAAGACAGTAAGAAAAAGTATCACTGAAGACTTAAGGAAATTCAACTGTGAACTAGTGAGGAAAACAATTGAAAACAACCAAAGCCTAAAGATAGCAAAGGGACATCTCAGTAAGGGAAGAAAACAGATTATGGCACTGAGAAAAGAAGACTGCAGTGTGCTAAACAAGTTCAACACAGGTAGTGACCATAGATTGGTGAGATGTGAGATGCACCTCAACACTAAACTTGAACGTGGCAAGCTCATAGGACAAACAAAATCTATTGACATAACCAACCTTAAAAAACACCATAATACCTTCAAGTTGGAACTGAAGAACAGGTTCTCTGCTTTAGAAGGCCTAACATCGGAAGAAGTGGACATCTCTGAAGTTAACAGAAAAGTAACCAAAGCTCTTATGGAAACAGCAACAAAATTAGCTGGGTCTAAGAACAAGTTGCATGTGAACAAATTATCAGGAAAAACCAAAATGTTGATGCAAAAAAGAAGAGAGATGAGGACAACTAAAGAAGATGTGACTTCCAAAGTGGAATATATAGAGCTATGCAAGACAGTAAGAAAAAGTATCACTGAATACTTAAGGAAATTCAACTGTGAACTAGTGAGGAAAACAATTGAAAACAACCAAAGCCTAAAGATAGCAAAGGGACATCTCAGTAAGGGAAGAAAACAGATTATGGCACTGAGAAAAGAAGATGGTTCTGTAACAAAAAATAGAGGCGAAATTTTGACAAGAGTGAAAGATTTCTACTCCAAATTATATGAAAGGGATGATATATGCACTCCAGACATCATGAAAGATACCAGTACCAGAGTTCCTCCAGTCCTTCCAGTAGAAGTTGCACATGCAATCAAGAACATGAAGCGAGGAAAAGCTCCAGGAGAAGATGGAATTACTGTAGACATCATACAAGAAGCAAGTGGAGAAATCGAAACAGTACTCGCCCAAATTTTCACTCGATGCCTTAATGAAGGAAAGATTCCTGAGGATTGGAACACCGCTACAATGATCCTGCTACATAAGAAAGGTGACATTGAGGATCTCGGAAACTACAGACCTATCAGCCTCCTATCAGTAGCTTTATAAAATCTTCACTAAAGTTCTTTCACACCGCTTGAAGGTAACACTGGACATGGCTCAACCGAGAGAACAAGCTGGATTCAGGAGTGGCTACAGCACAATAGATCATATCCACGTACTAATAGAAATAATTGAAAGAGCGAGGGAATATGAACTTCCATTGTGCATGGCTTTTATCGATTATGAAAAAGCCTTTGATTCGGTGAAACCATCAGCAGTTACAATGGCTCTGAAAACCTGCGGTATTGAAGATGCATACATTAATATTATTAATAACATCTATGAAAATGCAAGTGCAAAGATTAGGCTGTTTGAAAATACAACACACGTAAAAATTGGAAAGGGAGTGAGACAAGGTGACACCATATCTCCGAAGCTCTTTAATGCCACATTGGAGGGTGTTTTTCAGTCACTGAGCTGGGAAAACAAGGGGATAAAGATTAATGGAGATTATCTAACCCACCTTCGTTTTGCTGATGACGTAGTCATTTTTGCAACTACCCCATCAGAGCTGCAGAGTATGATCCAGGAACTTGCTGACAAGAGTAAAGAAGTGGGATTAAAAATGAACTTTCAGAAGACAAAAGTGATGTTCAATGCTTTTACAAGAAATGAAGATTTATCGATTGATGGAGAAAAGCTGGAGATAACAGACACGTACGTTTATCTTGGACAGCAGATATCAAGTGAGGGTGACATTGGTGAAGAAATTAATCGGCGTACAAAACTTGCCTGGAGAGCTTTTGGAAGAAACAGCATAATTTTCAAGAGCAATATGCCATTATGTCTTAAAAAGAAAAGTGTTTGATCAATGCATCCTTCCAGTGCTTACGTATGGTGCAGAGACGTGGACCTTAACTAAAAGAGACATACAAAGGCTGCAGACAACTCTAAAGAAGCATGGAGAGGTGCATGCTTGGTGTAACCAGGAGAGATAAGAAGAGGAACTCGTGGATCCGAAAAATGACAAGAGTGGAAGACATCATGATCAGAGTTAAATCCCTGAAATGGCAATGGGCTGGACATACTGCCAGAAGGACAGATCATCGATGGACAGCTGAAATTTTAGATTGGATTCCAAGGGACAGGAAAAGACCCAGAAGAAGACCACATGGGAGATGGGTGGATGAAATTCGAAAGTATGCAGGGGTGACATGGAGGAGACTGGCACAAGACAGACCGTTGTGGAGGAAACTTGGGGAGACCTTCATCCAGCAGTGGATTGATAATGGTTGACAATGATGATGATGATGATGATATATATATGGGATGTAAGGTCAGGTGATGCGTAACATCACAGCCTCTCCTTGACAAATGTCAACCCCGCCTTCTCGTGGTGCATCCTGTTCCCACTAAAGGGGCTCTGACGACCGCTAATAGCGGTATAACTATACCATCGGGATCAGAGGAAATTCTATCCCACACTCACCAACCCGCTTGGCCAGCGTGGTGAGTTATGGCCAAACCCCTCCAAAATGACTCCACAACTTAAATCTTGGCCCTCAGTCTCTGGCAGCTGGAATGTACCTGGCCAAGGCAGCGGCCAGTGCGACATGAAGGCAGAGGGTGCTAAGAATCCCCGGAGGACCGGACTAGGCTGCCATCTGATGCTGACCTTGGCAACGTACAATGGACGCTCCCTATCTTCTGATTCAAGGCTTCTTGAATTGGAAGAGGAACTACAAAGGATCAAGTGGGACATCGTCGGGCTAAGTGAGGTAAGGAGAAAAGGAGAAGATCTCATCGAACTGAAAAGTGGACATCTCTTCTACTATCGTGGGACAGATACTGGCAGAACTAGTGGTGTTGGATTTATAATAAACAAGAAACTGAAGGATAAAGTGGTAGAAGTTGAAAGTTCCTCTGACAGAGCTGCACGACTCGTTATCCAACTATCGAGAAGATACCAGGCTCAGATTATTCAAACTTATGCACCCACCACAAGTCATCCTGAAGAAGAAATTGAAGAATTTTATGAGGAAATTCGTGATCTAAATAATAAAGGTAAGCAGCACTTGAAAATAATTATGGGAGATTTCAATGCAAAAATAGGGCAATTGCAACAGAATGAAACTTCAGTAGGTAAATTCGGTCACGGCAACAGAAACCAGCGTGGAAATACTCTCGTTGAGTTTGCAGAGGCAGAAGGGTTTTTCATCTTGAACTCCTTCTTCAAGAAAAAGCCACACAGGAAATGGACATGGAGACATCCAAATGGGACGACAAGTGAAATTGATTTTATTATGTGTAACAAAAAATTCGTCATAGAAGACTGCAGTGTGCTAAACAAGTTCAACACAGGTAGTGACCATAGATTGGTGAGATGTAAGATGCACCTCAACACTAAACTTGAACGTGGCAAGCTCATAGGACAAACAAAATCTATTGACATAACCAACCTTAAAAAACACCATAATACCTTCAAGTTAGAACTGAAGAACAGGTTCTCTGCTTCAGAAGGCCTAACATCGGAAGAAGTGGACATCTCTGAAGTTAACAGAAAAGTAACCAAAGCTCTTATGGAAACAGCAACAAAATTAGCTGGGTCTAAGAACAAGTTGCATGTGAACAAATTATCAGGAAAAACCAAAATGTTGATGCAAAAAAGAAGAGAGATGAGAACAACTAAAGAAGATGTGACTTGCAAAGTGGAATATATAGAGCTATGCAAGACAGTAAGAAAAAGTATCACTGAAGACGTAAGGAAATTCAACTGTGAACTAGTGAGGAAAGCAATTGAAAACAACCAAAGCCTAAAGATAGCAAAGGGACATCTCAGTAAGGGAAGAAAACAGATTATGGCACTGAGAAAAGAAGATGGTTCTGTAACAAGAAATAGAGGCGAAATTTTGACAAGAGTGAAAGATTTCTACTTCAAATTATATGAAAGGGATGATACATGCACTCCAGACATCATGAAAGATACCAGTACCAGAGTTCCTCCAGTCCTTCCAGCAGAAGTTGCACATGCAATCAAGAACATGAAGCGGGGAAAAGCTCCAGGAGAAGATGGAATTACTGTAGACATCATACAAGAAGCAAGTGGAGAAATCGAAACAGTACTGGCCCAAATTTTCACTCGATGCCTTAATGAAGGAAAGATTCCTGAGGATTGGAACACCGCTACAATGATCCTGCTACATAAGAAAGGTGACATTGAGGATCTCGGAAACTACAGACCTATCAGCCTCCTATCAGTAGTTTATAAAATCTTCACTAAAGTTCTTTCACACCGCTTGAAGGTAACACTGGACATGGCTCAACCGAGAGAACAAGCTGGATTCAGAAGTGGCTACAGCACAATAGATCATATCCATGTGCTGAGAGAACTAATTGAAAGAGCGAGGGAATATGAACTTCCATTGTGCATGGCTTTTATCGATTATGAAAAAGCCTTTGATTCGGTGAAACCATCGGCAGTTACAATGGCTCTGAAAACCTGCGGTATTGAAGATGCATACATTAATATTATTAATAACATCTATGAAAATGCAAGTGCAAAGATTAGGCTGTTTGAAAATACAACACACATAAAAATTGGAAAGGGAGTGAGACAAGGTGACACCATATCTCCGAAGCTCTTTAATGCCACATTGGAGGGTGTTTTTCAGTCACTGAGCTGGGAAAATAAGGGGATAAAGATTAATGGAGATTGTCTAACCCACCTTCGTTTTGCTGATGACGTAGTCATTTTTGCAACTAGCCCATCAGAGCTGCAGAGTATGATCCAGGAACTTGCTGACAAGAGTAAAGAAGTGGGATTAAAAATGAACTTTCAGAAGACAAAAGTGATGTTCAATGCTTTTACAAGAAATGAAGATTTATCGATTGATGGAGAAAAGCTGGAGATAACAGATAAGTACGTTTATCTTGGACAGCAGATATCAAGTGAGGGTCACATTGATGAAGAAATTAATCGGCGTACAAAACTTGCCTGGAGAGCTTTTGGAAGAAACAGCATAATTTTCAAGAGCAATATGCCATTATGTCTTAAAAGAAAAGTGTTTGATCAATGCATCCTTCCAGTGCTTACGTATGGTGCAGAGACGTGGACCTTAACTAAAAGAGACATACAAAGGCTGCAGACAACTCAAAGAAGCATGGAGAGGTGCATACTTGGTGTAACCAGGAGAGATAAGAAGAGGAACTCGTGGATCCGAAAAATGACAAGAGTGGAAGACATCATGATCAGAGTTAAATCCCTGAAATGGCAATGGGCTGGACATACTGCCAGAAGGACAGATCATCGATGGACAGCCGAAATTTTAGATTGGATTCCAAGGGACAGGAAAAGACCCAGAAGAAGACCACATGGGAGATGGGTGGATGAAATTCGAAAGTATGCAGGGGTGACATGGAGGAGACTGGCACAAGACAGACCGTTGTGGAGGAAACTTGGGGAGACCTTCGTCCAGCAGTGGATTGATAATGGTTGACAATGATGATGATGATGATGATATATATATATATATATATATAGGGAAGAAAGAGAAGGGAAAAGAAAAAAAGGAAAAAGTCTGCCTGTAGCAGATGATCTCAGATACTACTATGTCAGTAATAAGTCAGCCTATTGCAAATTGTCGCAGATATTATTGCTCTCATACATTGGATGTGGTATGCTTCAACGTACATAAATGTCTTTGGCTACTCAAGAATAACGTGTGAAGAGTTTTTCACAAACATACACACTTCTTGTTAAGTTGTGTAATGTTAATATTATATATTGTTTAAATACTTTTTCCGTTTGTGCACTTTAACTGCCCTTCTGTGCTGCACGTTTGCATAGCAAAATTATGAAATATATATCGCAAAAAAAAAAAAAAAAAAGAAGCTGCCTGTTTGTGAACAGAAAAAGTGCTTTCTGTTTTTGTGTTTTTAAACAGAAACTTCTCTTTGCTACTTTGTTGTCGAGGAAATTTCCTTTTTTCCTAAATAAATTTGAGACGATAATTTTTTTAAGTTTCATAACAACGGAGTGTTTCTGTTTGTATGCTGTACTGTTTACAAGCAGGCTGCTTTCCGTTTTTTTAAATCTTTTATTTTAAATATCTAAATATATTATTTCTTTAAGTGTGGTGGTGTGTCATACATAATTTCATTGTGTTGCAATGCATATTAAGTACTGGTTTATTATGTGCCCTACTTGCTTACCAAACCACGAGCCACCACTGGGTATACATCATGTCTTCCGGAGGCAGGGAAGATTGCTAATGAATTCTTCAGTACCCGTTGAGAATGCCTAGGAGTAACTAGTGTGAAACGCATCTGGGAACACAGGTGGAGGTGGGTTTTGGGGTGTACAGTGTGTGAAAGATATTGACAGCAGTTGTATTCAATATTTTATCTCGTTCAATTTCTTAATTGATTCCAATCGTTTTTTGATTTCATCATGGTATTCAATTTTCACAATTTTAAGTTCTGGATTTTATCGTACATCATTATGATTTTAACGTCCGTTGTGAATTTGAATTCAAAATTAACCAAGTCTGCATTATGATCAGCAAACATTCATAAAACCGTGAACTGAGGCCGTTCTGCATTTGGGCTGCAGCAGATAACACTGAAGATTACACAAAGCTCTCGGTGCCATTTTGTTAACTTGCGGTAGTGAACAATGGAACGACAGCAGAACGAGTGCTAAGTAAGTAACATCTATTACCTTGCAGCAGTGTTATTACAGTTTATATACTATTTACATCACCGAGCACACAACTACAAAATTTGACATGAGTAATAGAATATATAGATATATTATATCAATTTTCTTTGGTGGTTTCTGAGGTTTTATGGCATTATTGATGTATGTGAATTGCGTTGGTACTAATTTCTGAAAAGTCTGTTCGTTCAGCTCATTACAACTTGAATTTTTTAGAGGTTAATAAGAGATTACATTGTTTTTGGTGTTTCATGTGTTAATACTGAATAAGAATATGATGAGACATCAATACTCTCTCTGGCAAGATAACAATTGAGAAAACTCTTCGTGCCGGAAATGTGATAATCGGAACAATGGGCTTTATTGCATGTGTAAATAGGATCATTGTTTGTATTTGTTTAACTATACTGAGCACGTTTTTTGCTAAGTATTTGCATGGGCTTTCAAGCTTAAGCAGTACATTGCACATTGCAAATTATAATATTTGTTTATTATTTTTAACTTTAAAAATGAGGCTTCTGAGTTGCTCTTTTTGGACATCCTTCTACTTGGACTGGTAAAATTTTCTGCACATGTCTAGCTTTGCATGTAACAGTTCATATATTTTTCATGGCCTTAGTTTATATGTGGAAAATACTATTGATGCTGCTATTTCAGATTGACTTTATTATGAAAGAATGACCAACCTAGGACTCTAACCTGAAGTAAGAACATGTATACAAATGAAACAAATCTCAAATTGAGTAATTCACCTGTCAGATGGCACACATGACTGTAATGTAAAAATTCTTCTTCTTTTTGAAATGAAAACTCTCATTTGTGACATGATTTTGCATAAATCACATGATTAATTTATCAATTAATTTATTTTCTGCCAGTCTTACATTGTAGTAAAACAGCATTTCAGTGACATCAGAAATATAATGTAGATTATTTGTTAGCATTACAAAAGATTGTGCTGAACACGATATACATTTCTGTGTGCATGTAGAATTTTTATTTTTCATCTGATGGATGGCAAAACATTTTTGTTCACCCAGAATGATTGTGTCATGAAGTCAACCCATAGAAATATTTCAGATTGGCAACAGTACATGATCGGTGAAAGTTAAAAGAGGCTTAATTTCCACTGACTATCCTACCCCTAGATACTTCCACTGACTATCCTACCCCTAGATACATTATTAGTAGCTGTTTTATAGCATAATTTTGATTGAAACTTAGCTGAATTAAACAATTGGATGTTAGTGTGCATAGTACCATAGTAGTTAGCAGGTTTTATTTCCTTTGTGTGTTTATGAAAGCCAGATCACAAATATTTGGCTCACTAATAGGAAATTGAATTCTTTGGTTTGATTAAACTAAATTCAATAATATATTGTTGTAACATATGCAAAGGTGCAGAGAAAGCCTTATCAGATAAGCGTATTATAAGAAACAGTGTTAAATACTTGTATCACTTTGGTTGAAAATTTAACAGAATGAGGACTACAGCTTTGCAACTTTTTCTTTTCAAAAGTACACTTAAAAATGAAAATGTAATGTTGTAATATGCATTACTCCCTCAACAGATTTTCAGGTATCCAACTTTCATTTCTAGGAGAAATTCATAAAATTCAATGGATTTTTTTAGAAAAAGAAGAAATATGAAATATTTCAACAAAATGTTTTAGAAAATTTGGTAATGAGAAAAAAGTGTAAAGCAGAAAAAATAAGAATTAATTAACATTAACAATTTAGCTTTCAGACAGTTTCATGAAATTCAAGCATAACTAATGCACTCCTTAGAGTTGAAGAACAACTTTGGTGCATAAATTTTCAGTGACTTTTGCCATATGGCATGTTTGTTGATAATAAATAAAGTATTTTCTTCTTTATCATGCAAAGTGTTGAAAATCAAAATTGAAAAAAGTCTATGGTATCTCTTAAATAAGTCAAGTGTGAGTTTTATCTTTTATTGTTTCAAATGCTGTAATCTTACAGTTTTAGTTGTTTGTGTTCTGCCTGAAAACAAGGAAAGTTTTCTGTTGTGTCATAAATAAAAACATTGCAAGAAGATAATGGTAAAGATTTTGTCATGTAACATACTTTAAACATTTAACTTCTGAAAAGTGTCTTAGCTCAAGTACCTTTTGGCACTAGCACTAGATGTCCAATCAAGTTTGTTACTGCATGCTCTTTACTTGCATCATTTCACAAACTTTTTTTTTTCACTTCTTGTCTTTATTCTGATCTTATGCACAACTACTGTGTTTATAACGTGCTTCTGGCAAAGTATAACTATCACAAACAAAGCTTAAAAAGCATTGTTTTAACATTTAAATTATGAGCAGAAATTCTGAATTTCTGACCTGTGCAAAGGAAATGGTTTTGTTGTAATTACTGTACCAAATGCATATTGTATGTAGTAGAGGTCAATGCATTAATTTTCAGTGATAAATTTGTCATTACAAGCAGTTTAAATCATTTATTTTAATATTATTTTTTTTGTAGTCTGCATTTATGTGAGGTACCTCACCAAACTGAATATCGTCAGATATACAAGTGTTTTTAGAAGAATAATGAATGCAGTTTTCTTTTGATGGGTAGAAGTACTTTAATTAGCACTACATGCATATGTTAGGTTTACTATATTTTCACAAGAATGTATGCACAATGATCATGTGAAAGAAATTCATTGGAGGCAGAGGGGCTCAAAATGCCAGTGCTGCAATGTATGTGGCAGATGCACAATAAAACTCATATTTGAGGAGGCATTAAAAAAAACTTCACATTCTAACCTACTTCTAGTGAATATGAATATACAGTATTTTTCCTGCAGGTAGTACATATTTTTGTATGTCACTATACCAATTTTCAGAACTAATAAATATTTTTGTATGTTGCATACCAATTTTTTGTGAACTAAACTGTAGAAACTGCAAAATGGAAAGAGAGAGACAGAGAGAAGAAAAAAAAAATCGGAGGTGGTGATAAAACACTTGTCTTTGAAAGGCATGTCCACACAGGAGGTTCGTATTGATAAGGTCTAGACATTGGGTGATATGCCTCTTGCATATTCCATAGCTGTCAAGCAGCACAAAGAATTTCATTGTGACAGGAAATCATGTGATGATGCTGATTGTTCTGGATAACTCTATACATACTCTTCTGATGAAACAATTGTTTGCAAGACTTCATGATGCAAGACATACGAATGATCGCTCTGTGTATAGCTGAGTCTGTAGGCATTTCAGTCAGTAGTATCAATTCAATTACAATGAAGTTTTTGAAGATGATAAAGGTCAGTGCACAATCGGCCCCACAAATGTTAATAAATGAGCAAAAAGATGCTGCAAATGAATGTGCCTCCCTAACTTGAATGTTCTATATGGAGATCCAATAAAATTCTTGTCTAGGATTGTTACAATGGATGGAAGATTGGTTCATCACTTTGACTCGGAGACTATTTGTCTTAGGTGGAATCATACATCTCTGCCTCCCAAATAGTTTCATGTTGCTCTTCTCAGCTGGCAAGGTGATGGCATCAGTTTTTAAGGATGCAGAAGGCATAGGCATGATTGACTACCTGTAAAGAGGCACCACTGTCACTGGTTCCCATACTACACCAAGTTCATAAGTACATTTCATGCAGCCATCAAAGAACAGACTTACTGAAAACTGTGAAGTGTTCCTCCTTGAAGACAATGCACTGAGTCACTTATTCCAGATTATGAACACAACCATACAGACTGCAGGATTTGGGTAGCTTCAGAATCCACCATATTCTCCAGACTTTGCACCCCTAGTGACTTTTTATTTGTTCCCTTCCCCAAGCTGAAAAACGTCCGTGCAAAACAGTATGCCTGTGACTCTGAGGTATTCATATCTGTAGGTGCGTGGTTGGAAGACCAAGTAATGATTTTCTTCCCTCCAAGATTAAGGCATTAAAGCATCAGTGAGGGAAGCTTTAATGATGTAAACATAGCTGATAACTTCACTTTTTTTACCTTAGAAAGGGTGGCCCATTGCCCATCCTTTCTAAGACTTTGTTACTCCAATCAGAGCTAATTAACCAACTGAACAGTTCTTTTTGGTAGCATCAAAATCTGTTCTTTCACCTTATGCACATGTGCTGGCAGCTGCAGAGGTGGCAAAAGGATTTGTGACAGGACTTACATGGAACTTGCTCTCTGCCATTTTTTTGCACTTGATGTAGGTCAGCGTCTATGTTGCCACCTCAGTAGCACAGTGGTCTAAGCGCTGGCTTATGACCATTCATCGGAGATGGGTCTAGGTTCGAATCCTAGTGAGGCATGAATGTTGTGTTTGTCTTACGACTATGGTTCTCTCCCTTCCTTAGAACCAGTGGCCCTAAATTAGGGACGGACGACTGCTTATAGCCCATTGAGTTGTTCACTGTGGTCACTAGACTGCCAATAATAATAATAATAATAATAATAAACCATAGTTAGGTGTGACTAATTATTTATTTATTTACTACCCAAGCTTTCGGAAGTCTTTTATAAGACGGAAGTATTTTATTGATAGATATGGGTGTATAATATTTTATTACAAGTAATAAAAAAATGTCTGTGCCAACAGCTCCCACTCATCAGTTGAGAAAAGAAAAGCTAGTGAGTATGATAGAGTCCCATGGATTTATCAATGTTACTCAAAGACTGCAGGATTTAGGTAGATTCCTCTTGGCAAAATTTTAGTCATGAGATCAGCAATCATCCTTTTGCTAGCGTAATATTGTAGCTTGATTGATTAAAGTAGGATAAAGACTTCTGATAAAATGTAATTTCATATTCAAGTGCTTCAATCTGTTGTGAGCTCTTTTACTCTGAGCTTTCCTCACAAAGATGTGTAGATCACTGTTGTGAAATGTGTAGATCAAATATTGAGTTTCTCTTCCATTTCTTTGTTTCATCTACTTCTTTGGTTTTATTCTAGACCATAAACATTGGAAAATGAAAAGAAAAGAGAGAAAAAAACAGTATCTTGATATGATATACATAAATAAAGATATCCAATATAATGATCTTGAAAAAACAGTAAAAATATAATTGTATGTCCTTTAGATTGGGTCAAGATCCATTATAAAATAAAAACTGTGGCAATTAAAAATTTTGGCATACTTAAACAGCTTTCATTTTAACTTTTTATCATCTATCTCCTATTTACAAAAGAGCCAGCAAGTATCTGCTCAAAATGTAGCCAATGACACACTCTAAATGATCAGACTATACAGTTATAAAACCATGCCCAGGGACAATTTGAATATCCGCTACTTTGTAAGAAAAGTTACAAGCTCAGGTGTTAGGAAAAAATACATCCAGCTACTGCTGCGTCAAGCCCAGATCTTCTGGACTTAAAGCTTTTAACCTGGGACCTCTAGGAAAATATCTGTTTCTTGAACAAAGAGCAAACAATCAGAGGAACCTTTTAAATTATTCCCTTATAGCACTTTGCACACATGAAACATAAAACATGAACAGGTGTACGCTTCCTCTGCTTTGCGGTATGTCAGAATTGACGAATATGCAGAAAGTAGAAATAAAACCATTGTCAGCACCATTTAGCACCTGCTAACAACTTTGCCTATGAAGTATCTGCCCTATTCTGTAATACCACAATGTTTGTGTTTTTTTGCTTTTGGAAGGGGGGAGGGGTTACAATTGCCATGAGCTACTCAGTGGGCTATAAACTGTCACCCATCCCTAATTTGGGGTCACTGGTTCCGGAGAATGGAGAGAATTAATGCTGTAAGACAAACATATTATCCATGCCTCACCTGGGCTTCAAACTCAGACCCATCTCAGACAAGTGATTAGAAGCTTGTACCATTTGGCCACCAGAGTGGCATATATATATATGTATATGTATACCACAGTGTACTTAACTGTACTTACTGTATTGTATGTATTGAAACTGATCATGTTAGTAATGGGTGTTGCAGGTGCACAACTAGAAATTTTTTCTGGGGAGGGTTATGTTATCGACGAAAGCTATATGAAAAGTATGCCAATAATTTGCATGCAATATTGGTATATTATTGATATCTTTGGGAAAAAGAAATGTCTGCACTCCAATTAGCATCCCTAAATATTTAATTGGTATCATGAAAATAAGTATCACTACTGAACGAATTAAAGTACAGAAATTATGACATCAAATGTTATAATAAAAATATGAAATAATAAATTTCATTAGTAATAATCAGATAAAAATAATGTAAGCACTTCATCATAAACATACATCATACATACATATCACTAAGCTGTTCTCTGATATTCAGAGGTTAGCTCCAAAAAGAAATACAAACTGCCAGATATTTTTACTTACTGTTGTCGTATCAGACTTCTCCATTTACAGTGATCTTGACATACAACTCGGGCTTCACTGATATCCATTACATGCCGTACACAAGCTCTTTTATACTTCATACTCATAAGCTTTTTCTCATGCAGACACTCCTGAATCTGATACCCATGTCTTCCTTGGCCTTCCTCTGCCTTTCCTTCCTGCCACTTGGGCTAAAAAGATTTTCTTAGTAAGCATGTCATCACTCATTCTTTCAACATGGCCAAACCACCGAAGCATATTGGTCTCCAATGTATATTGGTCACCTACTGTATTGCCTTTATACTATAGTCATAAACATGACTATAGTATGAAGGCAATACAGTAAAAAAAATGTCTCACTCCTGTCTGAATGACCAACTGCATTTTATTTTTATTGTTCTGGTGGTATATTTCATTGAATGCTCAATTATTTCCAGAAAAAGATCAGGGACTTGGAAGCTTGACCACAGACATCCATTTGCAACACAAATTTTAGTGCCAAGCTGCCAGTAACAGAAAATCCTAAAATACCTTCATCCTACCCTACCCTGGGGGGCAGGGGTCAGACCCTAGTGGGTTAGAACAGCTAGGGGTAGGGGTTATAGTCTAAGTGGTATATCAGCCCTGACCCAGGTTAGATTGCTTCACAAGGACAAGTTTATCCCACTTTTCGTCTCAATGGGATATATGGGCTATTGAAAAAGTCCAATAATTGTGTCATTTGCATTCTAAGGTCAGGTTACAGATAGAAAGTCTGGCAATATGGGAAAGTAAAATTTCACTGTTTGTCTTAGGAGCACTCGGTGGAAAGGAAAATTGAATCAAACTGAGACAGAAACATAGGAGATAGTAAAATATCACTGCTAATGTGAATCAAAAGAAGAAAGAAACATAAAACTGTTGGCTCTGGAAGGGGATTTAACCCCCTAAAACCCAATTCTGGTTGTGCCCCTGGGATGTTGCATTTGTTTTTTCAGTTATGTTTCTCCCCCTTTCATCCAACCATTGATGCCCACATTTATTAAACTGTCTCCCAAAACAATGGTAATAAAAAACTAGCACCCCCCTCCCTTTTTTTCTGTTAGGGATTAGATACTTATATGCATTCATCATGAGAACTGATTTAACTGGAATTCCTAATATAATGGTCATAAAGGAAATTGATTAGAGTGTAGTCAGACAATAGTGTGGGGTAGAAAAGCCTACAGTTTTATGTAGTTTGAATCTCTTATCAGAACTTTTTTAATGTTATAAATACACTAATGTAATACAAATTATTATCTACTTCTGAATGAAATAGAAGGTTGGACATTTTCATAGAGATTATTCATTCATAAGAGAAGGGAAAATTAGAAAAAAATCAAGTTTTTGAGTTTCAGTTCTTTATATTATAGTCAATTCTAAATTCCATTGTAAATGTTTATACAACAGCCTTATGCGACACAAATTTCTGCGTACTTCTAAAGCTAGAAACCAGAAATTTTGCACAGACAGTTCAGCACTCGTATAGAGAAAATTATGAAAACCTCAGTTTTTAAATGCTTTAAAAACGTGATCATTATCATATAGTAATGTCATGTTTTGAAGCAGCATTTTATTGTTGGGGGCTGTACGTTGAACTAATATCACATGGTGAGGTGATATGAATTCATTGTATAAAAATGATTTCTGCTGCTTGAAATGGCTTCATATTGTGAAATGACATGCCTTGAAGCAACATCATCTTGTGAGATGAACACATTATCCCACAAGAACTAAAAACAGGGCTGACAGACAGTAGGAGATGAAAACAAAAGACCTTTAATAAAACCAACCAGATTCTTAAAATGTTTTCTTTATGCTGATTTCTGTCTTTGAGAAAAATAGATGATGAGAATTCTCTTCCTAATTTTGTTTGTGCACTTCAAAATAACATATTCTTGTGAAAGAAAGGATTTGATAACAGTAAGACAGAGTGTGCCTTTTTGTGCAGTCAGAGAATTCTTGTTTCTTCGTACTAGTAGTCCTCAGTCACATTTTGTTGTATAGTTTAGAGTGACAACTGTAAACTATAGTTTACTGTAGTTCATTTTTATTATATGGTTCTGAGTTAATTTCTTGACCTGTGTGATAGCTGTGTTATTTATGAAATTATGGGTTTCAAGGAGATTTTGAACCTTGGTGGCTTATCATTTACTCTCTGTGTAAGGCTTTGTGTTAAAATGTGTGAAGTAGTCTGTACAGGCTACTGCACTTTTGGTGAAGTGTACTATTTCTGTTTTTCTGGAGTTAACAATGAAGTAAAAATTCATTTAGAATCCAGAGTTAAAAGCCCATAGCTAAAATCCTTATGTGCTTCAGTCTCCCAGTCTTGTTTGGTCCATGTGTTCTTATGTCACTTAGATTTTGTATTTTGCCTAAACTATAAGCACCATCAGATCTGTTCCTTCACTCTGACTCTTCACTAGAATGTTTTGAAATCAGAAGTGGGTTTTATGAGTAGTTTCTCTCCCTTGTGCTCTTTGGTTGTCATTTGTGCTTTTGCAGGAGTCCCTTGACATGTGTTTGCTATGCAGTGAAAATCAAATTCATTACCCAATTAACATGTAATTTAAACGACATTTGTATCACTATTACTGTCATATTTGTGCAGTGATGTTACATTCAAACAAAGCAAAATATAGTTTACTGCTCCGAGTTGTGTTTAAAGATTTTACTGCCATCGTATTAGATAAAAATGGGTTATTTCAAAAATTTTGTTACTCGCAATATGTTGTAAGGCTGATACACAAATATCAGACACCAAGACAACAAGTCTATGCATACAGAAACTTGTGTTCTGAAAGAGATTTGTGGGAGATTAAACATTTCCTTAAAGCAGTGGGCAAAGCACATGCACACAGAAATGTCTGTACTGCTTCTGTAGATATCATGGCTTAATAACCCTACCTCTGTACACCCCCCCCCCCCAAACTGCCAATAGCACCTACCTCCACATACACTTCCAAATCCCCATACCTCTTAATACTGTGCCAGTAGTGTACACCATATGCAGTCCAAAAAAAAAGAACTCACATACTTTGAACATTTGATTTTTGAAAAAAGGAGTAAATGTAATGAACAACTTGTGTGGCTTTATTGAAGAAACTGTTCTTTTTACTAAGACACTAGAATAAAGCAGAGATCAGGAAACATTGAATGGATTTTGTGAAGGCATCCTGTTACATGCACACCTAATTCAACAGCAGGTGGTGGTGGGGGGGGGTAATTCTGTGTTTTGGTGTTATGCTAATCCTAACAAAAGATGTTTCATCACTTCATACTGTAACTCTTGGAACCACACCAGTTGAGTTTCACACACAAAAAAAATTGCAACACAGAGTGTCATCTGTCTTCTGGAAGTCAATAATTTGACTGAACTTTATTCAATTAACCATTATACACATAATTTTCCTTACATAATTTTCCTTAAGTATTTCCAAACAGAATTTAAACAGCACATGCCCCAACACCAAAAAACAAGTCTTTCAATATAAACATTCCAGTACACAAAGTAAATAAGTTTCTTTGTTTACTGCAATATTGATTATATTATTTTTAGCAATCAGATTTTAGTACTGAACCATCTGTAGTTCAGTATTCTGCATGTAGCACCTCAAAAAACTTGAAAATTATGTCTCCATAGAGTGGGAAGTAAAACTGCATCTCGTGATTTCTGTTCAAGTATGCAACTGTTACACTACCCAGGACTTAGAAGTTTGATGTTGTGGGAGGTGTACCTGTTGCACTCTCAAACAGAAATCAGGAGATGCGAATTCAATTCCCACTCTAGGATGATGTAATTTTCAAATTTTCTGAGGTGTTACCTGGAGAACAGTAAACTAGAGATTCTGTATAGAAATCTGATTGCGAAAAGTAATATACTACTATATTTCGTATGTGCTGACTAAGGTTATTTCTTCATTTATATCTGTGAAATATATTGACTGATTTATTTGATTACTTCAATAAATAATTAATTGAGCAAAATTTAACATCATTGCACATTCCCTCTAGTTTGGTATTTACCACACTACCTTGTTAGGGTGACAACTGCTCATATTGGTTAATGTTAACTCACAGTAAATACAAGTTGCCATGTATGATGTTAATATGTCATAATGTTCACTTATTATTTATGTTTGCTTTTGTGATTGTTTCAGTATTTCTTCTGTTTGCCTTTGTTGTTATTTTACTTGTATTCACCTCCGCATAGCTTACATGCTTACTAATTGAATACAAAAATCAGTTAATTATGTATTTGCTGCATGAATACTTTATTGATAAGTTCTCAATACTGTATGTGAAATGTGGCTACAATTGAAGTTGTTTAATGATAACCAAGCTTATGAAAAATCATGTTAGTAACAGCCTTGTTTTATGCCGTGTACTTTGCCGTTTTTTTAGGTCTCAGCTTTTACTTTCGTGTAAATGGAGTTTCCTTTTTTGCCAAGGGTTCAAACTGGATTCCAGCTGACAGTTTCTTAGAGCGTATCACTCCAGAATACACACGTAGCCTTTTGTTGTCAGCAAAACGTGCAAACATGAATATGATTCGTGTGTGGGGAGGTGGAATATATGAAACAGATGAATTCTACAGTCTTGCTGATGAATTGGGGCTCTTAATTTGGCAAGACATGATGTTTGCTGTGGCTTTATATCCGGCCAATGAAAACTTTATCAGTTCTGTCACTACAGAAACTGAGCAGCAAGTAAGTGGATGAAGAAACCATCCATGGTATTTTATTGTTAGTACTTTCATGCTAAATACCTAGTAATGTAGCTTTAAGCAAGTATCCCATATGTATATTTGTTGTGATAATTAATAGATTATTTCTCAGTTTGGACTCTACTTATCAACTGGCAGTTTGTTAGTTGGCTTGTGACAAGCTACTTTTTGATGATATCTAGCTTGCCCTTGCTAACATGAATTGGAAATATAGGATTTTATTGCAATTGCATGTTTGTTTGTATGCAACTTATTATAGTTTGATATTTTTACTATTTTCAAAAGCCTCACTTTCAATACAAACTACAAACAATGGCAAAAATGGTTTACACTTTTTTCTTTTTTTCTTTTTTTTTTTTTTTTTTTTGCCATAGCTACAAAATGCAAAAATATCTGGCATTGAGCCTAATTTAGTAATTTATTGTGTGATTCTAAAAAAATAAAGTGGTGCTACAATTGAAAATAAAAGCTGTTTGGATGGGAAATGGAAAGTCAACCTTGGAAGTTCGTAATAATCATTAGTGCCATTCATTTTGCACACAGTAGGCTTATTTTGAGGTTTTCTGCATGTTCACACATATATAGGTCATACAGCTCATGTTCTGTGGCCTCTGGGTGCAAATATATGAATACAACCCTTATTCTACGTCTTACACGCATGAGTATCATGTCTTGGAAATATTCTAGTTGGATAATGCTTATCTAGGCATTCCATTTCTAGCGATGATTCACTTTTCTTGCACGTTTGGGGTCTTCGTTGAAGCTATTGTCCTATTGTCTGTTATATGTGCAGCTACCTTTCACATCCAACACACTGTTTACTTTGGGTAGATTCAGTAGAACTTCACTTTAGGAAGTTCTACTGAATCTACCAGTAGAACTTCCTAAAGTGACGACCACGAACATCGGTGGAAAAGTCGTCGCGCTCCTGAAGATGCCCAAAGACTGGGTGAAAAATTTAGAGCATTAATAACGGTAAAGAATTGAAGTTGTTGAATCCTAAAGTGAAGTTCTACTGAATCTACCCAAAGTAAACAGTGTGTTGGATGTGAAAGGTAACTGCACATATAACAGACAATAGTACAATAGCTTCAACGAAGACCCCCAACGTGCGAGAAAAGTGAATCATCCCTAGAAACGGAATGCCTAGGTAAGCATTATCCAACTAGAATATTTCCAAGTTTTTGAAATAATGCACGTAAAAATGAATAGTAGCCTTTTCCGATCGATTTCTAAGTCGGAAAATGAACTGTTAATATGAATTGAGTATCAGGGCTTGAAAAATACCATGACTAAGATGGCCAGGGCATGTAAATTATAGGCTTGGGCAGATAAAAAAAACATTCTAGTTGCCCGGTCTGGGCAACTAAATTTAGAAATAAAGTTTAGAATAGAATTTGGTATTACAAGAAAAAAGACAGTCATCGCGTATCGTGTTTCATTTCACTACTAATTACAGTCATCGCATATAGTGTTTCATTTCACTACTAATTATTGTTACGGAGTGCCAAGGACAGAAGAATATCACTTAATTATATTATGCTCTAGGTCCAGAAATGTTAACTATATGTAATTTTGCTCCAAATGTTGTTTATAGTCAGCGATGGGATGCATGGTTCCAATGGAACTAGCCTCCTGTGTTTAGCAGCAAAAGGCGAAAACTTTGACAAAACGAACCTGGCAGAATCATTAAATTTCTCAAATTACCAATTTCATCATCGTACCATGTCATACCAGTTTCAGTATCTTCATGTTAAAACTCAAGATATACACTTTTGTGCAGTGAACATTTTGAATACAGACCCTTAAAACGGAAGTGCAAACCATGTAAAAAAGGTTCATCATGTTTTTTAACTGAAAAGAAATGAGGGTTCTGATTTGTGATCTTAAAAGATAAATTTTCATGGGCATCTAGCTTTTATCATGTGGGTAGGTTAGCTTTTATCATGTGGGTAGGTTAATAATTTCTGCTCATGCCCTGAGGGGCTACTGCATTTGAAGAAAATTGGTGTATGATGAACAATTCTGTGATGAATTTCAGTCATGATCATCACAAAAACCATAAATTCTGATCATCGATTGCCACATACTCAGTTGAGCAGCAGAATAGCGAGGATTGCATAGAAAAATTTTACGACAGAAAAAATACTACTGACCACAGTTACAGAGATTTTTATGCAATTGGTGGAATCTGTGAAGACTCATTGTGATTCTGAAATAAAACCTCTCTGGTTTTCTCTGTGTAAAATTATATGAAGGTGTGAGCATGTTTTAGCCGCACACATGTCAACTTCAGAAATTAGAGTTTGTGAAAGATACCTTAGAGGGGAAATTGCTGTGTGTTTGCAAAACATGTTGTCATGTATGCATATGCGTATCTAAGAAAGGATTTTACTTTCAACTTTGTTGAATTTTCATGTTATTGTTTTTTTTTTACATTTCAAAACTACACATCTATAGATCACAGTCTTTGAAATTACTGGCAGAAAAGAAGGTAAAGCAACTTTGTGATCATTGTGTAAAAATAGTGCATGTATTCCAGAAAAACAGTTGAACTATCAGATTTCTTTAGTTATCTGAATGATTTATTTTCAATGACTTATTCATAAAAAGTCTTAAAAAACTCATCCATCCTCAAAGAGGAACAGCAAAAAAATTTACTCGTCCTGTAAAAATTTCCAGAAAATTAACCAGCCTACCAAAGCTTCTGATATAAAACATAGAATTTATTTTGTAGTTTTTAGTACTATAGTTATTTATAGCTCAGTTACAAATACACTGGCAGAAAGTGAAAAAAGAACACTAAGAAGGAATTGGCGGACGATCGTGAAATTTACATATGTTAATGAGGTCGAGTTTACATAGGTGCAATGTTAATTTCGGGACCAACCGGTGAGCGCTTATGCCACATCACGTCATAATATGCAAATCATCGTCGGTGGTATTTAAGGAGTATGACGAAGTGAATGTTATCAGTCGTCGGCGTACGGTCACGTGCGAAGACCCTGAAGAAGCTGCAATGCCTGGACATGGAAGACGTGTACGATTTCAGCAGTTATCGGACTCCACGAGGCCGGGTGGTTGTATCGTATTGCGGAGCAAATTGGACGGGAAGTATCGGTGGTGGTGCGATGGTGGCGTAGATGGTCCGAGGAACATTCCCACACGAGAAGACGTTCAACCGGGAGTCACAGACGGACTGATGAGCGGACCGATCGATGCATAAGAAGAGCAGCGTTGTCGAGCAGAACATCCACTGTGACGCAAATCCGAGCTGCTGTTGCACCTAAGGTGACTGTGCAAACAATCCGCAACCGTCTACTGGATGCAGGACTACGTGCACGTGTGCCTCTGGCATGTGTACCTCTGACTCCAGTTCACCGTCAGGAATGGCTGCAGTGGTGTTTGCCAACGTCTGCACTGGAGAGCGCAATGGTGATCTGTCGTGTTCAGCTATGAAAGCAGATTCTGCTTGGCAACCTCCGATGGCCGTATGCGTGTTCGCAGACGCACAGGGGAGTGTCACCACCCTTCTTACATCCGCCAGCGACACACAGGGCCTACACCTGGTCTCCTGGTGTGGGGAGCAATCAGCTATCACTCCGGTACACAACTAGTGTTTGTACCGGGTACGTTAAACAGCACCTCCTACATCAACAACATCATTCAGCCTGTTGTTGTGACATTTGTAAGGTCGGTCCATCGTGGTGTTTTCCAGCAAGATAAAGCACGCCCACACACGGCACGTGCAACGCAACATGCACTTCAGGGTGTGAGACAACTTCCATGGCCTGCACGTTCACCAGATTTGTCCCCCATTGAGCATGTGTGGGATTTTATGGGACAACGACTTATCCGGTCTCCACGACCATCCCCGATTTACACGTCCAGGTTGAGGATGCTTGGAACTCAATACCCCAAACTTACATCCAACATCTGTACGACAGACTCCATGCCAGAATTGCACAGTGTGACGCAGTTCATGGCAGTTCAACCTCGTACTAACCATGTTACATGGAAATGTTATTTCAGTTTACCAGCAAATACAGCTGTATTTTGCCATAATGTTTTGATCACGTTATCCTCTGTATTCCGTTATTATGCTGTATAAATTTCGTTGGTATCAGACGTCTCCTTCTTGGTGTTCTTTTTTCACTTTCCGCCAGTGTAGATCTACCCAAAATTCTTTGCTGTATGGTCTTAAATATCAACGTAGATAAGTTGTGAATAAGTAGTGCTTTTTGCAAAGAAAAATGTAAATAACTCTTCATAATTTGACTTTAAAGTGCTTAGTTTCTCTCTGTACCATCATAACATTGTGTATTTATTCATTATATACACTGACGGAAAAAAAAATCCCAACACCACGAAAAAATAGTTGTAGAGGAATGAAATGGCGGCAATACATTTGTATAGGTAACATATTTAATCGATTAAAGTTTCAAGATCACAGCTCATTGTAAGCGCGAGAAGAGCCATTTTAAATGTGAAATGCTGGTACATTAACAACCGGTGTAACTGCCAGAATGTTGAACGCAAGCACGCAAACGTTCATGCATTGTGTCGTACAGGTGCTGGATGTCAGTTTGTGGGATGGAGTTCCATGCCTGTTGCACTTGGTCGGTCAATACAGGGACGGTTAATGCTGGTTGGGGGTGACGCTGGAGTTGTCGTCCAATGATGTCCCATACGTGTTCAATTGGTGAAAGATCTGGTGATCTAGCAGGCCACGACAACATGTCGACACTCTGTAGAGCATGTTGGGTTACAACAGCGGTATGCGGGCTAGCATTATCCTGTTGGAAAACACCCCCTGGAATGCTGTTCATGAATGGCAGCACAACAGGTTGAATCACCAGACCGACGTACAACTGTGCCGTCAGGGTGCATGGGATAACCACGAGAGTGCTCCTGCTGTCATAGGAAAGTGCTCCCTAGACCATAACTCCAGGTGTAGGTCCAGTGTGTTTCGGCCGCAGACAGATTGGTTGCAGGCGCTCACCTGGCCTCTTTCTAACCAACACACGGCCATCACTGGCACCCAGGCAGAACCGGCTTTCATCAGAAAACACAACAGATCTCCACTCCGTCCTCCAATGATCTCTAGCTTGACACCACTGACGTCGCAAACAACAATGGTTTGGAGTAAGTGGAATGCACGCTACAGGGCGTCTGGCTCAGAGCTGTCCTTCGAGTAACTGATTTGTAACAGTTCGTTGTGTCACTGTGGTGGCAACTGCAGCTCGAATTGCTGCCACAGACGCGGTACGATGCGCCACGGCGGTCTTCCCTCTCAGTAGTGCCACGTGGCCGGCTGGAACCTGGTCTTCTTGAGGCAGTACCTTCCCTTGACCACCGCTGCCAACAATCATGCACAGTGGCTACATTCCTGCCAAGTCGTTCTGCAATATTGCGGAAAGGAAAATCCACCTTCTCGTAGCCCTATTACACGACCTGGTTCAAACTCCGTGAGCTGTTGATAATGGCTTCTTCGTCTTCTTAAAGGCATTCTTGACTAACATCAACACCCTACGTCGAATCTCAACGATAACTAACGCTCACGAACGTTACAGCGCGTATTTACAGCAAACCTGCTTTGCATGTTCCGAGGCGCTACTAGCGCCACACGTATGCACCGAGCGCGTCATCTTACAGATGTACTCTCACCGCCTACCAACTGTCGTTTATCTAACACAATCCCTTCTTGGTGTTGGGATTTTTTTTCCATCAGTGTATATGAATATAAAATCTCCAATATCAAACCAGTTGTTCAGATCTAAAATTTAGTCATGGTTATCTAATGATGTGCCATTCATATTTATCTCCATAATTGCATTCAGTATGTAAATGTTCAAAGTTAAGGCCTTATTTCATTAGGATGAACAAGTTGTTTCCCAAAAAGATGGCTTTTTTTTTTTGCACATTTGAAATGAATGGTAGAAAATTTTTAGTATCTTGGTTTGTGTTTTTATGTCCTGTTATATTGGCAGTTTTCTTATTTTAGCTAAGAGGAAATCAGGACCATAAAAAGAATGCAAATGAATTCTTAAGGGAAAAGCAAAATTATAAAACTCATGGTTGTTTCTAGTGATTTTTTAAGATAGTCTTTTTTTTAATTAGAAAAATCTTTTTTTAATTGTTCTTTATGAGTTAATTGAAGACAGAATTTTTTTTTTTTTTCTTGGATTTCAAATTCTTTTTCCAGTTTCTTTTTTGTTTATGGTGTGATGTTAGTGACTAATAATTTTAAAGAAATCCCAGTTCATTTTCTGACCAGTTCCTCTTATGTGTCTATCTAATCTAGTTTTATTAAACATTTTAATTAGTGATTTATCTTTTGCTATGGGTGAGCCATAGCAGAAGATAAATAAATGAGGGAAGATTTGATCCATGAAATGCACCTGCACATAGTATTCGAAAAATGTAGAGTTTATTGTCCCCTTTGGTAACAGAGTAATGCTATGAGACCATTAAATAATTTTGAATATTCATTAATGCTAACAAATGCAATTGAAAAATCCAAATATGTCATTTAATATAATCAGGGCCAGTGCCTACACCAAAGTTTATACAAATAATAACTATTCCATGAATTATGTAATACTTAAAATGTGTGACATTAAGATGTTAATATTATTTCATTAAAATTATATATTTTGTTGTGACATTGTGTGTACCACTGATAATCAAAAGTAATTTCAATTTGTTCCTAGTTTTTCATGTGTATTTTCCCCCATACAGATTAGAAGAATTCAGCATCACCCATGTGTACTTCTTTGGTCAGGAAATAATGAAAATGAACAAGGATTATCTTCTGGATGGTGGTAATTAAGAAATTGCATTTTCACGTGAATTTATGCTCTTCGTGCTATGAAATGAGTGCAAATTATATTGAAATCTTATCCAAAACTTCATGTGTTATAGAACACGAGGCATTTTGTGTGTGGAATAACATACTGATTTTGTATGTCATGGACAATGGTAGCTATTATCATTATGAAATTCCTAGAGTTGGTGAAACCAACCATTCTATGACTGTGATTTATTGCCTTTTGCAAACAGACAGATATTTAAAGGAATACCTTCAAAAACTGTAATAGGAAAAAGGGCAAATTTTAGTTTGAATTCATGAATCTATCTTTATCCCATAATACGATATGGAGACTATCAGGTAATTTTGAAATACAGGGTGTCTCAAAAGTCCCTGACACATTTTAAAGATTTATTGAAAAACTATTTGGGATATGAACATAATTTTTGCAGACTTTATTAACTTAACAAAGTTTTTTTTTTTTCTGTTTCCCAAATAGGTCACTAGGTGGCATTACTGATCCAGTCACAAGGTTAGTTGAAAAATGTCTACTCCAGCAGAGAAAACAATATGTGTTTGTTGGTTTTTCGAAACGAAAACTGTTACCCAAGTGCAAAGAAATTTTCGTTCGAAATTTGGAAAAGATCCTCCAAGTCATAATAGCATCTTAGCTTGGCACAAGAAGTTTCTGGAAACTGTGTAAATTGATGCAAACTGCCGCAAAGGAATTGGCAATTCCTTGTGGAAACAGCGCATCAAGTCTTACCCCAAAAACTCCATCTATATGTCTACAAAGTGCAGATATTGCAAGCTTTACAGCAAATACAAGTCATGCAATTTTAATTTTGTTGTGGGCATGCTAAATTGTCTAGAGGCGGATACTGACTTCCACCGAAACATTGTTTTTACAGATGAAGCAACTTTTTATTTTTCAGGTAAAGTCAACCACCACAATATCAGAATTTGGGGGCCTGAGAATCCACATCACTTTGTCAAACATGTCCAGGACAGTCCTAAAGAAAATATGTTATGTGGCTTTAATGGCTGATTGTGTGATCAGACCTTTCTTTTTTGCAAAATCCAGTCACAAAAAATAATTATTTGAACAGTATTCGAATTTTTGCTGTCCCTCAAATGTGCCATTTACATCCTAAAATCATTTAGCAACAAGATGCTGCACTGCCACATTGGGGTAAGGTGATAATTTTTTTTTTTTAAATAAAAAATTTCCAAACAGGGGTATTGGATGAGGTGAGCCCATCTCTTGGCCTCCCTGCTCTCCAGATAACAAACCTATAGATGTCTTGTGGGAATATGTGAAAGACAAAGTTTATTCATCCAAAGTGCAAAGTGTTGACAAACTGAAAACTTGCATAGTTGCTGCCATTGTATCTGTTACAGAATCCACTTTGGCATGTACATGGGTAGAGATTGAACATCGGCTTAATATACTCCACACAACAAAAGGCACACATATTGAAGTTTATTAGGTACACAGAAAAAGAAAAGTAAAGTTCACAAAAAAGTATGTTTACGAGATCTGAAAATTTTGTGTTCCTATCTTGAATAGTTTCGTTTTTAATAAATTTTTAAAATGTGTCAAGGGCTTTTGAGACACCTTGTATTACTTAACCTTGAAGGAAAATAAAATGGCCATTGTTCTGAAGAGATATGTTTTTATTATTGTAATATATGGCAACACATTGATGACATTCTTAGAACTAATAAACTGGCAACTGAGTTTCATGAGTAGAAGTAGAATGATGGCTGTTGGAAGCTAGTTATAATTAAATATGTATATGTAGTGTCTCATAGTAGGTGGATTATAAATAGTCAAGTTAGTACATACATACATACATACATACATATCACTAAGCTGTTCTCTGAGATTCAGAGGTTACCTCCAAAAAGAAATACAAACTTCCAGATATTTTTACTTATTGTTGTCGTATCAAACCTCGCCATTTACAGCGATCTTGACATACAACTCGTGCTTCACTGATATCCATTACACGCCTTACACAAGATCTTTTATACTCATACTTATAATCTTTTTCATTGAGACACTCCTGAATCTGATCCACCCATGTCTTCCTTGGCCTTCCTCTGCCTTTCCTTCCTGCCACTTGGGTTGAAAATATTTTCTTAGTAAGCATTTCATCACTCATTCTTTCAACATGGCCAAACCACCGAAGCATATTGGTCTCCACCTTGCTAACAACATTTTGCTTTACATCACACAACTGCAATACATCTTCATTCCTCACACAATCAGATCGTGTCTTGCCACAAACCCCACGTAAGTAACGCATTTCTCCAGCACACAAACGACTCCTATGCTTCTTCTGCAGTACCCAGGTTTCACTGCCATACATCAGAGTAGGAACAATTACTGTTTCATACACAGCCATGTGGGACTCTCTAGAGAACCCATCATTCCTGTGAAAACCTCCCAGAGCAGCTATGACTTTCAAAGAAGAATTCACTCGCCTACTGATTTCACCATCCAACTTGTTCTCTCTGTCAAACATGCTTCCTAAATACACAAACTCACTCACCTGGTCAATCACAGTGCCATTTATACTTACATTACATTCAGTGCTACCCATTCCTCTCTCAAACACCATAACTTTGGTTTTTCCCTTATTTATACTCAGTTTGAATTTCATGCAAACTTCGTGCATCCGAGTCAACATACTGTGCAACTCACTTTTGCTCTCTGCCAACAGGACAGTGTCATCAGCATACAGCAATCTGCACACACGGATATCACCAAGACATAAACCACTATTATCTATTTTGGCCTCACGCATGCATGCGTCTATAAATATATTAAACAGCCGTGGTGACATTACACAACCTTGTCTAACTCCTGCACCAATGGAAAACCATTTTGATAAAACACCATTCACTCGTACACAAGCTCTACTACCAGCATACATGGCTTTTACACTATTAAGTAGATTCCCAGTAACACCATATTCATTCAATACCTTCCACAAAAGTGTCCTATTCACTCGGTCGTAAGCTTTCTCTAAACCTATGAAGGCAGTAAAAACTTTCTTCCCAACAGCCAGATACTTTTCAATCATCATGCATAATGCAAAAACTGGTTAGTGCAGCCTTTACCAGGCATAAAACCACTCTGAACATCCCACACTTTCAATGATGTAAGACCTCGTACTTTTTCAATAACAACCTTACCAAACACTTTCCCTGGCACACTCAATAGGCTAATACCACGATAGTTCTTGCATTCAGTCTGATCACCTTTTCCCTTATACAAAGGAACAATAATAGCATCCTTCCAATCCCGAGGGACCATTCCTAACTCCCAGCACAACTGGCAAATTTCAGTTAACCAGTCAATTATAGAGTCACCACCATACTTCAACATCTCTGCAGTTATGCCATCAACTCCTGGAGCCTTACCGTTCTGAAGAGATTTTAGAGCTTTACACACTTCTTCTCTTGAGATCCCTCCTGTGATTTCATCCCTCATTGTGACATCATCTGCATCTGTCTCAGAATCATTTTTGCTCTCCTGATCTAATAACTCACAGAAGTATTCACCCCATCTTTCACTTAACTCATTGGGCTCCCATATCATTTCCCCGATCTCATTCTTCACACAACTTACAACTTTGTTTCCCCTATTTTTCCTGAGTCATGTACTTCCAGAAGGACTTTCTATCTTTCCAAAAAGGCAGTTCATGCCTTTCCACTTTCTCCTTCCTATCTTTTGCCTTACTGTGGCGAACCAGCTTAGCAGCTTCACGCTTCTTACAGCGATATTCATCCACAGAGACTCTACCTTGCAACATCCCCAAATAGGCTCCCTTCTTTTTCTTTACTGCCTCATCAATCTCACTATTCCACCAAGCATCACTTCTATTGTTACCCACTATTGTGGTGCCACAGACCTCTTTAGCAGCAGTGACAACACAGTTCTTAAAACATTCCCACTTCTTTTCTACATCCCCCTCACCAGACTTCAGATCCTTCAGTCGTTCTCTGAGTTAGTCAGAGTACCGCTGATGATCTTCAAGGAGCCTATCAACCTTTATTCTTTCTATCCTGGGTCTCTTCCTATTCCTTTTCCTCCAACCAACATTAAGTTTCACTCGTGACACTACCAAGTAATGATCAGAACCAACATCCGCACCTCTCATCACACGGGTGTCAACAACTAAGTGTTTCAAACGCTGATCATAAACAACAAAATCTATCACACTCTTTTGACCAAGAGTACGATTTTCCCAAGTATATGTGTGTATATACTTGTGGTTGAAAAATGTATTAGATACACACAAACCATTCTCAATGCAGAGTTCAATTGATCTTTCACCATTATCATTCACACAAGGATCATTAAACTTACCCAGCACATTGTCAGAAATTGCATTCTGCACACCTGTTCTAGCATTGAAATCCCCTGCTATTATAACTTTTTAACTTTTTCTTTAGCACTAAACTGGCTCAAAACAGCTTTTAGCTCATTCCAGAAATCTTCTTTCTTATCAGAAGGTTCCGAGTCACAAGGAGCATACACTACAACAATTACAATTCTCTGAAGTTTCACTTTCAAACGAATCCAGAGAATTCTCTCACTTATGCAACTATAATGAATCAAGTTGTTCTTCATCTTTTCACTTAAAATCACACCTACACCAGCCTGTCCTCTCATATTATCCAATACTCCAGACCACACACTCACCGTGCCATTCACTTCTTCTACCCCAATTTCCTTCTTTTTGGTTTCACTTGCACACAGCACATCCAGTCTATACTTATTCATCTCCTCAATCACCTCACTCATCTTGCCATTTATACCTCTAGTATTCCATACACCAATCTTACATTCACTCAGCCGAGATCTCTTTCTCATACGCCGTTTAGAAAGTCCAGGTCGATTCTGTGGTGGACCGTCCTTGTCAAGTGTGGTAGGTCCACCATATTCCACACTTGAGTCATTCTTAATATTTCTTTTTGTCTTTTTAATCAGGTAAGCACATCAGTGTGAGGGATTACCCTACAGCTGAGGGTTCCAGTTGGTCATTCAACCTAAGGATTCTGGATCAAAACCCACTGAGTTGGGGTCTTTTCGCCAATGTCACACAGAACTAGCTTGCACCTCTCCAAGATTCACAGAGGCCTAGTTGCTGTTGTGTGTGCCATTGTTACCATGGAGTGCCCCGAGGAGGCAAACCCATCGCTCACTACGACCGCCCGCAGTGAAGTTAGTCAGATATGTAAATTGTTACCTATTACCATATCATGTGTTATGCCAAATATGGATATGTATTAGTATTGACATGGCATTATTTTATAAAGTGTGCATTTTGAAAGTGGTTTTTTTTTTCTCTACTTTTTTTTTAGTTCGTTTTTGCCCAATGTTTTTAGTAAAAAGTGCATAAAATGAAAAATATATTAACGCTAAATGTTCAATTTACTATACAAAGCATCATTGAAATGGTCAGTGTATTTTAATTCTTATCATTGAGACTAGTTAATTGATAAAGAACAATGCTTTGTACAGTTTTATAAAAATACAGTACCTTGCAGTTGTATGGAAGCAGTTCTCACACCTAGAGAAGTGGTATTAACACCACTGCACCTTTTTGTTTTATTTGCTACACCTGATCTCCTTTTTTTTTTTTTTATGTACGTGCATTATAATGTGATTTTGTGTTGCATGATATCTCTGAAGGAGAGCTTAGTGGCCAACAAACACCAAGGATCAGAAGTCTGCAGGCCAGGGTTTTTTTTTTTTTTCTTTTTCTCCATCAGTTAAAAGAAAAAGCCTAAACTCGGGTCAGGGATAGCATATTTTGTTGTTGAATTAAAAATAACTGCATTTTGGCCTACAAAATTAGTTGCTTCTTACCTATTCACAATGCCATTTTAAATTAGCAAATAAAGTAAAAAGAAATCAAATTTAATTTCTTTAAAAACATTTCACTCAAAACCTTGTGATTTCCTCTAAATATATGCATTTTAAAAGACATTTCATTTAGATCTTTTAATAGAAATGTTAGTCTCTTTTTCTTCCTTATGACTACCACCACACTCCTGTTTCTATCTAATCGAAACGCTAGCAAATTTTCAAAGATAACTCATCTTCATCACACCAATTAAAAGGAAATCTCTTTTTGTTTGTTTATTTGGTTAGGAAGGTATTGATGTAGCAAATGCAGGAATATTAGTTCTATTTCTTCTTAACCTGGTGTTCATCAGCAATAGTGGTTTAATGAAAGATAACTTTAGGAGTCATAGCGAGAAGAATTGGCAGTGAAACACATAACCGATCTACTAGTTTACTGCCTGAACCTTCCACCACTCATCAGTTTGTTGGGACTTTTCCCTTCACTCATAAAGTTTGCTCTATTTTCAAATCTTTTGGCTACAGGATTGCAGTTAAACCACCTCCACATCTTCTTAACCTCATCCTTAAAGACAGAGATCCCAAATAAACCCCTGGAGTTACAAGGTATCTACTCTATCCCTGTAAACACTTCCACTGGCATTACCCACTATATTGGTAGTATTTACCACAGCATCAGCCGGCAATTGATGGAGCATATCGCTGATGTTAAGAAACGCAACCCTTCCACCTACCTTTCAATTTTAACTATCAGCGATACGTCTGCGATTCCCTATTGGCCAAATGTTAAACATATCGCTCCGTTCAGCAATCGGAAAGCTCTCGGGTACCGCGAAAGCATTGAAATCTACCTTACCCTTAACACCTGCAATACAGATGCACTTTTTCACATCCCTATCATTTGGAAAGCTATTTTAAAATCTGGCAACAACTGATGCTTATACCACGTGTTTCATTCCATGGCTGATGAAGGTAGAAGTCACTACCAAAACATCACACCACTTTTAATTGTTAACATAACTTATGCGTGATATGATATCAAGAATTCTTCTCATTGAAAGATAACTTCATTTATTTGCAAGCTGTTAGGAAAATTGCTGTTCTGCTCAAGTAGCACCATTTCCACAACTGGCCAAGACTGTGCTAGAGATTCTTGTGGGAATTTGTGACAAACAATTTGCTTATATGTGAGATGGGATCTTCTTTATTCATACATATCAAAAACAAAGGCTGGAAGCTGCTTAAATGTCAGTAATGGCATGCATGTGGCTAAAAAAAAAAAAAAAGCCTCCTTTCACAAATGTTTTTGAACACTAGCAGCAGCCAAGGAATCACCAAGCATGTAATTTGATTTTAGTATTAAATTAAAATAAATATATGGCAATAGCTCTGTTACTTTATAATTCTATTTTTAACCTCGCTTCCATGTCACTTTCTTATCGGGTACTCCCAAATCTCCTAGCTTCCTATTTCTGAGGGTTGTTTAAGACCTTGGGTCAGACACTCCCTTCCTAAAATTCTCTACATATGATCTCATTTCTATTTTTATTCAAAAAGAAAAAAAAATGTTTCCCCATAAAAAAGCATAAAAAAGTTATATAATTTAATGGTTTTTGCTAAGGGGTTCAAGAACACATTTTAATGATCAAAGGGATGCTGGCTGTTACCAGGGTCAACAATCATTGATCTAATACAGTTATTTTATTGCTGCATGTTAATTCAGTACCTGCTTTATGTTTGTATATATGGGATGGCAAATTGTACTTTGATTTCACTTTTCTTTTCTTCCTGTCATGCTAGGCCAGTTACTTCACAGAGGTTTGAGCAATATAAAACAGATTACATAGACTTGTATATTAAAACAATAATGCCAATAATCAGGAAAGAAGATCCTTCTAGACCATTTCTACCCTCAAGTCCATCAAATGGTCCTGAAACAGAAAAAGAAGGGTGGGTTGCTTCAGATCCACAGGATGTACACTATGGAGATGGTAGGTTCACTTGAATTTGTGTGCTGTGATTTTTTTTTTTTTTTTTTTTTCAAATCCAAAATATATTGTTTACTGCCTTTTAGTGTTGGGCAACACAACAGTTGTCCAATACTAAAATATACTACTCACCATATTGTAGACTAGTGAGCCAAACTTTTATCAATTAGTTTTTTTTTTATCCTGAAGCTTAGCTATGTACAGAAAATGAATAAAAATATGGAAACACCTGATAAAAGAAGGAATACCATACCTAATATGGTGTAAGACCACCTTTTGCTTTCAAGATGACCTGGATTCCCCTGGGAATGGACAAATATAAATCTTGGATGGTAGATAACGGAATGTTATACCATTCTTCCTGCAACACGCATTCAAGTTCCTCTAAAGATGCTGGAGGCGTGTAGTGCACTCGAACCTTGTTCTCCAAAACGGCCCATAGGGGCTCTATTATATTGAGGTCTGGCAACTGAGAGGGCCAGGGAAGATAGGAAACCTCATCAGCATGCTCAGCAAACCATGACTGAACGATATGGGCTGTATGAATTGGGGCCTTATCGTCTTGATAAATGGCATCGCCCACAGGAAACACTGTTTGTACCATGGGATGGACTTGGTCGCTCAAAATGCTTAAATAGTCCTTGGCAGTGACACGACTTCACAAGGTAATAATGGGGCTGGCAGAATAACATGATATGGCTGCCCAAACCATGACAGACCTGCCCCCATGCTTCACTGTCGGCAAAAGGCATGCCGGATCGTAAGTTTGGGCGGGTGTTCGCCACACGTAAACTCGCCTACAGGTTGGAAACAGTGTAAAGTTCGATTCATCGGACCAGATGACTGTCTTCCATTGCGCAGCAGTCCACATTTTATGAGTGTTGCACCACTCTCTCTCCTGCATGCTGCATTCACGTTATTAACCAGTGGTTTAGGGATTGCAGCTCGACCATAAATTCCCCGCCTATGAAGTTCTCTTTGCACTGTTTTTATACAGACAGGGTTTGAAATCACGTTATTCAGCTCAGCAGTAACTTTTGCAGCTGTTGTCTTCTTATTTGTGGTCACAATCCTCCACAATGTCCTTCTCCCTCTGTCATTCAACGCACACTTTCGTCCATGCTGGTGTTTATCGGATGATGTTTTTCCAGAAGCAAAATATGAAGTCATAACTTTCAATACAGTACCTCGTGATATACCAATTAAACTTGCTACTTTGGTCGTGGAAGCACCCACCGTACGGGCCCCAACAATTTGCCCTCTTTGAAACTCTGTAAGCTCCGACATTATTCACTTCCAATGCACAGATCAGTGTCTAGACAGCAACTGTGGCTACCTGCTGGTTTGCCACGTTTCGTAACACACATTCACTATCAAGACCTCCAGTGCCATCTACATTTTCATGCGGAAAACGTTGGTCGTTTTACCCATGCTTTTTACCAGGTGTTTCCATATTTTTGTCCATTCCCTGTATATACAGTCATTTGCAAAATTTTAAGACCACCTGTTGGTATTAGGAGATTTCTGCCGATTGTATCAGCTACTGTCTGTATTACTCAGCTTCCTGTCGGTGTTGCATCACCCTGCAGCGGCAGCTGTTGATAGAGTTGGGGGAAGCGTGCGAGCGTCGGTTTGCTTCTAGTTTTCATGCTGAGAGGTTTTGTGCACATTTTCTATATAACAAAACATGGGCAAAAAAAACGGCACTAAGTGTTACTCGGAGGGGGGGCAAATAGTAACTTCATATCATGAAGGATACTCTAAACGTGACATAAGCAGAAAGATGAATGTCAGCAAGACTGCTGTTCATGATACGATCATAAAATATCGAGATATAGGTGAATTTAGTGACCAAAAGAGAAGTGGACGTCCAAGGAAAACAACCCCACATGATGACAATACTGTAAGGCGAATAGTTTATGCATCCTCCGAGGAGTTCATACAAGAAAATCAAGGCGTTTCTACATTCAAAAGGATATCAGCATTGTTTCCCTACATCTTAGCAAATATTTTGGATTAAAGTCTTATAAACCTGCACATAAACCTAGACTAGCCTATGTCATGAAAAAGAAGAGACTCCAGTTTGTGAAGCATCCTCAATTGTGGACTGCTGAAAATTGGAGCCAAGTTCTTTTTCCGATGAATCAACTGTGCGTCAATTTGAATCACATGAAGAACATGTTCCATGACCAAAAGGCAAAAGGTTTGATGAAAAATGCACCGTTAGCATGGTGAGACATCCTCCTAGTCAGATGATATGGGGTGCTATGTCAGCATCCGGTCCTACTTCATTATACCTTTTGCCGACGCACTACCATGACTAGTCCTTTTTATGTGAAAATGTTACTTGAGAAGCTGTTCACAGATGCACAATCTTAAAGCACGATGGTGCTACATGCTCGACTGGCCCTTTTATGTGAAAATGTTACATGAGAAGCTGTGCACAGATGTACAATCTTAATGCATGATGGTGCTCCATGCCACAGATCAAAGACAGTAAAGGACTACCTGCAGAGAAAAAACATAAATGTGTTTGACTGGCCCGGGGTAAATACTGTATTGAAATTGTTATTTTATTCTCATGTGGTATGTATATATGTTCTATTAATAATTTTAAAAATAAATTATGACATTCTTCATAATTATTTGGAACTGTATAGAATTCATAAAAGTAAAATAAGAAAATTATGGAGAAAGCCTACATATTTCATACTTTACCAAGTCATTTTCTGATATTATGTGAAATTAGGTTACATATCTCCACCTTTTAAGCATGGTAGTTATTTATTGTTGTCTATAGTTGTGCTGTATATCCTAATGAAGTTAAACCACATATGCACATGGACATGTTGTAGTTGATGATTAGTAAATATTATTGGGCATAAAAGGTTGAAATATGTAATCTAATTTAAATTGCAAAATGTTATAATCACCTAGTTTTTATCATTACATGAAATTCCTGGGTACTACTAAGAGTGTCTGTTTTTTTTATGACATGATAAAAATGTAATTTTTGTTGTATTAAAATTGTTATTTTATAAAAATATGTGATGTGAATTTTTTGTGGCAAAAATTGAATGGCTGCCTGAAAATCTGTTATTTGCAGTTCATTTTTACACTTATGGAGGTGGTGAGTGGGACTGGAATACTTACCCAAGAGCCAGATTTGTCTCTGAATATGGTTTTCAATCATACCCTTCATTTGAAAATTTGATGAATGTTTCTGAGCCAGAGGACTGGACATATCCATTTGGTAATTTTATGTATCACAGGCAGCATCACACAGCTGGTGAGACTCTTTTTTTTTCTTTTTTTTTCTTAATTAACATTACATTTAATTTTTCACCATATGTGAATGCCCCATGATAGTTCATCTGGTGTGTCTGAGAACTTGATCAGAAAGAGTACAGAATGAATGCAAGTGCCTAAGTGAGGAGAATCACTTTGAAATGCTGCTACAATGTATATATGTGCAAATAAAATATATTCTAACTTGAAAATTTTTGAAGCATTCTTCATATTTTTTGAATTCTTTTTATGGATTGCAGATGTTACTCGCCTTTAAGATTTGTATCCAAGACTTTGTTGACACACAATTTTTTTGATACAGCTATTTATCTGAAAGGTACTAGTACCAGAGTTCTTCCAGTCCTTCCAGCAGAAGTTGCACATGCAATCAAGAACATGAAGCGGGGGAAAGCTCCAGGAGAAGATGGAATTACTGTAGACATCATACAAGAAGCAAGTGGAGAAATCGAAACAGTACTCGCCCAAATTTTCACTCGATGCCTTAATGAAGGGAAAATTCCTGAGGATTAGAACAACGCTACAATGATCTTGCTACATAAAAAAGGTGACATTGAGGATCTCAGGAACTACAGACCTATCAGCCTCCTATCAGTGGTTTATAAAATCTTCACTAAAGTTCTTTCACACCGCTTGAAGGTGACCCTGGACATGGCTCAACCGAGAGAACAAGCTGGATTCAGGAGTGGCTACAGCACAATAGATCATATCCACGTACTGAGAGAACTAATTGAAAGAGCGAGGGAATACGAACTTCCATTGTGCATGGCTTTTATCGATTATGAAAAAGCCTTTGATTCGGTGAAACCATCAGCAGTTGCAATGGCTCTGAAATCCTGCGGTATTGAAGATGCATACATTAATATTATTAATAACATCTATGAAAATGCAAGTGCAAAGATTCGGCTGTTTGAAAATACAACACACATAAGAATTGGAAAAGGAGTGAGACAAGGTGACACCATATCTCCGAAGCTCTTTAATGCCACATTGGAAAATGTCTTTCAATCACTGAACTGGGAAAACAAAGGGATAAAGATTAATGGAGATTATCTAACCCACCTTCGTTTTGCTGATGACATAGTCATTTTTGCAACTACCCCATCAGAGCTACAGAGTATGATCCAGGAACTTGCTGACAAGAGTAAAGAAGTGGGATTAAAAATGAACTTTCAGAAGACAAAAGTGATGTACAATGCTTTTACAAGAAATGAAGATTTATCGATTGATAGAGAAAAGCTGGAGATAACAGACACGTACGTTTATCTTGGACAGCAGATATCAAGTGAGGGTCACATTGGTGAAGAAATTAATCGGCGTACAAAACTTGCCTGGAGAGCTTTTGGAAGAAACAGCATAATTTTCAAGAGCAATATGCCATTATGTCTTAAAAGAAAAGTGTTTGATCAATGCATCCTTCCAGTGCTTACGTATGGTGCAGAGACGTGGACCTTAGCTAAAAGAGACATACAAAGGCTGCAGACAACTCAAAGAAGCATGGAGAGGTGCATGCTTGGTGTAACCAGGAGAGATAAGAAGAGGAACACGTTGATCCGAAAAATGACAAGAGTGGAAGACATCATGATCAGAGTTAAATCCCTGAGATGGCAATGGGCTGGACATACTGCCAGAAGAACAGACCATCGATGGACAGCCGAAATTTTAGATTGGATTCCAAGGGACAGGAAAAGACCCAGAAGAAGACCACATGGAAGATGGGTGGATGAAATTCGAAAGTATGCGGGAGTGACATGGAGGAGACTGGCACAAGACAGACCATTGTGGAGGAAACTTGGGGAGACCTTCGTCCAGCAGTGGATTGATAATGGTTGACAATGATGATGATTATTTATCTGTATTCATTTATATAGGTTGTCATCTACTTATAAAAGACGGAGAAACAAATAAGAGTCACCTGTTAGGAAAGCCACCAGATAGGCAGAGAACAGCAGGCAGGGAGATAAGTGTTAAGCAGATGACGACCTATATAAATGAATACAGGCAGCTATGGACATCCCCCCATATCAACACAGACTAAGTCACAGATTGATTGATGCAGGTTTCACTCTCACTAGCCATTTTAATTACTTCCTCTCATTGCTGCATATCGTCATGCCAGGTTGCAGTGCTACAGTACCAGACATATGGTAGGACAAGTGGAACCATGTTATATTTGGTGATATGTCTTGCTTCCATATCAGTGCCGATAATCTCTGACCGAGAGATGACAATATCATCAAGCTGATCTTTCTACCATCCATGAGCACCATATCTTAGCTTGGTGTAATGTTTTCAGGCCCTATCACTTCAACGGCCACTCACAGCTCGTACAGATAATATATAAATGGGTACAATGACAGCACAACGATATGTTGATGAGATGCTGTAGTTCATTTTGTTGCCGTATCTCTATGATGATTTCTTTCTACAAGATAACACCTGTCCACACTCTGCTAACATCAGCAGACAGTGCCTACAATGTGTCCAGGTGCTGTCCTGGCAGGCAGTGCAGTCTTCACACTTCTGGAGGCCCTGGGCCGTCATATTTTTCGGAGCCCGTGATCTTATTTATATACCGTAATTTTTGGGCTAAGAGCCGCAGCTCTCACGTTACTAAAAGGGAAATTTTTTGGGTGTGCTGCCCTTATGCCGAATTTGTTTTCGATGACTGTTTCTTCCCTCTTTTTTTTTTTTTTTCTCATGAAAATGCTTAGTAGATTTTTATAAACAATGTCTTTTTTTTTTTTTTTTTTTTCACAAACTCGACTGTGATTGTTTTTTACGCCCTTTCTACTCTTGTATTCGTACGTTAGACACGTCTATTTAAACGATAACTCCTCTGTCCTGATGTTGGTTTAGGAGGGAAAGTGGGGGAGGACGGGGAAATGCTCGCGTAGGTCTTAAGGTTAGGAGGTTTGTTTGTGAAAGGAAAGCCTGAACTCAAATGCCCTTTGCATGGGGTAGTGGGGGAAGCACATCCAGTGGCAGTAGCATGGAATGTTAATAGCTAGGGGATGGAATGGGGAAATAAGCACACAAACCAGTAGCATGACGTCCGAGGCTTCTGTGGAGAGCGCACCCAGGGTATCTCTTTGTTGGCTGCAGCATACATCATGCAGGAAAGTGCGATGCAACCAAGGGAAGGAACGTTGATTTTCACTGGGATGGAGAAACCGGTTTGATGGGCACTTCCCTGAACAAAAGCTTAAGAACATGAACAATGCAAAAGCCTGTCTCAGGATGATTCCATTAGCAGTGACCTATTCCAAACAATACTGGCGGGACGGAAAGACAAATTCTGTTCACTCTTCTTGGTTAATCTGGCATGTGATGCAGGTGTTTGTTGGCTCTGTGCTCCTGAGTTTCGCTTCGATTAAAAAATTTTTTATTGACTGACGATAGTGGAAGTTGAAGGCTTCGGCTGGAAATGCTTTGTCACTAATAAGCACTGTAGCATTATCACCTTATGTTAACAATGGGTAATTAATTTAATACTTGGCTGAAGATAAAATCTTTTCACAAACGCAAAAGAAAAAAAGAAGGGAGAGCTTTCCCATTCATATAAATGCGGAGCTCAACGCGAAAGCTGAGTGCGCAGTAAATGAAAGTAGGTCAAACCACTTGAAAGAAAAAAAGTGAGAAAACGTAGACATCGCTGTTTCGAAGTGGTTGGCGGAGAGATCAGCGAACACATGCAAGGCAGCTGGTGAAAGGAAGCATGGGAATAAGAAATGTGTTAACTGCCCCATTTAGCAGCTGCATAGAATACAGAAAGCAACTTTATTCTAACAAAAACATCTGTAGATGAGAAAAAAAAAACATAACAAGCATAAAAGGAACATATTATTAATGAAAACATCACAAGCGATAATTTATAAGTTAATTACTTCTAAGACAGATTTTATTGTGGTGAACAGAGAACCATCCTGTACAGACATCCACATTGAATGGAATTTAGACAAATGTGCGGTTTTATGAGCAATGCAATATTCTAATGGGAGTCTTAAGATTAACTGTGATTTATATTGATTACATAAATGGTTTTGAGCATTTAATAAAGGCAAACAAATAACATCATTAGCATGATTAATAAAAAATGTATAAATAAAAGCTTTTTGCCAGTATGAAAAAATAAGTGCATAAAGCAGATCGACACTGGGTTGCAGACTTAGCCTTTGAAGTATACATATAATCACGTTGGATGCGAGTTAATTCATGAAAATAAAGAAGATAATTTAGTTTTCTGAGCAGCACCACGACTTCACAGGTGCTGCCCTTGTGGCAACTTTTGCTTCCAAGATCCCAAAATTTCTCACCTGCAGTCCTTACGCTCATGCTGCTCTTAGTCCGAAAATGACTGTATAAACATGTATACAACATATGGTATTATTACAATGTGTGGTTATTTTTTTTATTCACACATGGTATTATTACTGTATGGTATTATGTATATACAACATATGAGAACTCTTATGTATATTTACCACCATCACCATGTTATCTCAGAGAAGAAACTTCCAATGTCCAGTAACTTTTTAAATACCACTTGAGTGAAACATGGTGCATGACAAAATTGTAGAACTCTATTAAGTGTACCAAATGGACTCACATTTAGTTGTTCAGTAAATTACAAGAAAATTGGTGCTGAAAGGTATGTTTCTTCCCGTTCTACAAATTATTCAACGAAAATTAAATGAAAAAAACGGATTTAATACGCTGTACGCGTTTCTTGAGTAAACCTCAGTGATATAGATACATACACTTCTTCATATAGATAGACAACACAAGATTGTTTAAAAGTAAAAAGTGATTAGGAAAAAAGTGTGATTATTTGTGCGTGGCCTTCGTGACCCTCAAGCCTAACCCACACTCGGGATCAGGAGAGGTCGACCTTTTTTGTTTTTCTTATTTTGTCACAAAAGATCCATTTTAACACCTAACTTGCCTCCTCGGGAAATCGAAGCTACGAGCAAGGTTTGGGGGAAACAAAAAAAAAAGCAGAAGGATTTCCAACTTTCTAGATTGGTGTTTCTTCTTTTCTTTAAATAAAAAAAAATAACCTTTTGGTGAGTGGTGAAAGAGTGATTTTTTGTAAACCCATAGGACTCTTGAGGCATTGGGGGCCCCAGTTCAGTTGGGGGCCCTGGGCACCGGCCCAGTTGGCCCACCCCTTAAGACGGCTATGCTGGAAGGCATGATTCCCCAACTTCTCCCCAATAGAGAACATGTGGGATGTCAATGGCTGATGACTTAATGCCTCTGCATTACCCCACATAGCACTGATGAATTGTGGATGCAGGTCAATGATGCATGATAAGCAATTCTTCTGGACATCATCCTGGGACTTTTCCACTTGTTGCCACACTGTGTTGTCGAAGGTATCACCCAGTACGGTGGTCATACAACCTACTGCCTTAGGCCACGTTATACTATCTTTGCCCTTCCCACTCATTGTAATCCCTCACAAATGAATTCACTTCTTTTCCACCTATTTGTCTACATGTGTGGAAAGTTTAATCTCATTTCATGCATTTCTTCATGGTAGCAGTGCAATATCAAGAAAAAAATCAAATATTTTATGAATCTGGCTCTTAATGCACAAGATCAGTAAAAATTCACTTAGCAAGAAATTTAATAACTGGGACTAAATTACTATCATCTAAAGAAAATTAAAATTCTAGCTATAACAAAAATGGCCAAAAAATTGATAGGTATTGAATCCCCCCCCCCTCCAAAAATCCAAAAAAATATTTTTGTTGCAGCAACTCAGAGACATTTGATTGAAAAAGAACACCACCAAAACTATGAAGAGTTAAAAAATAATCAAGTGCACACCCTTGCCAAAAATTATGGAAAATTGAATAACAACGTTAACAGGCAGATATTAAGAACAATGTAAAAATAGCAACTAAAGCACAAAAGAAGATTGCAAAATTAGCTAATACAGATCCTTCGAATAGTGCACAAAGCAAGATGGCAAGAAACAATGTGATATACCAAATTCCACTGGACTGCATCAGTAATTAATATAGGACAAACATTTCAAAAATTTGAACTAAGAATTAAGGAACATTTAAGAGCTATTAATAATAGAGATCAGAATTGTGTTTTGGCAAATAACATGCAGTCATACAAATGTGAACCTTTGTAGCATAACGTTAGAATATTGGACTATGAAAAAGAAAATTTCTGCATCCAAAAAAGGGAAGATCCATTAATGAATGAACCTCCAAAATTTATACATAGAACTTAATGCACAAAATGGAACAGGTTTTCACAGTATATACTGACACAATTTTAATTAAAAATTGATGAACAATTATTGAGGAATCTGGCACCAAAATTGAAATCCCTTGTGTGTAAACAAATCCTTAAAAGCATCTTCTAATCATTGAGAACAGGCCTTGGTAAAGATCTAGAGGCCAGAAACATCTGAAAACCTCAAAATGAATGAGGAAAATATGAAGAATACTTCAAAATTCTTCAAGTTCAATTAAGAGTATTTTTGTGGTATATCAAACTTAAAGCATGCCTGAAAGTACAGAATCTGTTTCACAAGAACATCAGAAAGTCAGTAATTGCTGTGTGCCAACTATCCCAAGTAGCACTCTTGTCATTTCAAGAAGACTAAATGCTTGCCAGAAGTAATTAACACTGTGATCTTGTGTCAGCCAGCAGAAATACTGAATTATTAACATAGGGCATGATGTAGCACAAAAATTTCAAAAATTGATTAGTGCTAAAATACTTGAAGAGTCTCTTGCACTTCATGCCAGGCTCTTTAACCTGAGAATTTATGCAACTAAGTTTATTTTATGACTGTTGATGCTGCCCCAGTGGTCTAAGCATTGGCTTCTGACCATTTGTCTGAGATGGTTCTGGGTTCGAATCCCAGTGAGGCATGGATGTTGTGTATGTCTTATGGCACTAGCTCTCTTTGTTCCCTGGAACCAGTGGCCCTATATTAAAGACAGCCAACTGCTTGTATCCCTTAGACTTGCTCCCAGTGGTCATTAAATCCCCAAACAAAGAAACAAACAAAAATATGACTGTTGGCAGAGAAGCACATACAAAACCACTTTTATTTGAGTCCTGAGTTGTCTAGATGTAAAGAAACCAGCAATAGACATGAACACTCAGTAGACAATACATTAGAGGTAGGGGTTATGGGCAGTTGACATGGGCATCCCCAGCACAGAGTGGAACAGATCCAAACTGAATGCAGGCTGATAAATAGGTGAACAACAGTGTATCGTAATTGATGAACATGGACAAATGTGGTGATGAGTGACTTTGATCATCGGCACAAGACAGATGGGCCATTCTGTTGCCCAAGATGTAAGAACTGTGGGGTTCCTGAGGGCAACCATATCAAGGATGGTACCACAAGTATACCACCGACGGATGTACCAGTGCCTAGACAGCAAACAGTGGCTGACCACATGCTAGTGATGACCCTGGTTGATGTAGACTATCCAGGGTGTTGCAGACCAGCCACTTGGCTATGGTTGTGCAAATAACATCTAGGTTAAATGTCAGAGGCCCATGCTGGTGTGGCATCAACTAGAGATGAGCTCGAGCCCGGGCGGGCTCAGAATTCATTAACTACCGAAAAACCCGAGCCTGGGCTTGGAATTACACGTCTTGAATTCCATTACTGTAATTAGTTCAACACGTGTAATTCCGAGCCCGGTTGAATTACACGTGTTGAATTTCATTGTGGATTTGTTACCATGATGGAAGGATTTTCAATTTCCTAAGCTAGTTGCCATTGTAGGACAAATTTTGCTTAGCAAGACTTGCATTATGCATTGTCCAAAGCTATGGCCCAAGCAAGGATTAGTTTAAGGAGGTCTGGTATCGAAAAACTGAGAAAAAATCACATTCCCATTTTTTGTATTTTATTAAAAATAAAGAATCTTATCTTTAAAATGATGTATTAATTTCCAAAATTGTGCAGTTAGAAGTATTGTTATTTATTTTTTAAAATTTCCTCACTCCTGCAATTTTTTTGGTGACGTTGGTTTTTAGTGCAGCAGGTCGAGTTTTAGAGAAAAGAAGATCAAGCTGAAGTGCTGAGGCATTAGATGCAATTCTCTCTCTTTTTTCATGATGAACTTGATCTGGAAACTGCACACACATATTATTGTGATTATTATACTATTAAGCGCAAAGCTTTGTTAATGTTACAAAATGCAGAATAATCTGGTCTGGAATGCTTTTACGTTCTGTTTTTTTTTTTAATTTTGGAAATTTCCCTACATGCTTTTTTTTATTTTCTACTACATCACTTTAAACTACCTTTACCAATTAGCATATATGTAAATTATATTGCAAAGATTAGTTTTCTAGAGTCAAAATTTCAAACACTTGCAACTGTCTGTACGGCATTGTACGTTTTATAATGCAATTTATTCAAAATAAAAGTAAACTTAGAAATTGGAAAGAAATAACAAATGGAATTTTTTGTTTATAAACGATTTTCTTTTCTTCAGCTTTTACCAAAATTACTGATTCCCCTGATACAGTCAAAGGGCACGTTGATTATTTATTTATTTTCAAATCCACATTTTAGAAATTTTGGCTTTATGCGTAGTATTTCAAAAAACATATTAATATTGTGAAGTGAATTAACTGAACTAAACTTTTTAAACTAATCCTTGCGTGGGGCATATCTTTGGCCAGTGTATAATGCATAAATGCAAGCCTTGATAAGCAAAATTTTCTAAGAATCCGGGGCCAGGCCCAGGCTTTTTTAGGCCTTTGGATCCGGGCTCCTAAAATTGAGCCTGAACTCATCTTTAGCGTCAACAGCATGAGACCATGGCCCGTTGAGCCAGGTTGGCTCTGTGATATTTTAGGGAACCTCCTCATTGGACACATTAGGTCCCTTAGTGTATCTGGAGAGGTCCTTAACTGCTGTGCACTACCAGCATGTGCTGGCTGACACCTGCACATTTTCATGGCTTTCGCACATACTGTGACTGATGGTCTGTTTCAGCAGGACTGCACTGCCCCACCAGGCCACAGCCACCCAAAGATGGCTCTAGGAAAACACTTGTCTGAGTTTGGAACCATCCAGTGATCCCAAAGTCCCCAGATTTAAAACCCTATGGAAGCCCTTTGGGATGCCGTGAAGCAGAATATCAGATCCATGGATCCTGGGCCAACGTCTCGAGTGGAGTTGTGGACAATGCTGCAACAGGCATGTGGATGACATTGCCTATGGAAATCCTTCAGTATCTGGTGGAGTCAATGCCTTGGTCTGTATAGGCTGTTATTCATGCTAGAGGGGAACCGATACAATACTAAGTTGGTATCTCTAATGTTTTGTCCATTAAATGTATATGCCGATAAAGTTAAGTAAACTATAAGAGGCAAAGGGTTTGATGATGTGGAAATAAAATGTATTGCAACAGCTGTTGGTGATTTCAGAACCTGAATTTAAAAGGGGCTTGCACGGCTTTCAGAAGTAGTAAAATAAGTGTTTTCAAGTGTTAAGAGAGCATTTTCTTTTTCGTGAGGATTAGTTGTTGTTCCTCTTAGTGGTTCTCAAATGGTGGTGTTTTTTTTGGTGGCCATAGTGACTTTTGCATTGGTTCAAAAGAATATTATTCAGTGCCACTTGGCATGAATGTGTACTACCATCCAACTATTCACACCACTGTCTTATTGAATGCATATTCAGTTTAATGTCAACAAATTCATATGTATTTTTGTCTTTTAATAAACAATTAGGGTGTAAAAGTGATACTTTACTTATATTCAAAATAATTTTATTAATTTTTATCCATATTGTATGTATACTCAATGTAAATGTATACCTATTTACTATCAGATTATGATGTGCATGTTATATTTAAAAACTCTGATATTAATTAAATAAATTTTGAATGGAAATGTTAGTTGCCTGTTCTTTTTAATAACGTCTCAAAAAAAAAAAAAAAAACTGACCTTCACAAAGATTTTTAAATTGACCTAGTGATCTATAAACTGAACTGAGTTGGCAGCTGTTGCTCTAAATAAGTTAGTGTTTGCATATTTATTCTGAATTTATTTTGATCATCCTTTGTGTACAATATTTATGATGAGAAATGACAACTTGGAAATTTCATTAAAATGTAGTAGCAAACATCAGAATGCAGTTTCATAAATAGCTAAAAATAAATGTAAGTGGATTGAAAAAAAAACATATGCTCCTGTTTTAAAGGTAAATAATTGGGGGGGGGGGGGGTCTTTCTCCTTTCACCTATTTCCTGAGCCCTTCAGTATCTAAATGTATTTATTTGTCATTTACTTTTAACACTGTGTAGTATGCCACTGAGCCTTCTAAGATGATGTACACTGCTTTCAGAATAAATACACAAACATTTAAAATTGATAATGTTGGCATAACTTGACTAAATGCTTGAAAAAATCTTAGACTTTCTAATTGAATTAGTGCAGTGCCACCTGAGTGGTCTTAGGTGCTGGTCTCTCACCATTCATTCAAGTTGAGTCTGGATTTGGATCTCAGGTGAAGCATGGGTGGTTGTTTTTCTCCCTTTCATGGAACCTGTGGCCTTAAATTATGGTCAAACAACCACTTATAGCCCTAAAAGTTGCCCATGGTGGTTGCTAAACTCTGAAGCAAACAAACTCAGATGTAGTATCATCTTCATTTTGCAGTACAATAATTTTGGAGCTAAATGGTTTTTGGATTTTAAGATGTTTTTTTCAGATCTTTCAGATTCTGTTGTGTATTGCCCACACCATTATATGGATGAAAACATAAATCACATATCCTTTATATTTGTTATTAATACAGGTAATCTGCAGATAGCAATGATGATATCTAACCACATGAAGCTTCCATCTAGGCAATGTGAGAAGCAACAAGCATTTGAAGATATGCTGTACCTTTCCCAGGTATGCTATGTATATCTCAGAGTATTTACTTTAGTAAATTGACTTATTGTGTTGTATGAAATGATGGATATCAATTGCATTGGAAAAACAGTGGAACTGTGTTTACACGTTTTTTCAGTGGATCAAGTAAAATTAACATATAATTGAAAAAAAAAATGAAACAGGGAAAGTTTAATGTTAAGGGCAACTCAGAATTTTTGGATGAAGAAGTTTTATATACCTAAATGAGAAAAGCATATAAGTGCAAAATGTATAAACAAGGTTTCTCTGTATATAAGAAGAAAGAGGAAATGGACTTCGGTTTTTGTAATATGCTCATCCTTTGAAGAAATGTTTATGCAAGCAGGACTTGAAATTATAAGAAATATAAAATTTCAATGTAGTGAAGACTATATGAAGCTTTACCCCAAAGCCTTATGTCACCCCTACATGCAAAAAATAACCTGTTTTGCATTTGAATAAAGCAGTTAAGAAAAAATTGGTATTGATTGCATTTTATTTCAATCACTGTTATTGAGACTATATTTTAATTTGTTAGTGGTATTTAATTTAATGATGGAAGCAACATGAAGTTTTGAGAAAAACTTCATGTTTTTAATAAAATAATCTTTCATTTTTGTTCCAGTAGAGTTGTCTTAACCTGTGCTCAATAGACTAGATACATGTATGTCTGTGAAATGGGCAAAGAGAAGTAAGCTTTGATTCATGTGATTCATAGAACAGAACTGAACTAAATGCTTGAGCTCCTTTCCTTTCACTTAAGCACACCAATGCAACCCTTTCTGCCTAAGGCACAGCTCCTTTAACAATATTCTTTGTCTCCACCATACTCACCATATGGAATCTAAATATTCTTTTAAAGGACTGTCCTTTAAAACTGTGACTACTGATAAAGTCCTTTATTTTCAGTGAGTTGAGAACATCAACATTCTATGAAAATATTAAGGATAAGTAATAAAAATGGCTAAACAAAATGTCTTATCTGCTTTTGTTTTTGTAAAGGAAGAACATTAAAGGTTTGTTTTTTTATGCAGGAAAAGACATGAGAAAGGATAAGAAAATAATAAGGAAAGATTACATATGTTACATTTTTCAAATTTTACCAACTTGCATATTATATATAATTTATTCCATACTGGTATGTCATAATGAACTGATTTTTATATGGAAAAAAATGGTGTGCATTGGAAAAATTAAGTGGCTTGAACTTTTTTAATAAAATGTAGTATTCTTCCTAGATTTTTTACAGCTGAATGGCAAAAAGTTTTAGCTGGATGGTTCTTTTAACAACCTCTTATCCAATCGGGGGGGGGGATGTTGTTTTGCTTAACATTATTATACTTGTTAAATATCTTTAGTGGTGTGGCAGGAATTAATATGATAAAACATAACACTAGAAAATTGTGCATAAATGATAAAAAAAAAGTACTTACTAATAAATTATATTCAACTCAGATTTCAGCCAGTTTTCTTCACTATTTATGGTGTATGTGGTAATAAGTTTTCCACTCTTTCTATTATTTGCATTGTGAAAATGTTCATTAAAGGAAATTCAGCTGGGCAGCAGAAAAAAATTAGCTGGATGGGCTGCTCAGTAAAAGGCTCTAGGGAGAACACTAAAAATGTATTCAATATATATGTATTTTGTATATCTATGTTAACGTATATTATTTTATGTGCAATAAATTATAAATGTAGAAAATAATTTTTTTTAATGTAAAAAAAAGAAGAATTAAAACTGTGAGTGGAATGGAATGGCTATAAGGGGTGAAGAGAGGCCATTTTGAAAATATATATATGCTTCTTTCTTTTTTTAACATGTTAAAAACAGATTTAAAAGAAAACGGGCACCTTTAATCTGAAAACACGGGAGCTTCCCCCAAAACCCCAACAGGGCTCCACTCCTGTACCCAACTAGGAGCAAACCACCAGTGCTTTTCAGATGTCTCTTTTTTTCTTTTGACATTTGGAGCTGGACACACTGAGTACTGAAGGACTTAAGTAAAATTCTAAGTGACAAAATGTTGAATAAACCTCCTTCCCTACAGACTAGGATATCCATTTACTGCTGTTAAGAGTTTTTGTTCTCCGTAGGTTATCCATTGCATTAATCCTATCATAACTGTTCTGTACCAACCAAAACCTGCCATTATTGGGAGGTTTTGGTATCATATTATACAGGGTTATCCAAAATGATTCATCCAATTTCAAATGACAATATTTTCAAAGTTTACAAATACAGAGTGAGTAATGATGCATCAACCAAAAGAAAAACTGTCTGAGTTTTGTTTCTCACCTCATAAGTGCTCTGTGTAACTTCCCTTAGTTATACTACCAACGTCAAGATGATAGTCTATTTCCTCCCATACTTCCAGCATGTCTGTTGTCACTGACTCCGCCGCAGCAACAATGCATTTTTTGAGCTCATCTGGGGTTTTAGGCAACGGTAGCATGTACACAGTATCCTTAACATACCCCGAAAAGAAGAAGTTGCATGGTGTAAGTTCTGGTGACGTAGTGTGGCAGGGCTCGATTTCGACCGGTAGTTAGTAGCAAATTGCTAGCAAGCAAATGCATTTTGGTAGTGATAAAAAGTGGTTCTAGCAATAGTTGCTAGTGAAAACATTTTGAATGTTTTAATGTGAACTGTAAGGCGCCAATGCATTGTGTGTGTGTGGAATATTTTAGACACATACAAAAAGGAACAACTGCCTTCTGGAAGTGAATGTTTCTTGAAAAGTACAAACATTATAAAAACATTTTGGCACTAATAGAAATGTCCAGTATATTTCCCTTATTTACTTCTTCATGTGAGATTGGGTTCAGTTTCATGAAGATAATCCAGGAGTGATTGGAGAGGCAGTTTAAACTTACAAACATTAAATGCTCTCGTGAGTATTGAGGTTGAAGGTTTGTCCAAAAACAAGCTTGACCCTAGGCCTGCTGTATTAAAGTAATATGACGAAAAGACCTGAAACCCAGATTTTAAACCATATGGAAAATAACTTAAGATTTCGAATAGTGCTCTTGAATTTTGTGAATAAAGTTAAATAAAAAATATTTTTTAAATATTTGCATTCAAATTAAATTGTTAGAATTAATCTGTTAGGTCATGAAAAGGTGAGTTATATCTAAATATTTGTAATCTTTTCATCATTACAATGTAACAGTTACAGGGCTGAAATCAAAGTTTGTCATGATTGACTAACAGAAGGGGACATGTTAAAAAAAATAATTGTATAATGTTAATGAACTTTTGCTAGCAGATAATGCAATTTGCTAGTAAAAAAATAAGGCCTCTAGCAAGTGTTGCTGCTGATAAAAAAAAAAAAAAAAAAAAAAAAAAACGAAATCAAGGCCTGCTAAGGTGATCAGCTGTAGAGCACCAACTCATGGGGTCCACTGCGACCAATCCAATGGCAAGGGAGCACTTCATTGAGGAAACAATGAACAGCAAATAAGGCAGCCCCACAGCAACAGTGGAACCCTCTCATGATGACCTACTAAAACTTGGAGATTTCCTCATTCATTTAATGTATGCCCTGGCCATACAAGGCTGATAGGTATGGAATTAAGCTCTTTTGAAATCAGATGAATCATTTTGAATTTCCCTGTATTATTATAGTAATAGTGTTGTGCTGAATTACAATAGCTCAATAAATTTACTACAGTAACACAAATACTAAAATTTATCAAGTATAATGTATGATAATATATTATGTCAGTTATGTCGAGCCACTCTTGTGATAATGTTTCTTATTTTTACACGTGATAGTAAGTTTGCATATATTATGATTATATCAGTACCTTTGGTGGAGGAATACATACATACATACACGTTGTATTTCTACAAAACTTATGTGAAATTCTGAATGTCCCCTTCCATCAGAAGTTTCCCTATGGAAGATCTACAGTTTTTTTGGGGATGCACGTAAAAATTACATTTAACATTCAAAGCTGGGAATATTTTTCTTAGGAAGTGGGTTTTGAGAATAGGTGAGAGTGCTACAAAAAAAAAATTCTGAAACCTAAAATCAAGCAAAGTAGTTTTGACTAAAATTTATCAGTGCTGCAACCAAAAAAAAAAAAAAAAAAGAAATTGTTCTTAATATGTTCCAATTCTCTGCATTTTTATGTCTACCATCACCTTGAAAAAGCCTCCCAGTGGAGTGCAAAAGCTTGGTCAATCTTTGTACTGACTACACCACAGAAATAAACGGATTTAATACGCTATATGCACTTCATTATTATTCATAACTAGTGTATTTAAAATAAAGTCACCTAATTCAGGTTTATCAGACATGCTTAAAAAATCTACTGAAATTATGTTCATATCCCAAATTGTTTTAATAAATTTTTAAAACATGTCAAGGGCTTTTGAGACATCCTGTATATTATACTGTTGCAAACTATAATTAAGGTCATCATTAGATAGTTTCATATTTTAAGTAAAATATGTATAACAACTTCAACAAGCCGTAAAGTTAGTTTGATGTGTTGATTTGATAGAATTTTGAGAAATATTAGTTGACTGAGATAATATCCATTTTTATCCAAATCATTTCTCATTTTGTCCCTAGAAACTTTTGAACACAGGTATTTATGATGCTACATGAATAAAGAATAAATGTATTGGTATTGTACCATTCGGGATGAAAGAGTGTGTGTGTGTGTGAGAGAGAGAGTGAGTGACAGACAGACATGAGTGTTAATGTATAGCATCAGGAAAAGTACATAATGGTGAAATTCTTATAACAATAATTGGTATAATTTTTAGCATTACATGCTTTATTTTTAAAGATTAAGCCCTGTTTTTCTTTATCTTTTATTTCAGATAGTTCAATCTGTAAGTATTAAAACTGAAACAGAAAGGTATAGACGCAGTCAAAGTGTTATTGAAGATGGTTTAGGAAAAACTATGGGAGCTTTATATTGGCAGCTAAATGATATTTGGCAAGCACCATCGTGGTCATCAATTGGTAAAACTTCTTATTTTGTAATTGTTGTTTTGCATGTATGAAATGCTTAATATTCTAAAAGTAATGGATTGCAAACATTAGTTGCTTCAGATTTGATTTTGCAATGTGGTGTAGTAAAACTCATTTCTTGTTTTGGAAAGTACGTGAAATGTTGACAATCTTTCTTTTAAAAACAATAATAAAGAAATGTTATTTGTCTTACCTAACTTACAACAAATGGTGAAAAGAAATAGTGAACATAACATTTCTAAATGTGCGGTACTTTACATCATGAACATGACGAATACTGCTGTGTTATATTTGATAGAAATACAGTTAATATTTTTTTCATTTTAATCTTTATTTTATTAAGCTGTACATTATGCAATTGAAATGTTGAGATTAAGTATATAAAGTTGAATTTTACTACAGCAAATTTCTCAGAAGTACACATGCACATGTTTCTTCTTATAACTTCCCCTGGGTGACCTCAGTGGCTTTCTGAGCATTAGAAGAATTTAAGACATGATAATTAAAGTAATTAAAGGATGGTAATTAGAGAGTTCAATAAAATCTTAGAAAGAGATTGAGCAGCAGAATACAGAAGTGAAGAAAATACAATCACTAGTATCGCATTTAGGCAGAATTCTGCTTTACAGTAAAGCTTTTTACATAGGTGTTTAACTTCTCTGAACAAAGAATTACCCTTCTCAGAAATCATTATCTCAGTATAGGACAAGATTAAATGTTGTTAATTGACAAAAGATACTTTTTGTTGCTGCAAAAGTCATCATCTGAACATCTCAAAAAGTTGCAGGCTCTTTCAGTTCATATTTAGGTGTGCTGTCCATTGGTACACAGAACACATCACAAAATCTATCAACAGAATTACAGAGCCTTTTATTTGACTAATATTTAACATCTGCCCCCATCTGATTGCTAACAGAACTGCAGAAACATTCTTTTCATCATGACTAGTGAAAATGTGCAGTACATTCTGTAGCAGACATTCTGGGTAGTGACACTGTCAGTACATTAATCTTGTTCCAAAACATGTGCTTCTGCATTCTTTCTTAATATGTTAGATAGAATGCTACACCTGACCACACTGTACTGATATTTTTGTGCCAATATACTCATGATTCCATGGCATGAGCACATCTGGAACCCTATTGTATTGCCACTTTATACAGACATTCCTGCTGTAAAATAACATATGCTAGTAGATGAATCCATCTGTACTGCACAGTAAGTGCAGTGATATTTTTAAACTCATTGTGTCAGAGTTAGGTGTGTGAAATATTTTATGTACAGGTTAATCTTCAGTATCCAAAAATTGAAAGTATACTATGAAGATTCAAGAAATGTAGCAGATGCAAGGAAAGAAGACCAAGTTAAATAAGAGCTCTCAAAATTGGCAGTCTATCAGAAATTATGATTGCCACTGGTGGCCAAAGATTTGGGTCCGACATCTCCTGAATGTAGAGACTTATTTATTACACACACACACGACATCTGCTGAATGTGGAGACTTATTTATTACACACACACACGACATCTGCGGAATGTGGACTTATTTATTACACACACACGACATCTACTGAATGTGGAGACTTATTTATTACACACACACACACACCTACCTGCATCACGTGACCCGAATGGAGGGGAGTCATTCATGACCAATCCAGAAAACAAACAAAAAGGCCCATTCAACAGTTGCACAAAATATTGTTTAGGGGTCGTCCATAAAGTACGTCTGAGATTACAGGGGGAGGGGGTTCCTGACAACTGGACCAAATGTGACATGGGGGAGGGGGTCCCTGACAACCGGACCAAATGTGACATGGGGAGGGGAGTTCCTGACAACCGGACCAAATGTGACATGGGGGAAGGGGGAGGTTTAGTAATTCGGACGTCCAGCGGCAAAAATATAGTGGATAGTATTTCTTCATTTTGTTTTCTCTTTGTTTTTTAATAGTTAAAAAAAGGTATGAGATATTTCAATTTCTGACGATATTTAGCTAAATCAGAATATTAAGTTCTCGAATTTGTACTACCAAATCTATCGTGTTTTGTAAATGGTATGATTGGGAGTGTTGCAACCTTGAATATGCGTGTGTTCATTTGTAGATCTTTATTTCAGAATGATTAAGTTCGGGTAGCATTTGGGAATAATTTAATGCCTAAAAAATAACTATTTTCTGAAGAAAAAGTGTAAATATATGGAAGATTCCTTTAAATAACTACTTGTTTTCTTTCTGTTCCTCAACAGACTTCTAAAACCAGTCATCAAAAATAAAGAGGTTTGCGGGAATTAGGACGTACTTTTTAAGGAGGGTGTCAAAAATCGAACAAAATGTGACATGGGGGAGGGTGGAGTCTAAAAATAGTAAAAAATCATGGATGTACTTTATGGACGGCCCCTTATGGGTAATGTTTCACAAAGGGTTTGATATTCAGTGTTAATGGAAACTTGTCACAAAAAAAATAATGATAAATTAGTAAATATTCTGCATCACATGTCATGGATAGAGATAGGTCTTTCATAACTGATACATTCTAAAGTATCCAGTACAGGAAGTGAATGAAAAGACCCATTCAGCACTTCCACAAAATATTGTTTATGGATAAAATATTACCCAGTGTCTCAGTGCTTAAGTGGTCTAGAGCATGAGTTTCTGACTTGTACTGCCAGGTCAGAGTTCAAATCCCAGTGCCAAATATTTAATCACTTTACTGATGTCTTAAAAATTATCAGAAGTGACATAGGTATTATTGCCCTCTTGTTGAATACAATATTTTAAAGCACTGAAAATAATCAAAATGTAATGTGCATTTAGACAGTCTGAGTTGAGCTTTAAAGCATCATCAGACCACAACAAATAAACAAACAAACAAACACACACACACACACACTGTCACAGGAAAACACACACACACACACACACACACACACTGTCACAGGAAAACACACACACACACACACACACACTGTCACAGGAAAACACACACACACACACACACACTGTAACAGGAAAATTCGACTGCAGAATTTTTCAACTGTTGTGAGAAAGTATGTCACATTACCACAAAGTGGCTCATGAAAACATGTGATGCCAAACTCAAGGCATTTTGCTTCACAGGAAGAAGAGCTGGTTGGTCATTCTAACAGACCTAGATGAAAAATAATCTGAAGCATATGATAAATCTGGAAACTAAAAACCATTAAACTCCCTCCAAGACATGTTGAAGAGAGAGATATGTTTCAAATTTTTGTAAGGTTGAGTGCAACAGAAATAAGACAAGTTCTGTAAGCACTATATAAGTGGGCTATTTCACGAATGGTCCACCAGGACATTGCCCGGTTGGCCAATCCCTGCCCTTGTTCTATGTGAGATGCAGTGTACAATCAACATTGTGATAAATTTAGTCATCTGTTGACATGGTTGTTTTATGAAATACTGGTAGAGAACTCTCGCCTAATTCATAATATTTCAGTGTTGTTTTTCAACTGTTTGGATAAGTATTTTAAGTGTCATATTGTATGATATCTGATGTTACTTTTAAAATATAACACCTAGCAGGGGAAGATTTATTGGAAATCCTGCCAAGCCCAGGTGCAGGACCTTCAAAGTAACATTTTTTTTATTTTGCTTCTCAAGAAAAAAAAGGGGGGGGGAAGAATATTTACTATCTTAAATATAGGCTGACTAAAAATCATTTTTAGACTAATGGCAATAAAATTATTGCCATCAACTGAACATATTCAACATCTTAAATGCTAGTCCTATGCTTCAGTGACCATCCTTATGAAAATTCTGACTTTTCTTCTATAACAAATGCTTTCTACTTGTAACTTTCACTATTTTTTTCACATTAAGATATCACAAAATCCCTAAATATTGAATTTCATCTGGATAGCTTTAATAGCCTGTAAGTACGGTGCCATCAAACCACACAGACACACATAGGCACCACCATAAAAATAGTCAAATCATGTTTAGGTAAAACAAAATGTGTAATTGTGTTGAAATCTTGAAATCAAACTTCTTTGGAATTACAACTCTTTCTTATACTAATATATGCGAAATTAAAAATTGCAGGGGGTGGGGACAGGAGTATGTGGCAACAGAAATGTTATTTCCTCAGGATGTTGGACAAAGTGAGGTGGGCCCCCAAAACTGATGTTGGCCACAGGCCCCTGGTAACTCTAAATCTGCTCCTGACACAGTGATTCAAAATGATCTTTCCAATTGAAAAAATGAAGAATTTAATAGCAAGAACTACGAACATCTCACTATGCAGTACAGTCCCAGTAACAAAGAGCTAAGGTTGTTAAAACCATCTACTTGTATTAAACTTCAAATGAACTTTTAAATCCCATATTTAAAAGAACTTCAGACATAATTTTGTTAACCACCAAAACTTGGTATAAGATTAGAATTTATTAAAGTATTAATCAATAATGTTATGTTTTGTTGCATTAATGTGCATTTTATGGGCATGCTCATATAAATGACAAGTAAAAGAGTGATTAAAGGGTATTTCTTTCTCTTCTATCTGCTTTAACCCCTTAAGGACCATATATTTTTGCTAAAAATGATGCAGTATTCCCATGGCATACTCTCAAAAGTTCTGACCAGCAGCTTTGTGTCTCCTGAAAACGAAAATAGATGGTGAGATGCTTATGTTAAATGAACAAAGATTGTACCTGAAGCATTTCTTACTTTTAATAACACTAAAATAAGACTTGATTAGTTAATTATTGCCTTAAATATATACAGGAATGAACATAAAAAACAAAGACAATGGCTAATTAGAAATTCTTCTATGTGTAATACACAGCAAAGCATGGTACTACACCCACAATGTATTCTGTAAGTACCAGTAGACCCAAGAAAGTATAAAATTCTTCACAGCTGGTTGGGCTCCATCTTGCTCTGGAAGTGCTTGCAACATTACCAGTGGAGATAGCTTCAGAAGCATACCGATTTGTCTCAGAAACAATCTCTTCCACTTCTTTCCTTGAAAAAAAAAAAAAGGAGGAAAACTTCCCAAGGATCAGAAACATCCTCTGCTTCAGCTTTTATTCCAGATTGACTGTGAAATGAAAACCTTGGAGGTCTAGGTGGAAGATTGTCCAAGTCAAGTGTGATCCACCTTTAACACTGCAGAAAATCTTCATCGTTAAATTCATCAGTGCTTTCATAAAAGGCGTCGTAGTTGGATATCTCTGATCCTGACGATGAAAAGTACTTGTAGTCACTGATTACTTTCTGAATCACTATCAAACATATTTAACAAGCAAAAAGAACAAACTGACATAAACATAAAGAGAATCTCAACTTCAGCAAAAAAAAAAAAAAAAAGCACAGACTTCCTTCTAAAGAGAAAACAACACACTTTTATGATACTGAACCACCCTCATAACTCTTTGAACCGTCCTATCTCGCAGCTCCAACTTTAAACAAGAAGTGCCATCTAGTTTCTTAACAGAAAATATATGTACCAAGGCGTAAGGAAATGGGTAGAAAGAACGTAAATGTATGAGGGCATCCTAACAAAGGTTCTGTACACTGTCCATTTTTGAGAAAAGTGTGAAGTAACGTAGGAAACTTACCTTATTGCCATTCAATGTACTCCCTTCTGCTGCTAATGACAGCTTGTCAGCAGTGAGCTAGATTCTGGATGCCCCATTGTACGCCATCTTTGTTCAGCTGTCGTATTACTAGGGCCACGTCCAGTTATTCATAGCTGATGCCACAGAACCAAATTTTTTATTTTGGGAAAAGATCAAAGTCGGGTGGACTGAGATCAGGGTTGTATGGTGAGTGGGATAAAGTTTCTCAGCAATATTTTTTACAAAAGTCCCCATACTGACGTGGCACCATGACACGATGCATTGTCATGCAGCAAGATCACTCTCACTTCCAACAAGTTGGGGCGATTTTGACGAATTTTCAGTACTTTGTCCTCAGAAAGTCTCAATAGTATTGTGCGTTAACATTTTGCCCTACTGGCACTCGATCAGAGACCACAGCACCCTGGGCTTCGTACACCAAAGTCATCATTCGCTTCACTTTGGATTGTTGCCGATAACACTTTGAGGGGCATGGGAAACGTGGATGCCTCGATTCTGCTGTTTGTGACTTCAGTTCCAGCTCAAATTCACAGGTCCAAGTTTCATCAAATTGTGACAATTCTGTTTAGGAAGGTGTCGCCCTCCCTTTCGAACCTGTGGAGGGGATCCTGTGTGATGCTCACTCTGGCTGCCTTCTGCTCGGGGGTGAGTTGATGGGGCACCCAGCACACGGCGATTTTTCTTTTTCCCAGTGAGTTGGTCAAAATCTGGTGAACAGATACGGTGGACAAATTTTCCTGATGAGCAATCTCCTTGTCTGTCAAACGGCGTTTCTCTTCAAGAAGCGTTGCAACAATGGTGACAGATACAACGTAGTTTATCACAAATATTTATTTTTTTCAAGTCGACCATGGTTTTGCTGGGTATTGACTTAGCTTCATCAGGACGAATGGCACATAAATATTCAAATTGATGTGATGAAGCTAGGTCAATACCCAGTGAAACCATGGTTGACTTGAAAAAATAAATATTTGTGACAAACTACATTGTATCATCTTAAGATATATAATCATCACAAGACTATAATCTTTGAGATCAAGAATGGTGACAAATGTTTTGTCTGTTGCTGTTTGAGATCAGCTTGAGCGGTGAACATCTTTGATGCTGCTTCGGCCCTCCTGAAAGTGTAATGCTCATCGAGAAATTGAAAGGGGTCCGGGTTCAAATCCCAGTGAGACATGGATGTTGTGTTTGTCTTACAGCACTGGCTCGCTTTTCCCTGGAACCAGTGGCCCTTAATTAGGGACGAGCGACTGCTTATAGCCCATTTGAGTTGCTCACGGTGGTCATTAAACCTCAAAAAAAAAAAAAAAAAAAAAAAAAAACCAATCAGAAAAAACAAAATACCTCCAATAAAAAAAAATAAAAAAAGTTCCTTGTCCACAAACTTCTTGCAACGTGTTGTGGATCTGTATTGGGTCAAACCCCCCCCCCCCGCAAAGTTTTCTATTTTCACATACGAGCGCTGGTCTAATGCCATGACTCAACCTGATGAGCTGCAACGCTCCCATGTCCACACAACAAATGATAGCTCGTCGTTCTGACACCACTGCATTGCTGAGAGTTCGACATTGACATGACACAATCATTTCCCCTCTTGTGCCATCAGCTTCATTTTAGATTAGCGTGTGCAGAACTTTTGTTATCACCCTCGTATTCACGGCTCCTGGGCATAACAGAAACATATAGCAAACATATATGTCACCAAGGCTCAAAGATTTAAGCAAATATTAAAACAAGAAGTGTCATCCTCGTGGTTTATTGCCACCAGATGGTGACATCAGTTGCTGAGCCCATCAATACGGATTTGTGTAATCAGATGCTGACTGATCAACCACACATAGTGCTGTGAATTATTGCCACCATAGTGTAAAGTGAACGCTCTGTTAGTTATCGATTGATCTAGAGTTCGATCCAAGTGGTATCGGAACAACATTTTTGCAGTTGCTAAGTGTTGTATATAAAATAATGTAGACTAAGCAATGACATCATCTATTTACAGATGTAGAGAACATTTTTAATGAACATCTCATTCAGGCTGTCTGAATCCTCCTGAGTCTTTCTTTCTTCATTAAAAATTATCCTTTCCCTCCAGTACCATCTGTTATTAATTTGAAGAAAAGGATGTGTGAGATATATTGCAAAGAACACAGATCTTTATAAGCTTTATAATATAGAGAGAGATGCACATGCTGCCCCAGTGGCCGAGTGATCAGAAGCATAGGTTTCTGACTAGTCATCGAAGATGAGCCAGGGTTTGAGATCAGGGCAAGGTACGGATGAGGTGCTTGTCTTACGACACTGACTTCTTCTCCTTTTCCAGGAACCAGTAGCTTCACGCTCCCAAGACGTCCGAAGCCTTGGTGGAACCCTGATTGCGCAGCGGCTAGGAGAGTTCAACATAAGGCCTGGTGTACTTTTCGGCGTTATCCAACCGAGGCTAATCTTGTTAAATTTAAAAGAGCAAAATCTTACGCTCGGTTGGTGCGTCGACAAAGCAAGAGGGAGTATTGGATGAAGTACGTTTCATCTATCAATTCACGTGCCAGTTCAAAAACTGTTTGGGAAAAAATTCGCAAGATCCGGGGAAACTATTGTTCCCACTAAATTTCAATTCTTGAGAGTAACGGCTGCACGTATGCTGAAGTTGGGGAGATTGTGGATTGCTTGGGCGAAGCGTTTGCCTCAGTTTCTAGTTCTCAGGCGTATCTGCCGTCCTTTCAGAGGAGTTAAACAACCGCGGAACACCAGAAAATCTCCTTTGCGCCTTTTTATAACACTGAGTATAACTCCCCCTTCAGCATGGTTGAACTACGGGTGGCTCTGCATCAGTCCGGTGCAACATCTGTCGGTCCCGACGGCATCCACTATGACATGATCCGTCATCTCTCGCAGTCGTCTCTTGAGAATCTGCTAGTACTTTTCAACTGCATTTGGTTGTAGCACGGTTTCACGGACTCTTGGCGAAGAGCTTTTGTTTTACCTTTTCCCAAGCCCGGCAAAGACCCCAAGTCTCCCTCTAATTATCGGCCAATTGCCCTCACTAGCTGTCTGTGCAAAATCCTTGAACGAATGGTTAATTCCCAGCTAATTTATTTTTAGAACATCGAATACTGTCTCCATCACAAAGTGGCTTCCGCCATCATCGTTCAGCTCCTGACTATCTCCTGCTCCTTGAGGCGTCTGTTCGTGAGGCGTTCGTGCGTAGGCAGCACCTGGTGTCTGTTTTGTTTTTTACATCGAAAAAGCTTACGATAGAGCGTGGCGTCACGGTATCCTCCGTGACCTCCACGAAAATGGGTTGCGGGGAAACCTCCCAACATTCATTGCCAGCTTCCTTCGTAACCGTGTGTTCCAGGTGCGCCTGGGTACGACACTCTCTGCCTTTTTCCATCAAGAACAAGGTGTCCCTCAAGGCAGCATTCTTTCGGTGACTCTGTTCATCCTCCGCATAAACTGTCTGCTCAAAAACCTTCCTCCAGCAGTTTCGGCTACCGTTTATGTTGACAACCTTCACATCTTCTGTTCGTCATCCAGCATGCATTTCGTTGAAAGGCAGCTGCAGTCTGCAATTACCCAGATTGTTAAAGCGGCTAACAATAATGGGTTTGTCCTTTCTCCCGACAAGACAGCCTGTGTCTATTTCTGCTGCAGGCGTGGCCTCCATCCCGATCCAGAGCTCTATTTGGACCGTGCAGCCATTCCAGTCTTGCCGGAAACCAAGTTCCTTGGTTTAACCGTTGACCGTGCGTTCACCTTACGCTTGCACGTTCGACGGCTAAGGACTTCCTGTCTGAGAACTTTGTCAATCCTTAAGATCCTTGCCTCAGTCTCCTGGGGTGCAGACAGGACTTCCTTGTTCCGTATTTACCATTCTCTCATTCAGTCTAACTAGATTATGGCTGTATGGTGTATGGCTCTGCGCGTCCTTCCGTTCTCCCGCCGTTGGATACCATCCACCATCAAGCGCTGTGTCTTTGTACGGGAGCATTTCGCACGTCACCCATTCCCAGCCTTTATGCTGACGCGAACGAACCGTCGCTTCATTTACGCCATCTGCAGCTGTCTCTTCAATTTTACCTGAAACTTAAATCTCTCTCAGACCATCCTTTATATGATGCAGTTTTTCAACCCCAGCATGCTCGTTTGTTTGAGATCTGTCCCTCGTGCATTCGAATCTTCGGTCTTCGTATGGCGGCCGTAGCTCGTGATGCTGGGCTCGACTTGTCACTTGTTGGAGAGACCAGGGGCTTTGAGGATCCCCCATGGCACCCTCGTGGTGTCATGGTTGATACCACCTTTACATCTTTTGATAAGTCCTCAACCCCCACGTCAGTGTACCAGCAGCTCTTCACTGAACACCGTTACGTCAATGCAGACTTTATTCCTGTTTTCACCGATGGATCTAAGGCGGCTGGTGTTGTTGGATCCGCCGCCGTCTGCATTGACGAAGTTTCTGTTGCTCGCATTCCTGCCAAGGCCACAGTGTTTTCGGCGGAGATGCATGCTATGTATCTTGCACTGGTTCACGTGCAGTCGAGCTATCATCAGTGTGCTATTGTGTACACTGATTCGTTGACTGTTGTGCAGTCATTGTCATCTTTGGATTTCACTGGCAAAGAACGAAGAAGTCTTTTTTACCGTACGGAGACTTCTTCGTTCTTTGCTCGAGGCCGATGTTCAGATACGATTCTGCTGGATTCCTGGGCACGTCGGGATCCCAGGGAACGAGTCTGCCGATGCTGCTGCTAGATCTGCCTCCTCTTTGGTCGTCACACCCTTGCCACTGTTTCACCATGATTTTCGCTTTCTTGTTCACGATCATATCAGGCGAACGTGGCAGGGTCTGTGGGACCAACAGGTGGAGAATAAACTGCACCGTATAAAACCTTTCCTTGGAGTTTGGAAATCGTGTCGCCGGAACCGTAGGGAAGAAGTTGTTCCTGCGCGTCTCCGCATTGGGCATTGTCGCTTCACGCATAGCTATTTGCTCTGTGGCTACACTGCCCCGGTGTGTGAGACATGCGACTGTTTACTCACCGTCTCTCATGTTTTGTGCAGTTGTGTTCGTTTTTGTTATCATCGGTTTCACTATTTTCAGTCTCATCTGCTGGACGAAGGCGCAGCTACGCTTCAAACGCTTTTGGGCAACCACTGCGACACTTTCGCAGTATTTTCCTTTTTAAAACAGATTAACGTTTTAAAGTTTTAAAACTTATTTAAAAAAAAAAAAAAGATTATAATAATTATAACAGTAAATTAATAAATTTATATATCATCATCATCATCATTGTCAACCATTATCAATCCACTGCTGGACGAAGGTCTCCCCAAGTTTCCTCCACAACGGTCTGTCTTGTGCCAGTCTCCTCCATGTCACCCCTGCATACTTTCGAATTTCATCCACCCATCTCCCATGTGGTCTTCTTCTGGGTCTTTTCCTGTCCCTTGGAATCCAATCTAAAATTTCGGCTGTCCATCGATGATCTGTCCTTCTGGCAGTATGTCCAGCCCATTGCCATTTCAGGGATTTAACTCTGATCATGATGTCTTCCACTCTTGTCATTTTTCGGATCCACGAGTTCCTCTTCTTATCTCTCCTGGTAACACCAAGTATGCACCTCTCCATGCTTTCTTTGAGTTGTCTGCAGCCTTTGTATGTCTCTTTTAGTTAAGGTCCACGTCTCTGCACCATACGTAAGCACTGGAAGGATGCATTGATCAAACACTTTTCTTTTAAGACATAATGGCATATTGCTGTTGAAAATTATGCTGTTTCTTCCAAAAGCTCTCCAGGCAAGTTTTGTACGCCGATTAATTTCTTCATCAATGTGACCCTCACTTGATATCTGCTGTCCAAGATAAACGTGCGTGTCTGTTATCTCCAGCTTTTCTCCATCAATCGATAAATCTTCATTTCTTGTAAAAGCATTGAACATCACTTTTGTCTTCTGAAAGTTCATTTTTAATCCCACTTCTTTACTCTTGTCAGCAAGATCCTGGATCATACTCTGCAGCTCTGATGGGGTAGTTGCAAAAATGACTACGTCATCAGCAAAATGAAGGTGGGTTAGATAATCTCCATTAATCTTTATCCGCTTGTTTTCCCAGCTCAGCGACTGAAAAACACCCTCCAATGTGGCATTAAAGAGCTTCGGAGATATGGTGTCACCTTGTCTCACTCCCTTTCCAATTTTTATGTGTGTTGTATTTTCAAACAGCCTAATCTTTGCACTTGCATTTTCATAGATGTTATTAATAATATTAATGTATGCATCTTCAATACCGCAGGTTTTCAGAGCCATTGTAACTGCTGATGGTTTCACCGAATCAAAGGCTTTTTCATAATCGATAAAAGCCATGCACAATGGAAGTTCATATTCCCTCGCTCTTTCAATTAGTTCTCTCAGCACGTGTATATGATCTATTGTGCTGTAGCCACTCCTGAATCCAGCTTGTTCTCTCGGTTGAGCCATGTCCAGTGTTACCTTCAAGCGGTGTGAAAGAACTTTAGTGAAGATTTTATAAACTACTGATAGGAGGCTGATAGGTCTGTAGTTTCCGAGATCCTCAATGTCACCTTTCTTATGTAGCAGGATCATTGTAGCGGTGTTCCAATCCTCAGGAATCTTTCCTTCATTAAGGCATCGAGTGAAAATTTGGGCGAGTACTGTTTCGATTTCTCCACTTGCTTCTTGTATGATGTCTACAGTAATTCCATCTTCTCCTGGAGCTTTTCCCCGCTTCATGTTCTTGATTGCATGTGCAACTTCTGCTGGAAGGACTGGAGGAACTCTGGTACTGGTATCTTTCATGATGTCTGGAGTGCATGTATCATCCCTTTCATATAATTTGGAGTAGAAATCTTTCACTCTTGTCAAAATTTCGCCTCTATTTCTTGTTACAGAACCATCTTCTTTTCTCAGTGCCATAATCTGTTTTCTTCCCATACTCAGATGTCCCTTTGCTATCTTTAGGCTTTGGTTGTTTTCAATTGCTTTCCTCACTAGTTCACAGTTGAATTTTCTTACGTCTTCAGTGATACTTTTTCTTACTGTCTTGCATAGCTCTATATATTCCACTTTGGAAGTCACATCTTCTTTAGTTGTCCTCATCTCTCTTCTTTTTTGCATCAACATTTTCGTTTTTCCTGATAATTTATTTACATGCAATTTGTTCTTAGACCCAGCTAATTTTGTTGCTGTTTCCATAAGAGCTTTGGTTACTTTTCTGTTAACTTCAGAGATGTCCACTTCTTCCGATGTTAGGCCTTCTAAAGCAGAGAACCTGTTCTTCAGTTCCAACTTGAAGGTATTATGGTGTTTTTTAAGGTTGGTTATGTCAATAGATTTTGCTTGTCTTATGAGCTTGCCACGTTCAAGTTTAGTGTTGAGGTGCATCTTACATCTCACCAATCTATGGTCACTACCTGTGTTGAACTTGTTTAGCACACTGCAGTCTTCTATGACGAATTTTTTTGTTACACATAATAAAATCAATTTCACTTGTCGTCCCATTAGGATGTCTCCATGTCCATTTCCTGTGTGGCTTTTTCTTGAAGAAGGAGTTCAAGATGAAAAACCCTTCTGCCTCTGCAAACTCAACGAGAGTATTTCCACGCTGGTTTCTGTTGCCATGACCGAATTTACCTACTGAAGTTTCATTCTGTTGCCATGACCGAATTTACCTACTGAAGTTTCATTCTGTTGCCGTTGCCCTATTTTTGCATTGAAATCTCCCATAATTACCTTTAAGTGCTGCTTACCTTTATTATTTAGATGACAAATTTCCTCATAAAATTCTTCAATTTCTTCAGGATGACTTGTGGTGGGTGCATAAGTTTGAATAATCTGAGCCTGGTATCTTTTCGAGAGTTGGATAACAAGTCGTGCAGCTCTGTCAGAGGAACTTTCAACTTCTACAACTTTATCCTTCAGTTTCTTGTTTATTATAAATCCAACACCACTAGTTCTGCCAGTATCTGTCCCACGATAGTAGAAGAGATGTCCACTTTTCAGTTCGATGAGATCTTCTCCTTTTCTCCTTACCTCACTTAGCCCCACGATGTCCCACTTGATCCTTTGTAGTTCCTCTTCCAATTCAAGAAGCCTTGAATCAGAAGATAGGGAGCATCCATTGTACGTAGCCAAGGTCAGCATCAGATGGCAGCCTAGTTCGGTCCTCCGGGGATTCTTAGCACCCTCTGCCTTCATGTCGCACTGGCCGCTGCCTTGGCCAGGTACATTCTAGCTGCCGGAGACTGAGGGCCAAGATTTAAGTTGTGGAATCATTTTGGAGGGGTTTGGCCATAACTCACCACGCTGGCCAAGCGGGTTGGTGAGTGTGGGATAGAATTTCCTCTAATCCCGATGGTATAGTTATACCGCTATTGGCGGTCGTCAGAGCCCCTTTAGTGGGAACAGCATGCACCACGAGAAGGCGGGGTTGACATTTGTCAAGGAGAGGCTGTGATGTTACGCATCACCTGACCTTACATCCCAAATTTATATATAAACCTAATACTAACTAGTCTTTACAACTTTCATCATTCTCCTTTCTAACTTTTACCAAGCCTGTCTGCTCTTAATCATTTCACCCCACTTTTAAAAATCTTTAGCTGATAGTTCTGTCTGGTGCTCTTTGGGCAAGCCTGGCCCTTGCGCCACTATAATCAATTAACTAACTAACTAACTAAATTAAGTACAAGTAATTGCTTACAACCCTTAGAGTTTCTCATGGCAAACACTAAGCCCTGATAAAAAAATGTGCTGCATTTTATCTACTTGTAATGTATAAAAAGATGCCACACATAATGTTGTTGAAATGTATGAAAAGATGTCCTATAATGTAGTTGTAATGCTAGGAGAGATGCTTTTGATTTCTGAGATTAGCAAATGGGGCTCACATTTTATTTTATTAACTTAAAAAAATAGTTTTCAGTTTTTTTTTGTTTGCCCCCTCATTAGTGAATCCTTTCCTAATAAGTTTTGGTATGTGGTAATAACTTTATATCACCATGTGTTTTTAACATTTTGCTTGATTCAAAGAAGCTGAGACAATTTTCTCAGTATTTCTGAATATTTTTACTTATTCCTTCCCTTTTTCTTTTTTTCTTTGCTTTAGAATATGGCGGGAAGTGGAAAATGCTACATTACTATGCAAATAACTTTTTCGCTCCTGTACTGGTGTCTCCTTTTATTAAAAATGAAAGTGCAGTGGTTTTTGTCGTTAATGAGAAGACTTCTGGCATTGGAAATGCAACTTTAAATGTGTCAGTTTACAAGTGGTCATCACTTTTGCCAACCTATTCAGAAAGCATAAAATTTGATCAGGTAAGTAGCAGTACCATCAAAGTTTTTATAAATAGGTCACATAGTCTAAGTACCACATTTTAATGCTTGTTTAAGTTCTTAAAAAATATAATCTCAATTTATTCATGAATGACAATTTCTAGTGATATTAGTAAGAAAATATTTTTATTTTATTTCATTTTCACTTTGAAATTGTAAAGAGTAGTGCTTAACTATTTTACTGACATTTTATCAGTGTTCTTATCTTGTTTGAACTGTAACTGCATAGTTTAACCGCATTTTGGAAGCTTTAATATTTGAGTTCCGTAAGAATAGATCTTATGTGAATACCTTAAGATTTTAGAAAAGCCATATCAACTGTCATCCCCATGTGGTGAAATCCTCCAAAGACTTTAAAATTGTATTATCTTTGTAGTGGAAAGTAAAAAGTGCATCATGATAAATTGGACACATGAGCATAAAAACTAACTATAAAATCAACAAGTACACTGGTGTCCAAAATGAAGTCTGGAAGCCATTCTCAGGGATAAGAAGGAAAAATACGTAACAGTAGGTAGAGACATTTGACATGTGAAGAGACACAGTCATAAGGCTAACAAACATTTTATAACAACAGACAAATAAGTACACATTCTGTGTACACAAGGTTACATCTGCAAATATCACTCAGGTGAGATGTAAGAATGTAACCTAAAAATGTCTTAAGGAATGTGATCACCTCATACAAACAGACAACTCTCATGACGACGATACATACTCATCACCAGGTTGTTGATGAACTCTGGAATCAAAGATCCATTCCTCGATGAAGGCAGTCCATAATAACTTGAAAAGGGTTCTGGAGCTGATGATCTGCTAAATATCCCAGAGCATTCCAGCATGTTCTATAGGGTTCAGTTCCAAAGACCAGGCTGGTCAATCCATACATTGAATATCCTCACTCTGCAGGAAACCGTCGAAAAGCTGAGCTCTGTGCTGGCAAGCGTTATCATCCATTAAAAAGAACTGAAGGCCAACAGCTCTTGGAAAATGTCTCATGTAGTGCTGTAGGATCTCATCCCTATAGCACTCGGCATTCACATTGCCTCCTTCGAATACATGGAGTGGTGTGTGGCCGTTAAACGTAATGTCACCCCACATGAGCAGACGGCAGTTTCCAAAGAAGTTTTTTTCATGTACGTTTGCAGGTTCACTATGGATTCCCTGATTTCCATAAAAGCTAATGAGAATCCATTTGCAAACTGAATGTCAACTGTGTAAAGGGAAAAAAAACAACAACAAAAAACAGCCCATTCATCTGGGCTCCAGAAACAATGTTGCCTGCACTAGCTCAAGCAAGCTCTAGTTTGAGATGTGGTTAGTGGGACACAAACCATAGGTCTCCTGGCATAAAGGCCAATTGCGTTTAAGCCTTTGATATATCATTTGCCTAGAAACCAAAGTCGTAGTGACAGCGGAGAGTTCCAAAGCTAATTGCCAGGGTGTATGCGATTAAAGTGAGGTGTCATGCATCTTGGATGACACCCAACTGGTGGTGTATTGCCGCCATAACCGTGAAAACATTCTGCGATTGATGTTCAAGTCCCTTGAGACTGGCCTGCTGTAAGTTGTCTTATCGCTTCCCATCTGAGCATCAGATACACGTGTATGAAACATAACGAAAGTTTTTGCACATGCTCTGAATGAGAAATACCCGTGGCATTCATCAATGGCTTTAACCCTTTAAGTGGCCAATATAACTAAACCAAAATCTGGGCTCTTCAGACGGAAATGTTTACATAGCCACAGGGTTTTATGAAAGCTACGGCAAGATAATTCCTTTCCTGCTCTCAGTCCTTGTTTCTGTTACATCCTATAGCCTTGCTCCAGTCTAAATATAATTTTCATCAATGGCTTTAACCCTTTAAGTGGAATTCAGTGGCATTCATCAATGGCTTTAACCCTTTAAGTGGCCATTATAACTAAACCAAAATCTGGGCTCTTCAGACGGAAATGTTTACATAGCCACAGGGTTTTATGAAAGCTACGGCAAGATAATTCCTTTCCTGCTCTCGGTCCTTGTTTCTCTGTTACATCCTATAGTCTTGCTCCAGTCTGTAATTCTCTGTTCCATTCCATAGACCTTTATTCTCTGCTCCATTATATACTCTTTTATTCTCTGCTTCATAACTCAAGGCATAATATGGAAGGGCAAGTCTCCCTGACACAAACATCATGCCACTAGGTAGTAACAAGCAGAGATGCTGTCTGTGTACTATGGATTCTCTGTAGTTTCTACAATTAACATCTGCATATTACGGACTACGCATTTAATTAAATTTTCTACGGAGAATTTAGCATAATACGATTTCTTTTCATTGCCAATTACTACGAATGACTGCAATCAAAGCTTTGAGGCTGGATTCAGAGCAGATGCTTCTGCAAGGCTTAGTGTGAGCATCACAGAACCCCACTTACCTGTTCAGATAACTGAGCCACCATCTGTGTGCTCTGAAAGCACCCTGGCCCACACGACGGCATTTTTGGCCCGTAGCCAACGAGAAAGAGCAGGCCTGGTCACCATCTCCATGGAAGTGCGCCTCGCGGAGCTCTTCACTTATTGCGCCTGCGTGTAAGAATACGAAAACTTTCAACTCAGGGAACGGGGAAAACCAAAACGCATTAGCGATCAACCTCACGTGCGGTGAGTAGTCACATCTCGGCTCGGTTGAAGTTTTGTTGTATGGACGTGAACAGATATAATTACTAATTATGGGTAACTGTAATGTAGAGCCACCAGCTATAAAGATGAAGAATTGCCAAAGATTCAAGGATTCTTATTCAAAGGAATTTCCATGACTGAAGCAGTCAAAACTATCCCTTAATATGGCTTTCTGTAGCATGTGCTCGAAAAATTTCAATATTGCTCACAGAGGTCGCGATGACTGCTGACGTCATGTTTCGTCTAAAAAGCATGTGAGATATGCCAAAGCCATTGAACAGACTGATAATAATAAATTATCTATTTTCTCCAAAAATGAAGATTCTTCCAGCAGTGTAAAAGCTGAATCTTTGAAGATGACAATCCGATTTTTGGCGTAAATGTGACAAAGATGGTAAGTCAGATAATATCCGAAAACTTGAAAATTTTCAAGTTTTCGGATATTATCTGACTTACCATCCTTGTCACATTTACGCCAAAAATCTGATTGTCATCTTCAAAATTTTTATTATATGGCGTGATCCCGTATTTCTTTCATGAGCTGAATCTTTGTTCGTAAGATTTCTAATAGAGCACAATCTCCCGATCTCGAAGATTGCCAAGAATTTCAGAAGTAGCCGTACAAAAACTACTGAAATAGTGAAATCAATGACTCAACGAACTACTGAAGGCGTAGTTTCTTCACTGACATCTTTATTTTCCATTAGCTTAGATGGAAGCAATGACTTATGAATCTAAATTGTACCCCATCCTAACAACATTTTTCAAGATAAAGAAGGGGAAATTGTTACCATGTTAATGTCATTACTCACTTGCACTGACAATACAGGTGAGGGCATTTTCAATGCCATATGCAATAAATTTGAAGAAAAGAGTGTGCTTTGGGAAAATTGCATTGCCTTTAGTTCGGATAATGAAAGCACATAGTGAGCAAAGTAAAAGGTGTTTCAGCATTTATACAGAAAAAAAAATCCATGAACACTCATGAGAGGCTGTCCCTGTCATTTAATACACATTGCTGCCAAAAAAGCTGCATCTGAATTTAGCAAAACATTGAGATGCTGTTGGTAGACATTTATTTCTTCCTTGATAAAAGTTCCCAAAGAAAACATAGCTTCAAATTATGTCAGCAATTTTGTGTTTGTGTTCAAAAAGGGAAACCAGATAAGATTTTGAAATACACCAGTACAAGATGGTTATCTTTAGTTGACTGTCTAGAGCATATTTTGGAACAATAGGACCCTCTGAAAGTTTTTTTTTTTTTGTGTGTGTGTGAAACAGGAAATATGGATGACATCCAAAATAAGAGATTTAAAAATGTTAGTGCTTGTTTAAGCAATGACAAAACAAAACAGTTGATCTCTTCGGTGTTAGCTGTAAACTAACACTGCATGCATATGTGAAATATAAGTGCTGAAAGCAGCCATTTCAGTGTTTACATTCACTCTTTTCAGTGTTTCTGGACGGATATTTGTCACAGCTTGTTCAAGGTCAACCTTCAGTTGTGTCAGGGTTCTTGGTTTGTTTTTATAAAGTTTCCTTGAGATAACCCCAGAAGACAAAGTCCAGTCAGGAGATCTGGGTGGCCATAAGCCACAACTGATAACACAACCACTGAAACATTCCTTCAAGAAAGCGATGGTTGTATTGGCCAAGTGCGATGTTGCACCATCATGCTGTACGTAACAGTTTCATTCGTCCACTTCCAAGAGAGCAGTAAACTGCATCAACAGACAGTGGTATTGTTTGGCATTAATGGTGTGCTCAAAGAAGAAAAGACCAGTATTCTTTTACCAGACAATGTGCACCAAACACCAATCTTCCACAGGGGCAACAGCATTTGTGATACACGTGGGGATTTGGCACTCCAAATCCTGCTGTTTTGGCTATTAATGTAGCTGTTTAAATAAAACTATGCCTCACCTGTGAAAAATAACAAGTCCAGTGCATGAATCCCTTCACACACAAAACAATGGAACTAATGGCAATATTTTATTTTCTCTTCATCAGGGCCAAGAAACTTTTGCACAGATGGTATTAAGTATGGCTGCAAGTTTAAAGTTTTGTGGCTCGATGAATGGAAGATCTAGGCACGCCAATTTCAGTTGATAGGTGCCATATTGACTTTTATAGTAAGTTCTGCAGCCTAACCCCAATATTGCACACTGTTCCCGCATTCAGCACTGTTATGGTTCTTTTACGTTCCTTGTTGGTCATGGAATCTCTGTCTGAATTTTGTCACCATCCTAAATATAGAAGTCTTATTCAGAACAGTTCTCTCTGGGTACTTATGCAGGGGTCCCGATAGCATGCGCAGACGCGCGTTTCGCGCAAAGTTTGAATTCGCGTAAAAAAAAATAACGTAACGCGCGCGCAGAAAGATTTCAATCGTGAGCTATTAGCATGGAAAATCTAGGAAGTCGATGCCGTTTCAGATCACGTGTGCCGATTTCACGACGTCACGGTACAATCCTATTGTTCAATCACATGTGCCGATTTCATGACGTCACGGTACAATCCCAGTATTTCCCTTCCGGTCGTAGTGGGCAACGTTCGTGACTGCCGCGGAAAGGACTTCAGGTTCGATCCCAGGCAGGTACGAACGCTCGATCCACTAAATATTCGCCGTGCGTCGGATGGGCACGTTAAGCCGTTGGACCCCGAGTACAGGCCCCCCAGTAATAAATAAGGGCGTCTTTCTCCCCCTTTCTACTTCGCTTCCGTGTCACTTTCCTATCAGGCACTCTAGCCCAAATCTCCTAGTTTCCTATTTCTAAGGGTTGTTTAAGATCTGGGGTCAGACACTCCCTTCCTAAAATCCTCTACATATGATCATGATCATATAAACGGATTACGGGATAATCCGCGTAGAATGCAACAAGACGAAAGCCCAAGCGCTGCTAAGGGTGCCAACCATTACGGTTTCGGCTACATGATTACCGAATTACGGACAGGTTGGAAAAATTGTGGATTTCAATGTATTTCGTAAAAGTTCTGAATTTTGTGTCCTTTTTTGTTAAAATCACGGTTTAAACTGTGATCACATTTTGCGAATATATTTATAGTTTTTTTCACACAAATGTGAAAACTATTAATTGGTCCCGTTTCTAAGTAAGCACCTTTGAAATTCAGATATGGTATACATCGGCAAAGCCAATATCGGACGGATATGGGGTGAAGAATGACCAGAGGATATTAGATGCATTGGCAAAGCTGATATCGGGTGAAGAACCGCAGGGTGATATTACATAATATGTCGGAAAAGCCGATATCGGTGCAATGATGTCTGCATACCTGCCAAGTATTCCGGATTTCCCGAAACTTTACGGAGTTTTGGGTAGTTTTACGGTCGGAAGATAGTTTCTTCCGGATTTTCGCCAAAATGGCTCGCCATTTTTTATTTACTGATGGAAATTGATATCGTTGTTATTGTCGCTTAGTGTAAACTCCTGCTTTTGTTTTATTATGATCTCATAGCGATTGAACCTTATGTTATCTCATGTTTCTAGCTGGGAGCGATCGCACACACACCCTCCCGCCAATCCTTTCAAACTTGCTCTCCCTCAGTGTTGGAATAGCTGCGCTAATTTGCGCCAAAGTGCGATTTTTTTTTTAATTCTGCACCATGCAGAGGTCGCCAAAATGCGTAATTACGCATCAAAAAGTGTGTTTACGCATCGAAATTTTACCTGTGCGTAAAAATACTCATCTGGACAGTATTTCGTCTTTCAAAAACGGAAGTAAATGAAATAAAGATTTCCATAATCGTAATTTCTTTTTCCTGCGATGTTACCTCTGTCCAGTATTGTTGTTAAACATCACTTTATTCCAAAAATATTTGTATTTCAGTTGGATAATGGAGGGAAAATTTCTGAAAACGGAAATTCGACAGCGCAAAAGTTTCCCTGTAATCTTCAGGCATGAGCGTGCAACAGCTTCGAGAAATTTCTCCTTTTCCATCATAATCGGAGTTTTCCTCGAGATCGATGCATAACTGAACAGAAATTTTGGGGCAATTAGTAGCGGAGGAGAATGTTTTTCGCTGGAAACTTTCAAAAACAGAAGTTACGTCTTTCAAAACTTTCGAAAACGGAAGTTAGACGCAGTGAAGATTTCTCTCATAATCGTAATTTTATTTTTCACGCGATGTATCCTCTGCCTAGTATTGTTGTTAAATATCATTTTATTTTATAAATATTTGTATTTCAACTTGAAAATGGAGGGAAACTGTCCGAAAACGAAAATTGGACGTAGCAAAGATTTCTCCCGTAATTGTTACCCCCCCACCCCAACGATGTTCTGAACATGTATCCTGTATTTTTAAATATTCCCCCACCCCCAAAATAAGGTTTGCATTTTAGCTTGTCAAAGAGAGGGGGGGAATAAAGATTTTTCCTGTAATCGTAATTCTTTTTCCTGAAAACGAAAGTGAAGAAGCTGAAAATTTGTAAGAATTGATGCATGGTGTTCAAAAGTATTCATATTCTCAAAGTTACACTATTCATCCTTTATCTAAAATAGCGCTATCGTGCATTCGTGATGGATAAAATTGTCAGCCGAGGGCATTAAAAAAAAAAGTGACTGTCTTGTCATTGCTTAAATGAAATAAAGTTATTTCTAAAATTGCATCATTCAATTTAAAAAAAAAATTCAAAACCTTGAAAATCATCACAATTTCTGAACTCCATCTACGAGTGACTGATACAGAAAAATAATTGAATACAAGTATCATCAAACATACTGCTAGCACATCCCATACATTACCGCTCTCCCCTAATAATAGATAATTATAAATTAACAGTTCTGGTACTGTCTCAAATGTTCTTGATTTTTTAGTAAATCTTGATTTTTGCAAGCAATCTTCTTGATTTAGGAAATTTTTTTGGTGGGGGGAGCAATTGTGGTAACATACTTTGATAATCATTGCAAGTGAGTGAGATGCATGCTGCTCTTTGCCATGCCTAGAAACCAGTTCAACAGGTTAAAATATTGCCAAACTTGTGTCTGAAGAATTTCAGTGTCTTGGTATTTCATGGATGAACTGTCTTGCCTTATGTGATAAAACTCCTGTTATGGTGGGGAGAAAAATTGGTGACTCTCTGAAAAAAATAGTGTCTCACTCTCTAAAAATGAAACTCAATAACAAGGTTTGTTAATCTTATTTTATACTTATATACTAATTTTTTTTGTAAATATTTCTTTATTTGTATTAAATAATTAACTGTAATAAAAAAATAGAGAAACCTATAATATATAATTTTATTATTTATAAAGTGTAAATACACGCCGCTGAACGCGCATTGACGTCCCGGTTTTTTATTTTGAAAAGTTGGCAGCTCTTATATTTGTTCTTACTATAACACAATGGAAAAGTTCCTCATTAGAAAGAGAAAGCGTTCTACTGACGATTCTGCAAGTTCGGCATCGAGTGCTACGATTTTAAACGGTGAACTATTGCCTGAGAAATGTAGTGAGGCTGTTCCTGCTGTACCTCCAACTAATTAAAAAAATCGTAACTTTCAAGAGAAATGGTGCAAAATGTACCATTGAAGTCGAAACCGACGAAAATAAAACCAATTTTGATGTTTTGTTCATTTTGCAAGGCGTCATCAAAACCAGCGTTATTTGCAAAAGGTAATTTAATGCCATTCATTTTTTTATCAATATATAAATGGTCTGTTTTTTCTCATCTGTAGAACGCTTTTCTAAAATTTGGCTCATGCTTTTATTGATACTGAGAATATTTTTTTTTTTTATCCTGTCGTAATTTTTGGGCTAAAAGCAACGGCTTATACAGTGTTAAAGTGATTTTTTGTTTTCGACATTGTAAAGGTCCCTATGTTTATTTTATTATTCATTGTTGTGAAAGGAGACAATTCGCTCAAACGCTTTTGGGATGGGAAGTAAATATCCTCATCGGTGTCGTGCAAATTTGTTTTGAAGTTGTTAGACCGCTTCAAAGATTTTGAAGATTTGAAATGCCTGTTGAGTGAATATCCATATATATTTATTCTGATAAAAAATAGCTATGCTAGTTTTAAATTTGTCAGATGTTGCAGAACTTTTCATCTGCAGGTATAAAGATGTGTATCCAAGCACAGTGTTGTTGTATGAAATTGCTTTGGTTGTGCCAATTAGTTCTGCATCAGTAGAGCATTCTTTTAACACACAAAATCGAATAAAAGATAAATTTCGCAACAGACTGAAAAAATAAACTTTAAAATAATTGATTTGAACATCAGCACCAAATGTAACACTAGAAAGCTTTCCATTTCACAAAGCTGCTGAAATATTTAATAACAAAATTAGAAGATATGTATAAAATATTTACATTATTTTTGTGTTTGTTCGGGTTTTTTTCCCCCATAAATGTAGTATTTTTCTCTAAATTTACGATTGTTTAAAATTTACCCGATTTTTCAAAATCACCCCCAGAAAAAAAGCCTGGGGGACATTTTCACCCCTGATTCTGGAACCCTTCTTATGCCAAAAAGATCATGTAGAGAAATAAACCTTAACGATATAAACACGTTTGTCTTGTGAATGAACCATCTCGATGCTTCCACCGAGCCCAGAAACATTGGTAGCCTGGGTGGGTCTATTTCATTGGAGAGGTGTCTGGATGTTAGGTAAGTGAATTTCAGCCCGCGGTGGTGCTCTTTTTGATAATTCGGTATTTGCAGATATCTGATGGATGGGTTGTGTTCTACGTGGAACACCCTGTATTTATATATGTACATACATTGACCACAGTGCTTATTTTGAGTCTTGTAAGTGGTTGAGTATCTAACAGAATTTCTTTTTCATCACAGAATTTATGAGGTATTGCCCTGTAGATATGTGTGTGTGTTTACAGTATCTCACAAGACTAAAATTCCTGGTCCAGTTTAGTCGTACCCTGATGAACAGTATCAGATTTCTTGGCAGCTTTGGGTAATTTCACTATAAGGTTGAAACATGGAAATCATTAACTAATCAATCCGTAACAGAATATTCATTTAGCATTTTGTAATGCTTTTAAAGCTGTTTGTTATTAAGTAAATAAATTGTACTGCCATTTTGGTAACTGATGCATATCACATAACCTTCAGTTGTTTCATCTTTGTTTTTCAGCAACCACAATGTGCTCAGGAAGTGTACAGTAAGCCAGTAGCAGGTCAAGGTAGTTTAATGGACAAAGCGAAGTGTAACAAGGTGGAAGAGTGCTTTTTGTATTTTACCGTGACTTCAAGTTCTGGGAAACAGTTGGGACCATCTAATGTTGCGTTCCTTTCAGAACTGAAAGATGCTCAAGGTCTGGAGAAACCACAGATAAACGTAAGAATTTCTCTGCATGCTAAAATTTACTAACGATATGATTTCTCTTTTCTTTGCATACCATTTGTTTACTTCATGTACCATCTTTTGCAACAATAGTAACACTTTTCTGATCGTTAGAACACCTTGTCTATCCCTCTTAAACTGCACTTAATGTACTAGTACCCTTTTCTCATATTTATTATTTTGGAAACTTTGGAAATAAATTATGTTTTGGCATACTTGTTAGTTTCATCCTATGACCCATCCAGTAGACTATAAGTAGGGTGTCCATAAAGTCTTTCTCACATTACAAAAATTAATATTAAAAAAAATGTATTACAGGTACAAGAAAGGGACTGTACAACAATGATGGTGCATAAGTTTTTTTTTACCAGTGTCAGTACACCTCCACATAGGTGCCATTTGTGGCCTAAAGAACATCTAAGCGATATTCGATTTCATGCCATGTTTTGTTTAACATCTCAGCAGAGACAAAACCAATGACATCTGTTTTTCTGCTGTTCAACATCTTGACATCCAGAACACTGCTAGAGTAAACTTGGTCTTTCACGTAACCCCACAGGGCTTATGTTGGGCAATCGAAGTGGCCATGTCATGGGACCGTAACGGCCAATCCATCTGTCTGGAAATGTGGCATTCAGAAACTCACGAACCATTATTGACCAATGTAGTGGGGCACCGTCTTGTTGGAAAATAGCTGAAGGTTGGAGTGCATGCAACTTAGGTGCTACAAAAAGTTCCAGGTACATGTTACTGTAAGCTCTGTAAAAAAGAAGGGTCCAATTATTCTGTCATGCATCAGGCCACACCATATGTTCACTTTCGGGCTAGATAGCCCTCTGTTGTTCGATGACATAATGGGGATTTTCTGATCCCCAGATTCACACATTGTCCCTATTTACTGTACCAGAGACATGGAATGTGGCTTCATGAGAAACAGACATGGTGCAGACAATTGCTATCATGAGCTATGTGCTGCATGGCCGATGTCGGTCATCAGGCTGAAGAGCTTCAGCAGTCTATACCTTATAAGCATACAGGTGATGTTTGCATAAAATTTTGTTAACCATGGCATGGGGAATCCCAGTTTCCAGTGAAGCATGCTGAACGGATTTCCTGGGACTTCACAGAAATATCTCCTGTGTAACCGCTGGTCGGCTCACTTGGGGGAGATCCCCAACACTACCTGTCGCTTTAAACTTTTCATGACAAGCTTTCATGCTTTTTTGGTCTGGTGGTGATTGTCTGTACCCTTTTCTGAAATAATGCTGGAGAGTAACCACCGATTTAGTCTCATGGAACCACAACACGCACACCGCTTTTTCTTGCGTGGAAGCCATTGTCAATGAAATGCTCCTCTTATTCAGCAGTAGTGCTTACCTAAAGAACAGAAAAAGAAAACTTGTGTTGTTATGTTATGTTGCCAACCATTTTATTTTAAATTACATAGATATTTTTGTAATGTGGGAAAGACTTTATGGACACGTATTTTATTTCACTTGACGGATGAAGTGAGGACATTTAGGGACAAAAATTGAATTTACAGTAATTTATCCACTCAAGAATTACCTAATTTCTGCTTTTAGATTTCTGTTGTAACACAGTCTTGGTGATTTGAAGAATCCAATGTGTTCCTTCCATTGTCTGGATCATTTACAAATCATTCTGCTTAGTTCCTTGAAGAACCCACTCCCCTAGTTTCCACAGCAACAGAAATGACTTTAAACAGGAGACACCTACACTGGCATCTCAACTCTTTCTTGTGCACATGCGCTATTCCAAAAATATATCTTTATTTTCTCATGAATAAATTCTAAGAAGCCTTCATACCACTACTCTGATCCCATGTATCAGTCATTCAAAAATTTTGTATTCTAACACATATAAGAGATGCAGTTAATACGTCAAAAATTATGTTTCTGTAAATCATGCTTTTCAGTCTTCAAAACTTAATAGTGTTTATTGCTCACACATACTTGTTCAGCACAAGAAACTTGTTTACACTGTCTCTTGGATATTGGTTCTATCAAAATACTGTACAAGTTGCTCCATGATTTATAAAATCAGTAAAACTCTTTAAAAAAACCTGTAGATTGCTATCATAAAGTTTCACTGATCTTTTATTTTTGCTTTTACGTCAGGCCATTATGGAGGTAAAGCTTTGTCCAATTAATTTCTCACCAAAGCTGGATGACGATGCTTAAAAATTTTGTGTGCGAATAAAGTGCTAAAACATTGAAATTTCTAATACAGTATCGAACCAATTATCCGGACAGGTCCGGGCCAGCGGCAGTCCGGTTTCCATATTTTTTCTGGTTGTCAGAACCATTAAAAAAATCCCCCTCAAGTCGCTGCCGTTCTTTCTCCGATAAAAAAATGTATCGTTCACGTAAATATGCAGAGACTCCGCCCCGCTTCCGATAGCACATCCTGATCTCCTGGCCATTTTGACATTACATGTGAGATTTTTGCAGCATCACGGAATAAACATGAACCACAGAGCATTGACCAACGAAACAAAGTGATTGACCTAATTTTCCAAAAAGAAGTTGGTCTCCATACTCTTTCTTCCTCTCTTCACAGGAAAGTCGCAAGTATTCCCGACCAGCCTATGACGTCACACCAATGGTCAACAAGGCTAACGAGAAAGACAAGGCTCCGGCGCTGAGACGAGCTACAGAGATCACGTGACCATGGTAGTGCTGTTGGCGTCAGCCTGTTGAGTCAACGAACAAGGAGATTTGAAGCTGCGTTTTTGGTGTTCAAAAGCGAACTATAAGAGAATAAATTAAACATTTAAAAAGACCAGTATTAAAATTAATCAATCCAGTTTTTTATTGAAGTTAATTATTTAATACTCCGTATCTTGACAAACTTTCACTTCACTGAATTAATAATCCCGTATTTTTTCGGTGAAAACAAATTTGATTTTTTTTCAGTGCGTAAATACAGCTATAGCACGCACTACACACACAAGTATGCAATTTATAAACGATTTTCCCTTTAAAATATATACGCTAAAAATTAGGTGCGGTTTTCAGGAGTCCGGATAATCGGTTCGATACAGTATTTGTTTAATTAAATTCACTGTCAAAACACTTCCTTTATGTATTGACACATTCCCAAAAAGAAAAAAGAAAAAACCTTGGTTTTCCTTCTTCATGGGAATTTTTATACACCTTATCTGGTTTGATTTGCAGTATTAGTGCTGCAGTTGTCAAAAAGGCACAGAATGTGCAATTCCTAAAGACCTTCCACCTTGTCTTTGCACCTTCTTTCTGATTGGTTCTTTTTTCAGTAATCTTTCTTGCAGTGCTATCTAGACACACTGTAACTATCTTTACTTTCTTTTTGTGTTTTTGTCTTTCTTCTTGGACCACCTTCCTCTGGAAGGTAAATTAGTGCTGTTGTGGCAGTTACAGTTTTGAGTTTTTCATTTTTTCTATGTATAGTAGATTCCGATTGAGGCATCCGTTTATTTTGGACAACTCTTGAAGAACATCCCGAATTAGCTCTTTGGGATAAAGCTTTGCATAATTAGGACATGTCCCAAATAATCAGAATCTTCTGTATATGTTCTATTTGTAATTATTTTTCATTGTTTTAATAATATATTATTTTCAATCTGTATTTTTATTATTTATACAATATTGTATCAGTGAGGTTTTTTCTTTATTTGAATTATTGGTATAATGTTTTAATCTATTTTGCAATGTATTGTTTCTTGTGCTTTCAAATATTCTCTTTTATTGTTGTCAGTCTCAGTAAGAATACATATAAGCATGTGCAAGATTTCTAATAGTTTCTGGATGCTGTCTTTTTGGTTCTATACAGTTTTTCCCCATATTCATGTTCTGTTTTTATGGATCCTAGTTATTTTTTGATGTATGATCTTTGTTTTTACATATTTTGTCTTGGGTTTATAATTGTAAATTATTTTTAATTATTTTTATGTAATTATATTCAAATTGTTTACCTATTGTCTTTATATAATTTATTTCTTCTTGTCTATATTTCGTATCAGTATGGGTAAAGGCTTAATTTATGAATGTTTTTAATGCAGATGTTTTGTATGGCCACAGACGATTACAGTTTCTTGATATTAAGGTGGTTTGGGTGTACAGAACAATAGATTTTTTGTCCTTTTCTAATTATCTTTATATCCAAAAATGACATGTTTTTTCTAGTTTTAAATGTTACTATATTTTCTGTAGTCATTCCAAATAATCAGAATATCTTCACTATACTGCAAGAATATTAGTAATTTTTGTTGGTTTTCTTTTAGGATTAACACATTTTTTTTCATGATTGCTTCTGCTAAACCCATAGGTGCTCTACTGCTTTGGCAATATAATTTTTTAATGCCAGTTAATTTTAATTTCCATCTCATTAGTTGTGATTCTTGAATTAAATCTTTTTCTAATAATATCTGTACAGGAACACTCAGAAATCATGAAATTGCATTCAGACGGGCTAAAGTAATGTTGTTAGTTAGCCTTAGAATTGCACTTCAATATTGTAATCCTTATTCACTTTATTTTCTTTGTGGTTTTAATTTTCAAAAATCTCTGGGAATTGTTGCTCCCATCGGAGGTTGACCATCCTCAACATGGCATAGTTAAATGCTGTAATTTCGTATCTCTGCTAATTTCTTGACCATTTTTTAGTAGGATCTTTATTTAGTATTGTAATATTGAGTTCTCAAATGGCTTCTTCCATATTTTTTTCTTTCTTTGCAATTTCTGTTGGTATTCATAAATATGTTTTGCCTAGTTTTACAGCCTCAACTATATGCTGTTGTTTTGAGTTGCATTACTTCTTTATATTTGGATGCCCAAAGGAAATGATGCCTCCATGTTGAACTCACATGAAGCATCATTTCCCTGCTGTTATAAAACTGACAAAGGCAGTCACCTTTCACTGATGTCTCAGAGGATTTTTCTTAGGAAAGAATTGAAAATCATATTATGAAAAATAAAACATTGTCTCCTATAAGTTAAACTCTTACACAACATATTTCTTCAACTTTTACCTGTATCTAAAAATAATTACATAACAGAGAGGTATGACATTTCATTTGCTTACTTTAATTTGAGAAGTTTCCAAAACTAAAGCTTGAAAACTGGTAAAAGCCAGTAACATGATTTTGTCAAAGGGCACACTTCTGTAACAATAATCCAGAAGTCTTCCCTTCTCCTTTGTGGAACGCAAAGTACAATCGATTCAGAATTAAATACCAATGTCGTGACACCTCAGGTCATTATTAGACTGTAAAAAGATATCTGCTATTAGAAGTGATTAAACAAATTTCTCTTTTGTTTTTTTTAGCTGAACATATACACTGTGATCCATTTTGGTAGGGTTAAAACAAACACACACCCAGTGCTAAGTGATCTTAAAAGTACATGTGTCAGAAAAATGGGAGTTTGTTTAGTACAGTTTGTGATTTTCTCAGCTGTATATGCTACAGATCTTCATACCTCACCTGAACTAGGCTGCCCCCCCCTCCCCTCAGCAGCAGTAACAGAATTCTTAGGCACCACATTCAGCAACAACAGATGGGAGCCTGTTACTTACTTGCGGATTTCCCCGATTAAAGGTAACTTGATCACGCTAGTTACGTTAAATGAAAACTTTTACAAAAAGTTCGTAAGTTGGAAGCTTTTCGACCTTATCTTAGGTCTTCATCACGCCAATGGAGGACTAAGATTGTTGCCAGATTCTATATTTGAATTTTTCCTATTTTTGTTGCCAAAACTTAGAATTGATCTCCAGATCATCGGAATGTAGAGAAGTCATTGAGTTGAAAAGAATTTCCAGGCTTTCACAGTAACTGAGGGCAAAACGATTGTCAAAAGAAGCAATTCATTTTGCTTCGTTCCAGTGGGGAACTGCAGAAGAGTCTTCCATTGTCAATATAGACAAGGCAGTATTAGGATTGGCTTTCGAAACATCTTTTTTATGTTCTAAAATTCTATGGTTAATGCTCCTGTATGTGCTTCCAATGTATAAGTTATCCCCAGTAGAAGAAGAGATAGGAATGCAGTAAACTCCTGGGAGGTTCAGGCTTTCAACTTTGTCACTATCCCTTTGTAGAAGTTTCAAGATGTTTGGGGTAGATTTAATGGCAAGATGGTAACCAAAACTTCTAAGCATAGGAAGGATGGTAAGGAACAGAACCACAGAATTTCAGGTTTTCTTTCTTTTGAGGAAGGAGGCATTCAATTTTCGAAAGGTTTTCATATTTCTTTATGAGGGAGTTGACTGTAAGAGCAGGGAAACCATGAAAGAGGGCTATTGTAGAAATTTTGGAGAGTTCTTCTTGAAGAGAGAGTTGGTTGTTGCAAATGATATGAGCCCTGTGGATGTAGGACTTCAATGCTGCAAGCTTGTAGAGATGCAGGGTGAAAGATTTGTAGGGAATGATGTTAGTGGCCGCAGAAGGTTTACGATAGACGGAACGAGTAATGGAGAGATCAGCGTTTCTGCAGATAGATACATCCAGGAAATCAATTTTGTGGTTTACTTTCTTAGATATAGTGAGATTAATGGAAGGAAATTTTTCTGTAATGGAGTTGATCAGTGTCTGTAGTTCAGACTCGGTATGTGGCCAGCTAATGAAAATGCCGTCTACATATCTTAACCATTGGGAAGGTTGAAAAAGGTGTTGAGGAATGATGGAAACTTCAATATGTTGCATGTAGATTTCTGCAAGCAGAGGGGAAAGAGGTGAGCCCATGGGTAGACCAGATTGTTGCCTATACACAATTTTGTTGAAAACAAAACAACTGTGTTGATGAATAGTGTGGAAACAATCATAAAGATCTTTGATAAGAGTACCGGGGGTTCAAAATGAAGAATCAATTTCTTCATGAGGAGCATGTAGGACTCAAAATATAGTACAGAGGGAAACAAAGATTCTACATCAAGAGTATACAGATTAACCACAAACTTCCTAATCCTTTTCTCCTAGTGTTAATCTCTATACTCTTGATGTAGAATCTTTGTTTCCCTCAAAGATTCTACATCAAGAGTATACAGATTAACACTAGGAGAAAAGGATTAGGAAGTTTGTGGTTAATCTGTATACTCTTTATGTAGAATCTTTGTTTCCCTCTGTACCATATTTTGAGTCCTACATGCTCCTCATGAAGAAATTGATTCTTCATTTTGAACCCCCGGTACTCTTATCAAAGATCTTTATGATTGTTTCCACACTATTCATCAACACAGTTGTTTTGTTTTCAACAAAATTGTGTATAGGCAACAATCTGGTCTACCCATGGGCTCACCTCTTTCCCCTCTGCTTGCAGAAATCTACATGCAACATATTGAAGTTTCCATCATTCCTCAACATCCTTTTCAACCTTCCCTATGGTTAAGATATGTAGACGACATTTTCATTAGCTGGCCACATACCGAGTCTGAACTACAGACACTGATCAACTCCATTACGGAAAAATTTCCTTCCATTAATCTCACTATATCTAAGGAAGTAAACCACAAAATTGATTTCCTGGATGTATCTATCTGCAGAAACGCTGATATCTCCATTACTCGTTCCGTCTATCGTAAACCTTCTGCGGCCACTAACATCATTTCCTACAAATCTTTCACCCTGCATCTCTATATCCACAGGGCTCATATCATTTGCAACAACCAACTCTCTCTTCAAGAAGAACTCTACAAAATTTCTACAATAGCCCTCTCTCATGGTTTCCCTGCTCTTACAGTCAACTCCCTCATAAAGAAATATGAAAACCTTTCGAAAATTGAATGCCTCCTTCCTCAAAAGAAAGAAAACCTGAAATTCTGTGGTTCTGTTCCTTACCATCCTTCTTATCTTATAAGTTACAGATTCTTTTTAGAAGTTTTGGTTACCATCTTGCCATTAAATCTACCCCAAACATCTTGAAACTTCTACAAAGGGATAGGGACAAAGTTGAAAGCCTGAACCTCCCAGGAGTTTACTGCATTCCTATCTCTTCTTCTACTGGGGATAACTTATACATTGGAAGCACGTACAGGAGCATTAACCATAGAATTTTAGAACATAAAAAAGATGTTTCGAAAGCCAATCCCAATACTGCCTTGTCTATTTTGACAATGGAAGACTCTTCTGCAGTTGCCCACTGGAACGAAGCAAAACGAATTGCTTCTTTTGACCTCTGTTACCGTGAAAGCCTGGAAATTCTTTTCAACTCAATGACTTGCAATTCCGAAGATCTGGAGATCAATTCTAAGTTTTGGCAACAAAAATAGGAAAATTCAAATGTAGAATCTGGCAACAATCTTAGTCCTCCATTGGCGTGATGAAGACCTAAGATAAGGTCGAAAGCTTCCAACTTACGAACTTTTTTTGTAAAAGTTTTGATTTAACGTAACTAGTGTGATCAAGTTACCGTTATTTGGTAATATTGTTACGTGTTTTGCCCATAATCGCCAGGATTTCCCGATCTGGCACCCTATGATTTCTTTATGTGTGGGTTCTTCAAGAACATGTATGTACAAGAACTTCAAGGATTTGAAGCATAAATTTTCTTCAACATTCATGGAAAATACATAGAAAGATTTGGGCTTCTTGTATGAACTCTGTTGCATCTGCTGTAGTGGGCCAGATGAACTTCCATCCACTTAGGTAAATTGATTATTATATGTACTACATTCCACACACTTTTTATTTTTATCGTTACACATTAGTTTGTTTGAAATAACAATTAAAGTTCTTACCTGCACAAAGAGTTTTATTCATAGTGTATCTTTTGGTGTCTTTACTTTTCAATCATGTAATGTGAATTAAGTGGTTTTGTATAATTTTTCATTTACAGGTGAGTAGTATCATGGGTCCATTTGCAACAGCAGAAGCAAACGTTACTTTCAACATAACACTGGTAACGGACAAAATATCTCCATTTGTATGGCTTAACATACCATTTGCAAAAGGAACATTTTCAGATAATGGTTTCCTTATGGTTGAAAAAACCATGAACATTCTGTTTTTTAGTGAAGAAAACATACAGAAGAAAGAAATTTATAACCGTCTAACTATCAAATCACTAATGGATGTCTGTACGTGATGTAAGAACACATTTTAGGTACACAAAATTTCCAGTGAAGTCAAATATATTCACCTTGTTGCAGAATTATGGAGGAAAGAAAGGAAAAGGTTGTGAAGAACATTTTTTGTGCTTTTGTACAAATGCTCATTTTATACTATATATTTTTTTACTTTTATTCAGTGTAATTTTAAGAATTACTGAGGTATTAAGTTGTTTTTAAAGGCAGTTCAATAAATGATTGGATCATATGCTTAAATATTCTAAATGTAATAATGATAATTCTCTTGGCATTTTCCACTATGACATCCAGCCATTGTAATCCCTAGTTATACACACATACATATCACTAAGCTGTTCTCTGAGATTCATAGTTAGCTCCACAAAGAAAGATAATCCACTATATAAATGTTTAACTGATTATTTACTTATTGTTGCCATATCAAATGCCTCCATTTACAGTGATCTGGACACATGGCTCGAGCTTCACTGACATACACAAGACATTCTGTACTTCATAATCTCTTACTCATTAATCTAGTCCTCCCATAATTTCCTTGGCCTGCCACTTAGGCTGACAAATTTTTCTTAATAACATCTTATCACTCATTCTTTCAACATGGCCAAACCAACCTAGGAATATTTGCGACACATCTTCATTACCTACATGATCAGAGTGTGTGTTGCCACATCTCTCTCACACACAAATGGCTTCTATGTTTCTTCTGCAGTACCAGGGGTTGAAAAATATCTGAAAAGTTACCTGGGCATGTGCAAAAATTATTTCCATGCCTAGAAAAAAATTATATTTTAAGTTAACAAGTCAGAACCCTCCTTTCTTTTTTTTTTTGTGAGGTAAAAAAATATGAACTGTTTTGCATTTCTGTTCAAAATGTTCCATAAAAGCATGTATCTTAAGTTGATGATGCTGAAATTGGTATGATGATGAAACTGGTATTTGAGATTCTGCCATGTTCCTCTAGTTGAAGTTCTCACTCTTTGTCACTAAACTTCAGAGGCGTGCATCTTGTTGCTGACTATAAATGATATTTGGAGCAAAACTACATATGGTTCTAATTTCTGGACCTAAAGAAGTGATATTCTTCTGTCCTTGGCATTCTGTAACAATAATACAACTTTCCATTATTAGCAGCGAAATGAAACAGTACTTTGTGAAGACTTGTCTTTTTTTTTTTCTTGTAGTAAGGAAGTTCTGCTTTAAATCTAGTTGCTCGGACCAGGCAACTAGATTTTTCATTTACATGCCCGGGCACCTCGGGCATGGTATTTCTCAAGCCTTGAGTACTCAGATTTCACTGCCATACATCACAGTAGGAACAATTACACTTTCACGCACAGCCATGCGGGACTCTCTTGAGAACCAACCCATCATTCCTGTGAAAACCTCCCAGCAGCTATGACTTTCAATGAAGAATTCACTCTCCCAGCAGGATCAAATAAGACGTATTAAAACAGCTACACAATTTTGCCAATATCCATCAAGCTGTTCAAAGCATTCCTGGAATCCATTCTTTGAAACCTGTTTCAGTGCCATTTTCCACTCGTGGGCACTCGCATGACCATCGCAGAAATCCTTATGCCATGCATAAACTTGCCATTTAACCATATGCTTGCTGAAAAGTGAGCATGGCTAATGTCTCTGATCCTGAGTTTTTATGCAAAAGTTAGCACACTGCTGATATTTTCAACTGATGCATAACAAAGAGAAACTACTGATGCTCCATACAGACAGAAAATGGAATGTCATCAGATGAAAATGTGGTTCCCGCCAACCTCTGACAACTTTCTCACAGTTGGGAGACCATTCTGAGGTTTTTTAGACCTACGTTGTATTATAGGTATATTCAGTGTTATGGAATAATTTCACACTTCTTCAGAAGATGATTTTGCAAAACTATATCAGCTTCTTTTGTACGAGAGCAGGTCTCTGTTACATAAATTAAAATTAGTAACCATATATGTTAAATGGCAACTCACAGAAATAATTTTTCATTCCCTCAAATATTCTGCATAACAGCTGACATTTGTACATATATAGAAAAATTTGTGATATCCTTTGCTCAATTACTAAGGACTTCTAGATGTACACAAATAAAAATACTCATTTGTAATATATTTGTTTATCAGACATTGCAGAATCTAAACATTGTTTATTAGACTGTTAAAGACATTCAAACAAAAAGGATATTTTATCCAGTGTTTAATATATTATATCTATATCATTGTTAATGAATATTGAAATATAAAAATTTTGTATAAATGTAAAAAAAATTACTTCGAGTGAATAATGAACATTTTGTAAAGATTAAAAAGTGCAATAAAGGTTGAAAGTAAAATTTGTTTTTGCTTTTTTGGGGGAGGGATAAAGATTAAAATTAGCAGTCGCCATGTGGCGACTGGATAAAATAAAATGTCCAGTAGAAAAAGCTACTTTAGTCGCCACGCTCGAAAATTTGCCTTTTTTCATTGCTAAAGAATTTATTTGCATTTTTTTAAAATGCTCCTGTTATATATAGGAAATGCATTTTCAAATCATCTAACTTGCATGTTGAGAAACAGCCCTTTCCTCCTCAAATAACTGGGTACACTCTTCAAAAACGGGGGCAGCTGTTTGTTTTTTCCACTTAAGTTGGTGCACAAAGTAACCATATCGGGAATGGACACCTGTGGCATCACAACTATTCTTCAGCATCTTGTTTTTTAATTTGGTTTCTCTGAAAATGCATGATTTTGCATTGCTTAGGCACTTCTTGCTTATCATCAAACAAAATGAGCAAGCATTTTCCCTTTTGTTTACAAAAAGAAATCAAAGGTAGAAAATCAGGACTTCACCTTCCGCCGCCACGCGCCGTCTTTCCTTTTTTTTTTAAAGCAAAGCAAACACTTGTCTGCCCCTTAATACAGTAAAATGTTAAGGAATGGGTAAACACAAGTTTTTCAGCGAAATTAAATATCAAAAATCAGTACTGTATATTTCACTCTGCCGTGATAGTCATTTTACAGGTCACGGAAAAGGCCAATTCCATCACGGGCGGAATAAGTACCGATTTTGAAATTTAATTTAGCTTTAAAAAAACGGAAAAGAAAAATAATTTCCATATTGATTGGTTTTGAAGAACAGGCTGTTAGAAATAACAAAAACTGCGCTTCACTAGAAAAAAACTTTTAAAATACAAAGTTGTTCTTTTTCACTATTACTGAAGCTATTAAAAACGAGAAACATAATCATAAGAATATAACCAGAAAAGAAAGCACTTGGGGTAAGAAAAATTCGAAATTTAGAAAACTAAAACATTTTCATCCGTGCTAAAACAATTATTTTCAGGCAACGAACGGCATGAAGATGCCCAACTTATATCGAACAAATGCCGCGACATTAAAAACATCCAATAAACAGTCCCAAAAATGTTTGATGAATGTTAGAATTTGAAAACATGAAAATAAACTTTGAACAAATGTTGAATATCGTTATTTCATAGAAATTTATTTCCGTAGTATATTTGATGTTTTCCGTAGTGACTATGAAGAATTCGTAGCTGCATTTGAAAAATCTGAGGTGGACAAACAGGAAAAAATGGCAAATCATTAAAATTCTACCAAAACGTTTTCCGAAGGGGTAAAAAACCGACAACCAGATTTTTTATTTCCGTAGTATATTCGATGTTTCCCATATTCCGTAGCAATTTGGAAGATCTGAGGTGGGCAAACAGGAAAAAATGACAAATCATTAAAATTCTACCAAAACAATGTTTTCTGAAGGGTGGGGGACCGACCACCAGATTTTTTATTTCCATAGTATATTCGGCGTTTCCCGTACTCTGCAGCGATCGATAATTTTCGTAGTGACTATGGAGAATTCATAGTATTTAGAAGGTCTGTGGTGGGCAAACCGGGAAAATGACAAATCATTAAAATTTAAAAAAAACTGAACATTTTCTGGAAAAAAACCCCCTGACACTGGGTTCAAAAACCCAACAGAATCCGGTGGAATTAGGATACTCTGCAAGTGTTCTTATTTTGTCATTACTTTTTCAACACCTGTGAAGGTTTAGCAATGTAATATTGGGTTGTCGGAAAAATCACGACGTATTTTAGCCATGTTTTGCAAAGGTCATTTATCGATAGAAAGAACAAAGATCAATCAATGATATAATGCCCGTTTCGTTCGATAACCGTTTGTCATCTTTCAGTGAGCTGCAGAATGCCTCGTTCATAGAAGGACCTGTCTTTCGTGGCGAAAAACTGTACAAGGTGCTGATTTACAGCCTCATCTGAATTGAACATTATACCACGCAAGGACTGTTGAAGAGAGCGAAACAAGTGGAAGTCGGGCGAGTATGCTGGACATGGCAACACATCCCACCCAAGCTCCAATAATTTTTGGTGGGTGATCAAACTTGTGTGTGATCTCGCGTTGTCGTGATGGAACACAACACCTTTACGATGAAGGAGTTCTGGACATTTCTGGATGATGGATTCGTTCAAACTGTCCAGTTGCCGACAGTACACATTCGAATTGATTGTTCGGTTACGTGGTAGGAGCTCGAAAAACAAGACACCTTTAAAATCGCACCACACCGAGACCAGAACCTTCTGCTGATGGATGTCATTTGAGGCGAAGCAGCACGTCGGGACCAAGACCGTTTGCACAGCACATTGTTGTACACAATACACTTTTAGTCACCAGTTATATCAGTCGCTTCAAAAAGGATCGTTTTCCTCATGTTTAATGAGCATATCACAGATGTTTATACGCGCCGTCAATTGAGCTTTTTGAGTTCATGAGGAACCCACAAATCGGATTTGCTTACGTATCCCAGCTTCTTCAGGTGGTCGTGAACACTTGAATGATGGATGTGCAATGTGTCTGCAATCTCTCTTGTCACGTGGGTTTGACTCGATTTGGTAGTCATCAACCTCAGTGGGCTTCCCAGACCGAGTAGCATCGTTGTGGTCAAAATCACCAGCACAGAATTTTGCGAACCACTGCTGGCACTGACGTTCTTGTAGAGCATTTCTTCAAGAAGCGGGTGACAATCGTACTTTGGAGACATTTTCATGGCCTATCCAAGGCGAGTAATGTTGTGTCAGGTCCAGGAAGAGACACAAAGATACAGACTTCAAAAATAGAAAGGCTAAATATACTGTCTTAGAAGAACAGCAGAGAATGAGAACTGCTATAAAATATTGCAATTAGAAATTCGCTTTAATGTAATAATACGGATGAAACAAACGCGATTAATTAACAAAGAAAAAAGGGCAAATAATACATATTTTATGAAACAGTATATTTCAGATCATTATCATATAAACATAATATATATATTTATATGAAAAAGCTAAAGCAAAATAAGTGCAGTCTACCACCGGCCAGCCACCCTCCATATGACCGCTGACGTGGGCCCCTGGCTATAGCTGATTATTCTGATTGCCAACCAATATCTGATGAATAAAAAATTCTTCATTAAGTATAATTTCTCCAAACAAAAAAATTATTATTAAATATGTATTTCTATTAATTACAAACATATCCGATAAAAAAATTTATTTTAATTGACTAATGAAAACAATTTAAGTGTGCACCTGTAAAAAAAATTGTGCACCCAAATTTAGAAACTTAGGTGCACAAGGTACATCTACATAAAAAAATCTAATTCAAGCCCTGATTTAATTGCACTGGACAATAGACAGTGGGCCCTTGTAACTGCTAAGCTTAAATTTAACTGTCTAAATAAATGAAAGGTATACAGTGCATTGATAAAATGTGTACACAACACAGAAAAGCATAAGGAAAGTGGCCACTAGATTTTGTCCACCCACTGGCCAATGGCCACTCGAAAAAATCACCAATTTTAATCGGGGGCGTATCCCATCATATATTGATACACTACCAAAAGTTGATCCAGGTTTTTAAAGACAATACCTATTTTTGTGAAATTCTGCCGTTTTACCCAAAATGTTGTTAAACCCACTAAAGTAAACAAAGATTCATAGATTGGATCATCAGAATTTGCAAAATGGCCATTGCTCAGATGCAAGGGTCATCAAAATGATTGGTCTGGGTATGTAAAGAAATCTAGTTGTTATGTAGCATGTAAAAAAAAAAACTTTCAATACCAATTGCTCTGCTTTGCTTTTACTGCAAGATAATCTGAATGGACACACACGTACATTGGTTAAACACAAAAATATTTTAACGTTAGAGGTATCTTGAATTTTGTTAAGATTTTATGGAAAATATTTTGTGTACGTATATTCCTAAGCTGTTCTCTGAGATTCAGAGGTTAACTCCACAAAGTAAGATAAATCCACCAGATAACTGATTATTTACTTATTGTCGGCCATATCAAACATCCCCATTTACAGCGATCTTGGCACACAGCTGAAGCTTCACATCACATGACACACAAGACCTTTTGTACTTCATACTCAATCTTTTTTCATGCAGACACTCCTGAATCTGGTCCTCCCATGATTTCCTTGGCTTTCCTTACACTTGACTGAAAGATTTTCCTTAGTAAGCAACTCATTCTTTCAACATGGCCAAGCAGTGGTGCACCCAGGAATACCCATGAGGGAGGGATATATATATATATATATGTGTGTGTGTCTGCTGGGGGGGGCTTAAGCCCCTGTGGGTGTGGCCAAACCATCTAATAATATTAGTCTCCACTTTACTGACATGACATTACACAACTGCAACCCAGGTACTATTCAAAACATTTTTGTGAAGATACTGTTTGAGCTAAAAAATATTTTTGTGAAGTTACTGTCCTTGTATCAAATACTACCTGGAACAACCCCTAACGACCAAACCCAAAGTATGTGAAAGTCCCTAAGCAGAGACTCAATTAGCTGATACAATAAAAGAATATGGATGTTGTGCATTTAAAAGGGGAGAGGGGTTATAGTAAAATGGATTAGTGTGTTGATAATGTTAGATCAAACCCTTAAACTATGAACGCTAATGCTTTTCGGTCAACAGATTCTATCGCGTGTGTATACAGTTCACAAGAAGGATATCGCACTGTAAAGTCGAGTGAAAATGTTATGGCAGGAGAGAATTGACTTTGAGAAAGGAAAGATTGTTGGGTGTTAATATTAGTGGGTTGTCCATAAGAGAAACCGAGAAGCGTTTAAACATATCCAGTCAACTGTTTTTGATGTACTGAATAAGTGGAAGACACATGGCGAGCCTGAAGCAGCAAAACGTGCCGCCAGACTAAAAAAAAAAATCAGTGATAGAGGACGCCGAAGCCTCAGGAGAGTCGATACAGCTAATCGCAGGAGTACTGCACAAGACCTCAGTGTACAGGTGAGCAACAATGCTGGAACCTCAGTATGTACACATACCATTCGTAGAGAAATTCATTCCGTGGGTTACCATGGTCGTGCGGCTGCTCATGAGCCTTGTATTTCCACTCAGAATGCTACTTGTTGTTTAGCATGGTATACAGAACATTTATCGTGGACTGTAAAGCAATGAAAACAGGTCCTATGGACTCATGAATCCAGATACACGATCGATCAGTCTGATGGGCGTGTGTGGGTATGGCGGCAGCTGGGGGAACGCTATTTACCACAGTGTACTGTTCCTACGGTCAAGTTTGGAGCTCGCAGTGTACTCATGTGGGGATGTTTTTCGTGGCATGGTCGGCCCTTTGGTTATCGTGGACAAGCCTGTTAACCAGCAAGTCTACCTTGATATTCTAGACAATTATGCCCTACCAACTCTGTGGCAATACTATGGAACCGAGCCTTGTTGGTACCAGCAGGATAATGCACCGAGCCATAAAAGCAAGGACTGTTACGGCATGGCTTGACGATAATTCTGTATTGTGTGTGGACTGGCCAGCACAGAGCACCTATGGGATGAATTAGAGCACCGCGTAAGAAGTTTGGAACCAAGACCTACTACTAGGCAATAGTTAGCGGCAGCATTATGCACTGAATCGAAGCGCATACCTATTGATGTGTTCCAAAACCTTGTCGAAAGCATGTCAAAAAAGTCATGACTTATTTTAGTCATGTTTTGCAAAGGTCATTTATTGATAGAAAGAACAAAGATCAATTAATGATATAATGCCCGTTTTGTTCGATAACCTTTTGCCATCTTTCAGTGAGCTGCAGCATGCCTCGTTCATAGAAGGACCCGTCTTTCGTGGCAAAAAACTGTACAAGGTGCCGATTTATAGCCTCATCTGAATTGAACATTATACCACACAAGGACTTGAAGAGAGCGAAACAAGTGGAAGTTTCACGGCGCAAGGTGAGGCGAGTATGCTGGTCGTGGCAACACATCCCACCCAAGCTCCAATAATTTTTGGTGGGTGATCAAACTTGTGTGTGGTCTCGCGTTGTCGTGATGGAACACAACACCTTTACGATGAACGAGCTCTGGACGTTTCTGGATGACGATTCTCCATGCGTATGGAAGGTCAATTGGGTCGTTGTAATTACAATTTCTTTCTCTAGTTTTTTGATCATAACTGCCTCTGATGTTAAAATTTGGGCTTAAGTTTTATGCGATGTTATTAATTTATCTTCCAGCCAATCTGGGATTGCCTCATTTTCTATACAATGTTGAATTAAAGATGTTTTATTTTATTTTTTATTCCAGTTACATATGTGTTCTCCCAGTCTAGTTTTAAATCTTCTTTTGGTTCTTCTTATGTATGTTTCATCAATTCTCTCTGTATCGGTAAAGTTTCTTGTTGGAATGCAGTAAATTCCTGCTTTTTCAAGAATCGATCTTTTTTCGTTGCCTGTTGTCAATATGGTTTAGTTATCTAAATGGTCTCAGCCGGTATCAATTTTTCTTTTGCGCATGTTTTTTTTTTTTAAGATATTCACAAACGGAGGAATGAAGGGAAATTTAATTCCAAATTTTCTTTCTGTCTTGATTGAGTTTATTGTTGGTGTTATTTACAGATTTGTTTTTGTATTTTTAAGTATTTCTTCAATTAACGTTTTTCTGTATCCAAATTTCTTTGCTGTTTCAGTTATCCAATTGATTTCTTTAATCTTGTTTGTTCTATTGCTTGAGGGTTAAAACTCTTATATAAAATTTCAGTGCAGACCGTTTGTATTTCCATGGGTGGCTGGAATCTATCGGAATGATTGCCGGTATAAATGTTGGTTTTCGATATACTGCATATTCAAACCAACATTTATATAAGCAATCATTCCGATAGATTCCAGCCACCCATGGAAATACAAACGGTCTGCACTGAAATTTTATATAAGAAGAGTTTTAACCCTCAAGCAATAGAACAAACAAGATTAAAGAAATCAATTGGATAACTGAAACAGCAAAGAAATTTGGGTACAAAAAAAGTTAATTGAAGAAATACTTAAAAATACAAAAAAATCTGTAAATAACACCAACAATAAACCCAAGACAGAAAGAAAATTTGGAGGTAACTTTCCCTTCACACCTCCACTAGCGAATATCTTAAAAAAAAAAAAAAAAAAAAAAAAAAAATGTGCGAAAGAAAAATTGATACTTGCTGAGACCGTTATAGATAATGAAACCATATTGACAACAGGCAATGAAAAAAGATCGATTCTTGAAAAAGCAGTTTACTGCATTCCAACAAGAAACTTTATCGATACAGAGAGAATTGATGAAACGAATACAATATACATAGGAAGTACCAAAAGAAGATTTAAAACTAGACTGGGAGAACACATACCTAATTGGAATGAAAAAGAAAATAAAACATCTTTAATTCAACATTGTACAGAAAATGAGGCAATCCCAGATTGGCCGGAAGCTAAATTAATAACATCGCATAAAACTTAAGCCCAAATTTTAACATCAGAGGCAGTTATGATCGAAAAAACTAAAGAAAGAAATTGTAATTACAACGACCCAATTGACCTTCCATAAACGTTCTTTTGGCACTTCCTATGTATATTTTATTCGTTTCATCATATTGGTACAGCGGGGAAACGATGTCCAAGCTATTGTCAAGACAAAATACTTTGCCAGATCGATTTCCCTTCAAATGAAAGGTTTGAACATTCAATATTTTTAACGTCATTTTTTTGAATTGCGACTCAGTGAGAAAAATGCTTGCCCACCAATTTTAACTTATCAAGTGGAAATGAAGTCTAGGATATAATCAAGACTGAATATTTTACCTGACTGATTGATTCCCCTTCAGATTGAAGGCTAAAACCATTCAATATTTCATTATTTTAAATATCACGGTTTGAATCACGTTTCATTAAGAAGAATTGGTGCCCACCTCTTTCAACTTATCAAGAAGAATTTCATCATGAAGTAACTACATAAAGTGATTATCGACGAATTCAAGAAACGCTCAAAATTCCAAAATACTCCAAGAAAACAAAAAGTGAGTAACAGTTTTTCATTTATATAATATTTTTTGCCTTTGTATTGTAATATTTCGTGACATTCAACAATAAAAAAAAAAACCTATGTCGGGCAATGAAGAAAGTTTCCCGCGAGCACTTTGACACTCATATAACGTGAGAAACAGTACGCAAAGCAACTATACTATCTACCAACAAGTAATTGGACACCCCTGCAATCGACGATATCTGCGGTCCTGATACACGTCACGGCCGCAGACGTTAAATATAGTGTGGGAAACAACAACGCAACCAGTCGCATGCAAGATGCCACGCAGTTCAGAGCTCTCCGATTTCGAGAAAGGTGTAATTGTCGGGTATCACAGAAATGGCCGATCCATACGTGAGATATCCAGCGAGTTGAAGTACCCAAAATCGACAATGGTCTACGTGATTGGCAAGTGGAAGATGAGAGGTGACTGTCGGAATGTGCCCCGACCCAGCATACCCACAAAACTGGGAGTTACAGACCGACGGGTGCTGGCCAGAGAAATTTGGAAGAACCGTACCAAATCTATGGGCCACATCCGCGACGAGTTTCAACAGGCATCCGGGAGTGTTCTTTCGATGAATACCATCCGTAAGGAAGCCCATCTGCTCGGTTATCATGGACGTGCTGCCGCCCACAAGCCTTTCATCACCAAGTCCAATAGCGCTGCTCGGCAAACGTGGTGCAAAGAACGTCGACAGTGAACCGTTGAACAGTGGGAAACAGGTTCTCTGGAGCGACGAATCAAGGTTCACCCTCTACCGTTCGGATGGCAGGGTCTGAGTTTGGCGTCTGCCTGGAGAACGACTCCTGCCGGAATGTATTGTGCTAACTGTGAAGTTCGGCGGCGGTGGAATTATGCTATGGGGCTGTTTCTCCTGGTGTGGTACGGGACCCTTGGTCGCATTTCCTGGTAGACTCAACGCCGAGACCTACTGCACCATTTTGGATAACCATGCGCTTCCTACGTTGTGGCAGTTTTACGGGGTGGACCCAGGTTACTTTCAGGATGGCAATGCCACCTGTCATGTTGCGAGGTCCACCATGGCTTGGTATGGTGACAATGGGGTTAATCGAAAGGACTGGCCTGCGCAGAGCCCGGATCTTAACCCTATCGAGCACCTCTGAGACGAGTTGGAGCGTCGACTTAAGGGGTGCCCCCACCGTCCGAAGTCGGTGAAGGAATTGACCTGTCTTCTCCAAGCCGAGTGGAAGAAAATACCGCTAGCCGTCGTACAACGCCTGTATGCCTCGGAGGGTCGCAGCTGTAATCGCCGCTCGTGGAGGCTCCACCAACTATTGAAGGTGAATAAACTTTGTTTTCCTTTGCTATCACAGGTTTCCAATTACTTGTTGGTAGATAGTGTATATAGTTGACAAATATGTACAATAAAGATTAAAGCCACGTAATGAAGTTCAACACTGAAATGTGTTTGAAGAATTGATTGAATAAGGCCGTTTCTTGTCTATTTTTCAAGACAGAAAAATAAAATCCTGTGTATTTAATTCTGTATGTAGACTACATTTTTTTGATCAGTGCTAAAAATGTTGCAGAAATAAAAAGTGTAATAGAAGAATTGCAGAAAAGGTACGAAGTGACAAATTCAGGTGAAGTGCAGTACTACTTAGGAATTGAAATGCAGAAAAACAAAGATAGAAGTTTTTATTAAAGCCAAAAGAACAAAATTCAAGAACTGATTTAAAATTTTAGATTAAAGGAAGCAAAACCAAGTAACACTCCCATGGAAACTGGATACTATAAGCTTGAAGGAGAAGATGCATTACTAAACAACCACAAATATAGGCAAGCCATAGGATCTGTTATACATCTCTACTATCACAATACCTGATATCTCTACTGCTGTGCATATTTTGAGCAGAAGGTGTCAAAACCCAAGGCATAGAGACTGGGCAGCTGTTAAAAAGGTAATAAGATATCTAAAAGGATCACAAGACAAGAAAATGAAAATTTCTGTAGTACAGCCAGTCATCCACCAGTAATGAGGGTATATACTGGTGCTGATTGGGGTGCAGAAGAGCAAGGCAGAAAGTTAACTTCAGGACACTTGATTTTTTTTGGGGGGGGGAAGCAATTGTTTAAATTGGAAGAATCAGAATTGTGTAGCATTATCGTCCACAGAAGCAGAATATGTGTCATTAGCAAAATCAACTCGTGAACTGACATGGATGTTTTAGTTACTGAAAGATTTAGGTTTAGAGCAACAGTTACCAATTAAAGTGTTGCAAGACAATCCGTCTGTAATTAAACTTGTGTAATCCGATAAAGGTCACTCAAGAATTAAACACATAGATATAAAGCACCATTACATCAAAGACTTGTGTAACAAAGGGTTTTTGGACCTGAAATACTGTGCGTCGCAAGACAACATTGCAGACCTCATGACGAAACCACTTCCACATCCAGCATTTACAAGTTTCAGAGAACTTGGAATTAAATGGCGCGGACGCAGGAGGGGTTTTTGTTAGATGTTAGCGTCCTTTGCTAGTTTCTTTTATTTTCGTCGAACACTTGCTGCAAGTTTACGTTTGTGAGTTTCAGTTGCGTGGATGCCGAACAGCCATCGGCGGTTCGTTGCAAAGAATTATGGGATCACGACCCTGGACAGCTGAAATGGCATCGTTTTGATGAGTGTGAACACACTGTGTTTGTTGTTCTTACAAAAAATGTTCTAAAAGAGTGTTATCACCTAAAATTATTCTCGAGGAAATATACAAAGTGTTTTTCCACTAAGTGAAAATGGATATTCAGTTCACAGTAAGACTGTTTAAAACAGACTAAATAGAAAGCAAAAGTATGAAATAACTTAAAGTGTGGCGTCATTGTTGATTAATAACTCATTCATCCTATGTTTAGTATTATCAGTGAACTTTCATTAGCATTTTAGTTTCTTTATTCAAGAATAAATAACGATAAATTATTTGAGGAGCTGTCGATTACGAACATAGTTACTGTTGCACATCATTTCTTAGTTTTAACTTGCACCATCAATAATGAATCAGTGCAAATAAGAAAAAAAAATGTGAATTCTTACTTTTGCCATCTGCAATGTAAAGAGAGAGCACCTATTATCACAAAAGAGCACTCTCACGAGCAGGAATTGTAAATGCAAAATAAGTGTAACCAACTTGCAGTTACTGGGGAAAATCTCCAAAAACATTTTGCTATAATTTTTACAGCATTTTATACAGATTTGCACATCCAAAAAGCTGCCATTTCCATCAAATAATTTAAGACTCTACTAAAAAGGATTAACTATTTTCCCTACATGCTTATCAAGAGGTACGTGAGCTATCTACACGACTTGCTTCTATAATGTAAACACAAATGAATGCTGCCATGATGTAAATCCAGAGTATAAAACACTGCTACAGTGCACAACTACAGCACTTTTGCTGGTAAAATTGGTAAATGTGTAGATTAGCGTCCTAAATTCTTTGGCTGAAAATTGCCAAAATTTTTGAAAAAGAAGGATATACATGTTTTAAAGCATGTAATTTGATGTGAAATGGTGAAAAAAATTCAGCTTTACAACACATTTTAGAAGATTTTTACTGTAAAATTTGCCTGCAAGTATGGGGATATAACACACTCCAAGGCAAGCTTACCCCACCGCTGTGTTGTCGAAACGGTTTTCACCTCGTGCTGCGGCGTCAATTTTATGGAGGGAAAACAATGAGACAGAACAAGCTTTTGCATCTTACAACAATCTGCTTTGCTCTGAAAAAAGAGTTTTAAATTTACCACTATTGTCTGTAGAAAGTGCTTACAACTCAGTTTTTAAGTGGATTACAAAAAGAAAGAAAGAAAAAAAAACTGTAGTGATCTTCATTTAGGCAGATCTACAAAAACACGGAATAGTCGCCACAGCAAGTCTCGAAGTTCATCGCTTCGCCGGAGCCTTAGACGACATTGTGGCATGTAAGCTCGCTGCAGTGTGTGTTTACATTCCCATACTTGCAGGTAATTTTATGGTAAAAATCTTCAAAATGTGTTATAAAGCTGAAATGTTTTCATCATTTCATATCAAATTACATACTTTAAAATAGGTATATAACTTTTTCTCGAAATTTTCAACCAAATCATTTAGGACGCTAAACTACACAATTACCGCAAAATTGATACATAGCTCCACTTGCTGATTTCATAAGAATAAAAACTAAAGGATTAGGCCTCAGATTGAAACTATGCCACTTTTCTTTTTATGATTCACAGCATAAAAGATAACTAGGGAATAACTACGTCTTTTCAGACAAGGATAGCTAGCCAAATACACATCTTTAAAAAGTACAGTGGAAGAATTTAAAAAGACTGCTATTTACAGGACTAAAATGATACAGTACAGAATCTTACAAGTTGATATAATTTGCAACTTTTAACAGAAACACACAAAATGAGGTAAATTACCCCAGCAAGGCATGTAAGGCAGGAGGAATGTAGAAATCAATACACCATTTTTGTTTCTCAATATTTGCATCTTTATGGCAATTAAGTACCATTCAGGTGCACTTATTCACATGCAAGTCGATAATGACTTCATAAACAAGAATGAAAATTCGACTTACCCTTAAGGCACGTCCCTCTTTCAAAAACACTTCATGCATGTTAACTAAAACGAATCCTATGCGACTGTCTTTTGGGTTTCATCCTTCTTCTGAACTGCTTACTACTTGCTGATGTTATCTCACAGGCAATGAATATCAAGATATCAGGTTCTTGTGCGGAATGAGTCAATCACAAAAACTTAAGGTAGCAATCTTAAAAGCACGATAATTAAAACACTAAGCAGGCTTCCGATGAAGTGAACTTTATTTAATGTATAAGTTAAAAGATTAAAAATAAAGCCATAAGAACTTTCGGTCTTCCTAAAGACCATCATCAGATGGAAGTACTTCCTTCAGTACTTCCATCTGATGATGGTCTTTAGGAAGACCGAAAGTTCTTATGGCTTTATTTTTAATCTTTTAACTTATACATTAAATAAAGTTCACTTCATCGGAAGCCTGCTTAGTGTTTTAATTATCGTGCTTTTAAGATTGCTACCTTAAGTTTTTGTGATTGGCAATGAATATATTTGTTTCATTCTTAGACTGCTGTTGCTTATTGACCATTTTTATTGTTTTGACGCTCGTGATATTTTATTGTTTTGACGCTCGTGATAGCTCTACGTGTTATATATACACACCTACTAGCATTTAAATTCTTGTCATTTTCTCCCCCCCCCCTTTATTCTTTTTATATGGCCTTGTCTTCAATAAAAACAGCTAAAACCAAAGTTCCTATCCACAAATACACACATTCTCAATAAACACCCACTCAATTCACTACATATTTGCCACCCAATAAAATATACCTTATATACAATACCCGCACTGCATTCATTCTATACAATATTTTTTTTTTTTTAAATCTCTATCTACAAATATATACTACACTATTTTCATCACGATCAAACTTCCGTCAACTGTGATGTAATTCATATTGCGCCTTATCTCATAAGCCCATCCCACAAGCATTAGCCCTACTCACACAGTCACACCATACTTCTAGCACTTTCGGCAGTCCACCTGCCATTATCAAGAAGCTAATGCCAACCTTCCGCTCTGCTGGCCGCAGAACAAGTGAACGAATCAGTCGGGGTTCCGGCTGCGGTCTACACCTCCGCATGTCCTCCACTCTGGCGTTATCTATTGTCAGGTCTGTTCTTTCATTTTTTTTTCTTCTGCTTGTTCCAATTTAATCAGTGCTTTCCAATTATCATTCAAGCTATTGGGGTCATTGATATTACAAATTCTTGTCCTATAATTTTTTTCAATTAAAACTGATTCTGCTGTTCTCAAATGCCTTTCATTTTTGCAACTTTTAATAATTTTAACTTCATCAAATTTCGGATATTGGTTAAATATAAGCTTAACTTCATCAAACTTCGGATATTGGTTATATAATTTTAACTTCATCAAATTTCAGATATTGGTAATGTAATTTTAACTTTATCAAATTTCAGATATCCACATGCAAAATTTGATGAAGTTAAAACTATTAAAAGTTGCAAAAATGAAAGGTGTTTGAGAACAGCAGAATCAGTTTTAATTGAAAGAAATAGAACAAGAATTTGTAATATCAATGACCCCAGTAGCTTGAATGATAATTGGAAAGCACCGATTTTTATTGGAACAATTTAAAGACACTTTTCAAGACACTCCACTGGCTGATGGAAGGAGGGGCATTTTTCTAAGACACTCCATTGGCCGATGGAAGGAGGAGCATTTTTCTAAGATGTATTGACAGTAGACTAGCCGTGTTACTTTTTATCCATCACTGCAGAGGATACAACTCATAGAAGGTCAGAAAACTATTGTGCCCAGCATCAGATTCTTTTTCAGAAGTCTGCAATGCAGAAAGGAAAACCTGAAACTGTCTGCAAGGTAAAGGGATGACCAAGTGTTAATTTTGCCATAAAACTTATTGTTCTGCACTGTGACAAAGTGAAGTTTTAAAAAATGCATCAATCTGAGGTTTTGATAATACTGCAAGTTTGTATTTAGTTGCAATAGTCCAACTAGCTTTTCCCTAAGAGGAAATGCAGAAGCAACTAGAACTATTTTATTCAGAACTTAATCATTTTTTAAATGCTTTGGATTTTTTAATATAATGGTAAGGAATAATTTGAAATCCATATTTTTTTTATTTTGCATTTAGTTAATTGATTAAACCTCCCTCCTTTGAAGGATGTTTTCCCTGATACACTCTGCTCTTACTACTGTATTTCTTGCAGCAATTTATATTGTGCTAGGACCAGGGTCGTAGCTGTTGGGAGAGCAGTTGCCCTCTCACAATAGTAAATTCCAGGTGCGTAAATTCATGTTCTAGGGTATGTAAAAAGTAGAAATCTTAACTAAAAAAGAAAGTTACATCCTTTAGGATTTTCTTTTCAAAGACTTATGATAGTGTCATCCAGTATTACAGTTAACCAGGGTATAGAGTAACATATGCTATGAGGTGTGAACATCTCATATCCATGAACGGAATTTTCCAAAACATTGAATGGAGGCATAGAAAACAATATGCTATCAATGTCTAATTTCCATGACCTTTCCGAAAATGTTGTTGCAATGAAGAGCTAATTAATCATTTGTGCTATGTCGCAGAAAGATCTCCGAGCATTTAACTTTGAATGGAATTTTTTTAAGCTATACCCCTAAAGCTTCTTCCTATTATTACATTCACTATCTGATACTCATTTGTTCTGTGCTGGTTTGTTTTTCATTTCTGTGGAGTGTTGTGTTGTTGGCATTCACATAACGTTTACACTTTACTTGGTATTTACAACCTGTGATTCTTGGGTATTTACCTAGTTTTTGCATTTTAAATAAAATTACGTCAAAAACCTTAAATGCGATGTTTGAATGACTATAACACTTTCCCATAACAGCGATGTGTGAGAAAGTAAAAACCACGTGTTGTTTGAGTTTTTGAACTCTAAGGGGAATAATTTCAGGTCTCGCCCTTCCCAGATAAGAAAAGCTTGCTACAGTCCTGACTGGGGCCTCACCAGATGATTTATTAGGTGACTATGTTAGGAGGGTAGGGATCATGTCAACTTTAGAAACAGTAATTTTGCCACATTTTACTTTATTTGTAAAACAGATTTTTTTTTTTTTATATATATACGATTTTCGTTTGAAACCCAATTTGTGAATTGACCACAGTTTTAAGAAAAATTTAGTGAATTTGGGAAAATATGAGCATTTTCCTTTACATAATTAAACCCCATAAAATCTATATATTAATTCTATAAGGTTTTTTTACTGTGAGTCCTATTTTGAGAGAACAGCTGAACATAAAGATATGCTTGAGGTATCAAAATAAAGGTCTTGCCATGTAGATGTGCCAGTCGAAGAGAAAAATGAGATTGGGGCAACGGTTCGGGCGCTGCGAGGCGGCAAAGTGCCCACGTAAAGTCTATGGGAGAAGCGTGCTGCTGACTCGCGCTATTGAAGATGGAAGTATGGAGGGACTGAGATAATCCAAAGTCTTCTTTTTCTGAGCGAACCGTAGCACAAAGCAATGCTAGCAGGCATTCATATTAAATTTCTTCTCATCAGAACAGCGAACACTCTCGAAGACCTAATTCCATTAGGGTCATTCCATGTGAAATCAACCAATAACGAATTAAATTGTTGCTCGACATTTTTAAATATTTTTTATATTTTGCATACAATATTCCCAATATATTAACACTACAAAAAAAAATATTTTTTTTATAAGACTTATTTTTTTCTGGCGGCCATTTTTCTTCGGCTTCACATGACGTTTTTGACCAAAATCATCGTTTACGTAAAATTTAATAACTTCTTTACTACTAGAGCTATCATGTTCAAATAAAGATCATTCTTTTTTACATGAAATGTTCTACAGTTTTGACCAAGAATGCTTTAGCTACCTCTTGTGAAAAGATATGAAATGGCCCTTACAAAATGTTTAATAATTTCGCTCAAATTGCTGATTTCAGGCATAATTTTTTTTAAGAATGGTAAAAGTCTCATACTTCAGACTTTGTATGTTTACATGTATCTAGTTGGACTATTAATTTACAAAATTTGAAACTTGAGACTGTAGTCCTTTTTTTTTCTATAGACCTCCAAACATAGTCCGAACCTTAAAAGTGTCACTTTTTTAGGCCTAAAATCTCAAACGGGACAGCTCCTAAAATTCTAATATTTTTACACAGCAATGTGGGCTTAGGGGTAAACCTGCAGTAAAATTTTCAATCTGTAGACATGTAGTTTTAAGGCCTACATCAAAATAACGGAAAAATACGACCATTTTTATTTGCGAACTTGTGAGCCAGAGTTGCTTTTAAATCATCTTAAATATGTAAGGAAAATTATAAATGGTACAGTAACATTTTATTATTCATTGAAATAAAAAAATATTAAAAAACAAATTAGACAAGCAGCAAAATAAATTTACCTGATTTTGAGTGCATGGTTTACAAAAGTCCATTTTACGTATATGTGTTATATGTGTTACTATTTTCACATTGTTACTACAGTATAAACAATAGCTATGAAAAAATAAGTTACTTACAGCACACAGTGTTTCCGCGATATTGTCAGAACGGCCAGTCACTGTCGTCACGTCCATTTGAGTCAGTTTTTGTAAGATATGGCTTATGGAAACCTATACAATGTCCTGTGGAAATGACAACTGAAAGGATGTTCGTGGCCCGTGTGGATGGAAAAAGTGAATTTGCATATCATTGTTTTCTTCACTGACGTCTTGAATCTTTCCAATCCACCATTTTTTATCATAAACACAGGCAACATAGTCATTTTTATGGAATGAAAATATTTGATGAGATGTGATTGAGGACACTAATACATCTTCAAATTCTGATGTTTGGGATGTTTTAAAGCATCTTATTTGAGACGAATCGGGAGGAACTATTCTATGATAATCTCTTGTGTGTGGTACTGTTTCAGCATTTGCAAATCTTGCTTTGAGTCTTGCATACTTTGATTGTACCTCATCAGTTGATACATAAATGTATGCAATGCCAGTAATTTTTTGGGAGCAATATTTATACATATCCTGTGGTGTCTCTTTTTGTAGTACCACCTATTCCATCACTAGCATTTTTGCTGTGGGATGTAGCAAAGAAATTCCATTCGGCTTCAAGTCCAAAATCATCAAAATGTTTGCAAATGTTAACGAAGTTCTTTTTATTTTTATATTGGCTGGCATGGCAGCACTATCGCTGAAATAAAAAAATTTCTTTACTGAAGGTGCCACTTTTTTTGTCAGAAATTAGATGACCCTGGAATACATGGAATGCAGCTGTGTTGTGCTCCATATGATCACTTATAATACAGACTTCTGCACTTAACAACTTCTAAATCACTACATAAATCCTTAGTCGCAGATCCATAATCACATTTATGGCATTCTTCATTGACATATACACCAACAGAGCATTCCATTTTGATTTGGCACAAATACACTTATTGCAGATGTATCACAAAGTCACATTTGAACTACTTGCCAGTCATAAAAGAAACATCAAACTTGGACAAGCATGAGGGTGGTGGTATATATAGCTGCATTAAATGTACAGGTCTTAACAGCTTTAAACAGGTCTTAACAGGTAGCTTAAAAGCTCAATAGGTCTTAAAAACTTAACAAGAATTGAACAGGATACAAAAACAATGACTCATCTGGACATGTAGTGACAGGAATTATGCTGCCTCCAACAGGAAATCACATGAATACGTCTAAAAATATATATATGACAAAAATGTTCATATTACTGTCTATAACTACATATATGTTTATGGACGATTGTAAATCATGCACTCAAAATCAGGTAAATTTATTTTGCTGCTTGTCTTCTTTGTGGTTTTTTTTTATATTTCTTTATTTCAATGAATAATAAAATGTTACTGTACAATTTATAATTTTCCTTATATATTTAAGATGATTTAAAAGCAACTCTGGCTCACAAGTTCGCAAATAAAAATGGTCATATTTTTCAGTTATTTTGATGTAGCACAGCCTTAAAACTACTTGTGTCTACAGATTGAAATTTTTACTGCAGGTTTACCCCTAAGACCACATTGCTGTGTAAAAATATTAGAATTTTAGGAGCTGTCCCTTTTGAGATTTTAGGCCTAAAAAAAGTGACACTTTTAAGGTTTGGACTATGTTTGGAGGTCTATAGAAAAAAAGGACTACAGTCTCAAGTTTTGTGAATTAATAGTAAAACTAGATACATGTAAACATACAAAGTCTGGAGTATGAGACTTTTACTATTCTTAAAAAAAATTATGCCTGTAATCAGCAATTGAAGCAAAATTATTAAAGTTTGTAAGGTCCATTTCATATCTTTTCACAAGAGGTAGCTAAAGCATTCTTGGTCAAAACTGTAGAACATTTCATGTAAAAAAGAATGATCTTTATTTGAACATGATAGCTCTAGTAGTAAAGAAGTTATTAAATTTTACGTAAACGATGATTTTGGTCAAAAACGTCATGTGAAGCCGAAGAAAAATGGCCGCCAGAATAAAAATAAGACTTATAAAAAATTTTATTTTTTATTTTTGAAGTGTTAATATATTGGGAATATTGTATGCAAAATATAAAAAATATTTATCACTGGTTGATTTGACACGGAATCACCCATTAAGCCGTTGGACTGTGTGATGTATATAATTTAATATTCATTCAACAAGTTTATTCACATAGTAAGACATTTCCCATTATGTAAAGATGTAAATAAACATTTCATTGACCATTGTTAGTGAAAATATTTAGAATGTACATAGAGTTGCGCCATCTATATCTTCATTCTATAAGGTTTTTTACTGAGACCTATTTTAAGAAAAAGGCTGAACGTAAAAATATGGTTCAGGTATCAAAATAAAGGTCTTACCATGTAGATGTGCCAGTTGAAGAGAAAACCGAGATTGGGGCACTAGTACGAGCGTGAAGGGGTGGCAAAGTTCCCATGTAAAATCAATGGGAGAAGCGTGCGGCCCTTATCTACATCAGGCGCTCAGTTCAGTGTCAGACTTGGTGCGTGCATGGTGTTCTATGATCAGTCCTAAAAGTAAGTAAATGCTTTATTGCATACTTACCCTTAACAGGTCTCTCCCGCAGAAGAAAAAAAAAACTTACTAGAAGGCATGAGCGATCAATGGGTCACAATATATGTCTCTGACAAGAGAGAATGAAGAGTATTCGCAACATGAATCTCATTCCAACAACATTTACAAACACAGTTGTGACTGAAGAAGAGAGTGAAAGAGTGCGCTATCCAGTTGAATTTTTCCACACGATCGAGATGAGTGGACTTCCGCCTCACATTTTACGACTGAAAAAGGGTGCAGTCATGATGCTCATCACGAACCTGGCCATCCCAGTAGCGTAGTGGTCTAAGTGCTGGCTTATGAATCATTCGTGAAGGGTCCGGGTTTGAATACCGGTGAGGCATGGATGTTGCGTTTGTCTTACGGCACTGGCCCTCTCCCTTCCCTGGAACCAGTGACCCTAAATTAGGGACAGGCAACTGCTTATAGCCCATTGAGTTGCTCACGGTGCTCGTTAAACCTTCATTTGAAAAAAAAATCAAGAACCTGGACTATTGTCTTTACTGAAGTGGTTGAATGAATTTGTCAATCAAATAAGTTTACATTTGTTGTTTCATATGAGTTTATTCTTTAAAAAAAAAAAAAAAAAAAACTAACCATCGATTCTGACGGGTTTTGTCTATTAAAGTGAGAAAAAGTGCAATGGTTCTTGTAAAGCAATAATTTCTCATCTCAATCTGAGTAGAAATTATCTGGAAGAAAATAATTGGAATAAAACTGCGACCATCAGCTTCCGGAATACCATGTAATACAGTCTTAGAAACAATACAGGGGGCATTAAAAATGCATAAAAACATGGTTTTAGTAAAAAAATATCTGAGACAAGGCTATCTGGAAGTTAAAAAAAAAAAATGCAACCGCCAACTTCCGAAATGCAGCATGGACGTGTAAATGGAAGCAAATGTTGCATACGCTTAACACGAGTTTTGTAAAAAAAAAAAAAAGCATTAATCTACCTGAAATGAAGCTATCTCGAAGCCAAAAATGGCAGAATTGCTAACATCAGCTTTCAGAATGCTTCATAATGCAACGCCAGAAAATGGACGATAAAAATGGGTAAAAATATGGTTTTTGAAAAAATAAAGAGGAATAATAATAAAATACCTGATCAATCTAACAGCAGGGATCATAGCATACTTCTGGAAAATTTTAGGTAGGAATTTTAGGAATTTTTAGAAAAATTTTAGGAAAATTTTAGGAGAGTATTTCAATAAAAACTAGATGTATATTTGTATACATCTAGTAAAACAACTTTGTATACATTGTAAAGAGTTTGCTTCACACCCTTCAACCATATATACTGATAGACTGCGCATGACATCAAAATTTCTGGCTCCAACATAAAATCACATGACAACAGCAGGGATCATAGCATACTTCTGGAAAATTTTAGGTAAGAATTTTAGGAATTTTAGGAATTTTTAGAAAAATTTTAGGAAAATTTTAGGAGTGTATTTCAATAAAAACTAGATGTATATTTGTATACATCTAGTAAAACAACTTTGTATGCATTGTAAAGAATTTGCTTCACACCCTTCAACCATATATACTGATAGACTGCGCATGACATCAAAATTTCTGGCTCCAACATAAAATCACATGACAACAGTCAAAAAGATGGGTTACACCTGCTGTGCTTATGGTTGCTCTGACCGATATAGTAAAGAAAGTTCTATGATTTTTCATGGGTAAGAAACGAATTAAATACCTAAGTCAATAAAGTTCAATTACTTAACCAGAAACTTGCAGCTATTGATATAAAAATATAGTAACTTAAGAAAAAAAAAATGGAATGCATGTTCCAAATTCTTCGCAAATGTTCATCACATTATAAATCACAAAATGTAAACAACACGATCATGCATGTATATAGCTCATAAGTAAACTTACCTGAAGAGTTTTCATTATATATGAGGTGCATTCACATAATACACCGAAAACACTGAAGTTCTGCAGCGTAAATTAGTAATCATAACAGCATTTGTACACGAAATTTGGAGTCTGATGATGACGTGCCCAATGTTTGAGCCATGGCGGCTTTGATGCAGCTATTGCCAATGCGCAGTCCATTAGTATATATGGTCAAAGTTCACACCCAAATTTTTTGCATAACGTCTAATGTCTAAAGTTTAAGTATGATTTACTTCTAATGTTCAGTTCTTATCTTTTCACGTGTTATTATCATATTCAAGTATATTTACCACATTCAAGTTTCACTTTGAACATTAATATGCTGTTGAACCAGAAGCAATTCACGATTTTCACAGTAAAGTTTTCAGGTTTCACATTAAACTATAATATCCTAAAAAGGTAATTGAAAACCAAGAACTATGTACAATTGTTCACTGAATTACTTTTTTCATATTATTGTTTTAACCTTTTCCTGATTAGCCTATCTTTTTCTGCTTCCACCACAACTAATTTACTTTCAGTTTTCTTTATTTCAGCTGAAACTTGTATGATCAAGTTAGAGGCAACTGCTATTTCAACAGTATTTTGTTTTTCAACAGCTTTTCTCATTCTTTCTGTTCCCTCTTGAATTACTGCTAGGGAGGCTTCTTTATCTTTTTTAAGCCTATTTATTTCTGCATCATTTTCTTTTATTTTGTCATCAAACTCAGCTTTTCTTTTTTTCTCTAGCTGCTTTTCCTTATTTTCCCTCTCTTTCTTCGAAAATAAAAGCATAACAAACAGCGCGAAAACTAGCTCATAAATAGAATATTTGAAACACTCTCAATGTATGCACTCTCAATTATTAGGGATGGTAGAGGGGAAGGGAATAGAACTATCCAAAATTAGCATGTTTTCGTTGCGCTAGGGCGCTTAAGCACGGCTGAATTCCTTCAGATACCCCCAATGTTCAAATGATTGAAATGTGCTGATGTTCATGGAATGAAATGGTTGATCAGCTATGATGACCGCATAAAAGTTCGGGGTGGGGGGGGGCTTTATTTTTTTTATTTTTTTAGTTTATGCAACATTTTACATCACACCAGTATTTATCTTGTCATCATCAACAATCGCAATGCAACTACCGCTTACGATCGCGGATATCAGCAACCGAAAATCTGCCATATCTCTAAGTGATATAACACACAGTATCCTCACCGCTTGAAGGTAACACTGGACATGGCTCAACCGAGAGAACAAGCTGGATTCAGGAGTGGCTACAGCACAATAGATCATATCCACGTACTGAGAGAACTAATTGAAAGAGCGAGGGAATATGAACTTCCATTGTGCATGGCTTTTATCGATTATGAAAAAGCCTTTGATTCGGTGAAACAATCAGCAATTACCACGGCTCTGAAATCCTGCGGTATTGAAGATGCATACATTAATATTATTAATAACATCTATGAAAATGCAAGTGCAAAGATTCGGCTGTTTGAAAATACAACACACATAAAAATTGGAAAGGGAGTGAGACAAGGTGACACCATATCTCCGAAGCTCTTTAATGCCACATTGGAAAATGTCTTTCAATCACTGAACTGGGAAAACAAAGGGATAAAGATTAATGGAGATTATCTAACCCACCTTCGTTTTGCTGATGACGTAGTCATTTTTGCAACTACCCCATCAGAGCTGCAGAGTATGATCCAGGAACTTGCTGACAAGAGTAAAGAAGTGGGATTAAAAATGAACTTTCAGAAGACAAAAGTGATGTTCAATGCTTTTACAAGAAATGAAGATTTATCGATTGATGGACAAAAGCTGGAGATAACAGGCACGTATGTTTATCTTGGACATCAGATATCAAGTGAGGGTCACATTGATGAAGAAATTAATCGGCGTACAAAACTTGCCTGGAGAGCTTTTGGAAGAAACAGCATAATTTTCAAGAGCAATATGCCATTATGTCTTAAAAGAAAAGTGTTTGATCAATGCATCCTTCCAGTGCTTACGTATGGTGCAGAGACGTGGACCTTAACTAAAAGAGACATACAAAGGCTGCAGACAACTCAAAGAGGCATGGAGAGGTGTATGCTTGGTATAACCAGGAGAGATAAGAAGAGGAACTCGTGGATCCGAAAAATGACGAGAGTGGAAGACATCATGATCAGAGTTAAATCCCTGAAATGGCAATGGGCTGGACATACTGCCAGAAGGACAGACCATAGATGGACAGCCGAAATTTTAGATTGGATTCCAAGGGACAGGAAAAGACCCAGAAAAAGACCACATGGGAGATGGGTGGATGAAATTCGTAAATATGCGGGAGTGACATGGAGGAGACTGGCACAAGACAGACCGTTGTGGAGGAAACTTGGGGAGACCTTCGTCCAGCAGTGGATTGATAATGGTTGACAATGATGATGATGATGATGATGATCCTATTACAGTGTATTGTAATTGAAAAAAAAAGGATGTGGAAAAAAGAAACTTTCAGAAATTAAGATCATCAAGTCATGCGTTTCAAAAATCCGTTTTCCTTTATAACGTTTGAAAACATGTTTTTGCTTTTTTACCTGTAGTGTAAATAAAAAAACTATGTTGATTTTTTTTATGGAATCAGACGTCCGTATGTCTGATTGTCTTCATCTGAGTTCACACTTTAGCTACTGTGTACAAGTAGACCTATTTTTTCAGCTCAAAAATATGTAGTTTTGTATATATTCACAGTATAAGTCATTCCTTATTCCCACAGAACTGAATTCAGCATATGCAAAATGAAGATCATCAAGACCCGCCCAACACTATGTTTCTGATTGTCTGCTGTTTATATTCAAGAAATGCAAACATGGATCAATGGTGAATGCAGCAACTATGATTTTTATTTATTACCAAGAAAAAAAAAAAAAGAGCCGTGAAAGCTGTAAAGCTGAAACGGATATTTCTCTCGAACCCCCCCCCCCCCCCATGCACAAAAACATTCCAATTAAGATCAAACAGCAGGAGGACGCGTCCACACAACACAACCTTTGGAATTACCTGATGGAATGGCTTGTTTTGATTTGGCACATCGCCATAAATCACCACCTGCAGCTCACTGAACTGTCAAGTTGCATCCTTCCTCCTTCACTTTAACTATAATAGAAACTGTAAAAAAAAAATGCTCCCCAATTTTCGACAAAATTAAATTACCAAATTTACGTCATGATGTTGCAATTTACTAAAATACGTTTGTTTATCTGCTGAATATTGCTTAAATCCATTGAAAACTTTTTTAATTATAGATGATTTTTTTATTAAAACAGTAACTCAGACGTCTGAATAAAAACGTGTTTGTAATTCAAATAGAGTCCATATCATCACAGAAAAAAAATTTAAGGATCACTCTGTTTAAATAAACCATGGCATCTAAAAAAATAATTCACTTGCTTTTCCCGTAATTTATAATTACTGTTTCTTTTTTTTCAATCCGATTATGCAACGTTTTTTTTTTTTTTTTTTTGCATCTGCTAAAGTTCCTAACGGAATTTGGCGAAATTTGCACTAGAACTTTATTGTGATGTATCTTAACTACTGTAAAAATTTTACTGTGTTATTTTCAAAATTCAGAAAAATGGATTTCTGAAAATATTCTCTTAGTCCTTTAGTGCTGTGGAAGTGATAAACAGGTGTTTGCTTTCTTCCCAACCAAGGGCTTCAGATCAGCGCTCCCAGCTGTCAATCAACCGTTGCTATGGTAACACCCTTTCTGCTGGAGGCTCACTCTGTCCAAAGAGGCACACATACTTGTCTATAATAAAAATTACCAATGCTAACTTTTAAAGTTTTAAACCGATTCAACTGGAATTTTGGAAGTGAGCTTCTGTAATCCAATTACAGTGAATGTAAAAATTTCAGCCACTTTCGTGAAAAATTCGCAAAGATAGTTTTCTTATTTTTTATCATAAGTAGTGGAAGTCTCTTGAGGGGAGGGAGGGTGGCATGCACATAAACAAGAAGATGATGAATGTGTTGTTCAGGCATACTCCTCACTGGTGGATGCCAGCTGACTTGGTACATACGCGACCCCCTGCAAATGCTAAATGCCTCTTCTTTCCCCTTCTGTTCTCAATTGTCGGACGGACATCAAGCTCCCCTTCGACCTACTAGTAATCATCCAATTTTATTGCACTGGAAGTAGTGCCTTTTTTTTTCTTTTTTTTTCCCCCAGCCAAATTAGGATTTGGTGCACATCGGAAACCGCTGCCGGTGGTTTCTTTGAGAACAGAGAAAAGGAACTTTAAAAACTGAAGGGGTAACAGTAACACGATTTCCTAAAAGGGCATAAAAGCACTAATTTCAAATTTCAAGGCTTTTCAAGACGGCATTAAAAAAACACCGTTTTTCCAGGATATTCCAGGCCTTGAAAACGTAATCATGATTTTCCAGGACTTTCCAGGTTTTCAAGCACGCGTGCGCACCCTGCGTAATGGTAAATTTATTGGCGTTAATAACGGTTGTGTTTTTAATAAATAAGCTTACGAAAATTTTAGGATGAATAGCAAATTTTAGGTCTAATTTTAGGAATTTAAGGAGGGTCACAAAATATTAGGAATTTTAGGAGGAATGCGATCCCTGCAACAGTCAAAAAGATGGGTTACACCTGCTGTGCTTATGGTTGCTCTGAGCGATATAGTAAAGAAAGTTCTATGATTTTTCATGGGTAAGAAACGAATTAAATACCTAAGTCAATAAAGTTCAATTACTTAACCAGAAACTTGCAGCTATTGATATAAAAATATAGTAACTTAAGAAAAAAAAATGGAATGCATGTTCCAAATTCTTCGCAAATGTTCATCACATTATAAATCACAAAATGTAAACAACCCGATCATGCATGTATATAGCTCATAAGTAAACTTACCTGAAGAGTTTTCATTATATATGAGCCGCATTCACATAATACACCGAAAACACTGAAGTTCTGCAGCGTAAATTAGTAATCATAACAGCATTTTTACACGAAATTTGGAGTCTGATGATGACGTGCCCAATGTTTGAGCCATGGCGGCTTTGATGCAGCTATTGCCAATGTGCAGTCCATTAGTATATATGGTCGAAGTTAACACCCAAATTTTTTGCATAACGTCTAATGTCTAAAGTTTAAGTATGATTTACTTCTAATGTTCAGTTCTTATCTTTTCACATGTTATTATCATATTCAAGTATATTTACCACATTCAAGTTTCACTTTGAACATTAATATGCTGTTGAACCAGAAGCAATTCACGATTTTCACAGTAAAGTTTTCAGGTTTCACATTAAATTATAATATCCTAAAAAGGTAATTGAAAACCAAGAACTATGTACAATTGTTCACTGAATTACTTTTTTCATATTATTGTTTTAACCTTTTCCTGATTAGCCTATCTTTTTCTGCTTCTACCACAACTAATTTACTTTCAGTTTTCTTTATTTCAGCTGAACCTTGTATGATCAAGTTAGAGGCAACTGCTATTTCAACAGTATTTTGTTTTTCTACAGCTTTTCTCATTCTTTCTGTTCCCTCTTGAATTATTGCTAGGGAGGCTTCTTTATCGTTTTTAAGTCTATTTATTTCTGCATCATTTTCTTTTATTTTGTCATCAAACTCAGCTTTTCTTTTTTTCTCTAGCTGCTTTTCCTTATTTTCCCTCTCTTTCTGCTTCCTTTCTTTTACCTTTTTTTATTCTTCTTCCTTCAGCTTATCAACATACTCTTTATAAAATTTATGTGAATCACAAACACTATTTAACAAATTTCTTGTTATGGGAACTTTACTTACACATCCATAGTGTTTAATGGCCCCTTTAACTATTCTTAATGATGTTATAGTTGAGTCTTTTAAGTTAGCCTTGTCCTTCCTTAACAGAGCAGTGTTAACCGAAAATCCCCTTTCTGCATCAGCATTACCATGAGGTAAAACTAAAATTGACTTTATGAGTTTAGCAAGATTTGAGTATTTTTCTTTTCCGCTAGAGTCTTTAATACTAAATATATTACGCCACTAATGATCAATCCGCACTGGAATATGCCCTTCCTCTGAAAATTTCACTAGTTCATCTAGAGTTGGCTTATCGCAATTTAAAAGTTTCCACTCTTCTCTTACTCTATCAATTTGTTCCTCAGAAAGATGCAAAACACTTGAAATTCTGGTTATTTCCGAAAGTCCTTCAGTGACTGAAAGTTGAATTGACTCTTTCTTTGGTTCTTTTACCTTTAAAACTTCTATGTCTCTTAGCTTTTGATTGCAGAATGGCAAATTTGACTTTAAATATTTTGTGGTTGCAATTAGTGATGATCTTACATCTAAGAGAAATAATTTCTGCCTGGTCTCCTGAACATTCCTGAGGAGATTTTTTGTCTTCATACCAACTTCTAACTCCCCTAGTTTTTTCCATGAATTTTTGTTTTCAAAATCTACATTCTTTATGTCTTCTCCAAATTTCCCTGCTATAACATCATCTTGGATAAACTGAGCCATAACATTCCTCATTAAAGTATTTAAATCAGAATATAACTGGTGTATTTTTGGTTCTTCACTCTGATAACATAATGAAAACTTTTCAAAATTTTGGTGTGAAAATGAAATTAATGCTAAATAGCAAGGAGTAAGCTCATTTTTCAGGAAACAGTGAATTCTTTTATACCTTGCCGAATTGCGCAGTTGTTTTTCAAATATTTTTTGAGATGTCAAGAAGTTTAAAAAATATTCTGTAATATTTAGCCATTGATCCAAGAGCCTCTGGGCTACAGAACCAACGGTTAACCATCTGTTGCTGACATGACGCAACAGAAATTTGGCAGTGACCAATGTTATATCCTCGACAGATTTATAATCCTCTCGTCTTGCAGCACTACTCTTTAAAAAGTAATGCATATCAGTAGCAAATTCGTCAAAATCTATATTTAAGCTTGTCAAAAAAATTTTAAATGCATTACTAACAACATGCAGGTTGCAAAAACCTAGTTCAAAAGATTTCTGGCCTGTTTCTTGTTTTACAACTTCATTGAATTTGCGTAAAAAGCACTTATTTACATTTGGGCTGTCCATGGATACACAAATAATTCTGTTCAACGAAATATTGAAGGATGATAACACATCAAGAATTTCTTTTAGCAAAATATCTGCTGTTGCATGACCCAGAAAAACGCTTGTTAGGTATCGGCAAGAAACTGAATTTATTTCTGAAGACCAGTACCTGAGATACACATCCAACTGCCGTTTCACTTGTGTATTTGTAGTTTCATCAAATGCTATAGTAACCTTTCCTGGGCTACTAGATGCAATGTCTTTTTTCAAATCCTCTTCAAAATATTTTGACAATCCATGTGATATCACATAAGCAACTTTTTTTTCTTTAAGTTGCATTTTGGCTGCAATAGCAGAATCAGGAAACATTTCTTTGAAAAGTTCAACTGTTTCAGTGCATGAAACAAAAGACATTGTCCTTAGCAACTTTCATGGCCCATAATGCTTCGGCTTTAGCCAACTGTAAATCATGACTCAGTACTTCACTAATATTTGTTTTGGGCTGAAGATCCCGTCCTCTAAAGGCTTTCAGGATGGACTTATTTTGAAATTTACTTTGAAATGTCTGCAAATGTTTTTTTCCTTTATGATGCGCTTTTACTTACTTGTGAAAAGCCACTATTAGAAATGTTGAAAATTTCTGAACACAATATACACTTAGCAGAAAATATTGTTTCAGTTGCAGAACACCATTCTTTCAACTTCACTCCGTCCAATTCTTTGGCGAGCCACGCATCTTGAAATTTCGTTTTGGATTTAGGCATCTTAAACACTTTATTACTAACCAGAAAATGAAAGGGAAGTACAAAAACACGTTCCAATATTGCAAAACCAGACAACTTCCCGAAATTTGGCTGCGAGGATGTCAGAAGATATGAAAAAAAAAAAAAAAAAAAAAAGCAGGTCACCACTAGAGAACTGAACCTGCACACAGCACAGAGAACACCATAAAAGACATAAAACCAGAAACTATCATACGCATCTCACGCAAGTTCAGTCAAAGCGAGTCGGAGCCGAGATATATCGCGCATCGAAGGTCGCTGTCGCCGACGCATGATCGAAGGTCAATGATCACGTGCTCTACTGCCTGCCAAGATAATACTCAGCTACCATCCCATCGTCATTACCGGAGGTTACGGAAGGAGACCACATGTTTCCTCTTTGCTTCCACCCACCTGCGGTTTACAATAACAAAACATCAGCAGAAAGAGGAGGTTCCCCAAGGCATGTACAAAAATAAAGTACTATCTTCTGCGTGCCACGGAGTTCGTCTGCAAAGCGCAAACCAGGGGTGAAAATGACCCCTCCCCTTTTCCCTTAGATCTCTTGTTACTCTCGAAAACTGTTCGAAGGCAAAAAATGGAACGCCCGCCCCGAAGCAAGTGCATCTCGATGGCGTCATTTTTCCCTCCTTCAGCAGCACAGCATATAGGCTGTGTTTCTACAATAACAGGTCTTTTTACCTTACCGTAATGGTAAATTTATTGGCGTTAATAACGGTTGTGTTTTTAATAAAAATAAGCTTACGAAAATTTTAGGACGAATAGCAAATTTTAGGTCTAATTCTAGGAATTTAAGGAGGGTCACAAAATATTAGGAATTTTAGGAGGAATGCGATCCCTGTAACAGAAAAAAAAAGTTGCAAGGTCAACTTATGGAATGCCAAGGACTGCAGAAACAGAGAAAACGCTTTTAAAATATTGCTCTCGCAAAAAGAAAATCGCCTTAATCTAACCTTCAGTTAGATGAAATTTTAGGAACCCATGCCAAAAGAAAAAATTGCAACCATTAGCTTAACTGAAATGCCATACGAAACGCAGGGCTTGAAAAATACCATGTCTGAGGCGTGTAAATTATTTGGCCTGGGCAGGTAAAAAAGCAATCTCGTTGCCCAGATCGGGCAACTAAATTTAAAAATGAAAAAGTTTGGAATAGAATTTCTTACTAAAAGAAAAAAGTCTTCCCATGTCGTGTTTCATTTCATTGATAATCACCGGAAGTTGTAGTATTGTTACGGAGTGCCAAGGATAGAAGAACATCATTACTTATGTTATGCTCTAGGTCCAGATACTGGAACCATACGTAATTTTGCTCTAAATGTTGTTTATGGTTAGTGTCTGATGCATGCCTCCAGTGTTTAATGACAGAGAGTGAAAACTTCAACAAGAGGAACATGGCAAAATCACTAAATTTCTCAAATACCAATTTTATCACCATACCATTTTCAGCATCATCTTAAAACTTGATATATACGCTTTTGTGCATTGAACATTTTGAATACCAGAGGTCGATATAGACTGCATTTCATACCGTTGGACGGTAGATTCACAAAAATATTTTTTGCTCAAATGACATTTTCACAAAAATATTTTGGACTAAAAAGTATCTTAACAAAATATTGAGTAAAGTTTCATTTTAACATAAAAGGCATGAATATTGTCGCTTTTTTTTTTTTTTTGTTTCTGGGAATTCAGACTTCATTTTGCTGTGAAGCCATAGTTGGTGTACATTTTTTTCTACCTACCCAGCCAAGCAACTAGATTTCTTATTCACACGCTCAACCAATCATTTTGATAACCATTACATCTGGAAAATGGCAGTTTGCAAGTCCTTATCTGGTAATGATGACTCCATCTATGAATTCACACCACCACTGCAAACCTTTGTGTACTTTTGAGAGTTTTTGACATTGTTTTTGGCAAAATTACTACAAACAGAAAAATAATCAAATTCCACAAAAAATAGGCAAAATTTCACAAAAGTTGACAGAATTTCAGAAAAATGGATATCTTTAAAAACCTGGATCAACCCATGAGTACCCTTTTAAAAAATGGAAATGCAAAAAAAAAAAAAAAAAAGGAGGGTTCTAATTTGTTATCTTAAAAGAAAAATTTTCATGGGCATCTAGCTTTTACTACCTGGGCAGGTAAATAACTTTTGCACATGCTCCTGGGCTTTCCAGATATTCTTTAAGTCCTGCCAAATGTATGTGGTGCATTAAAAGTGCATAAAAAAATATCACTTCCAAGATTCAAAGCTGAAAAAAAGCAATTATATTGCATCAAAAGGTCATTCCATGTCACCCACCCATCTCAGATTTTTGTGAAAATTGGCACAAAGTATTGTACTGGTGAGATAACCAACCTAAAATTTTAACAAGTTTCATAAGTCCAGTAGATTTTGAGTAATGCCACTTTAAAAATCGGGTAGAAAAATCACTTTAAAAATCGGGGCCTTTTCACAACTACACTGTAGGACAAGAAAATTCATAACTTCACAGCTAATTGTTGCAGCCACATAATTTTTGTTCTTAAATGATCTCCATGATCCATACATTTGGGAACAACTTGTTTCTGCACATTTTTAGAATTAAAAGAATACTTTTTTTTTTAATTTAATGACAAAAGACATGGAAAAATAAGGCCACATTTTTATTAAATAAAGCAATGTTTTCCAAAATAATCCCGTACTTCAAATTTGCTAAAAACATTTTCATGTGTGCATTATAACGTAACCTTTCAGCAGGAGAAAAAAATACCCTGGGCAATTTGCAATTTTGGCGAGGAAAAAAAGGAATCAAAAATTGCTTGTTTTATATATGTAACATTCCACATTCCATGAGATTACCCAATTTTCACCACCACCACCCCCACCCCCATTTAACCCTATCAGTGAGTAGCTCAAAACAATATTTATTTTATTTTTATGTGCCACCATCTTGGATATAGGTTCATTTTTCTTTTCTGTGGCAGGCCAAAACAGGGCCTCACAATGGTTTTGAAAAAAGGGAATTGCTTTCCTCGTATTATAGATAAAAAGTTTTGGTTTTTACTACCTTAAAAAGAGGACATTTTAGGCTTATAGCAGATATATAGAAATGATAGAAATATTTTTTTGAACCTTGCTTAAAATGGCGTTGAAATCTGAAATACTCTTTAATGCACTGTTAAGGTGACTGGGCTCCAGTTGGAACCCCAAGTTGGGAATTTTTGTGTAATAACCATAGCTAGTCGAGTTTTCAGCTATGGAGCACTTAAGTCTGGGTTTGGTCCCCCCCCCCGCGCTAAAGTTGCAAAATTTTATTTTTCAACTTTTGCAGATTTCAAGGTTACATATCTCAAAAGAGAAGCCAGATAATTTTTTATTTTTTTTTTCCCACCAAGAATACCCCACTGTTACTCAACAAAACCTGTGAGTTTCATTTTATGGTTCAAACTGGTCTCCCCAAGTTTCTTCCACAACGGTCTTTAGAAGTTACAGGCTCTGAAATATTTGTGAATAAATGGTAACATTTCAGCACTCAGAAATGCACAGAAACTGATGAATATTTATGCTTATTTCCATTTTCAAAATAGCTTTTAAGTATTATGGAATTATATTTTAAACATCTTTAACTACCAAATACTATATATGTACAATTTAAATACATAAGATAAATATAAAAAACCTTACCGTCTGATAGTTTTTTCCGACAGTACAGTTTGTGATTCACAAACTTCAGCAACACTTATCTAGATGTGTAGCCTTCTGTGCGTGCGCTTGCAACTCACTATATTTGTTACTGTTGAATTTAATATTTTGACAAGTTTCAATTTGTAACTGATCAAAACGCTAGCCTACAAGACATGCCCAGAATCGCCAGTTAAATCACCAAAGTTTTTTCACAGTTGCTGTCAGCCCTTGCAAATGTTGGTAGCCAGTAGCGACCAGATATTTTGTAGCAGCTAGTAAATATTTTAATATAGTAGCCAACAATGCCCAGTACATTTTTTCCCCCAAGTGAGCAACTATTTTGTCCAACTTTTCCCCACACTTGTGAAAGAATATCGAGTTCAGTTTTCTTCCCCATGTTCCTGCAGCTGCTTCGAAAATGAATGGAAGTGAAGGTGGGATTCAAGAGAAACTTAATCTGCTGACAGATCAGGCTGAAAGGGTCAAAGTTAATACTGAAGCAACCTTTGCCATGGTTTAATGTACACTATCTACCAACAAGTAATTGGACACCTGTGATAGCAAAGGAAAACGAAGTTTTTTCACCTTCAATAGTTGGTGGAGCCTCCACGAGCGGCGATTACAGCTGCAACCCTCCGGGGCATACTCTCAACCAGGCGTTGTACGACGGCTAGAGGTAGTTCCTTCCACTCGGCTTGGAGAAGACAGGTCAGTTCCTTCACCGATTTCGGACGGTGGGGGGCACCCCTTAAGTCAACGCTCCAACTCGTCCCAGAGGTGCTCGATAGGGTTAAGGTCTGGGCTCTGCCCAGGCCAGTCCATTCAATTAACCCTATTGTCACCATACCAAGCCATGGTGGACCTCACAACATGACAGGTGGCATTGTTATCCTGAAAGTAACATGGGTCTACCCCATAAAACTGCCACAACGTAGGAAGCGCATGGTCATCCAAAATGGTGCAGTAGGTCTCGGCGTTGAGTCTACCAGGAATTGCGACCAAGGGTCCCGTGCCATACCAGGAGAAACCCCCATAGCATAATTCCACCGCCGCTGAACTTCATAGTTCGCACAATACATTCCGGCAGGAGGTGTTCTCCAGGCAGACGCCATACCCAGACCCTGCCATCCGAACGGTACAGGGTGAACCTTGATTCGTCACTCCAGAGAACCTGTTTCCACTGTTCAACGGTCCACTGTTTACGTTCTTTGCACCACGTTAGCCGGGCAGCGCTATTGGACTTGGTGATCAAAGGCTTGTGGGCGGCAGCACATTAATGATAACCGAGCAGATGGGCTTCCTTACGGATGGTATTCATCCAAAGAACACTCCCGGATGCCTGTTGAAACTCCTCGCGGATGTGGCCCATCAATTTGGTGCGGTTCTTCCAAATTTCTCTGGCCAGCACCAGTCGGTCTCTAACTCCCAGTTTTGTGGGTCTGCCGAGTCGGGGCACATTCTGACAGTCGCCTCTCATCTTCCACCTGCCAATCACGTAGGCCACTGTCGATTTTGGGTACTTCAACTCGCTGGATATGTCACGTATGGATCGGCCATTTCTGTGATACCCAACGATTACACCTTTCTCGAAATCAGAGAGCTCTGAACTGCGTGGCATCTTGCATGCGACTGGTTGCGTTGTTGTTTCCCACACGATATTTAACGGCGGCGGCCGTGACGTGTATCAGGATCCCAGATATTGTAGATTGTGGGGTGTCCAATTACTTGTTGGTAGATAGTGTACCTTTGCACTGGTATACCTTGCACAATGTATAATGTCATCAAAGAATTATCTTTGAATCTCTGTTTAGCGGCATATATGCTGAACAGAGAAACAAACCATTACAACAGTGTTTTTAAGATGATGCGCTGCTACATCTAATGCCATGTAGTACTGCTCCTTGTGAGCAGGCTTTTCGGCAATGAACCTCATAAAAACGAGTACTTGGGCATATCTGAACAGTGACACTTTAACTTAATGATGATTAGATGCAATTGGCCCTTCAATTGAAGATTTTGTTCCTCAAAATGCAATGCAATTGGCCCTTCAATTGAAGATTTTGTTCCTCAAAATGCAATGCAATTGTGGTGGGCAGATACGTCTGATGGGAAGATCAGACAGTACATATCAGCAGTAAACTGTATCAACATTAGTGCCACTTTATATATACCCCAGCTTTTGTCACTTTGTTTTGAATATTAAAGAAATTAGACATCTAACTTCAATGGCCTCTCAAAAATAAATTATGTATTTGTAAATTAAGATAGTAAGAGTAATGATACTATAGTACTGAAAATAAATTATCAAAAATCAATCATTTTGAAACAAAAGCATATGCAATATTTGTAGTCAATCTAATGATCCTATGCAGTAACTGTTCTGCATCTGTTTTTATGAAGTTAATGGGAGAGGGGGTCTCTCATTAAAAAGAAAAAACAAACATTCACCCATTTAATTTCATAGAAACAGGTCAGAGAAGTTACTGAATTATTTTTTTTTTTAACTTTGCATGGTCAGTAGATTTTGTCATTTGGCTAGTAAAATTTTTATTCCATTTAGCCACATTGGCTAGTAGAAATTTCAGCAGTTTCGCAGAAGCTGGTTGCGGTGTTTAAAAATAATTGCCAATTGCAAATGCAACCGACAGGGCAACCTATGCTATCCCACGCTGTTTTTCTTTTCTTTTTTAACACAAGCAACTGTGAAGATTAGGTGTCTCTAAATTTCTTACTAATTTTAATAAAAATATAAACTAATGGAACAAACCATTTTATGAATTATTTTCACATTGAATGATACGTTTATCTATGATTTATAAATGTACTTTTCCTCAAATACATAAGAGATAAATGAATTCTTTTCTCAGTCAGTTTGAATTAAAACTAAACAAAATTACTAATTTTCATATGAAAAAAATCTGACTGAACCAGGTCTTCAGCCTGTTTGGATAGGCTGTGTATGTTCCTGTGGCAGTGTTTACCTCAACCAAACATATGTCAGAGGTACTTCACAATCATTATTAGACCAATAAAAAGATGAAGGCCCACGTGGATGCATGAATCTTAACAGTCACATTACCTTCATCATAGTTAATCTTTTCAGCAAATCCCACATACCAACAGGAATTATATACACATGCTACGAAGCAGTTAGCATGTAACTGTAACTCATCTTGAAAATTAGTTATACTGATTTTGGAAATAATACTGTAATATTTATCAGGACTTAATCTCTTAGCACCAGTTCTGAAATTGGGAAGTGGTGTAAAGTAATGCATTGTGTGTGTGCCAGGAAGAGCTTTTGCTTTCTTAAAAACAGGGACTAAGCTGATTATGCACTTTGTTCATCTCTTCTGTACACATAAAGAAAAATGTAATTTATTTTATATTATCTTTGCAGAAGTTACACATTTTTGCAGCAGATGTTATTTATTGCTAGCTAAAGGTCACTGCAAACTGGCTTTTGTTGTTAGCCTTTTTACGATAAGCACCAATACCATCACATGGTGACTTGCCATGGCTTGTAGCAAAAAATGACCACTTCTTTACCAATCTAAAAAAAAAAATCCTGTTCATGATAGTGCAAATTCAGAAAATTCTTGCAGTTTTTATATTGTGCAGAACAACCATCAGTGAAATACCCAATATTTCTGTCTTTGGTAATTCACAACCTTTTTTCTAAACTGAAGAAAGTAGAAACATCCACAATGACCAGAAATTTTAGGAGGCAAAAACAGAGATAGCAAGTGAGGATAGAAATTTATTTTGAAGTCCTGTAAGGAGGAATGATTTGGGTGGGATGGGGGACTCAAAATTCATTAGTACTTGTGGCAAACATTTTATTATTGATGCAAAAAAATTTAGGTTGAACTTTTTTTTTCATTGCCTTAAAAGTATTTATGTGCACTGGATAAGAAACTAACTAAAGAAAATTTCTATACCTTATTACAAATTTACATTCAACAGGTTAAATTACTTTTATTTGATTGCACATTTAATACGAAAGTAGAATATTTCTCCTTGTTGGGTTTATGTACTATGTATTTACAAAAAAAAAAATCTGAAGATCCAAAATAAATTATTTTATTTGCTGATGATCTGAAACGTACGTGTTCTCCCAGACTTAAGTTATCCATAGCTGAAAACTACTAGATATAGTTATTACACAAAAATTCTCAACTTGGGATGCCAACTCACAGTCACCTTAACAGTCCATCAAAAATGGTGATTTATGCTTGTGAGTATTGCAGATTTCAATGACATTTTAAAAGCAAGGTTAAAAAAATATTTTCTATCATTTCTATACATTTTCTGTAAGCCTAAAATGTCCTCTTTAAGGTAGTGAAAACCAAAACTTTTGATCTACAATAAGAAGCTCCATTGTGAGGCCCTATTTCAATAAGCCTGCCACAGAAAAGAAAAATGAACCTATATCCAAGATGGTGGCACATAAAAATAAAATAAAAATTGTTTTGAGCTACTTACCAATAGGGTTAAACTATTGGGGGGGGTGTATAAAATGGTGAAGCAACCACTTAATTACAAAATTGGGTAATATGTCGGAATGTTCCATATATTTTTACACGTCACTTTGAATTTTTTTTTCCTCGCCAAAATTGTGAATTGCCCAAAGTATTTTTTTTCTCCTGCTGAAAGAATACACTATTATAATACACACATGAAAATGTTTTTAGCAAATTTGAAGCGGGAGCTCATTTTGAAAAAAAAATTTAATAAAAATGTGGCATCATTTTTCCATGTCTTGTTATTAAATTTTAAAAAAAGTTCTTTTAATTCTAAAAATGTGCTGAAATAAGTTGTTCCCAATGTATGGATCATGAGATCATTTAAGAAAAAAATTATGGCTGCAACAGTTAGTTGTGAATTTATGAATTTTTTTGTCCTACAGTGTAGTTGTAGCGCAAAAACTTGAAAGGCAGAGCTACCCGATTTTTAAAGTGGCATTACTCAAGATCTACCAGACCGACTAACCTAAAATTTTAACAGGTTTCATATCTCACCAGTACAATACTTTGTATCAATTTTCACAAAAATTTGAGATGGGTGGGTGACATCTCATGAAAATGTTGGGTGATTTGACATGAAATGACCCCAAATTGAAGTTATCTGTTTGAAAAGCATGGAACAATGAAAGCTAAAATGGGGGGGGGGGGGGGCACGTAGGTGTAAATTATCTGTTTGAAAAGCATGGAACAATGAAAGCTAAAATGGGGGGCACGTAGGTGTAAATTAGCACTAGCTGCTCGCCAAATGGCGATTAATTTGCGACTTTGGCGATTAAATTTATTTTAGTAGTCACCAGTTTAGCCATTTGTCATTTTTAGTGTGAATTTACAAAGGTATAATAATTTAGAAGTACAAGGACATGAAACCAGTCCTAACAATGGGCAAAAACCCTAGATGTTTTTGAACATCGAAAAAACGTCGAAGCTTTATGATCGATGCAGGGGTTTGCTCTGGCTTTTTTAGATTTTGAAAATCCATTCGCCAAATTCAATTTTATTTTGCTGGTGTTAAGATAATACAAAAACGTAATTGCCAGTATTTTCACTAACACTTTTTCCCCATCACCAAAACAATTTTAGTTTCGCAAATTGCGAAGAATGCGTTTAGGCAGCACGACCCACAAGATGTTTAAAACTGGTAAAAAATATTTTCTACGGAAAGTAAATGAATTTCTGTTTGTCGCTTTCCTGTAAAGAGGAAGGGAATATCTTTCTATGTCATGAATTGGCTGTTTTGGTCAATGTTCCGTCGACAAAATCAAGTTCTTTTTCTGGATGCTATAGGAATCAATACAGCGACAAACAAAGGTTTACTCCGAAACATCGAGCGTTTTAACAAATATTGGTTACTCGATTTGAATTGACGAGCAATCCAGGAGTGCTTATTCTCCAGAAATTTCCGTTGCTGTACTTCGGAAAATTCACCGTCTTTTCTATCTTTTTTCAGAAATTTTCAACTTGTTTCATATGTGCAAGAGATTCTTCTGCGGATTCGCAAAATTCCTCTTTTCTTGTCATCATTTGGGTTGCCACGAGATCAATGCAAAACTGAAAAGAAATTTTGTGAGGATTAGTCAGGGGAAGGGTCGTTTTCCGTCTCGGGACGGTATTTCTTTCATCTTTTAAAACTTAATTTTTGAAAACGGAAGTTAAACGGAGTGTAGGTTTTTCCTGTAATAGTTATTTTTTTCACATGAAAATGTCCTTTTGTTGCCTAAATGTTTTTGTATTTTCAGCTTGAAACTGTAGGCAACAATTTCCGAAAAACAGAAGACAGCGTAAAGAATTTATCTTCAAGCATAAGATTTGTCTGTGGATTCGACAAATTCCACCTTTTCCGTTATCATTTGGGCCATTCATGCGATTGATGCCAAACTGATTTTTTTTTTTTTTTTTTTGTTTTGGAGATTGGTGGCGAGTTGGGGGAGTTATTTTCCTTTGGAGGACAAAGTTTCATCCTTCCAAACTTTCGAAAACTGAAGATAGACTGAGGGAAGATTTTTTCCGTAACGAAATTTTTTCTTGCAATGTTTTTTATGCCCGTTATTGTTGTTAGATATAATTTTATTCCATAAATATTTGAATTTCGGCTTGAAAATGTATATAAGTTTAAAGAAGTTGAATGTAAGATAAATAAAGTTTAAATGTAAGATAAATAAAAATAGAAGTTGGGCAGAGCGGAGATTTCTACCATAATCGTAATTTTTTTTCCTGCGATGGTTTCACTGTGTTGTTAAATGTTACTTTTCTTTTCAATGAATATATAAAGCTGTTTCAGACTGAAAAACCTAGATTGCATGTTGAACTTTTTATGTTGGTAAAGAAAATATCATTTTTCATTAAACATGAAGTAATCACAAAGTGCAAAACCCGCAAGGTTCTTTTGAAAACAGATTTGAAGTGTGGCGATAAATCACATGCCAGAAATAAAAATTTCTGTTGGAAAAAAAAAAAACCCAAAAAAAAAATTACTGTTGCAAGTACATCAAATATCTTCATAATTTAAGAAGAAGCTAAAGGAATGTTATCTGGCATGCTCCTTACAGTGATACAAAACTATCGATGGGAAATTATGCTGTAATTAGATTTTAAGTGTTAGGTTCTTTGTTGTTGTTTTCTTATGCTGGAGATTTCTTTTTGGCCACAAAGATTTGTTAACACTTTTGTTGACTTACTGGCCACCAGAGTTGTATAAAAATAAGAATGATGTATCTGCGTACATAACCATTGAAACAGAAAACTTGCTGCAAACCTGCGAATCATGATAACAATAGAATAAGATAATTTAATGAAAAATTAATATATAACAATAAATAATTATTAGGACATTACAGATTCCAGAGAGGACAAAAGTACATTACATGACTGAATGCGCAGAAATGTGTGTAAAATGACTTTAAAGCCAAAACTTTAAAATATTGGACTATGAACCTCATAAAAACACGAGACTAAAGAAAGTTTTAATATCTAGAAAAGCAGTTCCATTAATGAACCTTCAAAAATTATAAATAGCTTTTTCAATAATTTATTCAAAAATACTTATAAAATATATAAGGAAAAGATTTTAATTTAATAACTGGCAACTGCAAGAGGAACCTGGCAATAAAATTTAAAGTCTTTCTGTGTACACGAAACTTTTGTTACAGCTCTTATAAATGATAAGCCTTGATAAAATCAAGAGGCCAGAAAAGTCTAAAAACAAAAGAACTCACTATCGCAAGATGTGAAAAATAGTTGAACATTCTCACGTTAAGATAGAATTAAATATATTAATCTGAGTAAAGCTTTAAGTGTTAATTGCTGTAAATAATATATTCTTTTTATCTTAATCTACAAGCAAAAATTATCTGCAAAATCTGCCAATAATTTGGAAACTATCCGCGTACGGCATGCACGTCTATATTCTGCGACTCTGCCAGCCACTGGCCACTTATCTAAAATTCCAGTTAGCACGTATAGGGGACATTTGTCTGCGTGATCTGTCGATTATGATTACAGCTTTACGTCTGGAATGGGGGAGCCAACTTTAAAACGCTTGAAAATTTCCCTTCATTTTGAAATTTAAAAGAAACCTTAAAAACAATGTTAAGAAAATAGAAAAACAGTCTGCACACCTCTTTGAGAATCTGCGATTAGTCACCATGTTCCTACTCCTGTGCCATTGTGTGTGACGTACAGAGAGTAACGGTCTGAAAATTAAATCAGCCAGCAACTAAAGTGAAAGGATAGAGGGTTACACTTTGGAAGTCCAGAAAAAAAAAAAAAAAAAAAAGATACAATAAGCCTGAAATAAAACATTCCCAGATTTAACAATGAAGTAAACACCAAAAACCAACAACAAAAATAAAAAGCATATAGTTTGGCATTTTTCATTTCACTAGTTCTGCTTTTCCAATAATGGAAATAACAATCACGTTTTTTCATTTATATCACTTCTGCAGAAAAACTAATATCCAGCTGATTTTATTTACATTTGAAAGCACTAGTAATTGTAGGCAAAAGTTATTCACAGCCAAGCTCATACAGCAGGGGTTAAGGGTATGAACAGCTGCGAGTTATTTTGCAAAAGGACCCAAAACTATTGAATTGTTTGCTTTTTTGACTGAATTGGAATCATTCATCACTTATGCATCAATCACCTGTTCAACTTAGCAAGCCATGATACTGGATTTTGAAGAGTTCCCAGGTTTTGCTTTAAAATTTATGCTCATGTTTTCTTCCTTTACTAGTTATTTCACAGCTATGTTCCCACCCACCTGTTAGTGGGCACAACCCTGGATGACTGTGGCTTACAGTCGCTAATGTCCAAATGTAGACAAAGTAAATGTTGGTTGCCTCCTGACGAGCATGCTAATCATATTTTTAGCTGTCACAATAAAAAAATTTGAAATGTTATTTTCACAATCAGAAATGCACTTATGTAACAAAATGTAGTAAAATGCCTAAAAGGATAGGCCTACAGTTGAGTTATTTCATAAAAGTGAGTGTCCATCTTCAAAAAGATTACCATTGCATGCTTCACCACCCAAATGGTAACAATACCCAATTACTTCAACCAATGAGTTTTGTTTATTGGAATACTTGGTCATTTGAAAGACTTTCTAAATATCGACCAATGAATTTTCATTTCCAAGTTTCCCCTTCATGGTAGAAAAAAGCATTTTCAATTAAAATTTATAAAATGCCAATAATAAGCAACACCCTTAGCTGTTAAACTTTAACACTTGTTTCCAGTGGCAATTATTTTGATATCTTCAAATTTTATAAATCACATGCAACATTAAATCAGATTTATAAACTCAAAATTTTTCAACTTCAGTTCTTACGTGATACATAATAGAAAGTTATGAAACCATTACAGCAAAGGAAGTTCAATACATACTCTTCAATCCTTACGATGCAACTCTTTATTAGTAACTCACAATGGCTGTGTGGTACAGCTGTTTGAAGAATGCACATTAGTTCAGTAATGAATGAATGAATGAAAGTTCTCACCAATCAAGGATTCTATTTTTTAGCAAATGTTATCTTCATTGCATTTGTGGGAGTAATTTTAAAGCCCTGCAGAGCATCCTTAGCTGCAGCACCCAATACTTCATTCTCAAACTCAACGAAAGCAATGTCATGACGACCAGGAACAAGACGTACTTCCTTAAATCCTGGAAACTGATTGAACAACATGGACAACATCATTTCATTTGTCTCCTTAGGCAAATTGGTAAGGAAAAGGATCTGGTTAGGTGGCTGCTCAAGAGAAGTAGCAGGTATAGAAGGCTGTGCTGCTGGTGTAGGTGTTGGCCCAAGGACTTGAGATACCATTCCTGCAGGAAGGGCAGTTGAATGACCATGAAGCAATGCTGGCTGTGCAATTGAAGACTGTAACTGGGTTCTTGCCTGCTCTCTGGCAGCCTTTTTCTTCTGCTTCTTCGAATCTGCTTCTGGAGGAATAACAACTTTTCCATGCTTCGGGCGTTCAATGTATGTACCTTTCATCTTGGCCACACAATCAGAATCACCTTTTGCGTATTGGATACGCATTGGCTTGTCATAGAATGGAAATCCCTGCATTGACCTTAAGGCATTAGTGGCACTATTTATGTCTTTAAAAGCCACAAATGCTTGACCTCTCATTTTGTAAGTTTTCAAAGCAACGATGTCTAATATCTGCCCAAACTGCGAAAATATAGCATACAAGGATTTCTTAAGCTCATCTTTCTTGATCTTTTCATTCAAGTTGTTAATGTAAATAGAATTATTTGGTCGAATATCCAGCATACTGACAGCTTAAAGAGCTTACCTCAATGAAGAAACAGTAACAAGACACTAAATATTACGCTAACACAGTTTTGAAAATCACAATACCGTAAGCCAAAAAACGAACTCGTAGAACCGCAATGGCAAGTACAAAAAATTATTAGGAAAGTTTGCTTGACTTGACAATTAATTTGGCTGAGGACTACGTCATGAACGGAATGATGCAAATTATGCCCCGGAGTCTTATACTCCTGTTTATATATTATTGGACCACTATTCGACCTACTCAAAAAAATATGCACACGTAAACTGACATTAAAATACCATTTTTCAACTAAACGTGCCAACTACAACATGTAAAAATTCAAAAGGCAGTTTGTTAGTTTTTTTGTTCAGGGGTTAAAGACCATCACAAATAACTTATCAGGTGCAGCAGCGTAGCACGTCAAAACATCGCAGGTCAAAACATCGCGCGACATAACATCGCGGACATAACATCGCAGGTCAAAACATCGCGGTGACAGAACATCGCAAGCCATAACATCGCGGACACAAAACATCGCAGGTCAAAACATCGTGGTGACAAAACATCGCAAGCCGTAACATCGCGAGCCATAACATTTCAGGATCGGGCATTAATTAAACGGCTTTTTTCTTTTCATTTTTTTCTTTTGTATTTTTCTAAACATTTGATCTTTGGTAAGAAAAATTCGTTCAGACACTGATTTAATTTGCGGAAGACTAGTATGTGGCACTTATCAAAATATTTCAGGAGGGGGCACTAATTAAACTCTCATCTCATACAAAATTTTCGTAAAATCTACAGTTTTCAATTTAGAACCACCAAATTTGGTATACTAACTCACGGTGCTCTAACTTAGACCGTAGACGGTTTTGGGAAGTGTTCGCGGCTCGGGGTCGAGGGGCCCCCACACAATATTTTCGGTCGCCCCGGTGGCACAGTGGTCTAAGGCGTTGGCCTCTGATCATTAGTCCGTAAGGGGTCCGGGTTCGAATCCCGGTCGGGCATGGATGTTGTGTTTGTCTTGCGGCACTGGATCTCTCCCTTCCCTGGAACCAGTGACCCTAAATTAGGGACGGGCGACTGCTTATAGCCCATTGAGTTGCTCACGGTGGTCGTTAAACCTCCAATCAAAAAAAAAAAAGAAAAAAAAAATATTTTCGTAAAATCTAGTTTTCAATTTAGAACCACCAAATTTGGTATACTATCTCATGATGCTCTAACTTACCACGCAGAGGGTTTTTGGAAGGAGTAGGGGGCCAGGAGTCGAGGGGCCCCCATAGAAAATTTTCGTAAAATCTACAGTTTTCAATTAAGAACCACCAAATTTTTTATACTACCTCATGGTGCTCTGACTTAGACCGTATACGGTTTTTGGAAGTGGTCTGAGCGTGGGGTCGAGGGGCCCCCATAGAAAATTTTCGTAACCTCTACAGTTTTCAATTTAGATCCACCGAATTTGGTATACTATCTCATGGTGATGGTGCTCTGACTTAGACCGTAGACGGTTTTTGGAAGTGGTCGGAGCCCGGGGTCGAGGGGCCCCCATAGAATATTTTCGCCAAATCTACAGTTTTCAATTTAGGACCACCAAATTTGGTATACTACCTCATGGTGCACTAACTTAGACCGTAGACTGTTTTGGGAAAGATATGGGGCCCGGGGTCAAGGGGGCCCCATACGCAATATTCGTCAAATCTACAGTTTTCAATTTAAAACCACCAAATTTGGTATACTATCTCATGGTGCTCTAACTTAGCACGTAGAGGGTTTATGGAACGGGTGGAGGCCCGGTCCGAAAGGGACCCCTACAAAATTTTCGTAAAACCTACAGTTTTCAATTTAGAACCACCAAATTTGGTATACTACCTCATGGTGCTCTAACTTAGACCGTAGACAGTTTTTGGAAGTAGTCGGAGCCCGGGGTCGAGGGCCCCCCATAGAAAATTTTCGTAAAATCTACAGTTTTCAATTTAGAACCACCAAATTTGGTGTACCACCTCATGGTGCTCTTACTTAGAAGGTGACGGTTATTGGCACGGGTGGAGGCCCGGTCCGAAGGCGGCCCCCTACAAAATGTTCGTAAAATCTACAGTTTTAAATTTAGAACCACCAAATTTGGTATACTATCTCATGGTACTCTAACTTAGACCGTAGAGTGTTTGGGTGGGGGTCGAAGGGTCCCCATATGAAATTTTCAGCAGTTTACAGTGTTTCTTCAAATTAAAGTGCAGTTCTCGCTTGCCTTACGTAGAACGTTTTCTCGAAATTGTTTGGAGTTCCCAATTCTACTCTCTGCCACCACGGTGGCCCAGTGGTCTAAGCGATGGCTTCTGAACATTCGTCCGACAGGGGTCCGGGTTCGAATCCCGGTGAGGCATGGATGTTGTGTTTGTCTTACGGCACTGGCTCTCTCCCTTCCCTGGAACCAGTGACCCTAAATTAGGGACGGGCGACTGCTTATAGCCCACTGAGTTGCTCACGGTGGTCGTTAAACCTCCAATAAAAAAAAGGGGTTGCTCACGGTGGTCGTTAAACCTTCAATCAAAAAAAAAATCTACTCTCAAAAAAAAAATATATATATATATATATGCCAAGAAACGGCGATCTTTATTCATACCTCCCCCCCCCTCGTTGAACTTTTGTGGCCAGTTGCCATAAACTCGTATGAAACGGCATGAAAATTCTGACAAACAAAAGAACTCCTTCCCGTCATTAGGCACTTTGAAAAACTGCCACACATAATTCGCAAACTGGGAAAACTGACACACATTCAAAGTGTTCCTCGGAGGAACAGCAATTTATGCTCGGTCCCTTAATGAAAAGCATGTGGCAGTTTTCCAAGTTGCTGAAAGATTTGTGGCAGTTTTTGTGTGTGACGTTTTATCGGAGACCAAGAATTTTAGAAAGTTCTTTGGATCGAATTAAAACTTTAAATTCAAAAAATTCCCGTATCAGCGGCGGGGTAGATTCGATTTAGGACGAAACAAGATGGTAATTCCGCAACTTCATGTATGTTTGAAATGTGAAAAGATGAAGGAGAGTAAAAGACTGCAGGAAAAAATATCTGATCTTGAAAGTGTACTAGGTGCTTTAAAGAATAAGAAACGCGAGATTATTAAATATCTCTGCACAAATCAGAAATGCATACATCATTACAAGGTTCTGGTCAAAACAAATTATCCAACTCAAGAAGCAATTAAAAGAAATTAAGAGAAACTATAGTACGTTGGAAAGATTAGGTAAAGGTATCCATGATATATTTACGACGCCCAAGTGATCTTACGAAAGGAAGCAATGGATAAAATGGGCACCTGAAGATGTATCGAAATGCATCGTAATAAGAACTCTCTTTAGAAAAATCATATATGACTTCTGGAGGGGGAAAAACATTATTCCATTACTTTGAAAAGATGGTGCGCAAAATTTTCCCGTAATCCAGGCATTCAACACGATGTTCTTTTGTTGATGGGGGAAAAAAAGCTATGAAAGTTTAAATCGCTCTGCAAAGCTTTATGTTTTAAGCTTTGACGAAATTCATATTGACTGTAGGCTATACTACGACACCAGAATGGACAAAATTTTTTGCCCTTTCAAGAAAGCCCAATTTTTCTTAATCCGAGGATTATTATCGCAATAGAAGCAGCCAATATTCGTTAACTTACAAATGAAAAAAATATTGCTTTTTGTAATAAATCAAGGTTTGGAATCTACTGGAGTTGAACTAAAAGTTATTTCTGACTTGGGATGATGCAATACGTTGTGGAGAGAACTTGAAATTTCTATGGACAGGTCATTTTTCGATAATCCTTTTTTTCAGGGGTCAAAAATATGGGTATTTGCTGATAATTTTAGCTTTTAGATCTTTGAATATGAAACATTCTGCTTAATGATTCCTTCTGTTTCAATGTGCTTCAGTGATGTTCGTTGGATTTACTGGGGTATAAACATAGATTTAATTCCTTCCCACGCTTGCTTCGTGCGCTTAGATATCGGAGGGGATTAGATTATTCTTGCGAAGAGAGATGGCACCGCAACTATGCCACATCCTCCCTCTTCGGGAAGCAAAGTGTGCTTCACTAAAAGAACCAGCCTTTGTAACAATAGCCCTGAGCTTTTACGCTCTTTTACCGACTTCACATTGCGCCGTTCTGTGGAACAATAGCAAAACAACCACTCCATCTCCAGATGTTTACTTGCTGCGGTTTACATTTAAAGACCAAACCCATTGTCCTCATTTAAGGAAGTAGTCTCGTGGGGAAGGAATCACAATGCGATGGGCACATACTAAGATTGCTTCCCTCATGAACAGAGGGGGGATGAAAAACTTAACTATATCAATGCTTCTTCATCAGTTCCACCCCCAAATCCAGATGGCTTTGGGAATTGTGAGCTATTCTTACAGATCACATGTCACCCAGTGACGAGGCGCATTTTTTCGTTTTGTGGAAAAACAAATTTTAAGTCAAAAGTCGGAACAACAATTTACCACAAAATAAATGTTTTGTTGCAATTATCTTACCATTTATTAATCAATACATGAAGCAAACTATTGATCAGTCAATAAAATGAAATTAATAAATGAAAAATAAAGGTCCCTATCATTCGCTGAAAATAACTTAAAAACAGTATGTCATGACTTAAAGGAACTGCAACCACATAAACTTAATACTTTAATTGAATCCTTACTGAATGTTTTTCACTTATATAACAGTAGACACCACAGGCGCCGACTTGAAAAATTATTGGGGGTTCCGGAAATTTTTAATCGAATTACCAATTCATTTTTCAGAGTATTTAAGTCTAATTTAAATTTCATTCAGTGAGATTATCTGGCACAATAAAACGCCTGAAATGCTAAAATGAAGCAAATTATAGTTAATTACAGATTATTTTTTCTCTCTAGATAATTATTTATTTCATTTATTTTGCTTTTGTAGGCGCGGCATTATCATATACAATACACAGATACTATGTGAATATTCAACTCAATTGTCTTATAAAAGAGTAACTAAAACATGTAAAATATATTTTAAGGTTTTTTTACCAATTTTAAAAATACCAATTTTTTTTTCTTCAAATGATTTCTGAGTTTAAATTGGAGGTTAGAAGGGAAATGACATGACATCAGCCCCATGCCCTACGTTTTCCGTGGGCTCTACTTCGTATCAGCTGTGTGTGCGCAGGATGCTCAACTTGGGCTGCTTCTGTACTTAAACTATGGGGAAATCGTTGACTTTGAAGAGGTTTCAGAGGCACTTGTGCATCATGTACAATCAGGAAAAAATGAGACCGAAATATACAAGCACATAACTAAAAATTTGCAAAAAGTTACAGAAATACTGTTTAATAACTTTTTTTAAATTAAACAAAATTATGCTTTGTCGAGCAGAAGTGCATATTGCGTATAAACCAATCACGGCCTTGCTAAAGCTGTGGGAGTTTTTCGTCAGCCTCGGTCTTCAGCGAGGCTGACGAGCTCGGTCTTCAGTAAGTGACGTCACGCCACTGAACCTCCCCAAACGGAGGGCCCAAGAAACCAGATGATCAGACCACCGTGCCCTGGACCCCGGGCCTGGGCACTGTTGGAAAAGCGGTACGGGTAACTCCAATTTCTACCAAAATTTAATCAGGACATCAATTTCTTGAAGTCCTGCTTCCCCTTAAAATATACATTTTTTTTTGCAATTCATCAAAATCTATCCAAAGCAATTTATTTAGGGATTACTGCGATGTTATGACCTGCGATTTTATGACTTGCGATGTTATGGTACCGCGATGTTTTGCCCTGCGATGTTATGGTGCCGCGATGTTTTGCCCTGCGATGTTATGGTGCCGCGATGTTTTAGTACTGCGATGTTATGGAACCGCGATGTTTTGACCTGCGATGTTTTGACCTGCGATGTTATGCCGGCGATCATATGTCGTGCGATGTTATGTCGTAGACCCGGTGGAAGTCTGAGGGAGTTCGGAGTCGCGACGTCACTTCCTGTGCTAAAAGCAGTTTCGCTTAGCGCATGCAAACCATGAAAACCAAGGACGCAAACAAAGAATATTTCGGACTTATTTCTCAACATTAGGGTTTTGGTTATATTTTAGACATGGTTCACTGCACATGCGCAGTATGCAAGTAACCATGTGCAGTATGCACTTCCGGTCAAAAAATCATTATTTTGTTCAAGTTTTTAAAGAAATACCAACACATATTTTCCTATTTTTTCTGGAATTTTTTAATTATGAGAATGAATACTTCATCCTCAATTATTTTCATGACTGTATGGGTAGAGTAAGGGTACGAAAAACCCGTTCGAAATCGCGATTTTCCCATAGAGATATACAGGAAATTCTCGGGTTGGGCGCATTGGCGTAGTCAGCTGATAAAAAGTGGCGTCACGGCAGAAGCACGGGAAGAGTGTCTGTTGCCAACTCCTCCTTATTCTAAACTCCTTGCAGGGGACTGCTTATAGCCCGCTGAGTTGCTTACGATGGCGTTAACCCAAGGAGGTTTGAAGAAGGAGATGGCAACAGCCCCTATCCCTGTGCTTCTGGCGTGACGCCACTTTTTATCAGCATACTACGCCAATGCGCACAATGTCAAGAATCTCTTGTACACCTCTACAGGCCGCCCCGGTTGCGCAGTGGTCTAAGCGATGGCCTCTGATCATTCGTTCGAACGGGATCCGGGTTCGAATCCCGGTGAGGCATGGATGTTGTGTTTATCTTACGGCACTGGCTCTCTCCCTTCCCTGGAACCAGTGACCCTAAATTAGGGACGGGCAACTGCTTATAGCCCATTGACTTGCTCACGGTGGTCGTTAAACCTCCAATCAAAAAAACACCTCTATGGGGAAATCGTGATTTTTAACTTTTTTTCGGTCCCTTACTGTAACATACAGTCATGAAAAAAAATAAGGCTGAAATAATCATTCCCATATATAAAAAAATAGGAAAACATGTGTTGGTATTTTTAAAAAAAAATGAACAAAATAATGATCTTTTGAGCGGAAGTGCATACTGCGCACGTGCAAGCAACCATGTTTAAAATATAACCAAAACCTTAAAGTCGAGAAATACGAAGTCCGAAATATTTCTTGTTTGCATCCTTTGGTTTCCATGCGCTAATAAGCGAAACTACTTCATGCACAGGAAGTGACGTCAAGTTTCCAACATCCCGCAGACTCCCACCATCTCAGAGAGAAGAACCAAACAGCTGATCTGTTTTGGCTTCACTCAAAACGGGTCCTTTCACGTCCTTTTCTTTTAAACTCCTTGCGTTAACCTCCAATTAAAAATATATATATATAATCGACATAATTGCCCACCCTGAAAAAATAGTCGTCCACTCACCTCTAGAATCCTGACTACCGGCCTGTTCTAAGAACTGCAGCGAACATCTGAACATGGCATTTGTTCCATCTATATGCACTGAAGCATAAAAATTACAAGCGAATTGTGGATTTTTATTACATTTTGGAGGATGCAAAACATTGACAATGTTCTCCAGGGTATTTTTCAAAGTGAAAACTCCACTCGCTCCATCTACCCACAAGAAACATAGCATGATTAAATAACGGAAATAAAATAACGAAATTTTCTTAGTTCTGTTACTGTTATTTTTCTTTTGAAATATTAGAGGTTCAAATATTTCAAAACTCGTGTTCTGGAGCATTTAGGTACGGCTACCTTAAGTCCCCCGATCAGAACATAGATCGCTGGCCTCTGATCATTCGTCCTTAAGGGGTCCGGGTTCGAATCCCGGTCAGGCATGGATGTTGTGTTTGTCTGACGGCACTGGTTCTCTCCCTTCCCTGGAACCAGTGACCCTAAATCAGGGACGGGCGACTGCTTATAGCCCATTGAGTTGCTCACGGTGGTCGTTAAACCCCCAATCAAAAAAAAAAAAAAAAGAACATAGATCTTTACGATGTGATGGGTTAACCGCAACCACGGTGTACGATAGACAGGTGATTCAACCCACAGATATCGTATAAGGGACTAGATTGGTTGTCTGCTCTGTTGAGCATGGGCTTGCTCTGTGAGAAGCATGGAGCCACATTGAGCTGGTCAAGATGTCGGAGCATGGTACGTTACGCAGGGTAGTTTGAACTTAATTATTGTATAAATCATGGTGAAAGCTTCCTCAGATAAAAATCTTACGCAGAGAGACGAAAATACAATTGCTGTTACTTATTTGCCTCTTGCCCAATGCTGAAAACAATACATACAGTATATATATAAATATTAAAATTTAAAGCTGGTATTGTGTGCAAATATAGAAAATGATTGGAAAACATTTTTAATTTATTTAAAATCAATAAGTAGCTATTAAATCCAGCAAACTATTGATTTGAACCAAAAAAAAAAAAAAAAAAAAAAGGCTTCCACATGCTTTACGTAGAAAAGCTGAAATTATGTGAATATTTTTCCTTGTTGCTATTACCTCTGTCATTCTGATTTATTTATTATGTTTGCTCAAAAAGTTTTGAATTTTACCAAAACTTTTGATATTTCGTTTTGTTATGCACTAAGGAAATTTCAGCTTTTAACATTTCAAATTATTTATTTGGGCAATATAGCAACGAAATGACGTATTAAATGTAAGCATTCATTTACAAGAAACGTCAAAATCATATCTCTCAGCAAATTAAAGCCAGCGTGATATTTTTTATATCGCAGGTGCCGGAATGTCTTCTCTTGAATTTAAGCCCTGGTCGAATCTGAAATAATTCAATATTTTGCAAGACCCTTGGCATTCTAGTTAGCACTAAGGAATATTACTGTTTTTTACTTAAATTTTAAAACTTCCGCCGCTAAATGGGTACTGACTGCTTTGAATATCAACATAAATAGAAAATCACAGTGCCAAAAGTCGTATTCCTTTGATTTAATGCAAAGTAGCCTTGCTTAAATGGATCGTCATGACCCGCTGAAAATGGCGCCTACCTTCTCACGCTTCATGGGCTGGGTGTCCAATCTAGCTTCTTGTATATGATGTCTGTGATTCAACCAACGAGATAGAAGTACGTAGAGCGCTTACGTCGGGGAACGGGTGAAGCCACCGGAAACAAGTGGCAGCCATGTTTGATGAGGTACAGAACGATTTCCGTTCCGTGTTAAGAAAGGGAGTTTTCGTAATATATGGTTTGATGTTAAATAAGGATATAACTCAGAAATGTTGTTATAAACACCTTGGGGGTGAAACTAAAACTTTAACGTATCAAATAACGCTTTTCATCGTTAGTTGGCGGCAATAGTGTTTTAAAAAGAAAATGTATTTTAATGGATGCAGCTTGCTCTCGTTGAATAAAGTCTCATGCCGTAATTTTTTGACATTTCACAAATTTTTTGGAACCAATTTTCAGTGAAATATAAGTCAGCGGTAATAGAGTAAATGAAAAAAAAAAGAAATAGAAAAATAAAAAACACAGTTGCAGTCAATCCGCAATTTCGGTAAAAATCTTAGATATTCGTAGGTCATCACCATGAGAATGCTGAATCATCCCACAGCTTATCACTCCAAATACATAGACGCCAAATATTTTATGAGAGTTTTAAATAAAAAAAAAGCTCGAAGAAAAACGGAAAACAAACAATGAGTTTACACAGCCAAGGGTACCAATATTAAAATACTTTTACCAACTGCCCCTATCTTATATAATCAGAAGAAAACTACTACTTAACTGGTTTTTATTTAATAAAAATTAAAAGTCCTTAGCACTGGGCATGTTTCTAATCTGTTTGTTAGCCTTAACATTCGACAACACAGATATGTAAGCCTTATTCGTGGGTAGGCAAGGCAATTGTGGTAACTTGACCATAATAAAGGTATCTCCCAGTGCATACACTAAATACTTCACACAATATAATTCTCTCTCTCTCTCTCTCTATGTATATATAAGACCCAGAAGATGACCCCATGGGAGATGGGTGGATGAAATTCGAAATCATGCAGGAATGACACGGAGGAGACAGGCTCAAGACAGACAACTGTGGAAGAAACTTGGGGAGGCCTTCATCCAGCAGTGTGTTGAAAATGGTTGATGTTATACATATATCAGTAAAAAGAAGTAAAGCACACTCATGTAGTAATTAGACCACATCAACACTGCACCTTGCTGCAGGAATTAGACGTAGTAGAAATAAACATAGAATTAACCAGAAGTAACCCACTTTCATGGTTCTAGACAAAAATGACATATAATAAAACAACTCAGGAACCCCAAACCACTCTTTAGGGAAAGACATCTGGAGCCCCAAAGTTAAATCATAGCTTAAGTGTTACCGAAAAAAACCCAGAAGACCCCATGGGAGATGGGTGGATGAAATTCGAAAGCATGTCGGAGTAACATGGAGGAGATAGGCTCAAGACATACAGTTGCGGAAGAAACTTGTGGAGACCCTCATCCAGTAGTGGATTGATAATGGTTGACAATGATGATAATGATATATATATTTTTTTATTATATACAGTATACATATATTGTAATGATAATAGTTGTCAATGATGATGATATATATACCATTATCAATCCACTGCTGAATGAAGATCTCCCCAAGTTTCTTCCACAATTGTGTGTCTTGAGCCTGTCTCCTCCATATTACTCCGGCATGCTTTCGAATTCCATCCACCCATCTCCCATGAGTCTTCTGTCCCTCGAAATCCAGTTCAAAATTTCAGTCGTCCATCGGTGGTCTGTTCTTCTGGCAACATGTCCAGCCCATTGCCATTTCAGTGGTTTCACTCTCTCTCTCTCTCTCTCTCTGTATATATATATTCTTTAAGTTGTCTGCATTCTTTGCATGTCTTTTTTTGGTATCAAAAGAAAAATCTTTCTATATATCCTCCTTTTCTTTTTTAGTTAAGGTCATACATACAGTATATATATATATATACACCTGGTTATGATGTCGTCCACCCTCTCTTTCTCTCTCTCTCTCTATATATATATAAAACATTACGTATAAACATTACTTACCTTTTTCCTGTATTTTTTATTTTGTCAGTTTACTTTTTGATGTATTTTAACAGCAGGAATAGGCTAACCCTTTTTTTGATGAAAATTATTTTATTTATGTATCTACATATGTTTATTTGCTATGTATTATTTAACGATCTTCCAAGGTTTATCCGTAAGAAAAAGAATTGAAAATAATTATTCTTAAGTGCAGTTTAAATCAACTTGGTGACCTAATATATGTTGTAGTTACAGATATATATATATCACTTCTGTAACTCCCCTGTGACCTAGGTATAGACCGACATTGGGGCAACATGATGCTCCAAATGCTATTTACAGTTAGCAACACCAGTACCGAGTAGCTAAAAATAGTTTTATGTACTTTTTCAACCTAAAAAGACTTATAATTTTTGGTATCAAAAGAAAAATCTTTCTACACATCCTGCTTTTAATATCTGGGCAGGTAAATTTTCTCTGGGCATGTATTATTTTAGATATTTTTCAAGCTCTGGGCTGAGTGACCAAAAAATTCAGATTATGGACTTTAATTTTTTTATGGGACAAAAAATTGTATTTTTTTTTGTTTCAGTATTAAGTATTTAATATTTTTTATTTGCACTTTCATATTTTACTTTTTTTTAAGAAGCCTAGTTTTTTGTTGTCCCAAAGCTGAAATTTTGTAGTTTTCACCTGATATTTGTACACATTTTGGCAATTGTTAAGATGTACTGCACATAGTTTATTTTTTTTTATTTTTTTTTCAATTTTAAGGGCACAGCCTCTTTTTAATATGAAGTGAGAAATTAACAACCACTGATTTGCATTCATGATGTGCAAAAAGTTTGGCGAGCAAATGTTTATGTTTTGTGTTGTTATTTTGTGGGTTCCTTCAACAGTCTTGCTGGAAATACAAGTGCGTCTGATTTGTATTTTAGAGAAATACAGGCACAACTTCTTCAATTCAAAGAAAGATTGATTTACGTGAGTGATATTTGTTCAATACTAACAAACCTCTCATATATATGGTTGATGCAAAAGGAATAACTGGCAATTTATACATGGACATACTGACTGTACATTCATCATGAATCAGAGGTCACATTCTTCAAAAAAACAAAACAAAAAAAACACCTATCACGCAAAAATCAAATGCAAGTACTTATTACAAAATGCTGCTAGTCCCTTTCTTTTGTATTATTCCATAATTTTTTTTTTAATTGTCATTTCATAATCATTTGTGCCAGTTTTCATAAATATTTTATGTTATTTGCATTTTTGAGGTACCATTGTACTCCCTGTTCCCTATTTTCAGTTTTAAATCAATATTGCCTGTATATTTGCTACCCAAAAGCCACACACATTGTACTAACACATTCACAAATAAAGAGTATTCTGTCAAGAAATTTTCAAGCTCCCCACTCTCACTTTGTTGCAGTAATACTACAGATCAATCACTAATCAGAGACAAAGGCCTAGAACACAAGCTGGGTGACCCTGTGCTTTCAGATAAAATACTAGATTGTTTCCTGACAGGTGTCAGCAAGCAATAAATTTATATTACCAATCACAATTATTACTTCTGCAATTTAAGTAACCATAAATTGATTGCTTTACCAGTATTTGCTATCTAATGGGCATTAGCCATATGTACATGATCTTTATCACATAAAAAGAAATTGCTGCTTCTTAAGATTTTGAAATATTTGTTGTCTTGTCAGACAAGTTGCAAGTACACTGTACAGATTCTAGAATATATATGCAAATGCCATTTGCAAAACATCCTCAAGTATATGTAAAAAAAAAAAAAACACTAGCATAAGTAAAAATTGTTCCCAAAAAGCCTCAAAGTTGGTAACTCACAATTAACCTCATCTTCCCATAAACATGATTCAGTGTTCACATTGAGTACGACTGTTTACAAAATAGAAGGAATAAAAAGTATTGAAATGGTTCATCTGCTGGTTTAATCACCAGCTACACGGATTAGATGTCCTATTTTCTGCGTTTGATTAACTGAGCATTTACAACTCAACCTTATTTAAAAATGCTTACTTGTGAAATGTAGGGCTAACCTTCCAAAAGTGGAGTAAATGGCATTTTATTGTTGAAATAATTATCCAACATGTGCTGATAATTGTGAATATTCACAAAACATAACACGGTCTCCGAGCAGCTGAAAGAACCGAGGTGACTCCTCGACACACGCAGAATTTGTACCTCATCAAAGATGGCGGGCTCTCCCCACGTTGGCTTCAGCTGCCACAGCAGAGAACCAATCACAGAAGCACTCTATGTATTTCTATCTCGTTGGATTCAACTCTCAGCTAAAATGTGGACTCTTAACGTAATCGGCCACCAGATGCCGCTGGGGAGATGCGGGTCATCAATTCCAGGAGGAGAGTAAACCGCTGTCTGTATCACGATTATGTATAAGTTTGTTGTTGCAATGTGTTTTTTAAGCGTGAAAATAGCCGTATTGAACTTCTCAAATATTATTAGTCCTTACACATCAAGTAGGCCAACATAAAAATTAAAAAAGAGGACATATCTTTAAGACAGATTTCCATGTAGAAATGACACGCCTTTAAACGACAACATTGATGCTAGGAATGACAGGAATTTTGTTTATGAATTGATAATACTTTCGTGTTATATATATATATACTAAAGAGCATAGCCGAAAAAGATAAGATAAACTTCTTTAGAATTTAAAACGAAATTTGCAAAAACTGCCCCCAGCGACAAGGGAGTGGCAGGGATGTTTGGAAGTTTGGGTTAAAAGGTCGGCCATGTTTCCTCAAGAGTGGAAGAAGTTGGGTTGCATAAGAGGTAAGCTCTCTTCATTGTCTCTGGGCTTTAGGTTTTCCAAGTTCAATGTTTGAACTTCTTGAACATTTTTTCTTTTTTTTGTTTAAGCATTTAGGCACTGGCAAGTCTATTAACTTTTTTGCGGATTTTAACTCTTTCTTTTCTTGTACAAAAATCTAGCGGATAATGCTTACCTTGGCATTCCTTTCTAGCGACGGGAACATTTCACGCACGTGTTTTCCGGTCTTTGTTGATGTTATTGTCTTAAAGTCCGTTGTATGCGATGACTGGCTTTACTTCTCACACTTTTCGCTGGGTATACTCATTGGATCTTTGCCTTAGGATTCAAACATCAATTTTTACCGTTCTTTATACTCGAAATTTTACAATAATTAGAGCTATATAATAGTCAGAATTAGAACTACTAAGTGGAATTCTTTCTTTTCTTGTTAACTTTGCGCGTTTTTTAGGGAACTAAGGCAAAGCAGCCGGCCGTTTCATTGTTCTTGTAGTCTGCGCTGTGTTTTCAATGTAGTTAAGGTCTTAATAACTACTTATTTATGCACTTAAAGCACTTCTGAAATACTTTGTACATATTGCAACTAATTGTTTATGTCACATAACCTTCACAAAGCTTTTCTTTAGTTTATTATTGTCTTTATTTTATTCTCGTTTTTGTGTTGTCAGAAGTTGTGGAGCAGGGGTTTTTATAATCCAGTTTTCTTTCAAGAATCTGTGCTTTAGAAAAAAATTAATATTTCCTTTTTTATTGCAATGTATAAGAATTTGTAGTACTTTTGTATTGCTATTAAGGTTTAAATTCTCTCAGGCGAACTTGGCAATTTGTTATTGCTGAACATTATTTCTGTTTCATTATGTCGCTCTTACAACTTGAGTTTTCTATAGTCATCTTTCTTCTGTTTAATTGTAACAGATGAAGAGCATGGGTTGGGCCAGGAGAGTTATGGATGCAAGCTAAATTGTTAACTAAAGCTTGATCATACAACTCTGAGGAGGTTATGACATACATATATATTTTTAAAATTTTTTTTGGTGGGCTTATTACTTGCATCTATGACTTTGCAGAAACCCATTTCCAAATAGGTCTTTGTGGAAGTGAGAAAATGCAGAGTTTTTGCTGGTCCTTGATAAAGCCAAGGCTCAGTATTCTCGACACTTTCTACATTCAGTTGTTCTTTTTTTTTTTTCTCTTTTTTCTCACACCGGTCAAAACATAACCTTTTTTATGTTGTACTTGGTATGAGTCAAAAATTTTTTTTTGCTTCAGTCGCTTCTTAATAGAATATATATATATAGAGAGAGAGAGAACAAGGTAGGCTTCCGTTATATAAAAACAGTGTTACAGATGTAATTTCATATACAGTTGCAGAAAGGTACCAGCGTTATAATTATGACCGCGTAACATTTTGAATCACTTATTTTAACTTTTTTAGGTAAATATAGGACACGTAAATTTATATTACCTTTTCGCTTTAATGTACTTGTTGTGTATTTATACAGCAGATATGCTTCTTGCTTTCCCTGCATGCATTTAAAGGTAATGGTGTGTGTTGAGAATGTAGCAACAGTAGCTGTTTACTTCTAAATAACTCGCAAAATATCATTGTGCATAATACATGAATATATCAATGAGAGGTTCTTAAATTTAAGTGCCTAATTTTTTGAACGCTCCTTAGCAGTATTCAAAAGCCCTCTGCGTTTTGGGCAATTATAAGTTGTATGCATATTAGGTATACCTTATGAATAGACAATGGGTAAATGTGTAGTTTAGTGTCCTAAATTATTTCGTCGGAAATGTTGAAGTATTTCTAAAAAGTGAGACGTACAGATTTTTAAGTATGAAATTTCATGGTGAATGGTGAAAAAATTTCATCATTATGGTGTATTTTAAAGATTTTTACCGTAATATTTACGTGTCAGTACGTCACCGACGCTGTGAACAGAAGCTGCGGCAGGCCTATCACACGCTGCTGCGACATCAAGCTTTGTTTGCTCCGCTGACACGAAGATCAGATCAGATCATATGTAGAGGATTTTAGGAAGGGAATGTCTAACCCCAGGTCTTGAACAACCCTTAGAAATAGGAAGCTAGGAGATTTGGGCTAGAGTGTCCGATAGGAAAGTGACACGGACGCGAAGTAGAAAGGGGGAGGAAGACGCCCTCATTTATTACCGGGGAGCCAGTACCCGGGGTCCGACGGCTTAACGTGCCCATCGACGCACGGCGGGTATTTAGTGGTTTGAACGTTCGTACCTGCCTGGGATCGAACCTGAGGCCATCCCTATGGCAGTAACGAACGCTGACCACTAGTCCACCCGCAGCCCCCCGCTGACACGAAGGTGTTGTACTGTTGTAGTCTCGTTCCGGCTGCCATTCTGCTGGCGGAAGAGTACAAGAGGAAAGGGGAGCGGTCTTGGCAGGAAAGCGATCCATTTTGTAGTGCTGCGCTACAGAAAATAGATCATTTCTGTCTCACATTTTAACATCACAATCTGATAAATTCGTGGTTTTTTTTTTCGTGTATGATTCTTTAATGCGCAATTTATGAACTCACTTCTTCGAGAGCTTTTTCTTCTTGTTATCCAATTTCAATGAATTGCGAACAACGCTGTCAACAGGAGGAGCAAAACTTTGATTTTCCGACGCTATGTAACCAAAAAATATCTTCCGTTGAAAAGAACACGGCCTCTACTTTAACGCTTTGGTAGAAGAAAGGAAGGCATTTGCATACTTTCTATTTCGTACCAGGGAATCATATGCATAAGAACGAAGCAATTTTCATTATGTGTTTTAAAAAACTGCGACAGAAATGAAGAATTATTTTTTGTCAGGTAGCACTACAAACTGGATCGGTTTCCTGGCAAAAACGTTCCCCTTTCCTCCTGTACTCTTCCGAGCAGTAGCGTTGTGTTAGACGTGCCGCAGCTTCTGTTCACAGCGTCGTACTTGCACATAAATATCACGGTAAAAATCTTTAAAATGCGCAATAATGATGAAATTTTTTCATTGCATACTTTAAAATCTGTACGTCTCACTTTTTTGAAATCCTATTTATGTCCCACTTTTTCGAAATTCGACGAAATAATTTAGGACGCTAAACTACACATTTGCCAAGTAATGACTTTGCTGCCTTCTTTGAAAGGTAGGTTGGACAGTCAGGAAATGCTACAGGAATAACAGTAGATATAAGTCTGACACGGACAGGCACATCATATAAAACTTCGCCATTGAATGCCTCACTTCTGCATCTAATTACATCATGGGAGAGGAAAGGTTTCTCACAAACAAAATCGTTAGTGCTGAGTTTCCGATCGGCTCGAGGGATTACGCTCTGCCATTTAGCAAGCATTTTTTTCATTTTTAAGTGCTTTAAATAAAGAAGCGTGTTCTTTGCTACTAGCATAACCAGAACAGCAATTCAGAACGAAACATTTTCGTCCCATTCACGGGAAAAGAAAACTCCGAAAAACTAAACGATTCAGTAAAAAAAAAAAAAAAATACCGACAAAAGAAATAAGGCAGTTTACACTGATTTCAAAGTAGGTCAAGAAATAGAAAAGGCAAAGATTTCAGTTACTTACCTTGTTCTAACCTCCTGTAACAAATACCTTCTTCGATTTGTTTACTCACATGACGATTCGAGTCACAGAGGACCGAGATTCGAGTGGCCCGCATTTCCTCTAACGCCATCTAGCGGTCATTACATTAAGGGATTCTTTTTCCAGTACGACGGCCATACGGAGTTGAATCACCTGTCTATCGTACACCATGAGCGCAACTTGGTTTTTGTAGGGGAAGTTCACGCCGGTTAACAACACCAAATCCGTATCCGTCTATACGATAATTTTGGTTTATGGCCTTTATGCTCTCCACGAAGGGTAAGGCATTGTGGTAATTGGTTGGAGTTTTCTGAGTACTAGCTGCCCTTTCATCTTTATTTTAAGAAAAAGTTTGTATTCAATTCAAGGTATTATTCGCAACTTATTCTTTTTAACTGGACTAAGTGCCACAATATATTACCTAACCTAAAACAACTCTGTTAGAAAACAAACGGAAACACGTGGGAGAATCTGTCAGAGAACTGTTTTCGTTAGTAACAGGGAAGTTTGGTAATTATTCTGAGTGAGGATCTGCTTAGTATAATCAAATCTAAATCCTAGTAAATTGATCGCGATAGCAAGAGTAAATAATGGCATCGAATGCGTTACCTGACGGGTTGCTAACTTCCGTTGAAGAACAGTTAAGTGATTTAGATTTGTCGTTCGAAATCTTGGATGAAAGTGATTGTAGTTCCGTTTGCTCATCTTTCGAGATAGTTCGCGAGACAGCCAGCGGCAATGTGACGCGTTCTAACAGTTTAGATAGTTTGTCTTCATGTTCATTTCCCCAGACGGATGTACACACGGAACAATGCAAACCTACAAAAGATTTAGATTGTTCAGAGTCGGTTAAACCACAAGAAACTGACTCAGATGAAATAGATATCATGAAACGCAAGTTCTTATATATGGATCCTCGTGAGGGCCCAAAATTTCGTATCACAGTTAATGTACAGCATTTTTCTGCAAGGCAACTCACTGTCACTGTTGAAGACAACGAAATTGTGATCCATGGAAAGCACGGTGAAGTGGTAGACTGTCATGGCTTTGTCTCCCGAGAATTTAAGCGGAGGTATCCAATACCAGAACATGTTGATAGTACAGTTTTCAAGTGCAGGATGACATTAAATCACATACTTACAGTGGAAGCCCCTTGGAGAATACCTGTATCTTGGAGAACACCTGTATCTAATACAGGTGTGGAAATTCCTGTGACACTACTATATACTCCACAGATTTGCCTGCCACCAACATTAAAATGGGAGCCATTATATCATCGTGCACCAAAATGACTATGCCAGCATGCTCCTTTGCTTCATGAAACATGAAAACAATAATGCCATTGATTTCCATTTTCTACTGTGCATTTCAAATTTTATATTTTGTTATGTAGATAGCTATGCTATTAATCAATTGTATGACCCCACTTGTGAGGCATTACATTGCTAAACACTTGTCATCACTATAAAGATATGATGTGGTTTTAACTTGTGTCATCCCAAATGAGGCATGGGTAGTTTGTTTGTCCTTTGGCACTGGCTGTTCCCTTTCTCTGGAACCAGTGCCCCCAAATCAGGGATGGGCGACTGCTTACAGCCCTAAGAGTAGCTCACATTGATCAGTAATCAGAAAAAAAGTTTCATGTAGCCAATTTCATTTTTCTCTTTCATATTTATAATTATATAATTGATTTTATTCATTAATGGGTTGTTAATGTATTAAATCATTTTATAATTACTCCTGTGTGTTTCCTTGTATGTACCCAATGCAGAAAACATCTGATGGATTCCAGGCTGAGTCAGGATATTTAAGAAACTTCCACTAGAAAGTACTTTCAAAGTGTTATTCTTTTTCTCCCGCAGCAATCACCAACAAGGTTTTTGGTGTTTGACATTGTGTTCGTCTGTGTGCTACTACACAACAATTAAATAGTTCCACAATAACATGCAGAACAGGGTTGGATTTTTAGGAATATATATATATCATCATCAGCCAATATCAATCCACTGCTGCATGAAGCAGACCTGTTTGTAATCCGGGTTTTTAAGGTTTAGAAGAATTTGAGATTCCTCAGTCATTTAATTTCCAAAAACGCTACAAAAAGAAAATTAAAAGCTCCTTTCGAGCTCCATTTTTTTTTGGAATTACAGTGTTTGATTGAAAACACTGTATTCTGTAAAGATGTAGATTATTTGTGATACCTTGAGAGTTTCTTTTGTTATCAAGCAAGCTCTCAAGATAGCAGCATGCTGAAAGGAAGGACTTTTTTTTTTTCACTATTTTGTAAGTTTCATCTAGTATATCAAATATTTTGCTTATATTAGATTCAGTTAATCCAGTTAGCTATATTTAGAAATTGAATTTATCACTGTAGGCTTCCAAAACTGAACTGACTTCCATAGACTGTTTAATATATCATATGAAATGCAAAACCTGACTTCAAAAATGCAATGTCTGTAGGACTTCCAGCATACTGAAAGAAAATTTGGTATATGAAAAGATGCGAAATTAAACTGTTTAGACACTAGTGCCTATTTGTTATGTTTCTAGTTAATACGTGTGTAATATATAAATACTCGTGCAATGTGCATTATATATCAGTATAGTTTAACTGAGCTCAGGGTTTCTTGTGTCACCTCACAATCACCACTGATGAAGGTAGCCCCAAGTTTCTTCCACAACAGTCTATCTTGAGCCAGTCTCCTCAGAGTTTGCCGAAAAAATAATTTGAAGGAGTATTTTTACTCCTTTGGAAAAATTTAGGGAGTAATTTTTAAAAGTGAGGAGTATTTTAGAAAAATTAACGAGTGGAAAAAAAAAAAGTTGCGAAAACACTGGGAAATTATAAAAAAAAAAACCCTGTTTTTTTTTTCATATTAACAAATATTTCACTACTACTGAATGCATTTGGATGTTTTGCTTCTTTTTTTAGTTAAAAAAAATATATATATATATAATACATAAATAACGTAAACACTGCAAGCGCATGGAAAGTAATCCCTGGAAATTCTTTGTACCATTTTGGTAAAGAACAACTATTGGCCTCTGATCATTCGCCCGTTAGGGGTCCGGGTTCGAATCCCGGTGAGGCATGGATGTTGTGTTTGTCTTACGGCACTGGATCTCTCCCTTCCCTGGAACCAGTGACCCTAAATTAGGGACGGGGCGATTGCTTATAGCCCATTGAGTTGCTCACGGTGGTCGTTAAACCTCCAATCAAAAAAAAAAAAAAAAGAACAACTATGAATTTCCAACTTTGACGTCGATGTAACACATCGCATTCATTTTCTGATGAAGTGTCCATGTTTTGTTGGCTGCTGTCGTATTTCCACCACTAGTTTTTTTGCAGATTTCATTGTTTCCTTCTGCACCATTGGGCTGAGTCTAGCCGAAAAAAAAAAAAAGACGTTAAAGTACGCTGTTTCGACACCTCATTCGATACTACAGTGTCCGATAAAGCTGTTTCAATCTCTACAAATTACGACCACGTACCACCGTCATGACGAAGTACAAATCACGATCCCAAGGCGCTCCGGAATTGCGATTGCAAAAGCGTACTTCACTCACCTGATCGAGCACGAGCTGCAGCAGCAGTGACAGGAATTTTGCGATGCGATTGCGCTCCCGATGAGCCGATGACGTCAAGGTAAGGAACAATGTCTCCCTGACGTCACACCCTGACTGGCTGGTAGATCACGCCGCCATAACTCCGGTCGTGCCAAGCAAACCACGGCCAGGTGTGGATCGTCTACAACGTGAGATCTGGCCTGAGGTAACAAAGGATATCGCTGATCACATGTTTGAAATACAAAATTTGAAAAAAAAGTTGAAAATAAAAAAAAATTTCAGCTTAAAATTCTCGATTCGTATTTTTACGCGTTGGCAAAATTTAAATGCGTAAACACACTTTTCGATGTGTCCTAGACACGTAATTACGTATTTTGGCGAACTCTGAGTCTCCTCCATAGGACTCCCTCCCATGTGCTTTCAAATTTCATCCACCCATCTTCCATGTGGTCTTCTGAGTCTTTTTCCTATTTGTTGGAATCCAGTCTAAAAGTTTTGGATGTCCATCTGGCCTGAGGTAACAAAGGATATCGCTGATCAAATGTTCGAAATACAAAATTTGAATAAAAAGTTGTAAATAAAAAAACATTTCAGCTTAAAATTCTCGATTCGTATTTTTACGCGTTGGCAAAATTTAAATGCGTAAAACACACTTTTCGATGTGTCCTAGACGCGTAATTACGTATTTTGGCGTACTCTGAGTCTCCTCCATAGGACTCCCTCCCATGTGCTTTCAAATTTCATCCACCTATCTTCCATGTGGTCTTCTGAGTCTTTTTCCTATTTGTTGGAATCCAGTCTAAACGTTTTGGATGTCCATAGGGGATCTGCCAATATGTCCAGCCCATTGCCATTTCAAGGATTTTATTCTGATCATGATGTCTCCTACACTTGTCGTTTTCCTTATCTATGAGTTCCTCTTATCTTTCTTGGTTACACCAAGCATGCATCTCTCCATGCCTCTTTGAGTTGTCTGAAGTGTTTGTATGTCTTTTTTAGTTAAGGTCCATGTCTCTGCTCTGTACATAAGCACTGGAAGGATGCATTGATAAAACACTTTTCTTTTAAGACAAAGGCATATTGCTCTTTTGGAAGAAACAGTCAGTTTGTCCTGTATCAAACTCTGATAAATTGGCAGCTTTTCCCATTCTGACTCTGAACACTACTAACCGAAAGCCGGTCCTTGGTTGTATATATACAGCTGTTAGGTCTCTAGGCAGCGTGCCTGGAGACCTACCTAACAATATGATAAATGAGTGCCATTTCTCTAGGCTGGGGGTGATCGTAATGGAATAGCTCATCCGTGTATCTCCCTTTTGCATTTCATTGTGGAATTATATTGCGTAGTGGCACAGAGAGAGAGAGAGAGAGAGTCACAATGTCAAATGTAGAAAAATCCACCGGCAACTGCCATGAAAGATAACACAACACTCCAGAAGTCCAGCCCTTCCACTGGTTTTTCATATAAAATCTTTTGTTTGGTTGTGAATATTAACTGTAATGTCTAGTTAGAATAGGCAGGATTTACAATTTTCAAATTATCATGCTTCCTTTCAGTAATTTACTAATCAATTGAAAGGCAGACCCAAGGAGATCATGCACATTTAAGTGGTAAGTACACAGATCTACCAGAGAGAAATTTCGTATAGAAATTCTCATAACATTGGGTTTTAACATTTTATTTGGTTTTTAAAATATTTATGAAGTCTGATTGGTGTCATGTTAGCATCATTTTTTTTTTTTTTTTTTTTTTTTGTGTGGCATAAGCCAACCTAAATTACAATAGTCAAATGATATTTATTACGTGGTGACTTAATTTCATATCTTCAATCAACAGAAACTAGTGCAACATGCATTAGGTACATTACTAGTATGTAGAGATGAGCTAACTGCTATTTGGTGATCATGGTGCAAACTGACTGCTACCCAAAAGTAACAGTGATTTTTAACCATGATTGGAATCACAGTTTAGAACTTGTTCTTTCACTTCTGTCCCAGGAAAGTAATAGCAGAATCAGCTACAGTTACAGCAGAAGTGTGCTGCTATACATGTGTGTGTGTGTGTGTGCGCCTTGGCCGTATATATACTATTGGCTGAGACAGACTAAAAAATTATGAATTTGTTAGTTTTGTGCTTCGGAACAAGATATAGAAACAGCACTCACAAAGTTGTATTTCTGAAATTTCGGTCCGAATATCGGATTATACAAGATATCAGATTATGCAAAATGGTTAATACCGGATGATTTTTGCAAGTGATAGGGATGGAGTGATTGTGGGAAATTATGGGCAAAGAAATAATTAAAATCAAGTAACACATATTGTAAGTAAAGGAAGACTTTAGTTTGAGCAATTCATTACGTCCCTATGGACGGGATTTCCATGAAGGTTCGTTTAATATTGTGCATATTATAGATGTATTGCCACAAGACCAAATTGGCAGTTCATAATTGGGTCGGGTCAAAGTGTTTCTGACCCGGTTTTATTCCTGTTTTATTTTTGAAAAGATAAGATGCATTGCCACATTGGTACTTCGCCTCAACGCCGAGTTGAGAAAAATAATGTAAATCGTATTCCAGGAGCCTCACAGCAGTATAAACGTCAAAATAAAAAATATTTTTTTTTTTTAGATTTTTTATTTAGATATCCAGTACACAGTATGTTTATATTACTGATTTTCAGTATAATTATAGGACAAATCGTAAAATTTAATGCAGTTTTGAAAGGCATCCCCCTCTCCCCTTCCGAACCCCCGGGAAAAACTTAAATTTGAATACAACAGTGTACTGGAAATCTAAGAACTTTTAGTTTAATCTGCCGATACTTGTTTTAGTGAATCTATCGGTAGTTTAAGTTTAACCGTCCGATGATTCGAAACAATATTATTTTTTTTCTTAACGATTGCACATTTTGATCGCCTGTGACGAAGCGCACTCACCCAAGAATGAAGTAACAGTGAATTCACAAATTCAGCTGACAAGCAACCCTGCAAAAATATCACAAACAGCAGGTAGCGAGTAAATATTCATCTGTTTACAGCAGGTAGTAAGCATTAAATATTCATCTGTTTCTGTGTATTTCCCAGTGCTGAAATGTTACCATTTATTCACAAATATTTCACAGCCTGTAACTTCTAAATCAGTTTGAACCATCAAATGAAACTCACAGGTTATGTTGAGTACCACTATGGGTATCCTTGGTGGGGAAAAAAAAATATCTCGTCCCTGTTTTGTGATCTGCAACTTTGAAATCTGCAAAAGTTGAAAATTTTGCGACTTTGAGTGGAAAGGGGACCAAACTCAGACTTAAGTTCTCCATAGCTGAAAACTCTACTAGCCATAGTTATTACACAAAAATTTCCAACTTGGGGTCCAGCTCCCAGTCACCTTAACAGTCCATCAAAAATGGTGATTTATGCTTGCGAGTATTGCAGATTTCAACACCATTTTAAGCAAGGTTAAAAACATATTTTCTATCATTTCTATAACATTTTCTGTAAGCCTAAAATGTACTCTTTAAGGTAGTGACAACCAAAACTTTCGATCTACAACAAGAGGAAAGCTACTGCCTTTTTCAAAACCATTGTGAGGCCTTATTTTGGGGTGTTGCAGAAAAGAAAAATGAACCTATATCCAAGATGGTGGCACATAAAAATAAAATAAAAATTGTTTTGAGCTACTCACCGATAGGTTTAAACTATGGGGAGAAAAGGTGTGTAAAATGGTCGAACAACCACTTAATTAAAAAATTGGGTAATATGTCCGAATGTTCCATATATAAAACACGCCATTTTTTATTTTATTTTTTTCCTCGCCAAAATTGCGAATCGCCCATTGAAGTATTTTTTTCTCCTACTGAAAGGTTACGTTATAATACACACATGAAAATATTTTTTGGCAAATTTGAAGTGTGGGCTCATTTTGAAAAAAAATTGTTTTGTTTAATAAAAATGTGGCCTCATTTTTCCATGTCTTTTGTCATTAAATAAAAAAAAAAGTGTCCTTTTAATTCAAAAAATGTGCAGAAACAAGTTATTCCCAAATGTATGGATCATGCAGATCATTTAAGAAAAAAATTATGTGGCTGCAACAGTTAGTTGTGAAGTTATGAATTTTTTTGTCCTACAGTGTAGTTGTGAAAACTCATAGCGCAAAAACTTTAAAGGCAGAGCTACCCAATTTTTAAAGTCGCATTACTCAAGATCTACTGGACTGACTGACTTAAAATTTTAACAGGTTTCATATCTCACCAGTACAATACTTTGTGCCAATTTTCACAAAAATCTGAGATGGGTGGGTGACATGTCCTGGGTGATCTTACACGGAATGTACCATGTATCTTATTTTCTAAGAATAATGATGCAGCTCCATTTATCTTGTTTATTTGTTATCATTAATGATGCCCCACCCAGTTTAAAGCCACAGGTGAACATATCGCTAAGGAATTTTTATTTGGCAATCATTCCAACACCCTGCACTAGTGCAAAAAACCTAATTGCCAACTGGCAACTGAGTGAAAGAATCATCATTGCTGTTTGTGAACTCATTAAGGAATAGCTGACCATTCAGGTAATAAGATAAGGTGTTGGTGTATCAATTAAAACAAAAGTTCATCAAAAATTAAATTTCCACAAGATTTGTGCTAAATACATCAGAAACTGCCAGAACAGTAAGAAAAGGTTCAATAGGTTCGACAGGATATCCACACAAGCTGGAGAACCTGGAATCCTCAAGGAATTTCAAAATGGTTCCAAAAATCAGGGAAAATTGTATTTTATCATGAAAAATCAGGAAATTTTTTGTCAAAGCTTTGAAAAACCAGGGATTTTTTTTTTTTTTTTTTTTTTTGCCAAAATACTTCTTTTTCCAGATTTCTAACCTTTGCTTGCACTTAGTGCTTGCCTAGAATTTGATAAAAATGTTCCTTTCAATATATTACATTATTCTCTAATTCCCTAAAAAGGATCAACACTACTTGTTATTAAGTTTGGTTTCTGCAGACAGTTGGCTTCATGTCCTTAACATGGAGCATTTGGGCCCAACGGCCTGGCACCTTCCTGCTTTGAGAAACATCACAAGATAACTAATCAACCAATGGATAAAACCACTTTGTTGGTTGGTTCTCTTGTGGAAATGGTTTCACAAGAGAACCAACTAACAAAGTGGTTTCTCTGAACAGGAACCCATTCAGTCAGCTTAGCTGCATTGTGTTAAAGAAAAACAGAAACTAATCAACTGACAAATTTTTCCTTCCATATATATATGGGAATGTGTTAACTTCTATATTCACAATATACCGCTCAGGTTAACAGAAAATCATTGGCAGTATATACACTGAGGTTCACAAAAGGTAAAAAATAGTGTGCCGTTGTTAATAAAAATCAGGTAATTGTATAAAGGTTAGTTATTTAAAGAATTTAGAAGTGTATGGTTTGATGAGAAAATTGAAGAATGAGAGGAAATGTAATGATTCATTGCAACATGATTTAAGTTGCCACTCTGGAAAAACTTTAAAAACCATCTGGAAAACTCAGGATTTTTTGTGTGTGTGAGTGTGTTAACCATGATATTCTATGTGGGCAGTTTACCACTCAGGTTCAGGAAAGATCATGCAATTACAGTACCAAAATTAATGTGTCCCATGCATTTAGTTGTTAATAAAAAGCAGGTAATTGTATAAAAAACAGAAGTTTGAAGAATTAACAAATCTGTGCTTTGGTGAGAAATGCAAGAATGTAAGGAAATGTAATAATTCGTTGCAATGTAATTTGGTTCGCCCTTCTAAAAAAGCTCTCAGAACCATAAGGAAAACTCAGATTTTTTTTTTTTTTTTTTTTTTTTTTTTTTTTTTTAGTGAAAACTTTGTTACAGTCAAGAGTCAACTCTTGCAACAGAATCGTGACATTTGAATCTAGTGGCCCAGACAGGTAACAGACATGTCACAGGAAGATGAGATTTGGTTTTGTTACCATGTAACCCTCAGAGAGGCAACTACAGAGGTGACCAAAAGTCAATTTTTCATGTTTGAAGTCAACTTGTGCAGCGTAATGGTAAAGTCAAGAATATATACTATACATCATTTTAAAGGAAATTTTATGCTGAATTCAAGTATTTTTACAGAATGTTATTACCAGTACTAGAAGTGAAGTTACAAGCAGAAGTACAACATCTAGTCATAAAGAGCAAAAAATAGTGGAATTTGTAAAATTAATGTGCAATGCATTTAACGTAAATTTACTGTGTATAGTACATTATTGAAACTTGCAGGACACTTGAAATAACTGACCAACAAGCAAAATACGCTAATTGGATAACCATGGTTTCTTAGTAACAAAGTGCACCTTCTTGGCATGGAACTAATGAGCTTCTCTAGTTGTCCATTGGTGATAACATGGTTCCATATGGCCCTTACAGACTCAATTAATGTTTTAGATGTGGGTCCTTGTTGACAGATCTTTTGCTTCAATCTCACCCACAGATTCTCTATGGGATTAAGATCCGGTGACTGCCGGCCACTGAAGTTTTCTTATAACTTTTCGATTAAACCACTCATCAACCAACTTTGACCAATGACATGGCGCGTTATCTTCCTGAAAGATAAGATTCCGCAAACGCATATCTTGTGCAGATGGTAACAGTTTGAACTCCAAAATATCCACATATTTCGATCCATTCAATGTGCCATCGACAATGTACAGACGGCCAACACTAAAGAACCAGACTCACGGTCGCCAGGTCGCCACTGGTGATAAACTTAATCGTCGTGGCGACCAAAAATGTTTGACTAAATCGCCAATTCTGGCGACCTGTACGGGGAAAACATTTATTTTATTTAACTTGTATTGTACGGAATTTTTTTAAACTTGTACGGAACTTGCACGTTTTTGAAAAATTTTACTCCAAATGCACGGAAATCGCACGAAATGGCACAAAATTTGAGTTGTACGGAAGTCGGCCATCACCTTTTTTATTCTGCTTGAACAGCAGAAAAGAAAAAAAAAGTTTATAAAATAGGTGAGGGCGTCGGTTTTTGATCACAAAGAATGCGCCAAGGCTGATGGTTCATCGTAGGGGAACGAGGTTGCGGTGGGGATGAAAGCTGGTGGTGGACAGCTCAACTGTCTGCCTCCGAAAAGTCCTACTGGGAGAAATTTTTATTTAAAAAAAATTATCCAATTTTTTAAATAACTGAATGCAAATTTAACAGTAACCAAGACACATCAAAATAAACTTCCATGTGAAATTTCGTCAAAATCCGATGAAAACTTTAGAAGTTAGGCATTTTCTTTTTATCATTTTTAATTAATGTTCGCTGAAAGCCTGAATATTCCATAGGAAAATTCTAAAATTCAGAATCGACATAGTCCGGATCTCCGGACGATTCCGGATTTTCGAGGTTGTACATGTAATAATATTTTCAGAACTGCGAACTACTACGGAATGTCCGTAGTTTCTGCGGCTTCAGTTGGCTGACTACTAACCTCGCCCTCGCTGTTGAAACTACGGATTCTATGAATTTTCAATTTTTTTATATTGTTTTATGATATGCACGAGATTCTTAAGCGGACTCGTGGACCGCATTTTTTTGTCATCATTTAGATCGTTCTCAGGATCAGCGTAAAACTGAAGACAATTTGCGGGTGGGTGGGGGAATTCCGCCTGGGGACGGTATTTCGTGTCTCAAAACTTTCGAAAACGGTTAGTTGAAGGGAGTTACAGTAATATTATCCCCCCCCCCCGATGTTGCCTTAGTGTAAAGTTTTATTGTTAAATATGATTTTATTGCATAAAAGTATTTCAGCTTGAAACTGTTGGCGAAAACGGAGGTTAGCTCATTCAGCTTGAAACAATGGGCGAAAACTGAGGTTAGACGCCGCAGTTTGTTTTTTTTATGGCCACTAACAATTTTGGTCTTGGTGGCCAATGTCTACTAGCAATATTTGTTAGTCTGGATCTTTAGCCAACACCATTGGCTGAAATACAGGACCATAACATCACCGAATGTGGGTGCTTTATTGTTGGCTGGGTGCAGCATGCCTTATATCTTTCACCAGCCTGACGACATGTCCACATAATTATTTCCGTTATTAGCGGAAATAATAACAGTTGTTTCATCACTGAAAATAACATTTTTCCATTCATCAGCAGTCCAATTCTTATGTACCTTGGCCCAAGCAATTCTTTTGAGCCATTGTTGTTCAGTAACGAAAGGTTTTCATGTAGTCAGTCCACTTTCTTGTAGCCTATGATGAACTGTATGTGCAGATGCAATAATGCCTACTTCATTCTTCCACTCATTTCTTAAATCAGTTGCTGTTTTAAAACTTGATTTTAAGGAACCACAAATCAACATGCGATCATCACGTTCAGTACACAGCCTTGGCCGACCTGTTCTTTTTCTGTTTCTCACACATCCAGTTTCTGCAACTGTTTTAATGGTGTGCAAGACAATGGAATGATCACAGCCACATTTAACAGCAATTTTGGCACCGTGTTATCGCCAATGGACAACTCGAGAAGCTGATTAGTTCCATGCCAAGAAGGTGCACCTTGTTACTAAGTAACCGTGGTTATCCAATTAAATATTAAAGCGTATTTTGCTTGTTGGTAAGTTATTTCAAGTGTCCTGCAAGTTTCAATAATGTACTGTACAGTAATTTTACGTTAAATGCATTAATTGTACACTAATTTCACAAATTCCACTATTTTTTGCTTTTTATGACTAGATGCTGTACTTTTGCTTGTAACTTGACTGCTGTCACTGGTAATAACATTCTGTAAAAATACTTGAATTCAGCATAAAATTTCCTTTAAAATGATGTATGATACAAGTATGTATTCCTGACTTTACGATTATGCTGCATAAGTTGACTTTAAACATGAAAAATTGACTTTCAGTCTACTGGTGCAGTACTTTTGGCCACGATTGTATGTTTGGGCTATGAAAGATGAACTGCATTCCCAAATCCTCTTTCACTCAAGAAAGGAAACAATGTTCTCAGTTATTTTCAATTCCCAAAGTGGTAGCCATGGACCTCTTATCTGAAGAAATGACAATAAATTGCCAGTTCTACACCAGCACTGTTTTGTCTAAAGTAGATGAGGAGATGAAAGAGCAGCATTCAATAGCCATGCTAAGGATTCACCTTTTTCACAACAATGTCAGTGCTTACAAACATAGTAAATTATGACATTTGGAACAGGGAAAAATTAAAAGACTGGCCCATCGTGTATATTCACCTGGTCTTGCACCATACGATTTTTGATTGTTTCCAAAAATTACAGGGGAACATAACATGCTGGGATGCCATATTAGAGGGTATGAAATGCTTGTATTCACAGATGCGAAATACTCCTCAACTGTAGTGCCGCCAAGCATTCCAGAATTGGTGTAGACATCTGTAACTTTGCATAGATGCTGGAGAAGAGTACAGGGTAATTCAAAATGGTTACCCAACAAATGACAATAATGTGTTTATGAAGATAAATAGGCAGCTGATATCCCTACACAAGAAAGAATGAAGTTTAGAATTTTATTGGAACCTACTGCTGTATTGCCATGGAGACGTAGGAAAGTGAGATGTCCATGTGCCAAAGCAAGTGGGAAGAAATGGCAACCGCAGCAGAAAGGGCATTTTGCCTGCTCGTGTTTTGCAAGTGGCCGCCCAGGTCTCCGGATCTTACTCCTTGTGACTTTTTTTTTGTGAAGGTATGTCAAAGACCATGTGTATGTGCCACCTTTGCCGAAAACATTGCAAGAACTAAAGATGTGCATTCAGCTCGCACTGGCATCAGTGACTACGGACATGCTTCTTCTGCGTCAAATGGATTACCATTTAGATGTCTGCTTGACCCAGGGGAGTTGCATAGAACATTTGTAAGGTATGAAAACAAAATTAAAAACTTCCTTCTTTATTGTGCAACAATGTGAGCTCTGTATCTACGTTCATAAACCAGGCATTGTCATTTGTAATCAGGGCAATCATTTTGAATTACCCTGTACTTTAAAGGACAGTAAAAGTTCATTGAGGTTCTATAATTTTTGTTCTGTAAGTGTATGTCAAGAATGTCTTGAACATCTCTCGTACATTATATTTTTCTTAGTCTTTATTTAAGCCAAAATACAAGTCTTCAATTATGCATCATTTAATAAAATTTACTTTTTCATTATCTATAATAATAAAACAGTGCGCGTGTGTGTGTGTGTGTGCGCGCGCGCGTGTGCGTGCGTCCGTCCTTCGCAATACAAAAACTATTCAACCTAGAAACCTGACATTTTGCACGAAGGTAGCTTACATATCAAGGATCTGCCTTAAATTTTTAGTTTTAGATATTTAAAAAAAATGTGGTTCCCGATTTCCGTGAATCGTTCCGCTTTGTTTACAACCTGATCACACCCAACGTGAAGGAAAGTAGTTCACGATAATTTTACAAGCTTCTATTTTAGAATTGCGTTATAATAGATACCTTAATGACTATTTTTATTTGTAAATACATTTTATTAATTAAATATATTGAATAACAGTGCTACATTTTTTTTTTTAAATCCAGAGGTAGCGTATTCTTTAAGCGAAGCTATTTCAAATTTTTGTTCTGGAAGTCGAAGTTGATAAGACTGACGCTTCATCTTTTGATAGTATTTATTCGGATTTTTATAAATTTTGCCGATGTGGAATTGGTCGCGATTGCTGCGGGAGGCAGACAAAAATTCTGAGACACCTATTAAGTGGGCCGAAGTAATGTCCTTCCAAAAGGGAAAGTGTTTAGAAGGGCACGAGACAGAATGATGACGCAAAAATATGTGATATGAAAAAAATGTATTATTATTTTCTTTAATAAAATAAATGCTTATGATTATTTCCAGTACAATAAGATTTATGATGAAAATAGTAAAAAAAAATCCTTATTTTATCGTAAACTACTTTATTTCATGTTGGGTGTTATCAGGTTGTATGTAAACAAAGCGGAACAATACACAGAAAATCAGGAACTACTTGAAAGCATTCTGATTCAATAGTACAGCCGTATTTTTATAATTTAATTAGCACTTTCGTCAAGGAAAGTGAGCTGCAAATAACGTTAATTCATTCATTTCTGACATTACAGTTTTGAATTACATTGATACTAACGTCTAGCTATGGTGATGAAATGCTTAAGAAATGACGTTCAACATGTTCTCACAAGATGGCATGGACAAGCTCTTTTCACTGCATTTCATCAAATTACAGTTCACGTATAATTATTCATTTTAAATAATATGGAATAAGATTTCTTTATTTAATTAACTAACGTTTGTGTTAAGTTTGAACGTACGTATAAATGCTTGAAAACATTGTTTTCTAAAGCGATACTTTCAGACGTCTCGTGCCACATGTCATTGAAGGTACGATTTTGATTGGCCAGGCAGCGGGCAAGATGTGTTCATTCCCAGAATACCCATCATTCTGACTGATGTGCCATTCAAATTTAAATGAATTCAGCTTCTAGTGTGACTGTGCTTTGCTATGAGCATCAGCAAGGCTCAAGGACAGTCGGTCAAAGTTGTTGGCTTAAATTTGTAAAGCTCTTGCTTTTCCCATGGACAACTTTACGTTGTATGTTCCAGAGTTCATAGTAAGCAAAATCTATACATCTTAGCGCCACATGGGAGAACTCACAACATTGTTTACCAAGAAGCATTGACTTAATATCCATTGTTTTCTCCACTAATTTTTCTAAAATTAAAAGCAATTAGGCCTATTTAACTTCAAGCTTATTAACGATTATTTTTTACCCTATCTTTACGATTCATGGTCAAATATTTCACCCATCCAAGAGCTACTTGCAGTTAGTAAACACAATCAAATATGTTTCAGTACAAGATGATTTTTTTGTTTGGATTTATCTGCTTGAAAGTCATGATGAGTCGCCGACAAAGTTTAACATTGAGTTCCATTCTCTAGCTAAACAAAGCCTACACCAACAAACAGCGTCAGCAAAGTGACTGCTAAAAGCTAGTTATAAATAATTCAATCACATTGCAATACTTTTACTAATTTACTATGACTGACATATGAAAATTCTAATCTGCACATGTATTCATATGCAGTGGCATACTGCCCCCACCCTCACCCCCAAATATGTTAAAGACCCTTTTGCAAAAATCCATTAGCTTTCAGTCATTGGAAATTTTAACTTCCATGCTCTTCATTAGGCTTTAAAGTACTACAAAACACTTATGCCAAAGTTAATCATATCATGCAAATTTTATTCTTTTATAGGGCCACCCCTGGTTCAGTGGTCTAAATGCTGGCTCATGATCATTCGTTTGGGAAAGGGTCTGGGTTCAAATCCCGGTGAGGCATGGATGTTGTGTTTGTCTCATGGCACTAGCTCCCTCCCTTCCCTGGAACCAGTGGCCTTAAATAGGGACGGGCAACTGCTTATAGCATTAATTAATTATTTATAGCCCATTAAGTTGCAGTGTTCGAATTACCTAGTGGCCATTAGCCAGTAAGACTTCTGGCGGACCACTGAACTATGGATTTTACTGGCCCGGATGGCCAGTAAGTTTTTTTTTTTTCTAAGTTGTCACAAGTTAAAAAATGAATTTCTGTTTCTTTTACTTTGCTTTAGGGTTTTCTTTTTAGGCTGCAAAATATTGATAGGTTCATGAAATGCTATTGGATGACAGCTATTATTTTTATCCCTCATGATTTGTGAAGTGTGCAAGAAACAAATACAGAAAGGCAGTTTCCTAGTCAAATACAGAAAGACAGTTTCCTAGTCTAATACAGAAAGACAGTTTCCTAGTCCTTGTCTTGTCACAGCAACAGCAGCTTTTTTTTTTTTTACCTCCGTCCCCATCATTCATAATAGAAGTAAGCACAATAAATATGTTGCTCTTCCTTTGATTCGCCCACCCTAGTGAACGCAGCAGTTACTGACACCAGATTTTGTTTCTGTCCCAATAAAACACACTAACGGAAGACGTCAATTGAATGCGTGAAGGTAATTTTTGTAAAAGAACAATTCACGTAAAACAGTGTTCAATGAGGGCCTGAAACTAACTTTATGGGAAAGTAGGATGAGCATAAGACTAAAACAAGAAAACAAAGCTCTAAACCCTGAACAATAAAACATAGAAAAAGGTTGCTAATATATATGAATTTTTGTACCTTTGAAATCTCCTCATTCTCTTACTTAAAAACAGATTAGGAATGCTCTGTTACTCAGCTATATCACTGATGTATCATAACCTTGTTCAGGAAACATTCTTTGTTGTGTGAGTAGCGCTTTCTAATTAGATGTTTTAAAAACAAATACTGGAGATAATCCCATTGAAAAGATACTATATTTCCAAGGCTTTTTTACGCTTTCCAACCGTAGGTTGAAGAAGCGTATATGTTCCAGCTTTGTCCGTCCGTCCGTCCGCACGATAACTGGCGTAAAAATGGTTCGATTTCGATGAAATTTTAGTATGTGGTAGGGGACCACCTGGGGACGAACCCTATTGAAAATGGGGTCAAAGGTCACGACGTAGGAGCGAGATCCATTCCATTGCACTTACGTCATAACTTGCGTAAATATGGTTCGATTTCAATGAAATTTTACAATGTGGTAGGGGACCACCTGGAGATGAACCCTATTAAAAATGGGTGAATTGGGGTCAAAGGTCAGGACAGAAGAGCGGGATGTATTTCATTGCCTTTATGCACCATAACGTGCGTAAAAATGGTTCGATTTCGATGAAATTTCAGTATGTGGTAAGGGACCACCTGGGGACGAACCCTATTGAAAATGGACGAAATGGGGTCAAAGGTCAGGACATAGGATTGCAATCCATTCCATCGCCCTTATCCCATATTATTAAGGTGGACGTCAAGTAATTTTGCTTCCTATACTTCCAATGGAAAAACTTTTGTACACATTTCCTTCACAATTAATGTGTTCCCAAGGATGATAATTTAAACATCGATTAAAATAACTTGGAATACTTAATATTTTCTAAAACATAACCATAATTATATTAAAAATCAATAACTTTTCCTTTGGTGGTGTTGAAAGCAGAAAAAGAATGGCACGACCTGTACTTTGATGACGTCAGTAGACAAATGTTGTATTGCATAATTATGGTTATGTTTTAGAAAATATTAGGTATTCCAAGTTATAAAATGAAGCTATTTTAATTGATGTTCAAATTTTCATCCTTGGGAACGCATTAATTGGGAAGAAAAAAGATGCCGCGACCTATATTTTCATGACGTCAGCAGTCAAACAAATGTGCGGATCCTATTAAAGTTTTATGACGTCACACTTTTGCTAGCAGATGACCGCGATTCCCATCTGCCTCATTACGTCACGCGTTGTGTGCGTATGTTCGTCTGCACGATAACTCGCGTAAAAATCGTTTGATTTCAATGAAATTTTAGTATGTGGAAGGGAATCACCTGGGAAGGAACCCTATTGAAAGTGAACGAAATGGGGTCAAAGGTGAGGACATAGGAGCGTGATCCATTCCACTGTTCTTATGCGTCATAACTAACGTAAAAAAGGTTCGATTAAATATTAGTATGTGGTAGGGGATCACCTGGGGACAAACCCTATTGAAAATTTGCGAAATGAGGGTCAAAGGTCAGGACATAGGAGCGGAATCACTTCCATCGTCATTATGCATCATAACTTACGTAAAAATGTTTCGATTTGGATGAAATGTTAGTATGTTGTAGGGGCCTGCGCCTGGGGACGAATCCTATTGAAAATGGGCGAAATGGGTCAAAGGTTAGGACACAGAAGCGGGGTTTATTCCATAGCCCTTATACATCATAACTTACGTAAAATTGCTTCGATTGCGACAAAACTTTATCATGTTATTTCGGAGGTATACTGAACCAGTTCTGTTGAATATCATCGAAATGTGATCAAAGGTCAGGGCTAAGGAGTTAGATTTATTCCACAGCCATTTTATGATTTCTAGTATGTTGGAAAGCGTATCATAATCAATGCATTGCATGATTTTACCAACTTGTTTTCAATTTCGTGCCGGTTGTAAGATAAATAAGATTCTTAATGCAGTTGAGACACGATTAATAATAGAAATAATTGCAACTTTAAAAGACTATACTTTTATTTACAGTTAAAACCAGCTAAAAACAAGTAGCAAGATCTTTCAGATTCACTATGGGTGTACCCATAGTGGATCTGAAAGATCTTTTAAAGTTGAAATTATTTCCATTATCAATCGTGTCTTGACAGCATTAAAAATCTTATTTATGTGATACTTTATTTTCTGCATATATTGTAAATGTCTAAGGTTTTTTTTGTTTTGTCTATTACGGACCAGTGGGCATTTTAGTGGACCAGTGGTTTGCAAATTATAGTGGTCGGCTGGGCCAGTAGAAAATTTATTTCTAATTCTAGCACTGAAGTTGCTCACGGTGGTTGTTAAACTTTCAATAAACAAAAATAATTCTTTTAATTTCTAAAAAAGAATTTATTATTTTATAATTCTAAATTCATTTAGAGAACTAAGGCCAGCCTCTTTGAAATGCCTCATAAATACGCACACAAAATATGTAACTGCAGTGTACAGTGTCTAATGACCTGTTTTGGTTTATATGAAATAAATTTATATATAAACAAATAACAATTAAGAATTGTGGTACAAAAAAAAAAGTAAAACTGCTTAGATTATTTACCCTTGAATATAAAAATTACACTTAATGGAACAATGTTTTGCACATAGACATTTTTTTTTCTACAAAAAAAAAAAAAAATACACAGGTCTCTATTCCTTGTTCCTGTGAAGACCTTTCAGTTCTTTATAATCTAAAAGATGAGTAGTTATGTGGGAACAACTGTAATACATGACACCTTTATTTCATTGGTAAAAAAAAAAATTACATTCATTGAACTGAAATTTGTTTAATTCTCTTTTTTAATAGACATGCATGTGAACTATTGCTGTGGCTGTGAAAAGGGGCCCCAAATCCTCTGCAAATAGCTGCTTTTCCATCGTCCAGTTTTGTAAGCCAAAGCAATGAAAATTATTTCTGAAGATTTTTTTTATTTACTGAAAAAAAAAAATGCTTTTCTTTTTAATACACATCATTCAAAACTGCCTTGATTCATGGCTATTTCTTTAACCAGTTTCACATGAAGTTTCTGCAAAAAATGTACATTTTTCTTTCCTGTGGCTAGAAAGTCCTCTTAGCCATGCCCCCCTCCCAACTGTGTAGTGGGTGCAGGGACTATCAGTAGTACACCCCTGTTCATGTGAATGCTTGCATTATTCACACACACACGCACACACACACAAAAGAATTCAGACTACTTTTCGGGAAAAGTAGTTTCATTTGTAGCAAAAACTTCTTTTTTGATATTGTAATTGTGTAGTTATTGCTAACTATTCAAAAATAGTTTCCTCAGCACTGTCTATGACATGCAAAAATTGTTTTCATGGCAGAATGAGCATTTATTGTGCATATGTGTGGCAATTTATAAAATTTAAATTTAATTAAAATGCATGTTCTCACTTTCTTAGTCACCTCATATTTTAAAAAGCAAGAGCAAACATTGCCCCCCCCATTGTTTAAGAGTGTGTGTGGTTGCATATAAATTTCATGAAGAACAAGAAATTTGGCATAAACATATGGCATTTCCATATACTAGTTCTTGTCCATTTTATGCAGTATTTTTGTTGATTTTGAGGGTTTTAGTAAAGCCCCCAAATTTTCGTATATGTAATATTTTAACTACTTCTTTAACAAAGCGTGCAATGTTTCTGTAATCGATGACACTTAAAAATCAGAAGGAGTTTTGCAGCACAGTGTGGGGTGGGGGTGCAGTGACCTAAAAATCTACTGTTTTTTTTTCTTAAGCATTGGCAGTTATGGTTTCACTATGCAGAAAAAGATCTATGTGAATGATAAATTTCTTCCCCAGATACTTATGATTTTCCAAAAGTTAAAGGGATGTGTTAAAATTTATTAGGTACCCTCATAAGAGGGCTTAGAAAAAAGATAAAAATAGCTTTTTTTTATGAATATTGACCAAATAAACATTAGAATTTTTTTTTTCACAAAGTTTGGTTGCTGCAACAAAAACAGGAGACTTGTACGCACTAATTTTTTTTTTGTCAAAAATGAAAAATGCTGTATAAGTTCAAATTGCTCGAACAGACATTTTGCTAAACATGTGCAAATTAGTATCACAATAAAATAAACGATACCCCTACCTATAGAATCCCGATGGCTCATCCTCATTAAAAAATTTCCTGATGGTGAGACGTCACGTGAATTGAAAACTTATTTAATTCAAAGCCAATACCCTCCTAATCTACCCCTAAAGAAGTATTGAAACAAATGCTTAGCAAACAAGACTATCCCAACCCCTCCTTCCTAGACCTATTCCACGTACATTACATTAGTTAGCACTATAATACTAGTTTACAATTACAAAGCGTTAAAATAATTTTAACGCTTTTTTTTAAAGATTTTGTTTTTTACTTTTTTTTTTTAATTTTAACACTTTTATTGCAAAGCATTAAAATAATTTAACACTTTGCAGCTCTTGATCTCAAAGACTACAACAGTCTTGTGACTATTATCTCTATTCTAAAAAAAAAAAGTAACTGCCACTGTTTTAGAAATTTGGTGACACTCTTGCTTTCCTAGCTCACAGCGCAAAACGTATTGAACACAAAAATATGAAATTTACATCGTTTGTAGATAATTTTTTGGAGAACATGCTGAAATAAACAGTTTCTCAATTCTGGCAATACTTCAAGAGCGTATTTCATACTTAAGGTAAGCAAAAAGTGCTATGAGGTCACTTTCCGGACACACTAACAGCAACAGAACCGCGAAACTTTGTAGGCATGTAGTGCCATGACCAAATTTTTGCACCTCGTTGCCCCCTTTTTTTGAATTCCAATTTATTTTACGAGAAATTAAATTTCTAAATTTCACAAAATTCTCTATTTTGCGATGGGATCCATTTAAAAAAAATATATATAGCAAACTATAAATCATAACGCATTGCAATTTTTACAGCATAGACTTACAAAAAAAAAATTTAAGAAAAAGTAATTTTCTGATTTTTAAGCATTTTTTAAAGATGCAAAGGAAAGAAACGAACGGCTTGTCTGTCTTCACGATAACCACAGAGGAAAGTTCTGGTCCCGTGACCTGCTGCCATGGTGACACAGAGAATTTGTTATGCATATGTTTTGTTGGTAAAGCTATCCCTCAGTTGTTCAAGGTGGATATCAAGTTATTTTGTTTCCTATACTTTCAGTGGAAAACTTTCTGTACACATTTTCTTCACAATTACTGCGTTCCCAAGGATGAGAATTTGAACATCGATTAAAATAGCTTCATTTTATAACTTAGAATACTTAATATTTTCTAAAACATAACCATAATTTTATGCAGTCCAACATTTGTTGTCTACTGACATCAAAGTACAGGCTGCACCATCTTTTTTTTTTGGTTCCAACACCACCAAAGGAAAAGTTATTGATTTTTAATATAATTATGGTTATGTTTTAGAAAATATTAAGTATTATAAGTTATAATATGAAGTTAGTTATTTTAATCGATGTTCAAATTTTCATCCTTGGGAGCACACTGATTGTGAAGGAAATGTGTACAAAAGTTTTTCCATTAGAAGAAGTATAGGAAGCAAAATTACTTGATGTCCACCTTAACGGTTTACGGAAATGCTTTTTGGACCGCTTTTGTTTTCCTTAGTGGTAAATTTAAGTGCTTTGTTCAAACGACAAAAGTCCGACCTTCCAAAAATTAACGACAGTAAAAAAACTGTAAAACTTCGGAATAACAAGCCTTATTTGCTTAGTTGGACATGCAATAAAAATTGAAATTTATATGAATTTTCCAGTTTTTATTTCATGTGATATACTTGGAGATCGGGCTGCAGGGCCTGAGTGCTACTCTGGAAATGAGCGTAGCGAGCCTAGAGGCGCAGCCCGTAGTATATATTAAGATAATATAACGTAGTTTGTCACAAATATTTATTTTTTCAAGTCTACCATGGTTTCGCTGGGTATTGACCTAGCTTCATCAGGACAAATGGCACGTAAATATTCAAATTGTATATGATATCATAAATGGTGTTTACAGTCACAGGTTTTGGTTAGTTGCTTCCACACACTTGATTGAAATGGGGTGAATGCCATGTCATTAACAAGTTGCAAAGACTTCTGATAAATATGGAAAGCTTCCAAAATATCAAGTTTGATAGTTGAATCTGGCTTGTCAATTAGTTTTGCTTCTTCAAAGAGAAATTTATGGTCCTTTTCATAACAGTGTTTAGCCATCAACGACTTCTTTATGTCAGAGTTCGGAATTTAGGTCTTGTGTTCCTTCAACCGAAAATGCAAGGGTTAGTCCTATATACAACGCTCCACATTCCCATGGAATTTGATAAAATCCCCACAAGCTTTTGTCTTCAACATAGTCCTTTGATCCTAAAAAGTTTATTTTGTTTATCGGTTTAAAAATCACTTTAAAATTTAAGGTTTTGAGAATTTTTGAAATTTTGAAGGAAATGTCACAGGAAAATGCAGAAACAGCAAAATTCTCTCTCAATGGGCGCATCACAGGGGTTAACGTGGAGACAGGCTTCGGTTTCCGGAATTTTGTTAGAACCTTGTCTATAATGGACTGTTGTAAACTACAAATAATTTAATGTTTTGTAAACTAGTGTTATAGAGCTAACTAATGTAATGTACGTGAAACAGGTCTAGGGAGGAGGGGTTGGGATAGTCTTATTTGCTGAGCATTTATTTTAATACTTCTTTAGAGATAAATTAGAGACGTATTAGCTTTGAATTAAATAAGTTTTCAATTCATGTGACATCTCGCAATTAGGAAATTTCTTAATGGAGTGGACATGCCAGAAATGTCAAAAGATGAGCTACGGCGAGTCTGTAGGTAGGCTTATAATTTCTTTCATTGTTTTATTCTATTCTTTTTTTTAATTTTTCAGTACTACATACTAAAAATATATTCTTTTCACCCTTGGTTGTGTTTTCAGTTTCTCACCGAGATATGTTGTACCCTATTATTAAAAAAAAATCTTTTTTTGCAATTTTTTTTTTCAAAACTTCTTTGATGATCATGGCAAAGTTTTCTCTTTATATTGTAATTTGTGAATAATAATTTAAACCTGTTTTTCCACTCATTCAAACTTGTTTCAGTTTAAAATAATTGTGTATAATAGCAAAACAATGAATTTCACTGTCCTACAAAGTTGTGGTCACAGGTCTGTTTTTCATTGATACTTACTATAGTTAATATGGTTGTGCCTATTTGTAGCAAGGTCCAAGGAACCCGATGAAAGTTTTGTTAAAAAAACCCAACCCCTACTGATTAAATGTTGTAGCAGTATTATTATATACACTGTTGAGTTACATAATTTTGACCAGAGTTGTATAAAAATAAAATGTATCTGCATACACAACCATTAAAACAGAAAACTTGCTGCAAACCCGCGAATCATGATAACAATAGAAAAAGATAATTTAAAGAAAAATTAATATAACAATAAATAAGTATTAGAACATTACAGATTCCAGAGAGGACAAAAATACATTACAACTGAATGCGTAGAAATGTGTGTAAAATGGACCTTAAGGCCAAAAGTTTAAAATATTGAACTATGAACCTCATAAAAACAAGATACTAATTAAAGAAAGTTTTTATGCCTAGAAAAGCAGTTCCGTTAATGAACCTTCAAAAATTATAAATAGCATTTTCAAGAACTTAATTCAAAAATAGTAGACTTATAAAATACGTGACGATTATGGGCAAAACACGTAACAATATTAACAAAGAAAGGTGGCTTGATCACGCTAGTTACGTTAACTAAAACTTTTACAAAAAAGTTCGTAAGTTGGAAGCTTTCGACCTTATCTTAGGTCTTCATCACGCCAATGGAGGACTAAGATTGTTGCCAGATTCTACATTTGAATTTTTCCTATTTTTGTTGCCAAAACTTAGAATCGATCTCCAGATTAACGGAATGTAGAGAGGAGATTCGGAGTTGCAAGTCATTGAGTTGAAAATAATTTCTATGCTTTCACGGTAACGGAGGGCAAAACGATTGTCAAACGAAGCAATTCGTTTTGCTTCGTTCCAGTGGGGAACTGCAGATGTGTCTTCCATTGTCAAAATAGACAAGGCAGTGTTGGGATTGCCTTTCGAAACATCTTTTCTGTGTTCTAAAATTCTATGGCTTATGCTCCTGTATGTGCTTCCAATGTATAAGTTATCCCCAGTAGAAGAAGAGATAGGAATGCAGTAAACTCCTGGGAGGTTCAGGCTTTCAACTTTGTCCCTATCCCTTTGTAGAAGTTTCAAGATGTTTGGGGTAGATTTAATGGCAAGATGGGTTTTAGAAGTTTTGGTTACCATCTTGCCATTAAATCTACCCCAAACATCTTGAAACTTCTACAAAGGGATAGGGACAAAGTTGAAAGCCTGAACCTCCCAGGAGTTTACTGCATTCCTATCTCTTCTTCTACTGGGGATAACTTATACATTGGAAGCACATACAGGAGCATAAGCCATAGAATTTTAGAACACAGAAAAGATGTTTCGAAAGGCAATCCCAACACTGCCTTGTCTATTTTGACAATGGAAGACACATCTGCAGTTCCCCACTGGAACGAAGCAAAACGAATTGCTTCGTTTGACAATCGTTTTGCCCTCCGTTACCGTGAAAGCATAGAAATTATTTTCAACTCAATGACTTGCAACTCCGAATCTCCTCTCTACATTCCGTTAATCTGGAGATCAATTCTAAGTTTTGGCAACAAAAATAGGAAAAATTCAAATGTAGAATCTGGCAACAATCTTAGTCCTCCATTGGCGTGATGAAGACCTAAGATAAGGTCGAAAGCTTCCAACTTACGAACTTTTTGTAAAAGTTTTAGTTAACGTAACTAGCGTGATCAAGCCACCTTTCTTTGTTATAAAATACAAAAGGAAAATATTTTAATTTTATAACTGGCAACTGCAAGAGAAACCTGGCAATAAAATTTAAATTCTTTTCTGTGTAAACGGAACTTTTGTTGCAGTTCCTATACATTGAGAGCAGGCCTTGATAAAATCAAAAGGCCAGTAACGTCTGTAAAAACAAAAGAACTCACTATCAGAAGATGTGAAAAATAGAACATTCTCATGTTAAGATAGAATTAAATATATTAATCTGAGTAAAGCCTTGAGTAAGTGTTTTAATTGCTATAAATAAAATTTTTATCTTTTTAATCTGCAAAATTTGCTAATAATTTGGAAACTATCCGAGTACAGCGTACGCGTGTATGTCTATATTCTACGACTCTGATTGTGACCACCGGCTAACATCCAGAGTAACTGCCGTTTCCAGCATGAACAGCAGCTAGATAGGCTGGGGGTGACTATAAGGTGCTGGAAGGTGTTTACAGGTATGTGGAGCCATGCCGACTGCAGTGCACCTTGACAGCTGTTGAAGGGTGTGTGGTTGAGGATCCATTGAGCGAACAACATGATCAAGGTGGTCCCACAGATGCTCAATTGGGCTTAAGTCTGGGGAATTAGGGGGCCAGGGTAGTACTTTGAAGTATTCATCTTGCTCTTCCAACCACTGTCGAACAGTTCTAGCTGTGTGACATCTCACATTGTCGTGCTGAAAGATCCCATACGCCCCAGGGAAGACAATCAGCATGTATGGGTGTACGTGGTCTACAAAGATGGATTCATAATGAATTCAGTCCATAGTGCCTTCCACAGGTATGAGTGGACCCAGGGAATGCCTGAAAAGATTCCCCAGACCATAATGCTGCCCCCCCACTACCTTGTGTTCTTCCAGCAATGGTTGAAGGGTGTTTGTTCTCCAATGTTTCTCGCCCCCATACGCCAACGTCCATTGGTTCGATGAAGCAGAAAACGTGTCTCATAGGAGGAAACAATCCTTTGCCAATCAACGGAGGTCCAATTCCGATACTGACGTGCAAATGTATGCCTTTTCTGCTGATGTATGTACCTTAGTTTAAGTTAGCATAAGTGTAGTGACCATCCATCTGCATTGGTGCTCCATACCAGCAGGATTCGCTGAACTGTCATTTTAGGCACACTTCTAGTAGCCCCCTGGTTCATTCGGCCAGTGAGTTGCTCCACTGTAGCGTGTCGATCGGCCCTTACGCACTTTTAAAGCTGATGTTCACCTCTCACATCAATGGCACGTGGTGCTCTGCAGTTTCCACTTCGCTTATTCGCAATGGTGCCATTTCTTTAATCACAATACACTTTAACCACCACAGCACGCGAACTGTTCACAAACTGTGCTGTTTCAGAAACACTGCCACACTTGGCCTGAAAGCTGATAATCATCCCTTTTTGCAAATTTGATAAATCGCACCTTTTATCCATGACAGCAATGAGTGATATGTTTTCAGAATGCCTACAGCACACCTTATATACCCTCCAAGCCAGCTCACAACACGCGCCTTCTTTCATTGGCTGTGTGCTGTTGACATCAAAAGTAGGAGGTGGTCACATTAATGTGACTCGACTGTGTAGAACAAGAGCACATAATATGTATAGAGTTCGTATAGACGGGAAACCTCTCCTTAGACTCTTAATATCCATAAATATAAAAGCATTGCTTTTTCTTTGCAACACATGGTATCATTAATTTTTAATTTTTCTATGTAATCTTTTTTCTGCTACGTTAGAAGTATACATGTTGTGTTTACAATGTCAAAAATATTCCTATGATGTTCATTGAAGCTTTTGCAGATGAAGCCGATAATGTCCATCCTGTGCAGCGTTCAAATTACCCGGTGGTCCACTGGCCATTGGCCAGTAAAGATTCCATCGGGCCAGTGAAATATTTGTTACTGGCCTGAGTGGCCAGTAACATATATATTCCTTTGTTTTGGAATTTACAAGTTTATAAAGAGCTGAACCAGATTTCAAATAATCAAGTTTGGCCATGGCAGTGTTTTCAGGTTTTTTGAAATTCAGTTATTTACTTCTCAAAACCGAATAATTCGAATTTCAACTATACTTCAATTTTATGAAAATTTTAGACTGTAGCAAGCCAAGGTCCGAATCAAAATATTTCGTAATATTTGTACTACAAATTTTAATTTGAAATTAACTATATATTACTATTCAGTGTATTGTTCTTGATACAAATATCATATGTGCATTAAATGTATTAGTGCCATTTCTGGACCAGTAAAAATGAGTGGACCACCACATTTTGGTATAAATTGGCTCGGCTGAAAAGTGAATTTTTTTTTTTTTTTTTGCTGCTGTTTTCTAATTTCTACAACTGCATACTGTGCTTTGTGTTTTATTAATGTATTATTTGCATTCATACATGTATGCATTCTATTGCTCTAAATTTGTGATATACAGCTCCAATGAAATTATACATTATTATTTGCATATTCTGTAAATGTATACACAAGGTTTCTCTTTCGCGGACCAGTGGATATTTTGGGAGACCAGTGATTTGCAAATTTGAGGGCTGTAAAAAATTTTCAAATTCTGACACTTGTAGTTGCATCCTCATCAATGTTAGTATACAAAATGTTCTGTTGGACTTGATGAACAATCTTAGCATCTTCTAAGAGCAGACTCATCGTCAGTGCAATGGGCATAGAATATTGCGTCGTCGTTTGGTTCTGCACAATTTTGCCCTACATTTGAACGAGTTCAGGATCTGCATCCTTAACAGTCATCTCTGCATGTTCAGAAGTATGTGTCCCTTTCACTGTTCTGGCCATCCTTTAACTACTTCATTCTTGCCACAACCCAATGAAAAACCCCTTATGTGGAAGGCAATTACAAATTTTAGAAGTCTGCTTTTGCTTGCTTTTTTTTTTTTTCACGTTCCTCAGGTCAGTGGCTTAACCATGTTTCAAAATCGGGAGGGGGGGTTCCAATCACACATACCCAGTGATCGGACCCCACAGAGATTTATGTATACATGTATACAGTGTGCATAGAAAAGTCCCTTTAGCCTGGAATAACTTGCGAACGGAAAGAGGTACAGTTATGCAAGTGAGATAACGGTATAGTAAAGCGACTACGCCCGATTGAACGCAACCAATAGCAGCGCCCCTAGTGGAGAAATGCGGAAGTTAGCCATTGCAAATCGAAAACGAAAAGAGATAGAGCAAAATTTCTAATTACAAAGTTGTAGAGCATCAATTAATTAGTACAAAACGACATTTGTTTCACACGGATAAGATAAATTGTCGCCTGAACACCCTACAATGTTCGAAATCAATGCCTTACGATTCGAATCTGCATATTCACATTTCGCAAATGTAGCCGTATGCAAATGCAGATTGTGACGTTGTACTGTACCTACGATATAACCAGTAGCAGGATATACCCTGATCAGAAGTTTAGGTCTACGTATGCTGTGTGAGAATGATGAGCTTGGATTTCTGGGATTACGTAAAAAATCAGGTGTCTGCAACAGCACCTACAAGTCTGCTGGAACTACGTCGTCGTGTTACAGATGCTTGCAATAGTGTGACACCTTCCATGCTGAGGAATGTGCATGCAGAGTTACTTTCACGAATACAACTGTGTATCGTGGGCCATGGCGAACTCTTCGAACATACTCGACTAACTTTTTATCACTGTGTGCCAGTTTGCCTTTTTTGTTTTTGTTTTGTCTGACGTCATCAAACTGTATTGGCATAAGTACGCATTTATACAGTAAATTGTGTATATTTGCTCATACCTATGCCTGTTTCCTTCTAACGTTCACACAAAAGGTTGCGCATCGATTTCGGACATTTTAGGGTATTCAGGTGACAATTTATCTTATCCGTGTAAAACAAATGTCATTTTGTATTTATTAATTGATGCTCTACAACTTTGTAATTAGAAATTTAGCTCTGTCTCTTTTCATTTTCAATTTGCAATGGCTAACTTCCGCATTTCGGCACTAGGGCGCTGTTATCGATTGCATTCGATCAGGAGTAGTCGCTTTACTATACTGTTATCTCACTTGCATGACTGTACCTCTCCCCGTTCACAAGTTATTCCAGGCTATAATAATATATACATACTGTATGAGATAGTTTGGGACCCCCCCCCCATACACACAGGAGGAAAGCAGTTGCTGTGCATGATACAGGCGCCTGTTGGCGAATTGTGGAACTTAGCAAACACAACTGTAAAACTGTTATAGATAGAAATGTAAATCACAAAGTTGTAGACCTGCTTTGCTTATTAGGAATCGATATCGCTGTTTTATTAAGTACACATAATACACTTGTTTGCATTCCATGAAAAGTTACAATCTTACATCATTAAATTTAGTTGGTTCATATCATAAAAAAGTGTGTATTATATTCCCAAGCAATGGGGGGTCCTTTACATTCAGGATCCCCGACTGAAAATCCGGAGGGGTCCTGACCCCCCAGTGGCACGCCTATGCCACAGGTTACCCCTTTTCTTTGCCTTTTTGGGCAACACAGTAAAGAATCTTCAACACTTCTTAAAACCAGGAATTTCGATTTTGTTATGAATAAATAATTCTATCATGAAGTTTTCTACTTAAAAATCAAAGAGATGGCAGTTCTTTCACTGTAACTGTAAGTTCACTATAAACACCTTCCCTACAAACAGACACAACTTGTAGTTGTTTCTTTTTAGTTCAGAGCATGTAAATAACATTTCATCTGTTGTTATATTCATTAACTCATTGTAGATAAGGTAATCCTGCATGGAGAGTAATTGATTGGTGAGCTTTGCTACAAGGTAGCTGCGATTGGCACCTTTTTAGGTATCCATGTTGGGTTTAACTAGTCATAATGATGCATCCGAAACTTTGTCAAGGCATTGTGTGTTTAGGCTTGTTCCCAATGCTTTTTGTAAGAATTCCACATTCTTCAGTATTGAGGAAAGCTGTCTGTGCTTTACAGCCAACTTCCTGGAATAACCCTAACATCAATGTATGAAAGGACTCTAATCACTCCTTTGCATAAGAGCAAATAGTGTTTGCCAATCTGTTGTAGTTTAGGACTACCAATATCTATTAGTTGACAGTTATGAGTGGGAAAATAGATTAAATATAATTTGATATTTAGACATTTTAAAGTGAAAGGAAAACATCAACCATAATAAAAATGGGTTTGACACACAAAAAAAAAATGCTTAAAGAAAGTGTCCATAATCTGCAAAAATACTTTATAATTGGTGAATTATGTGTTTAAAAAGTTACAAATTTAGGCTCTGCAGATAATGCTGCACTTTAAAAGACAACAAAGTTTTAGCAGCACTTTGATTTAAAAAATCTTTGTTGTGATTAACAAGAAGGGTTGTATATTTTTTATTTGGAAAATTGCTGAAAATTCCTCAACAACAGAAAAATGTAATGCAATGCAAAGATAGAGATCTGCAAACAGTTTGACTTAATAGTAAAGGAATTTACCCTGATGCATTAGAGGAATATTTTGCTGAGATATCAATAGTCGAATTTCTGGACATATGCCAGCTTAGCTGCAGTGAACATGTGTAGTGTTAACGTCAGCGAATAATGCATGTGGGGGACATCTGCAAGTCCATTTAAAAAAAGACAACCGGCATGTTGTCTGTTCAAACATTAGAGGCATTCGATGTGATTCTGAGACAGACAATGTGCTACATTAAGTACATTATCACAAACAGGACACAACATTTGTACAATGAAAACAACACCCAGCCTTCCAAATTTACATAACACATTGAATATATTCATACTGAATTTGCATACACAGAGTGCATGGGTTTTCCCTATTTGCTACCATGTATGTTTCAATCATATTGCTGGTCCCACGCAATCGAACAACAGATAGTGAATCACACTAATGTGCATATCTCAGCGAAATATTCCTCTAAAGTATTGGGGTGAATTTCTTTACCACTAATTCAGCACGGCATGCTTTGTACTAACAAACTTTGATTTCCGTCGAAGGCAACGAAAAACCGTCACTTTCTTATTTCTTTCAGTGTCTCTTTGTGAAACACCCTGTATACATAACTCATGATAATTACAAGATTCTTCTAGTCTGATGTTATGTATTTTAATCAGAAACTGAGATAGTTTAAAATTTTACATATGTGTAATTTTTTAGTTCTTGTTTTGTTTTCAAATTCTTTTCCTTATTGCTGCTCCTTGGTATCTCTCTTTTGTCAGCATGACTGCAAATGATGAAGCCACGCAGTTGGAGCAAGCGTATATGAAGGAGATGTTTCTTCGTACCTTGACGTCACTCTCAGGACGGCGTGCAAAGTTCAACTTGCATGCCAACACCGAGACCAGAGCCACATACAAGGCTTGTAATGAAAATATTGAGTTCCTCTATGTCACTGATCTTCAGTCACCCATGGAAGGAGTGATACCTCATGCATTACTCAGGTCTTCTGATGTGATAGCCTTCTCATTTAAGTTGAGATAAAGAACTGAAGTAGACAGTTCAACACTGCATTGAACTCTGATGTAAATATTCAGATACTATGTAAAACTTGCAGAAAACAAGTCCGTTTTTCCCTCCCATTATTGCTTTGTGTTTTGAATTATTACATGAGGTAAAGTAATAAAACATCTGTGATAATAATAATAATGATATAGGAACTCTCTTTTTTTAGTTATATAACATTTTGTAAGTACAGTAATTATAGTTAAAAATACTTCCGAAATTTCAGTCACAAACGAAAGAATACATTCTTTTTAATTTATAGGAGAATGCCAGGATTAACTGTCATTCTTCTAATCAGCTCCTCAGAAAGCTTAAATTGTAATCTTCTGTAGTGGATTTGAATCTCCATTTCTTGATTTCTTATTATAGGGCATGTTATATTATAACCAAGAACAATGCATTTTCAAATACATGAATCTGAATGATTATTTATCTATCGTGATGGTTTTCAATGGAATTTATAATATTTTTAAGAAACTTTTAAACTAGATTATTACTTAATTACAGGCCATCTTTCAAAGATGAGCCATCCACCTTTTATCCTTTCTTCATAACCACAGTTCTTACCATGTAAATGGTAACTACTAACCATGCAGAGTAACTCTTCAGAATCAACCCTTGTGATAATTTTTTTGACAATGCAAGGATCAAATTATTATTATTATTATTATTATTATTATTATTATTTTGTTCCATTTAGTCCAAAACTAACTATACTTGTGTCACACAGTTAACACGGACTTCATTTAATTAATTTTAAAAACTCTGGGAAATTACTAGATTTTAAAGTCATTACTCTTTGGAAAACGATGCAAGGGTTGATCCCTTATGTTTTCATACCTGCCAACATTGGCAAGAACCTTGTCAGTAGTAACTAGTATTATTGCACGGCATGCATAGACGCAGGAGAGTGTTTACTTTGCACGAGGGGCGATTACGAAAAAGATCTTTCCTCTGTCTGACTTCCGGTTTTGGAATTTTCCCTCTATTTCCAAGCTGAAATATAAATACTTATGCAGTAAAATGCTATTTAACAATAATACTGGATAGATGTAATATCGCGAGAAAAAAAAATTACGGCTACAGAAAAAATCTACTCCGACTCTCCGTTTTCAAAAGTTTCGCAAAGATGGAATTGCATCCTCCGAGCACCCTCTCCTGTCACCCCCCTACCCCCTTACCCAATTTCTGTTCACTTGGGCGTCGATCGCACAAATGACAAAAATAATACTGAAAAAGGCGGAATTCCTTGAATTCGCGGAAGAATATTATGCCTGAAGATTATGAGGAAATTTTTTTAGGCGTCTAACTTCCGTTTTCACAAATTGTTGTCTACAGTTTCAAGCTGAAATACAAACATTTATTCAATAAAATGATTTTTAACAAGAATATTGGACACAAAGGCAACATCGGGAGAGAAAAAATTACGGTTACGGCAAGAATGTTTATTCCGTTTAACTACCATTTTTGAAAGTTTTGAAACACAAAAAACTATCCCCAGGCGGAAAACGACCCCCCCCCCCCCCCAATTCTGTTCAGTTTTGCCTCGATCTTGAGAATGATCTAAATAATGACAAAAAAGCAGAATTCCGCGAATCCGCTTAAGAATCTCGTGTATATCATACAATTATAGCAAAAGAAAAAAAGGAACATTCGTTGAATCTGTAGTTTTGACAGTGAGCTCCGTAGTCAGACAACTAAATCCATAGAAACATTTCGTAGTAGTAGGCAAGTAGGTGTTTTTCTGTAAAAAAAAAGAAAATGAATGCAACCCTCACACACATTTTCCTCATCATTTGTGAAATATAATGACATGAAGTTGTAAGTAAGCATTAGTTATGGTTCAACACTGAGTAATTTTAATGGCCCCTCAAAGATGTCCTCAAACCTTTTCTTAAGATACTTTACTGTGCTTTAAAAAAAAAAAAACTTATTGAATGTCCTCATCGCTTGTCTCTGATGATTGGCATTTCCCCTAACAAATGCACATCGATGAGCCATTTCATTATGTCCACCTACCTAATAATCTGTAGGACCCCCCTTTAGCCCGCAAAACAGCGGCCACTCAGCGAGATGGCAATAGGTATCCTGGGATATCTGGCACCATAAAGTCAACAGCAGGTTCTCCAGTTCTCGACCCCTGCTCCAAGTTGAACCACAAATGTTCGATTGGACTCGTGCTAGGTGAATTTGGAGGCCAGGGTATTAGCAGAAAGTCGCCCACATGTTCCCTGAACCACTCCTTGACGATTCTGTCAGTGTGGCATGGTGCATTATCCTGTTGGTAATGACCATTACCAGCAGGGAACACAGTTGCCATGAATGGGTGAACTTGGTCTGCAGCGATGTTCAGATACCTGACAGCTGTCAGTGATTGGGATAATGGGGCCTAAAGTTTCTCAAGAAAACATCGCCCACAGCATGATATCATTACTGGCCTGTTTCTGCCCAACAGTGCATCCAGGTGCCATAGCCTCCATTGTAATCAGCATATCCATGCTTGGCCCTTCTATCTTGATTCATCAGACCAGGCCACTTCCAATCATCCATGGTACAATCTCGATGATCTTCGACCATTTCATGTGTTGTTGGCAATGACGTGCAGTAAGTATGGGGACCCAGCTGGGTCTTTGGCTACGCCAGGGCATTAGCAGAAAGTCGCCCACATGTTCCCTGAACCACTCCTTGACGATTCTGTCAGTGTGGCATGGTGCATTATCCTGTTGGTAATGGCCATTACCAGCAGGGAACACAACACAGTGACGCAGGCCCACGCGCAGAAGGCTGCGATGAACTGTGTGCTGTGTTACATTGCATTGATCACCACTGTTGTAGCTGCGGGTGATTTGTTGCACTGTGGCCCTGCCGTCACTGTGAACAATGTGTGACAGTCTCTGGTCCCCTCTGGCATCAATGAGCTCTGGATGACGGTTCGTCGTTTGGCCATCTGTGCACCACTTTTGATACGTATTCACTACAGCGGCACGTGAACAAGCCATACCATTTCCGAGATTGTAGTTTGTATTCGCCGTCTCATCATAATTTGTCCTTTATCAAACTCCAATAAATAGACAGCTTTTCCCATTCTGACTCCTAACACTACTAACCAACAGCCAGTACTCGGGTTGTTTATTTACTGCTCTGTGAACTTCACCTGTGCCAGCGTTTGGTCTCCTGGCACGCTCATTTCATTAGACTGGGAGGGGTCATAATGTAATGGATCATCAGTGTATATCATCAAAAATAGATGGTTAGTGAACATATTTTTTAATAAAATATTTAAAAGTGGAGCCATAATGTGTTCCTACTAAACTGAATTTGGCTACTAGAATATTCAAAGCAGTCAGAATTGTACTGAATTGCATGTGGTTTACTGGTCTTCATGTAACATCCCCTCAGAAAACTTGAAAATGACATCACTCCGGAGTGGGAAACGAACCTGCATCTTCCAATTTCTGTTTGAGAGTTTTCTGAGGGAATGCTACATGAAGACTAGTAAACCACATGCAATTCAGTACATGATTCTGATTGCTTTGAATATTCTAGTAGGTTTCCATGTATTTCTGAGGAATATTTCTTCCTTAATGAATTTGGCTACCTCAGTTTCAATAATTGATAATTCAATTATAAACAAATTTTCTCTTTGAAATAGTTCTATAATCAAGCAACAAAATACAGCGTTTCCAGAAAATTTGCTGATTTTAGTTGTCAAAAAATAGCCTTTGAATTTGCTTTGCAGCATTAGGATTATTTTTATTAAAATTGTGTTCCACATGCATAATTACCCTTTTCAGATTTTGCACCAGTCTTAAATGGTGCTTACTCCCTAACCACCTAACCAGTGTACTTTCACTGAAATGTTTTAGATCATTTGCAGTAATGTCAGCCATTTCAGATATAGAAATTGGGGAAGAAATATTCCTCAGAAATGCACGGAAACATACTAGAACATCCAGTAAGTTCAAGTACTCTCCTTTGCTTTGTGAAATCAAAGCAAAAACCATAATACTTTTTAAGAGATGTAGTTCAACTGCTGTACACATTTGCATCAGATGCTTCAAGTTGAACCTTATGTGCAATAAATACACTGCAGTCAGATTACATCATGGTTTAGTTCTTTAATCTTTGTTACCACTCTTGATTTGTTTCCCATCATTACTGTGGTGCAATCAAACTTAGCAAAAACTATATGCAAATTGATAATAAACAAGGATTTCGTGCCACATAGACTACTCAGTATAAGAAACTTGCTGTTAATGCACGATGTACAAACTTGCTGAATGGTCCCAGTTCTATGCAAAACTTTAATAACTAAAAACACACACACACGAAAAAAAAAAAAGATCGGGACCGTGTTGAATTGTTGGACAAATGTGGCATCTATTCCATTTCTATGAAATCTGTCGATCCTCAAGACAAGGACCTCATATATATCGGCTCAACCCTACGGAGACTGCAAACAAGAATTAAGGAACACCAATATAGTGTAAAAAATGGCTCTTCATTGACTGCTTTAGCCAGGTTTTCTTCAGCTGGTACACATTACCCATCTTGGACAGACGTCTCCATTCTTTCTACCTCTACTACGAGAGAAACAGTGCTCTTTACAGAGAGTCTGCACATTTTGCACCGAGTGGACACTTGTTGCAACGATGAAGTACCCAGCTATATTTCCCAGGCCTAGAAAACTTTACTGTCCTCGATTCCTGTTTCTACCTCTTACATAGCAGACTCTGCCCATCATTAATAGAACTCTATAGGTCTCTATTTGCTCACATTACGTTAGAGCAAGTGAACTTTCTTGTATTTCTTTCCTCAGTGTGAACGATTGGCAACGGCACCGATACATAAATGTGTTTTCTGGAACTCCAACTTGTCTTTCATCTGATAATGTGCTCGTAGCGAGCACGAAAGTACTCGTGTCGTTTGAAACCATGTAAATAGATTTTAACTTGTGTGTGTGTTTTTAGTTATTAAAGTTTTGCATAGAACTGGAACCTTCAGCAAGTTTGTACATCGTGCGTTAACAGCAAGTTTCTTACCCTGAGTATATGCAAATTGATTATTTTTTACTGACTGTGCACACAGTAATGGAATAGAGGGATCTGTTCAGAGAGCATTATTTATAGTTTGGTAAATACCATCTCTCAGCATTTGTATTTTCAGCGGCAGTCGAACTTCAGAATGATGTGATCAGAGTATTACGTATTTATAATGCATCTCACACAGACAATAGGTTTTGAAATGCTATCCAAACTACTATCGGCTAAAATACTAACAATTCACTGTTTTTTAAATCATTATTTAAGTCTGCATATATTTCATGTGCAATTCTCTTTCACTGGTGGTGTGAGGCAGTCTCATGTTACCATGGCCAACAGCCAAACCCCTCCCCTGCTCACTAAAAAAACCAAGAGACCTTTGATTCTCCCCAACAAACCCCCGTTTTCCCGCAAAAAGGTTAATAAAACCTGTTGTATTTAAAAGCGAAGCAATGAACAAGAAAAAGTTTAACTCACTTTCTCTCACACTCGTAAAAACATTTCCCTACGGTAAACTTTTCCTAAGCCTAAAGGGATAGATTTTGCTGAAACCTCCCCACAACACTTCTTTGTAGGTGATTAACTATGAGGAAGTTTTTAACAGCAGCCTAGCATTTCATTGCCACTTGCCCAGTGATAAACAGTGTTTTGGTCTTCAACACAATCATGCTTCAACCTTGGCCTCTTTTTCTTTTTATAATATAATTGATAGTGTAAGTTAAAAAACTAAGAAATGATTTGCAACGGTAACTATGTTCATAATCGACAGACTCCTCCAATGAAAATTTATCGTTATTTATTCTTGACTAAACGCACAACTAAGACGCTATTGAAAGTTGACTGAGTGATAATACTAAACATAAAACGAATGAGTTATTATTAACAACAATGACACCGTATTTTAAGGTTATTTCGTACTTTGGTTTCTATTTAGTCTGTTTTAAACAGTCTTACCATGATTAATATTCCTTTTAGAAGTTCACACAGCTTATTCCAGCAATAGTCCTTTTAGGTCGTCATAAACATGCACTCTTTTAGAGCAGTTTTTATAAGAACAACAACACAGCGTGTTCACACACAGCGAAGGGACACCATCATCTCTCCTTCTCAACAATTGTCCAGGGTCGTGATCCCATAATTCTTTGCAACGCACCACTGATTGCTCTGTTCTGCATCCTCACAACTGAAACTCGCTTACGTAAACAAACTTGCAGCAGGTGTTCGATGAAAAATAAAAAGAAACTAGCAAAGGACGCTAACATCCAACAAACCCCTCCTGCGTCCGCACTAGTTAATTCCAAGTTCCTTTCAGAATTTTGTAAATGCTGGATGTAGAAGTGGTTTTGTCATGAGGTCTGCAGAGTTGTCTTGCGGCACACAGTATTCCATGAGAGCGTTATTTGCTTTTGCTTCCTGTAATCCAAAATTTTCAACCATTTCTTGAATTTTGTTCCTTTGGCTTAAATGAAAACTTCCATCTTCATTTTTCTTCATTTCAATTCCTAAGTAGTACTGCACTTCACCTAAATTTGTGACTTCGTACCTTTTCTGCAATTCTTCTATTATACTTTTTATTTCTGCAACATTTTTAGCGCTGATCAAAATGTCGTCATACATACAGAATTAAATACACAGGATTTTCTTTTTCTGTCTTGAAAAATAGACAAGAATCAGCCTTGCTTTTAGTAAATCCAAGACTTTCCAACGTTTGTGTTATTCCACGCTTTTGCTGCTTGCTTTAAACCATATATAGATTTGTGCAATTTACAAACTTTGTGTTCTTTGCCTTTCACTTCAAAACCTTCTGGTTGCTTCATATATATTTCCTCATTTAATTTTGCATTCAAATATGCAGATTTAATATCAATATGGTGTACGTGCATTTGTTTATATGCCGCTGTAGTAAGAAAAGATCTTATTGTGGTGTGCTTGACCACTGGTGCAAAAGTTTCATCGTAGTCTAACCCATATTTTTGGTCATATCCTTTTGCTACTAATTTGGCCTTATACTTTGTTACTTGACGTTTATCATTATATTTTGTCTTGAAGATCAATTTGTTTGCTTCCTTTCCATTTGGTAACTCTGTTAGTGACCAAGTATTATTTGCTTTTAGAGACTTTATTTCTTCTTTCATTGCATTTTGTCATTTTGTTCTCTCTCTTTCTGGAAGATCTTGTATATCACTTAGAGATTTTGGATCTGAGTTAGAAATTTGGTTTGTTTTTGCTTTAAATCCAAGTCGTTCTGGTGGAACTCTTTTATTTGAACGCTCAGAAATTCTAGGTAAATTAATGTGTATTCCTGGTTCAGTTTCTTGCTCTTCTGAAATTTCTTCAGTGCTTTCTTCTTTGTTGAGCCTTCTGTATTTCATTTTCAATATCTGCATTTTCTGAATAATTCCGACTTCCTAATTGTACGAGATTAAAATCTCCTTGTTCTTCAGTTTCTTCTTTTTCTTTGCTAAATTGATTTTCAAAGAATTTTACCGATCTTGACACGCCTACGATTCTTCCTCCAACGTAAACTCGATATCCCTTTGATCTAAAATCATAACCGATGAATGTACCTTCAACTGCTTTGTCATCTAATTTCATTCTTTTCTGTTTATGAATGTAGTAGTAGACTTTGCATCCAAACACTTTTAAATGATTGATATTTGGTCTGACTCCATTCTACAACTCATACGGAGTTTTGTTACTTGCTTTAGTGACTAATCTATTTTGCAAATACGCTGTTGTTAGCACTGCTTCCCCCAATATGCTTTTGCTAAATTTGCATTAATTAGCATTGCTTTGCACATTTCAACTAACGATCGATTTTTTCTTTTGGCTACTCCATTTTGAGCTGGTGAATACACTATAGAAGTTTGAACAATACCTTCTTTTGTTAAATACTCTTCAACTTCTTTGCTGCATTATTCTAGGCCATTATCTGTTCTCAAAATTTTTACTTTTCTATTAAATTTATTTGTAGTAGAACTAACATTCTTTCAACTTTGCTAATACTTAATCTTTTCTACTTGTTACATATACTGTTGCATATCTACTGAAGTCATCTATGAAAGACAGGAAATATCTTTTTCTTTCAAAGCTTTCAACTTCAAAAGGCCTACATACATCTGAGTGTATTAGTTCTAACGGTTCTTTCGCTCTGCAAGATGCCTGTTTTGGGTATGGTTTCTCTGTAAGTTTCACTCTAATGCATGAATCACAATAAACACTATGCTTACAATTATTTATTTTCATACCTTTAGCTAAATTTTGATTTGCCATTTCTTTAATTGCTTCAATACTTCTGTGTCCTAGTCTGAGATGCCATTTATAAATGCAGTTTTCATTTTTACACATATTATTCCCCAATTGGGTTACGCAGTTTGTAACTTGTTTATCTTTAACAATGATGAGTTCAAATAAACCATCTGTGGCAATAGCATTTGCAACTATGGGTTGACCTTTGTTTATAATGCAAGTATTTTCTTCAAATAGTACTGTAAAGCCTTTACTAGCAAGCACTTTAACTGATAAGAGATTTCCAACTAGGTCTGGGATATACAAAACATTTGATAGACTAAGGGTGTGAATATTTCCTTGTAGAGTTTTCACTCGTACCTTACCTTCTCCAAAACCTTTTGACTTCAACATATGACCATTTGCTATGGTTACATTTTCATTTGATTTTTCTGTAATTCTGTAAAATAAATTTATGTTACTACACATATGGCTAGTTGCTCCTGAATCTACAATCCAAGACATTGAATTGTTTTGTGATACTAACACTCTTTGTGCATCATTCTTTGTTATATCAAGTTTTGCATCTTTGCTTGTAACGCTAGCACAAAAAATCATCCTTCACATTTTCATTTTTGCTACATATGTTCAACTTGTGTGGCAGGTTGTTATTACTTTGTACTTTACTGGTTTAAATCGGCTGCTTAGAAGTAAATTTTGTTTTACCTTTGTGAATATTACTATGCTTATTATTAACATTCAGATGCCGACACTCATTTCTAACATGATTTGACTTGTGACAATAAATACAATATCTTTTGGCTTTAAAATTAAATACAATAAAAGTCTTCTTGGCTTTAAACTGAAAATTGTGTTTCAGAGGGTGTAACTGACCCCTCTTTAATATGCATTCTTCTCTCATACTCGTCAATTAATTTAGATTTTACATAATCCAGTGATAGTTCCTCTTCATTTTTGCAAAGTTATCAATTTTAACCATATATTTTAACAAGAAAAAGTGAAAGGCATATATCACGTATTCTACAATGTAGCAATTACATGTAGCACTTACTTAAAAGAGGCTACAATACAGAATATACATTGAAGAGCAATTGAATTAGAGACAACTGGCGTTATGCAAATGTGGCGCTGTGGGTGGCCCTTTATACGGAAACAACATGACGTATGCAGTGAACCGACAATATAAGGAGTGATGCGACGGGAATCAGTAAGAAACAGACGCAGTATGGGTAAGATGGAGGATCTAAGCGCATTTGATTGTGAGCAAACTGGGGCCCGGCGAATGGGTCACTCCATCTCGGAAGTCGTGCAGGCACTGGGATTTTCACGAGCCACTGTGTCACGGGTGCACCGTGAGTACATTGAATCCGGTAAAACGATGCCTGCAAGGGCCAGCTGCCTTAGACAACAGCGTGTGGATGAGCGGGGTCATCGTCGGCTAGCTCGCATTGTAACAGCGGATAGACGGGCCACAGTGCAAGAAATCACTCGGCAATTTAACGCTGGTGCACAAAAGTGTGTAAGCAGCCACACCATCCAAAACCATCTCCTGGCTATGGGGTACAGAAGCCATCGTCCCACGAGGGTACTGCTGCTGACCACACATCACAATGTGCAAATATTAGCATGGGCGCAGGAACATCGCCACTGGACCCTAGACATGTGGAAAAATGTTGCCTGGACTGACGAGTCGAGATTCACGTTGGTATGTGCGGATGACAGGATACGAGTACGGCGCAAACCACATGAAGCAATGGATCCTTCTGGCCAGTAGGGTGTCATTCTTGTCTGGATACTGTTATCCTTCTTGCTGGTGGGGGTGGCATTCTTGTCTGGGGACTGTTTACGTGGACTGAAATGGGACCCCTGGTACGTGTGACATTGTCCCTCACAGGTCAACGTTACCGGGATATTCTGGACGACCATTTGCTCCCGTTTGTGCATCTTCAACATCCCACTGGGGACCTCATCCTGCAACAAGACAATGCACCGTGCCATCGCTCCCGAATTGTATCAGAATGGTTGGATGAACACTCCATCAGCGGGACCTCGCTTCCTTGGCCAGATAGGTCACCTGACCTCAATCCCATCAAGCACATCTGAGATGCCATCGAGAGAGATGTTTGAGGCTCTGACCTCCCTCCATCAAATCTTCGTGAACTGTGGGAGCTTGTTCAGGGGTCGTGGATCCGTATGGCTTCCCAACGCTTCCGGTGTCTTGTCGAGTCCATGGCGAGATGAATCGCCGCTGTCATCAGGGAGAAAGGTGGTGCTACACGTTACTAGACAGGTATCTCTAATTCAATTGCTCTTCAGTGTATTTCATACCATATTAATTAAAAAGGTTTTCTTCATTTTCATGAATAATCATTATTTTTTAAACATTTTGTAATTTGCAATACAGGGGTTACACTTTTTGTATGTCAAGACTCACAGGTAAAAACATTGACATATATTCATGAAAATGAAAACCTATTCAGTTATATATGGTATGAAATAATCTGTTTGGTACTTTGAGTACTAATTATTGGCCTCATCTGTCAGTAAATAATTTGTTCACTGGTGACTAACATTTTCACAGAAATGAAAAACAAAATCACTTGTTTGTTTTCATATAAGTGTTCACACAATGTTTCAAGATTGGAAACCCTACAAGGAACTTTCTGCACCATAAAAATCAAATGCAATATAAGTAGTGCATTCTTGGTGGCTGATCAATCAATGATAGGGGGCTAATCATCTGAAGAGTCCTCGACAAAGCATGGACATTATGTTTGTCGTGCTGCAGTGGTTCTGTCCCTTTCCTAGAACCAGTTGCTATTAATCAGTGGTGTACTCTTAACTATCTTCACCGCAGTGTCACCAAATGTCTCACTGTTTTTCCAATTCGTTGAAAAGAAATCACTTCTATTCTTTTACAAAGCTAGCAACTACTGTATATTCTGAGCCGGAAGAACAATGCCCAGGACTTACATTTCATTCAAACTTGAACTTTAAAAGCCGTATCTGAAGAATGTATGTTGTGCCTATAGAAATTTTGTGTTTATTATGAGCCATTCTAGATATTTTTCTAAACCTCAGACATGCATCCACATTTTTGAGACCGGTCAGACCTTTGTTGGGACATGCTACCAGTGGCATACCGGAAAAGCTCGGGGTCCCCCACAAATAATATCTGCAAGGCCCTTTTGCAAAAATCTTAATTTTGAATTACCAAATTTTTCCCCCCATATAATTAACTTGGTTTTATGGGTGTTTTAATAATTCAAATTCTTTGGAGCCTACAGGTATTATTTGTAAATCCAAAATTATTGTAGTTTATTGCATGTAACAAATGTCCGTGTTGAAATTAAAATGATTGCCCTAGTTTTAAAACTCAGGCTTCACGCGACAATGACACATAAACATAGAAAACGAGAGAAAACATACTGCGTCATGAATGGTAAAAGGTTCGTTTAGCGGTAGCTCTCGGTCGTTTTACGACCTTGATCACCCGTGCATGACCGAAAGCTACCGCTAAACAAACCTTTTACCATACGTGACTCAGTGTGTTTTCGCTCATATTCTATGTTTATGATTGCCCTAGTTTTATGCCAATAGAAAGTACTACAAAACAGTTGTGCCAAAGTTGATCATATGCAAGTTTTGTTCTTTCAGGGAACTATGTTCAGCTCCATTGAAATGCCTCACAATCACACACACAAAACACTTAACTGCAATGTGACAGTGTCTAATGGGGCCCAGGCCTCGTTGGCTCTGCTCACTTGAGCTGTGGTGGGCGGGTGAGACACACCTGCCTCCTGAAGATGACAGAGGCCTGTTGAAAGTACTAGAGGATTAGATGTGAGGGGCTGAATGGGTGTGACACTTGCAGTGGGAGTGGCAGAGGTTGTGAAACAGAAGGAGGAGTTTGATAATTACAGTTGACCAAGGTTTAATCACCTGTGAATGTAAGGTTATGTACATAGTTTTTACTTGAAATGTATGAATGAGTTGTATGTGTGATTTTTTATCGAATTGACAAGCATTATAGTAACATCTCATAAGGCTAAAGAAAAGAAAAAAAAAATACGATGTTTCACACCCGGAAATAAGAAGCGTAAGCAAGAAGTCTGTAAACCTTGGAAGCCCAGTTACATCACGATGAATGACGCGTTGGAAGTGTGTTGTCATCGGAGGTTACCATGATCTTTATGGTGAGTGAGTGGTTCTTTCTAATGGTTTTTTCATTTATGAATTGCACGTAAACTATGCGCACTTTGCAAGAGGTTAATACCTTAAAAGTGCAAATATAATAGTCTAATGACCTTTTTAACGATTTAAACAAAAATGCAGAACAAAAGTAACTATGCAAATAAATTAGTAACAATTAAGAGTTGTGACACAAAAAAGTGAAACTACTTAAATTATTTACTCCTGAATGTAAAAAACACTTAACAGAATGCACATAGTGAAATATTTTTTTCTTCACTTCGCTATAAGAAAATATGGCACAGGTCAGTTTCTTCTTCCCCATGAACAACACATTTTAGTTCATTATATTGTTAAGGATGCTTAGTTACATGCAAACAACTGTGATACATAGCACCCTATCTTCACTGGTATAGAAATTTCATTCATTGAACTGATATCTCTTGTCACTATGCAATACATGTACTGTATATAGGAACCAGGGTTGGTCATTTTTCCAGCAAAAAGGTATTTTTTCTGGGACAGTGGCAAAAACTGGTAAAAACCTGCAAAATGGAAAATACGTTGGACTAAACACAATAATACACTTTACATAGCAATGAATTATGGTCATATAAATAGAAATATTATTTTTTTATATATTACTCAGTATCATAATTATTAATTTCGTTAATGAAAAACATTTAAAATACAATGTACAATAATTTCCATGTTGAAAAAAAAATATTCAAGTGTCCCAAGAATCTGTTTCATCAGTGGATGAAACAGATTCTTAGAAATTAAGATTGCTTAGAAATTAATAAGAAACCATATAAGTAGTTGATTAAAATAAATTTCTTTGGAAACTAATTATAATTTATGTTAGGGTTTCTATTTCATTAAAATATTTTTAAAAAATGCTATATTTGTCAGTCAGTTTTTTAAGAAATTCAAAGGTTTACATGAATTATGAACTGACTTATACATTGATTAATCTAATGTCATAAGTTACCAATAATCCTAAGAACATGGAAAAAAGGAGATGTGAATTTGAAAAACAAGATGAAAATTCTACATTGATACGATATGGATGTGGAGCTCACTGGTTGCACCTTCTAGGTGAAGATATCCTAGTAGTGTGCTAAAGCATGTAGTGGAGGTTCATAAATATTTAAATCATCATGCTTCTGGATCATGGCTCCGAGAATGTAGTGGTCATGTTTCACCTCAGTTATCGGAAACTAGGTAGAACAGCCAATTGGCTTGTCTAGAAACTTTTGTACAAAACCAAAGCTCATACATAAAAATAGCAATGAACATTTTGAAGAGATGGATCAAAACACTGTAACTTGTATACATGATTTTAATCTTTATCAGCAAGTAAAGGATCTTATTAAACAATTGAAACCTATATCAAGTGCTTTAGATATTCTGCAGTGTGATTCAACAACATTAGCAGATGCTTGCCATACCTGATGCAATTTATTGAAAAATTATTTGAAGCCACATTTTTCTACAGTAAAAACACAGTTTGCACAAGCAATTCTACCATGTCATTTCGTTGCATATTTGCTGCACTCTAAATATAGAGGTGAACACCTAAATTTTGCACAAAAGGAAGATGCAAAAGCATGGTTGGGAATAATTAATCCTGACTATATATCGTGCACCATTAACTTTGAGCTTAAGGAAAAGCCTTTCCTAGTACATATTTTACGGAACGTGACAACAACAACCAATGCTCATAAAAGGTGGAGAAGCGTGGCAAGATCATACAAAATTTCTAAAGACTGTTGTATGTTAATCGCTCACCTTCAAACATTTTAATTAAGTAGCGCTGCAGTAGAAAGAATATTTTCAAATTTTTCATTTGTGCACTCCAAAAGCCGGAATAGACTTTCAACAGAAAATGTTTTAAAACTTGTCTTTTGTTATGTAATGCTGAAACAAACAAACAAAAATTGGCTTTGATGTAGGAGATATTGCTGAATTAGATGATGCAACTGATTACTGAAGTATGAAATGCACCTTTGTATCCTTGAAATGAAATTTGAATTTAAAAAATAGAATGTTTCATTTATTTAAATTAAAAATTTTTTTAAATTGATTTCGTATTTGTTCATGGGCTGTAAGATTTGTTAGTTCATCTTCATCCAAATTGGGTGTTAATTTCTGGGGTTTTGAAATATTGTTAATAATTAATTTCTTAATGTAAACATGGGCAGTTTGTTAATAGCTTTTGATTTTGATTATTGTTTTGAATGAGGGAATGATTTTCATCCCTATGAATTAGGTAAATATAATTATACCTTTATAAACACATTATTTATATTTTGTACCCATATTTCCTTAAATCAGTTTCAAAGTGATAAAAATGCATTTTATGTCAAAAATAATATTTAACCCTTAAATCAAGGTTTGAAAATTCAAAATTATTTCTTTTCCCTTTAAAATCATTTGTAGAAAGCAAAAAAATAACTTTATTATATGTCCCATAAATAAACACAGTAAATCACTATTTTTGCCGGGCCGGGTTTTTCCGGTTTTTACACCTTTGGCAAAAACCAAAAACTTGCCAATCCTGATAGGAACTATTGCTATGACTAAGAAGTCCTCTGGAATAGCAGCTATCCCGTCATTCAGTTTTTATAAATTAAAATCGCGGGGAAAAAAAATATGCTTTTCTTTTTAACACTTCTTCAAAGCGGCCGTCAAAAATTCCTAGCTATTTCTTTAACCAGTTTCATACGAAGTTTCTGCAAAAGGTTTTGTAAAGCCTTTCTGCTGAAACTAGAGGCCCTCTTAGCCGTGGGGTCTCCTGTAATGCGTGGGTTATGAGTACGCCCCTGCATGCTGCTGTCATTTGGAATCCTAGTCTCAATACACAAACAAATGATCTCGAGAAAGTGCAATTCTACTGGAATATGCATCATGAATATCCGGACTATTTGACCTTTGCTTTTTCAAGGTGATGACCTCTACATTCGAGAAGAAAGACCAGCTCATGTTTTTGTACGGTTTTGTAACTAGTGTGATTGACAGCACAGGTATGTAGAAGGTCCTTAGCGTGGTTTAGCGGTGCTAAGGCACTTTTTTTCTAGGCTTAGCGTCGCTAAGGCACTTTTCATATTTAAAGCGAAACAAAGGTACTTTTAGATGGCCATGTAGGCAGAAATGGCAATTGATGTGTTTCATACGCAAACATATTCGTATATCAAACTAATGATTGTGTTGCAGTTGGTTCACGCTCTATGGCGTTTCATGAATCACAAGAGTTTTATTGTTAAGAGAATAATGACTTCTTTGTTATGATCAAAATCTTTTTTTTTTTTTTTTTTTTTTTGATTGGAGGTTTAACGACCACCGTGAGCAACTCAAAATGTGCTATAAGTAGTCGCCCGTCCCAAATTTAGCGTAACTGGTTCCAGGGAAGGGAGAGAGCCAGTGTCATAAGACAAACACGACATCTATGCCTCACTGGAATTCAAACCCGGACCCCTTTCAGACGAATGATCAGAAGCCATCGCTTTAGACCACTGCGCCATCGAGGCAGCAGATATACATTACTGCCTCCCCTAATTCGTAGGTGAGGCTGACAGGCCAAATCAATAAAAAAAAACACTGAATATTTAAAATATTATTAATATTTAAAATTGTTTAGAATCACGTTCACCAAAAAGGCAGTTTCTTTCTTATAGAAATAAAAAAAAAAATTATATTCTCGGTATGTGACTCACAGGTAACATTCATTCTTTTGTTTTAAATTGCCTAAACTCAGCCAGTAGCAGACTGGCGATCCATAAACGTCCCTGGAAGCTGATTCTTTTATGCTTTCCAACCGTTGGTTGAAAAAGCGTATATGCTCCAGCTTTGTCCGTCTGTCCGTCCACACGATAACTCACGTAAAAATTGTTGGATTTTGATTAAATTTTGGTATGTGGTAGGGGACCACCGTGGAACAAATTCTAATAAAAATGGATGAAATGGGGTCAAAGGTCAGGACATAGGAGTGGGATCCATTCCATTGCCCTTATGCGTCATAACTTGCATAAAAATGTTTCGATTTCGATGAAATTTTAGTATGTGGTAGGAGACAACCTGGGGACGAACCCTATTGAAAATGGGCGAAATGGGGTCAAAGGTCAGGACACAGGAGCGGGATCCATTCCATCGACCTTATGCATCCTAACTTACGTAAAAATGCTTGGATCGTGACAAAACTTTATCATGTTGTTCCAGAGGTACACTGAACAGGTTCTGTTAAATATCATTGAAATGGGGTCGAAGGTCAGGACACAGGAGCAAGATTTATTCCACACCCATTATCCTCATAACATGAGTAATGATTTTCGGCAAGTTGGAAAGCGTATCATAATCAATGCATTGCATGATTTTACCAACTTTTTTTTTTTTCTTTTTGATTTTAGGTTTAGCGATCACTGTGAGCAACTTATTGGGCTATAAGCAGTCGCCCGCCCCTAATTTAGAATCACTGGTTCCAGGGAAGGGAGAGAGCCAGTGCCGTAAAACAAACACAACATGCATCACCGGGATTCGAACCCGGACTCTTCTCGGACGAATAGTCATAAGCCAGCGCTTAGACCACTGCGCCCATTTGATGATTTTGTGTGGTCCATTTTGGAACAAAAATTGCATATAAAAGGTACCACATCCTTAAAAAAAATCAATAAAAACGGTATGTCAGCATTACCGTTTACTGTTTAAACACCTTTTCAACGCAAGTCTACGAATCATTGTACTTTTTTGTAGTGGGGCAATAATAAAAATATTTATCCCATTCTTCTGGGTCGCAGGACCCTAGTGAATTTTAATGTCAGAACAAAATTACTTCCGTTGTGCAGCAGCAATAGACACGGTATGTCGACTGTCAAAGGATTTATTACATGCTTATGGATTTTATTGCGATAGCCGAATTCAAAATTTGCTATAGTTTCTTTGTTTTTCATGAGAACGGAAATCCAAAAGTGCCAAAAATTAATTTCTTTTACAAGAATTGCATTCGATTAACAAAATATTTATAAAAAGTATCTCAAAAAGATTGAAAATGTCCAGAAATGCAAGAATATCTGTGCAAATTTATGAAGTGAGAGAAATTAAAGAAAACGAAAATCAAAGTACTTTCGAATGGAAAAAGTATTTTTCTTTGCTGTAGCTGAAACAGACTTTCCAGAACTGCGGTTCAAGAATTTGTGTAAGCCCCGAAAAGTAGTAAATCAGGCAACATTCAATAGTAATGTAGGTCATGTTAAAAAAAAAAGAAGCAAGGGCGTATAAGAAGCAGCAAACCCCAAATTTTTTACTGTAGTGTACTCTAACCTCAATGCGTCGGGGTACTCTATGTATTTTGAGTTTCTATCTGGTTATATTGCGTTGATTATTCAACTGCAACTGGCAAAAGCTTATTGAAGTAGAAGACGTAAGCCGAAAGGGATAGAACGTAAATTTAAAAGTCGAGAAAGAAAAATGTGGTGTATTAAAAACAGTGTTTGGATCAACAGAACATTTGCTACGTAGTTTTTAGCACGTCTTTTGTAAAAAAAGATTGTGCTTATGTTACCGGTTTGTCTGTCCGTCCGTCAGTCTGTACCCAAGGTAGCTGTGCAACTATTAGTCCGATTTGAAAAATTCTTTTTGCATTGGGAAGCTTGAAATATACGAATGATGATCCTTCATTTCGTTTTTTTTTTTGTGATGTACAATTTTGCCGCTAGAAGGCGTAAATGCAGATGATGTCGAATTCAAAAATACGTTTTATTCCACATATTGGCTTCTAAACATCTGATTGAAAAAATTCTTTTATCTTTCGATTCCATTTATGTCGAAGAGTATTTTAGATATAGTTACTTTTTCAAATTACGCATAGATTTTTGGCTAGGGGCGTAAATGTAAATTACATTTTCCCCGATAACTCTTCTTCTAACACTCCGACTTGAAAAAAAATTTCTTCAGCGGATACACCTCCTGATGGAAAATGTTTTGCATATAATTTCAAATTTTTGGTAAATAATACTTTTGCCACCAGGGGCGTAAGTGTTAATTTTTGCTTCTGATGTGTTTGCCATAAAATCTGAGCTTCTAAAATATCGATTGAAAAAATTATTTCGTGGACTGATGCCACTCCCATAGATAAACCTTTTTGGAATATTTTCTTCTTAAAATATTCCACAGTTTTTCCGCCAGGGGGCGTAGATGTATATCTTATTTTCATCAATATCTCTACTTCTAAGAGTCCGACTTGAAAAATTCCTTCTTTGCTGGATAGTGTTTCCAGTGTGACATGTTTTTCATATCATTTCAAAATTTTCAAGTAGTTCATAGACTTTCCGCTAGGGGACGTAGAGGTAAATTGCGTTTCCCACTATATCTCTGCTTCTAAATCTCCGATTTGAAAAAATATTTCTGCACCGGATACAGCTCCCGACAGGAAATCCTTTACACATAATTTCAATTTTATGTAAAAAATGGTTTGGCCACCAGGTGGCGTAAATCTTAATTTCCGCTTTTGATGTATTTGAAGCAAAATATGAGCTTCTAAATTCTCGATTGAAGAAAATGTTGTTTGTAGAACGATGCTACTCATGTCGACAAACCTTTTAGAAACATTTTCTTTTTAAAATAATGCATCGTTTCTATGGCAGGGCGTACATGTACATCTTATTTTTGTCAATATCTCTACTTCTAGGAGTCCGATTTGAAAAATCCCTTCTTTGTTGGATAGTGTTTCCAGTGTGACATGTTTTTCATATACTTTCAAAATTTTCAAGTAATTCATAGAATTTCCGCTAGGGGACGTAATTGTAAATTGATTTCCCCCTCTATCTCTGCTTCTAAATCTCCGATTTGAAAAATTCTTTCTGCACCGGATACAGCTCCTGATGGGAAATCCCTTGCACCTAATTTAAATTTTTTGTAAAAAATGGTTTGGCCACCAGGTGGCGTAAGTCTTAATTTCCGCTTCTGATGTATTTGCAGCAAAGTATGAGCTTCTAAATTCTCGATTGAAAAAAACGTCGTTTGTTGACCGATACTACTCATGTTGACAAACCGTTTAGGAACATTTTCTTCTTGAAATAATGCATGGTTTCTATGCCAGGTGTCGTAGATGTATATCGTATTTTTGTCAATATCTCTACTTCTAGGAGTCCGATTTGAAAAATGCCTTCTTTGTTGGATAGTGTTTCCGATGCGAAATGTTTTTCCTATAAATTCAAAAATTTTCAAGTTAATCATAGACTTTCCGCTAGGGGGCACAAAGGTAAATTGCCTTTTCTGCGTTATTTCTGCTTCTAAAACTCTGATTTGAAAAATTCTTCCTGTATCGCATACAAGACCTGATGGAAAATATTTTTCACATAATTTGTAATGTTTGGTAAAGAATGGTTTGGCCACCAGGGGGGCATAAGTGTTAATTTCTGCTTCTGATGTATTTGTAGCAAAATCTGGGCTCCAGAAAACTCGACTAAATTTTTTTTCTTGGACCGATACCGCTCATATGGAAAAACTTTTTGAGAATACTTTCTTCCTATGGTTTTTCCCACCAGGGCACGTAAAGTCACATCTTATTTTTGTCGATATCTCTGTTTCTAAGAGTCCTATTTGAAAAATTCTTCCTGTGCTGGAGAGCGTTTTCGGTACGAAATGTTTCTCATATAAATTCACGTTTTTCTTAAAGCACAAGTCTGCAACCAGAGGGCGTAAGCTCACGATTGCGTTTACAGCAATGTGTGAGGGATTAAAAACCCGATTGAAAAGCTTCTTTCTTCCGTCAGATAGTATTGATTTCCATACCGGTTCCATTGACTTTGAATAGCTTTGATTTGCATCAGAAAAGGATTCAAAAGACATGCTTATTACACCCAATAATTCGGTGTCATCTTTCTAGTTTTTTTTTTCTTTTCTTTTAAAGCTGTTAAAGTGGTAAACGAACTTTGCCGTTTTAGCATAACTTGTGTCTCTTCTACGAGAATGTTGAAGTTCAAGTATATACAGTATTTACTTTTCCCCCTGAGTTAGCATAAGGCCTACAGGCCCAAAATATGGCGGCCCATCGGGAATTTTTCCGGTATCCTGGAGGCCCAGTTCGCGTCTCAACTCAGCAGTTTTAACTAAAATTAACAAAATCATGCATCATAAATTTACTTATAAATTATAAATGATTAAAACAAGTCAAACTTAAAAAAACCATTTGTATGTCTTCTTTTTGGGTTGTTTTTGACAAATCCGTTCACCTCTAAGGGACTTTTTTGTTTATAACTACATCACTACGACAGCGTGACACTAATTCTAAATGGAAGAAGTTATCGTGTGTCACGTTCATCGAGGTCAAAGTGTAAAACATTTGGTGTGCCATTCTCCAGGACTGAAATTGGAGAGAATTCTCCGTTATGCAAAATGTATAGGCTTCATAACCATTTCGAAAAATTATAATGCATAGTTACATTTAATACTTATATTGCTATAGCAATAGATCCATCATCTCTGAAGACTTGTGTTCTTTGTTTTTTTTGGGGGGGGGGGGATTAACTACCACCAGAAGCAACTCTTGGCGTCTAGTCCCTAATTTAGGGCCGTTGATTCCATTGAAGAGACAGAGCAATTAGACCACCAATGCCAAATCTGGGGCTCACTCAAACGAATGGGCCGCCCCGGTGGCGCAGTGGTCTAAGCGATGGCCTCTGATCATTCGTCCGAACGGGGTCCGGGTTCGAATCCCGGTGAGGCATGGATGTTGTGTTTGTCTTACGACACTGGCTCTCTCCCTTCCCCTGGAACCAGTGACCCTAAATTAGGGACGGGCGACTACTTATAGCCCATTGAGTTGCTCACGGTGGTCGTTAAACCTCCAATCAAAAAAAAAAAAAAAAATGTTTTCAAGCGTTGTACATACCAAATTTAATGTTAAAAAAGAACTCAAGAACAACAGAGAGACAAATCTTACTGGTTTGTAGTAATCAAAAATCAATAAATCCCTGCGATAAGTGAATAATAAATTCGTTCCTGTGGATTTTTAATAACAGATAAGAATCCCGGTTTGCGCACGGGCACACGTATTTGCTGGCGGACACCAGCAAATACGTATAAGTCGGCAATTTCTTGCGTGTCAAACGGATCTGGTCAAGGTGTTCCTGACCCTATTTCCACCCAGTTTTATTTCCGTTTTATTTTTGAAAAGAAAAAAATATGTTTTAAAGAAAAATCCGTACTGTGGAGTTTTTTTTTGAAAAATCAAAAAATCCACCGTGCGGATTTTTGTTGAAATACGAAAGTGTTCGATACTGGTGCCAGCGGAGTGAGAAATGATTTGTGATGCTAACCTATTGCTGTTTCTTTCTTAAAGCAACGGAGATTTCTACCGACCGGCGATACCATGTCGTAAAACGATACTTCCTTTGCGTTTGCTTTCAATGCGATTGTCCGGAGCAAGAAACAAGCAAACGCCTGTCGCCTGCTTCTCTGGTGATTCACTCTCTCACACCCCGCGTGTCTCATGGGAAGACAGATTTACTTTTCACATCGTGTCTTTTGCATTGAACATTCAGAGGCTTTCGGTTGACGTGCTAACATCTCGTTCCATTGCATGTCGTGTCGGAATTAATGTCTTATTTGTTAATATGGATGAATTTAATAAGAGGGTGATTGAAAAAGGTGTCGAGTATAACAAATACATGCTTCTTGAAAACAAAGAGGGGAAGAGTGAAGGCTGAGGGTTGGTTCGTCTCATAAGAAACCAGAATATGTTTCACAGCAGCACCAATGCTCGCAAGCTTGTGATGAGTTGAAAGTTTCCAAAATGCGAATGTTAATTTCATGAGTGTTCCTTCCTTCTGAGGGCAATGGTGAAATCAACATCCACATTTTGGAAACTTTCAACTCATCAGAAGCTTGTGAAAATTGGTGTTGCAGTGAAACCTATTCTGAAGCTTGATATGTTATTAAGAAAACAGCAAAAACTAAAATGAAACATACAGAAAGTTACTTAATTTAAAAATTTTGACTGCAGCACCGTCAAAATTAAGTGGTACAGCCTAAACATCATCATCACTGCGGTGGGACTTTTGACTATTTATATACAGGGTACCCACTAAAGATTTTTCTCAGCCCCGTAACTTTCGAACGCCGACATCTATAGCCATAAAAACGGTGTCTAGGTATAGTAAAGTAGCTATGCGCTTTTCGATGAGACCACTTACAGCGCCTCTTAGCGGCAAAGTCAGGAGTTAGCTTGCCGATCTCGAAAACTATACGAGATACGGGAAAATAATCAATTGCAAAGTTGTAGAGCAGCATCGATTTAGCACAAAAAGACACCTTGCGCACATGGATGCTATGAATAGAACGCGTACAACGCTCGTTTGTTTGTTCGTTATGTCGAACACTGTTAAGTCACAAAACGCGTCAGAAAGGAGCAATTAGTTGTCAATAGGCACATTTACTGTCGTTGCTCAATGTGCTTTCTGTCAGCCACAATACACATTTGGACTCTAGATTGAATCTCACGCTGCACATTTTGCAGCATGTCAGGTGACACGCTCGAACAAGCATCAGTTATACGGCGTCGAAGGTCCTGCAACGTTGTCGGAGGAGTCTGATACATCTACTCTTTGAGGAAGTCCCACAGGAAGAAGTCCAATGGGGTGAGGTCCGGTGAGCGTACAGGCCACTCTACGTAACTACCATAGCCGATGATTTATTGCTCGAATGTCTCGACCAGGTACCTTCTTACGTTTCCTGGCTGGTGCGGAGGGACACCGTCATGTTGGAACCAAACATTCCGCAGTTGAGTCGGGCTAATGCTTTGCGGAAGGCGATATTTCTTTTCTGACGCGTTTCGTGACGCAACAGTGTTCGATATCGCGAACAAACTAGCGAGCGTTGTACGCGTTCTATTCTTAGCATTCATGTGCGCAAGGTGTCTTTTCTTACTAAATCGATGCTGCTCTACAACTTTGTAATTGACTGTTTTCCCGTATCTTGTATAGTTTTTTGAGATCAGCAGGCTAACTCCTGACTTTGCGCTAGGAGGTGCTGTAAGCGGTCTCATCGAATAGCGCATAGCCACTTTACTATACCTAGACACCGTTTCTATGGATATAGCTGTCGGCGTTCGAAAGTTATGGGGCTGAGAAAGGACTTTAGTGGGCACCCTGTATATATATAGAGGGTGAGTCGAAACTTCTGCAATATTTGGATCACTTTATTTCTTCATACGTACCTTTACGACGAAGCTGACCGGCATTCAAAGTATAGGCCATCGTGTTGCACCATCTTTAGCCATCTGTCTGCCAGTTCTTCGATTCCACAAGATTATCAGTTCTTGTCCTTCGAGGCAAACAACTCCTTCAATCCAGCTGCCGCCTCCTCCTGGTTGTTCAAGTGTCTCCCGCGAAGGATGTGGGTCATGGACTGGAACAAGTAATAACCCGACGGGACAAGATCCTGATTAAATGCTGGGTGTGGCATCAGTTCGATGCCCTCAAGTTCCTAGAGTTTTGCCCTGATGGTTAGCGCGGTTTGAGGCCGAGCCTTGTCCTGCTGTAGGAGATCGCGCTTTCTGTTCTCCAGTGCCGGGTACTTCTACTCTAAAACGGCACATATCCGCTCCAGCTGTTCAGAGTAGAGGTTGGCGTTGATGGTCCGTCTGTCTGGAACAAATTCGTAATGGATTATCCCCTCGAAATTCCACCAGACACAGAACATCACCTTGTGCTCGAAGTGCCCACGTTTGGCAACAGGTTCAGGAAGCTGGTCTGAGCTCAACCACTGCCGTTGTGTGTTAGGATTACGGAAATAGACCCATTTTTCATTGCACGTAACAATCGCGGTTTTCTAGGAGTTTTCGTGCACACTTCCAGTCAGCAGTTTGCTCCAGCCGGCGTCAGTTCGTGAGGGACAATGCGGGAGCTCCTGTAGACCTTTGTAAATATTAGAGTAACTTGCTCCAGCCGGCGTCAGTTCGTGAGGGAAAATGCGGGAGCTCCTGTAGACCTTGCCGCGGTCCTGAAAGTGGCGAACCACGGTGGTTCTGTGATATGCCCAGCCCGCCTGATAATCTCCGGTGCTGGTTGCTGGATTTGCTTCTAGGGCCTGACGCACGGCCTCCGAATCCACGATTCGCGGCTCACCTGACCGTGGATGATCGTCGAGGTTTCTGTCACCTGAGCGAAATTTCTTGAACCATTTGGTTGCGGTGCTGTGGTCCACGGAACCTTCCCCTTTCGCATGACAAATGTTTCGTGTTGCTTGAGCAGCATTATGGCCGAGTTCAAACTCGTAAACAAAAGTTCCCTAATTAGCCGGTTGTGGCTGTTCATCCTTTAGGCGTCCCAACCACAGACAGGACGACATGCAATGCTGTTCACAGCTACGACTACCACTTTATATCCCTTTCGACTGACTGCAGTGCGTGACTTGAACTAGTTTAAACACGTGACATACCCGCCTCAGTACATGTGTTTTTGCAAATATTGCAAATCTTTCGACTCACCCTCTGTATATATATGATTATGTATAATTATAAATTGAGTTTCGAATTTATAGTGCAAAGCAGATTTGTCCGGGTCAAACCTTTTTGACCCGTTTCCAACTCAGAAAGCATATAAACCAGCGGTTGTCAAAGAGGGCTCCGCGATGCTTTCTGTGAAAAATCTCTCGTGAAACTGTCGTGTCCGACAATACCCTGGAAAAATCCACGTACTTCCTCAATTTCCGTATACAATGAATGTATATGATGCATCATTCAAAGCATGTATCAACGATATATAGTGACCCATATTGGAAGCCGCAGGTGGTTGTCCTTTGTCCTCGGGATTGCGTGGCAGAAGTGTCGAAACGGGCAGGCAAAACAAAGACAACCTATCGTCCATCGCTGTTGAAAGTGTGATGTCGCCTACCAAATCTTTCTCTCAGGCCTTCGTGCTGTCAGGCCCAATGATCGAAATAGCATTACTGCTGCAATGGGACTTGTCTTGAAGGGAAACGATTTTCTCAGGAGAACGATACCGCCCCTGAAACAGTGAAACGGTGTGACGCGGTCTCTCTCTGACGCTTTTCTTTGTTGCTCTATTCCTGGAATTTGCAATACAACATACGATTGCACCATAGTGACCACGACATTCGCTCATGCTTTATTCTTTCCGTCTCTTTAGTTCATTTCACTTCGGTTGACTCTGGGAAATCAACGGGTCGTAAGTCCGCGCATTTAGGGGGTGTTTAATATTTGCAATGGATCGGTGGCTCAAGACGAACGTGGAATTGGAGAAATGAAATTCTTAAATTCTCATTACCTGTATAAACACAATTTCGCACTGAATATAAATACAGGAACAGAAAAAAATGGGGCTTCGCGATGTTAGAAGTTTGAGAACAGCTGATATAAACGGAACGCAGGAGAGGAGTGCAAACTAGTAAGGCTGGTTGACAATGACAACATTTTTGGCTCAGTGTCCAGTCAAAGGCCACGGTAGGACCGGATTAGGGCCTTAGTGGGACTCTAGGCTAAGGCATCTGAGTGGGCCATATAGACTAAAACATCTGAATGGAGCGCCGAAGAACTTATGACGAAGAAACATTGTGAAGTCCGTTAAAACAGAAAACTGTAGTAATACACGGTCGTATCAGAATAACATGACCACCCCCGGAATCACAGTGTAACCGCCCAGACGCGTCACAGAGGGCACGTGACAAGGTCGACCCCACGAAGATATAAGGGACCAGCCAGGACAGATGAGTCATAGTGCGTTACGTGAGCACAATGGGCACAGGTAGTGATTTGACGGACGTTCAAAAAGGAATGATCATCGGCTACCGTGCCAAGGGTGGAAGCGTCTCAGAAACAGCAGACTTCGTGGGCTGTTCGCGAGGTGCTGTAGTAAGGGTGCAGCAAGAATGGACCGCTGACACACCGAGTACCTCCCGGCGTCATAACTGTGGAACCCTAAAGGCCATCGACACCAGAGGAGAACGTCGCCTCCGTCGACTGGTAAAGCGCAATCTACGCGCAACAATTGGCCACGCAAATGAACGCTGGGGCACCAAGGCACATGTCCCCGATAACAGCAGAGCGAACCCTGTTACGCATGTATCTCAGGAGTCGGCGCTGCGTCAAGGCGTCCATGTTAGCCCAGGTCCATCGGCAACAACGCCTGCAGTTCACGTGGACAGCGGAAGAGTGGGAAGAGATTGTCTTCTCTGACGAATCATTTCTACTCCACAGAAGTGACAGGCGGTGGCGGATACGGCATCAGACACACGAGCGTATTTGGCTATGCATCAGGGCAGTTTTAAGACATTCGTAGGCTCTAGGTCTAGGCACGTTTATTGCTAGAGGCCTCTGCCCGAAATTTTTACTTATTTTTATGCTATTTATCGTTTGCAAACCCACATATCAGAATTCTTTTATTAATCTTAAAAGTACACATAGATTGCAATGCATCGTGAATCCCTCTGAACCTCTGCTGGCGCAGAATCCTGGGTCCACCACTGGTTTGCAGTTCGTGATATGTGCCACAATAACAACATAACCCTAGCATGGTTCATCACCTCTGAGCAAAAGTAGAAAAAAAAAAAAATCACGTATTTCTCAAGATTTTCACGATCCAACAAACTTTTTTGAATGATCGAGTCACATTCAAAAGAAATTCACACAAATGTAACAGTATTCGTTAGAACATATACATATCATCATCATCATAGTCAACCATTATCAATCCACTGCTGGATGAAGATCTCCCCAAGTTTCTTCCACAACGAATTATCTTGCGCTAGTCTTCTCCACATCACTCCCCCATGCTTTCGAATTCCATCCACCCATCTCCAAGGTGCCCTCGTTTTGGGTCTTTTTCTGTCCATTGGAATCCAATCTAAAATTTCGGTTGCCCATCGGTGGCAACATGTCCAGCTCATTGCCATTTTAGGGATTTTACTCTGATCATGATGTCTTCCACTCTTGCCATTTTCCTTATCCATGAGCTTCTTTTATCTTTCCTGGTTACACCAAGCATGCATCTCTCCATGCTTCTCTGTAGCACGCTAAAGACTTTTTGAATTGAGATTCGTACTATTTATTGTAGCTGAAAGTGCATGCGTATGATTTGCCGCCAGCACAAAATCTGATTTTGTGTGTGATCGAAGGTTTAACGACCACCGTGAGCAGCTCAATGGACTATAAGCAGTCGCCCGTCCTTAATTTAGGATCACTGGTAAGGGAGAGAGCCTGTGCCGTAAGACAAACACAACATCCATGCTTCAACTGGGATTCGAACCTGGATCCTTCTAGGGCGAATTGTCATAAACCAGCGCTTCGACCACTGCGCCATCAGGGCGGCTATCTGATTTTTAGACGGGCCGTAATCAAGGCTCCTTCCTATTCGCTATTCAGTCTGTGTGTCGATTAGCACCGGCATAACAGCGTTGTTCTGCTCCTGCCTATGCGTTCAGTCTTTCGTACTGTATACCAAAGAGCACGGCTCCAACAGCGTGTCATTCCTGCTGCCTACGTCCCATCCGTTCTTGGGTCATTTCAACCCGGCTACAAGGGTCTTCCAGAGTGTTGAATTTCTCTGAGTACGTTATAGGATAGCAAACGGCAAAATACTCTCCCCGTCCCTTTCTCTAGCCCTGGTTCAGACCCCTATTCCCTCTTTCTCACGTCGGAATTGGGGGCAGTGCAAAGGGCAAGTATTTTACCCACAGTTCGTACAGCACGGTAGTTGTCCAATAGAGGGAAAACTTAATATGATTTTTCTGTGCTCTCATGACGTTTGCTCGGCCAGTCAGTTAAAAGCTATCTGTGCTTCTATTTTTTGTTCTTCATTCTGTGATTTTCGTAATCTTTTAATTTCTTGAATGGTGATTCTTCGTTGAAACAACCATTTTCTTCAAGAACTTTAGATGGAAACAAAATAACGTAAAATCCTTGGGATCCTAAGTGAAAGCAAAAATAAATCTTAAGGCTCTACGAGACCCGCCATCTTGTATTGCTGCCTTCTCTTGTTAACCAACGGGCAAGCGTATTTCACAAATTGCTCGGGCAATTTTGCACATTTTGGAACACCGTTTGTGGCTAACGCAAGATATAGTATAAATAAAGAGTTCCCTGGTTTCAGAATTTCATTTTGGACTCTTTAAGTATTTTTTATTAATTAATAAAACTATGGAAGACGCCTTGGTAAGACTTTCGCTGCAGATAAAAAATGAAGGGAAAGGTCAATAAAAATTCTGAAACCAAGGAACTCTTTATTTATCATATATCTTGCGTTAGCTACAAACGGTGTTCCAAAATGTGCAAAATTGCCCGAGCAATTTGTGAAATACGCTTGCCCGGTGGTTAACAAGAGAAGGCAGCAATACAAGATGGCGGGTCTCGTAGAGCTTTAAATAAATTCCTTAGATTCATGATTCTTGGGGAGAGCCTAAAAATGAAGCTTGATCCATGTGCAATTATTTATACTTTTTGCATTTCATAAATTTTATTATACTATAATACGTAGTAATTGAGTTAATTAGTTCCTAATTAATTCATATGTAAGCTTCTAAAAGTGTATTGAAAATCACGCATAATAAGATTACAAGGTTGACTGGGCATCGAATAAAGACACCGCAAGAATATTCCTCGTTAAAAATACGAAAATAAGTAAAAACGTATTTGTAAAAAACATAAGTAAGTAAATACTTTTTTTAGATGATTCACAGCTGAATATATTTTGTCGGCAATTGAGGTCGTTGCAAATTAATAAATCCGTATATTCTGCAATATATTAGGCTAAAAATTTTATCGGATTATGGTTATAAATTTAACCACTAACACTCAAAAGACGATTAATGTAATTACAGACGCTAAAAATGTGAAGAAAATGATTAATAATTCATATAAATTCGCATATAATTACGGAAAACATATGGAGTAGACTGGAGGCTAAACCCGTTGAATCCCAATGTCTTTGCTGGAAAGAAGGGGGGGGGAGGTAAGTTGTAGCATGTACATTTTCAGTGGTACGAGCCGCCACTGCTGTGAATGTCTGAAACGGCCTTTCGAAGTATGTTGACCTACGACTTAAAATATTTTAGTTGCTTTTCAGACGTTCTTTATATTTACCATCTGTGTATGTTGTTCTGATGTCACCAATAAACACAAAAACTTGCAATAAGAGCGAAACAAATCTTGTGTCCTAAAGAAAAACGAACAGGATAAAAAAAAAAAAGTTACTCTCCCCGTCGGGGAATCGAACCCCGGTCTCCCGCGTGACAGGCGGGGATACTGACCACTATACTAACGAGGACAACGTAGTTAAAAGGTATTTTAATAAATATTATAATTCTTTACCTGTCTTTAGGCACTTATATGTTGTTCATTTGATATACTTCTTCTTATGGATACGTTCATTTAATACACTTCTTCATACAGATACGTACATTTATAAACAGCTAGCTATTTGTTAATGATCAGGCGTGAAAAACGTTTTTTGCAACAAAACAAATGGAAATGATTAAAGATTTAGAAAAGTTTCTCGTTATCATTGCTAACACAAGATGGCGCCACAAGCGGCACGAGTTCAGCTGAATTCATTGCGATGCTGTCTGAAACGGCCTTTCGAAGTATGTTGACCTTCGTTAATCGGTTACTGGTAATAAGCAGGGGCGTATTTAAAGGAAGAGCCCAAGGAACCGTGGCCCCCTAAAGTGCTTCATTTATAATGTTTTTGGTGAAAATGCGTCTTACATTGAAAAAAAAAATGCTTTAAATTAATAAAAATGCATCAACTTACAACTAAACTTAAAAGCGCCTAAAATGCATCAGTTTACACTAGAAAAAATAAATAAAAAAATAAAATAAAAAAATAAAATAAAAAACAAATGCTCTAATTTTCTTTCGATTTTTCATTAACTTTTGTTTTGTTTCGGTGGATTTCACAAACGTCCATTTTCCGTTGGCCTCCATCACCATTTTCACCATTCTTCATACACTGTTCAGTAGGGAATTGACAAACTATAAACGGCCCTGGAAGCGAATTTGTCGAAGCCCTCGATTTTCAAAGAATTATTACGGTATTCGTACCTTAATAGCGGTATATCACCATCATCATTTCATGTTTAAAGGTCTTTTAAATACTGTTCTAAGAATTTCTGTAGCATTTGTATAAACAATCATTAGAATATTATATTTTACCGATTTCTCTAGTGCAGTATTAGGAATTCCTAGTAAAACTTAATATTAAAAATATGTATATATTACTTTCTCTACTCTGGATGGACATGTTACCTTCTCTAAGTCCGACTGTAGGAGTTTCATTCCACTCTTACGAATTTCGTTGATGCGTAATCCGAATTGGATTTAGGGTTGTAAGTGTCTTCGTTTTGAGTGAAAAAAGGAAATCCAAATGAGCCGAAATTAAGGTTTTTTCAAGATTTACCTACCGTAAACAAAATAATTTCGAAGAAAATCTGTACAAATTGAAACTTTTTTAAAAATTACAAGAATTTCATGAAAAATTATATTTTTTTCGAAATGACAGGAATTCAAGAGTGCAAAAATTAAGGTTTATTTAATTATTGAAAAAAACAAACAAAAAACAAAACAAAAACATCCTTCCTGCTGTTGAAATAGGCTGTTCAAAACTGCAGTTCACGAATTCTTGCCAACTGTAAAGTCGCAAAAGAAGTAAATCAGATGCAGATCCAATAAGAACGCACACATATTCATTAATCAACCCAGAAATTTTCCATGGTTGAACTTGAATGCCTCAACTAGCCTTCCGCATAACTTAATTTCTTCTAGAAGCAGAGACGCGCCAAGCGGGATTCATCGGGTGCGAATCACACAGGCGCTAGGTTCCGGGGGTGACAGGAAGCCACAATAACATTTTACGGTTGACAAATTATTTTCAGTGACGTGGGAGAAGTTAAGAAAACGTTTTACTGTGAAAAATCGTAATGTTTTTAGTAAATATAATAAAACGTAAATGTAAATATAATAATTCAATACAAAACGACTTGAAATCAGATAATAATTTTTATTCAACCATCTAAGATTTTAGGGAACTTGGATAAACGTCTGTGAATTTTTCGAATTTGCAGAAATTTTGCTATATATTATGAATTTTTTTGTTAAATTTTCTGTTGTAATGCTGTATAGTTTTAAAAGATGAGAAAAGGAGATTCCTTGTCAGATTGCGAACTCGAATTCATAAATAGCCTTATGAGAGCATATAATTATAAAACAGGAAAAAAAAAACAAATGACATAAGCTAAAATTCCCAAGGAACATTGACCTGGAGGTTCGTATCCATAGTTCCCACTACTTCATACACTGAATAAATACTATGTCATCATCATCATCATCATCATTGTCAACCATTATCAATCCACTGCTGGACGAAGGTCTCCCCAAGTTTCCTCCACAACGGTCTGTCTTGTGCCAGTCTCCTCCATGTCACCCCTGCATACTTTCGAATTTCATCCACCCATCTCCCATGTGGTCTTCTTCTGGGTCTTTTCCTGTCCCTTGGAATCCAATCTAAAATTTCGGCTGTCCATCGATGATCTGTCCTTCTGGCAGTATGTCCAGCCCATTGCCATTTCAGGGATTTAACTCTGATCATGATGTCTTCCACTCTTGTCATTTTTCGGATCCACGAGTTCCTCTTCTTATCTCTCCTGGTTACACCAACTATGCACCTCTCCATGCTGCTTTGAGTTGTCTGCAGCCTTTGTATGTCTCTTTTAGTTAAGGTCCACGTCTCTGCACCATACGTAAGCACTGGAAGGATGCATTGATCAAACACTTTTCTTTTAAGACATAATGGCATATTGCTCTTGAAAGTTATGCTGTTTCTTCCAAAAGCTCTCCAGGCAAGTTTTGTACGCCGATTAATTTCTTCATCAATGTGACCCTCACTTGATATCTGCTGTCCAAGATAAACGTACGTGTCTGTTATCTCCAGCTTTTCTCCATCAATCGATAAATCTTCATTCCTTGTAAAAGCATTGAACATCACTTTTGTCTTCTGAAAGTTCATTTTTAATCCCACTTCTTTACTCTTGTCAGCAAGTTCCTGGATCATACTCTGCAGCTCTGATGGGCTAGTTGCAAAAGTGACTACGTCATCAGCAAAACGAAGGTGGGTTAGATAATCTCCATTAATCTTTATCCCCTTGTTTTCCCAGCTCAGTGACTGAAAAACACCCTCCAATGTGGCATTAAATAGCTTCGGAGATATGGTGTCACCTTGTCTCACTCCCTTTCCAATTTTTATGTGTGTTGTATTTTCAAACAGCCTAATCTTTGCACTTGCATTTTCATAGATGTTATTAATAATATTAATGTATGCATCTTCAATACCGCAGGTTTTCAGAGCCATTGTAACTGCTGATGGTTTCACCGAATCAAAGGCTTTTTTATAATCGATAAAAGCCATGCACAATGGAAGTTCATATTCCCTCGCTCTTTCAATTAGTTCTCTCAGCACTCTGTAGCCACTCCTGAATCTATTGTGCTGTAGCCACTCCTGAATCTATATGATCTATTGTGCTGTAGCCACTCCTGAATCTAGCTTGTTCTCTCGGTTGAGCCATGTCCAGTGTTACCTTCAAGCGGTGTGAAAGAACTTTAGTGAAGATTTTATAAACTACTGATAGGAGGCTGATAGGTCTGTAGTTTCCGAGATCCTCAATGTCACCTTTCTTATGTAGCAGGATCATTGTAGCGGTGTTCCAATCCTCAGGAATCTTTCTTTCATTAAGGCATCGAGTGAAAATTTGGGCGAGTACTGTTTCGATTTCTCCACTTGCTTCTTGTATGATGTCTACAGTAATTCCATCTTCTCCTGGAGCTTTTCCCCGCTTCATGTTCTTGATTGCATGTGCAACTTCTGCTGGAAGGACTGGAGGAACTCTGGTACTGGTATCTTTCATGATGTCTGGAGTGCATGTATCATCTCTTTCATATAATTTGGAGTAGAAATCTTTCACTCTTGTCAAAATTTCGCCTCTATTTCTTGTTACAGAACCATCTTCTTTTCTCAGTGCCATAATCTGTTTTCTTCCCTTACTGAGATGTCCCTTTGCTATCTTTAGGCTTTGGTTGTTTTCAATTGCTTTCCTCACTAGTTCACAGTTGAATTTTCTTACGTCTTCAGTGATACTTTTTCGTACTGTCTTGCATAGCTCTATATATTCCACTTTGGAAGTCACATCTTCTTTAGTTGTCCTCATCTCTCTTCTTTTTTGCATCAACATTTTCGTTTTTCCTGATAATTTATTTACATGCAACTTGTTCTTAGACCCAGCTAATTTTGTTGCTGTTTCCATAAGAGCTTTGGTTACTTTTCTGTTAACTTCAGAGATGTCCACTTCTTCCGATGTTAGGCCTTCTAAAGCAGAGAACCTGTTCTTCAGTTCCAACTTGAAGGTATTATGGTGTTTTTTAAGGTTGGTTATGTCAATAGATTTTGTTTGTCTTATGAGCTTGCCACGTTCAAGTTTAGTGTTGAGGTGCATCTTACATCTCACCAATCTATGGTCACTACCTGTGTTGAACTTGTTTAGCACACTGCAGTCTTCTATGACGAATTTTTTTGTTACACATAATAAAATCAATTTCACTTGTCGTCCCATTTGGATGTCTCCATGTCCATTTCCTGTGTGGCTTTTTCTTGAAGAAGGAGTTCAAGATGAAAAACCCTTCTGCCTCTGCAAACTCAACGAGAGTATTTCCACGCTGGTTTCTGTTGCCGTGACCGAATTTACCTACTGAAGTTTCATTCTGTTGCCGGTGCTATGTACAGTATGCAAACTAAAACTTTTCTTTTTTTATGTTGATGATACCTTTATCAGCGTCGGGCAAGATCCGCATGAACGGAATATTTTGGTAAAATACCTCCCCCCCCCTTTCCGCGTTCTGAACTGCTGGCGTCGCTACTAGTGAGGCGCTTACACTATTTACGTCAATAACAAACACTAAACGAAAAAAAGAATGCAGAGTTTCGTATTTTGTTCAATAATACACTGTAGATGGAAGCACAAAACACCGATATTCGCATTTGTTCAATAATGAACTCTAAATGACAACACCAAACACCATTAAACCAATTTTTTCAATAATAGTCTATAGATGGCAGCACAAAACGCCAAAATCCGTAAATTGTTGAATTTGCTGCGCATTTGAAAGTTCATTCTATTTGGTGACATTCTTAAAATCAGCGGTGACTTCGAAATTAACAATCTGTGCTGTTCATTTCTGAGTTCATTTTCTCTAATGATATTCTCAGAATCAGCGGTGGAACTACCGAATACAGAATCTGGCATTGCGGAGAAAAGCGAGGTACGATCCGATGGATTCTTTTGAATCCTCGCCCAATGAAAATTACAATATTTTTACAGCTTTTGAAAAGGAGCACACACACAAACCATTTCACTTTGTCAATATTCAACACGCTATATTTTTCTTGTGGTTGGTGCCATTTACAGAAAGCGTTTTTTAGAAAGCTCATAATTATCAGAAGCTACTTTAATTATTGCCGTTAAAACATATCAAATACATTTTTATCGATGCCCATCCAGGCCCAGCCTTTTCCAAACAGGGGCCCGGGGCATACGTAAAAAATATTTTCAAGGGTAATTTATGCGCATTTTATAATCTGAGGAAATTTCCACGCACACACACACACACAAAAAAAAAAAAAAACCAAAAAAAAAAAACCACTTTAACTGTAATGTTAAGTATTTGTGTTAAGAGGAACTCGTAAAAATAACGTGCTGTTATTTATAGTTGGTTTGTTAGGCTTGCGAGTAAACAGGAACTTTAAAGATCCCATTAGATTGAGTTTCTAACAATATTAATTGGTTCAGTTTCGTGACGGCCAGGTGGCGCAGTGGTCTAAGCGATGGCCTGCGATTATTGCTCCGAAAGGGGCCGGGTTTGAATCCCGATGCGGCATGGATGTGTTTGTCTTACGGCACTGGCTGTCTCCCATCCCTGGTACCAGTTCCCAGTGGCCCTAAATTAGGGACGGGCGACTGCTTATAGCCCATTGAGTTGCTCACGGTGGTCGTTAAACCTCCAAAAAAAAAAAAAAAAAAAAAATTCGGTTTCAAACAGAGATTTCTGTAAACACGATAAGTAGAAAATGTTATGTTAGCTATTTGGGACCTCGGTGACGAAAACTCGTACTCTTCCGCAGTTGTTAAAAAACTAAAACAAAGTTCAAACAAGTTAGTAAACTCATGCAATGCATTGATTATGATTCCTTTTCCAACATACCAGAAATCATTACTCAAGTTATGAGGATAATGGCTGTAGAATAAATCTCGCTCCTATGCTCTGGCCTTTGACCCCATTTCGATGGTATTCAACAGAACCGATTTATTAAGTTTTGTCTCAATCGAAGCATTTTTACATAAGTTTTTTTTTTTTGATTGGAGGTTTAACGACCACCGTGAGCAACTCAATGGGCTATAAGCAGTCGCCCGTCCCTAATTTAGGGTCACTGGTTCCAGGGAAGGGAGAGAGCCAGTGCCGTAAGACAAACACAACATCCATGCCTCACCGGGATTCGAATCCGGACCCCTTTCGGACGAATGATCAGAGGCCATCGCTTAGACCACTGCGCCACCGGGGCGGCTTACATAAGTTATAACGCATAAGGGCGATGGAATGGATCCCGCTCCTATGTCCTGACCTTTGACCCCATTTCGCCCATTTTCAGTAGGGTTCGTCCCCAAGTGGCCCCCTACCGCATACTAACATGTCATCGAAATCGAACCATTTTTACGCGAGTTATCGTGCGGACGGACAGGCAGACAGACGGACGGACAAAGCTGGAGCATATACGCTTGTTCAACCTACGGTTGGAAAGCGTAAAAAACATTAATAAAATGTTTCATTGCCAGCCTAAAACGTTTATTATATGTTACCTAATAATCGCGAGCTTTTTAAAACATTAATAAAAGGTTTCATTGCCAGCCTAAAACGTTTATTATATGTTACCTAATAATCGCGAGCTTTTTAAAACATTAATAAAATGTTTCATTGCCAGCCTAAAACGTTTATTATATGTTACCTGTGAGGATCTCTGCGAACGAGAGGCCCCTTTAAATACTTATATATGATTTTTGTGTCTTTTTCGTGTGTATATGTATGTGTTCAAGTGACAGCCGTGTAAGATATCTTGTATGAGAACGAACAATTTATCCTTGCAAACTCACTGCTGGACATTTTGGGGACATTGGTCCTCAACGACGCCATTTTGCTCGAACTCGTAAGATAGTCGTTGGTTGTCAAATACATGGTGATATTCGGTACGCCTTCTCACATGCTTGGAGGCGGAACTTAAAGAACATTCGTTACGAGGTGTCAACAATGCAACCCCCGAAAACGTTGGGGGTTCGCGGAGGAAGGGAGACGAGGAGGACATTAGAGATTGGAAGGCGAGGAGAATGAGATGTCACGGTGATACACCATAATGGTTTTTTTTTTTCGTTGTATGGGATATAACCCATAAAGCATGTAAATAATGTACAGTTGTATATATATACCTTGAATAAATATTCGGATTTCTTGGCAAATGGATTCCTGAACTGAAGGTATTTTCCTTAAGGCCGTACTTTGTGAAGGACGAAACGAAGCAAACGAGCCTGGGAACCACAGGCTCGCTAAAACATGTCACACTGGCGCAGCCGGTAGGATCCGTCCCGAACAAAGGACGAATAGAAACGGTATTCGCCCATCGCCCGGAATAAAAAATTGAATGAATCGGATCAACTTTACTTGACACTGGAATTAAAGGAATTGAAATTAAAGGAATTGGCATGGTCGCTGAAAAAAAACCTGACGGATTTTAGATGTACTAACAATTACCGCCAGAATTAGGCTGTAAAAGAAAGCTCAAATCCAAGCATGGACCGAAAGGAGGAACTGATGGACGCATGTAAGGAACCAATTATTCATGGATGAGGTGTCACCCTGTTGCTGGACTAAATATAAAGTGGGAGCCAGAGACTGTGATTCCGTTTATTTGATGAGACAAGAACTGGATTGTGTGATGACTGTGGAAATGCTTACGTTGGATAATGGGGTAAGTTGCTTTTAGTCCCAATTTAAATAGAGCCATATAGAAAAAAAAAAAAAGAACATACAAGGGGGAACACAAATATTCAGGAATAGGAAAAAGTAGGGAGATTGTAGGATATTGCTTAGTGGTTAGGAGTAAACGTTTAGAATGAGAAACAAGTGTTTCGGATGAATTATTTTTCTTGTATAAGCATCAGTGTTCTTTAATATGTTAATATGTTCTTTGTGGCAGAATATCGATTTATTCTGTGGTATTAATTTAAGTGAAGTGTAAGCTAGAGATGAAAGATTTTTATGTGGTATTGGTGAAAAGGAAAAATAAGTGTAGCCTGGATATACCAGTATTTTGGATGAATTGATCTTATTTAAATCAGTATCAGTGCTCTTTAAGATGTTTTATGGTTTATGTGGTAGTAAATGAAGTTGTGTGGTGGTATTAATGTAAATGAAGTGTAGGCCAGAAATAAAATATTTTGGATTTGTGAAAAAGAAGAATAGATTCAGCCTGAATTCTTCTAGTTTAAATATAAAGCGAAAGTTTAAATAAAGAATAAAATTCTTTGGAAACTGGTATTAATGAAAATGCTGTAAAGAAAATGGTATAAACAAAAATGGTATAAACAGAAAGGTATAATGGAAAAAGTTGTAAAGAGAAATGATCTAAAGAAAAATGGTGTAAAGAAAAGTGGTGTAAAAGAAAATGATGTAATGAGAATGGTATAAAGAAAATGGTTTAAAGAAAAAGGTATTGAAGTAATGTGCGTAATTGCATATTATGTTATTTAAGGTTGTTTGATGCAACTGATAAATGTTACGATAAGTGTAACGTGTCATCACAAGTGATTTTATGTTCATTTGCTAGTACTGGAGATCGATAATTTTATTTAGTTACCTGTTAACAGAGGGTATAACAGTAAATATTGTAATCATGCCTCCGAAGACTAGGAGAGCAACAGATTCAGAGATACAGGAGGAGGTATCTGATCGTGAAATTGGTAGTGAGGAAGCGATTATGTCAGGTGGTGCTGAAACGATGGTAGCAAGAGCTAGGTTGCTAGAAATGGAATTGGAGAGGGAAAAGTTTTTATGGGAAAGGTCTCAGAAGGAAGCTGAAATGGCTATAAAGAAACAGGAACTGGAATTAAGATCAAAGCAAATGGATATGGATCATGAGGTAAGGTTAAAGAAGTTAGAGTTAGCATCGCAATCGGGTAACAGGAGAATTGGGAATATGGTAAGTAATTCAGAAGCCATGGTTTCACAGAATAATGAATTTCTGAAATATGTAAATTTGTTGAAAGGTGTTTTGTTGAAACCTCCTTCTAGAGCAGAGGAGTGGCCATTTTTCTTTTACCATGCCGAAACTATGTTCAAGCTATATGAAGTGCCTGATGAGTATCAAGGGAAGGTGATATTGCAAAATTTGCAGGGGTATGTACGTCATTTAGCTGCAACATTGGGAGCGGAAAAATTGGAAAATTATGTTGACATTAAAGAAATCTTGTTAAAGGAATTTAAAATCACTCCTCTTCAACATAAAAGAAATTTAGAAAAATGTGTAAAGAAGCCAGAAGAATCTTATACACAGCATATAATGAAAGTCAAAGCTGCACTAGAATTTTACTTGGAATCAAGGGAAATAACGACCTTGGTAGAATTGAAAGATTTGTTAGTAGCAGACCAAGTAAAGGATGCTTTGCCAAGCCACATTAAATCACATGTGTTGCTAAAGGTGACCGAGAAATGGTTAAAAACGACCGAGTTAGCTAGTGAAATTGATAATTTTGTTGCTGCTATGCCAAAGGGAGGAGCTCAGAAATTTGATAACTGGAATAAGCCGAGTACGAAAGTGCAAGAAATTGGAAGATTTGGGAAGCCTGATTATAACAGAAATAGAAATGAGTTTCAAAGGAATAAGACGGTAGGAAATGCAAGCGGAGGTCGAGTGCAGACACATGCATCTTTTGATAACAGGAATTTAAATAAAAGATGGGAAACGAGAGCTTCGAATAGCATGGAGAAAGTTCAGTGCTTTCGATGTGGATCAAGGGGTCATGTACGCAAACGGTGTCCCCAGGATCCAGGTTCCGAAGTTACTCACCGATCGAGATCCCAAGATAAAAGAATAAGTGAAAATAAGGAAGAAAAAGGATTGAATGAAGTGTGTGTAAAATTGAATATACCGGCAGAGCCTGAATGGATATCGGAAGGAATTCCATCGGGTAAAACAGAGTCAGAATTACCTAAAGAAAATTTAAGCATAGAAGGAAATTGCTTTAAAGGAATTATTGATTCAGGAGCACAAATTTGTGTTTTAAGGAGAGAGTTTGTCCCGGATAGATATTTGGAGACCGGAGGAAAAATATTTGTGCGTCCGGCTATTGGATCGTCAGTGGAAGCGAAGCTGGTATCACTTCCGTTGAGCTTGTTAACGTCACCGAATGATATTCAACTTCATGTTCAAGTTTATGCTGCAGTGGTGGATGATTTAAACGAAAAAGCTTTAATTACACCACACGTATATAAAACTCTATGTGAACAGAGAAAGGCATACTTAGGAGTGTTTGAAGACCCTAGCGCATTAGTGAGGCAGGCAAATGTGTTAGACGCCGGAGGGGAGAAAGGTTCCATTCTACCAGCGTTAAGGATCAAGGAGGACCCGGCTACCACTCTAAGGGGGAAGAAACTAGCGCATCCCCAAGCAGAGCACAGCAAGGGAGTGATTCTCTAGCCCTGGACCAGAGAGGGAAGAAAGTGAAGGCCATGGATGATAACAATCCCGAACGAAGTGAAGATTCATTGTGTGGAGACTGAAAATTTACACCCGGAATCTTCGAGCCAGAAGTTTAAGAGGCAGCAAACACAGTGCGAGGCTTTGAAAGGGAATTTTACTGACGCACACCGGAATAAAAATAACTACTGGATTGAGTCAGGAATGTTGTATCATACGGGAAATTTAAATGGGCAGAAATTTAACCAGTTAGTTATTCCTGAGTCTCGAAGGTTAGAAATAATGAAATTGGCTCACCAAACGTTACCTGGGGGTCATTTAGCAGCGAAAAAGACGGCGGATAGAATAAAGATGTCGTTTTGGTGGGATGGATTGACCAAAGATGTGAAAAAATTTTGTGAAGCTTGTGAGGATTGTCAATTACGCAGACGTGTAAGGGTATGTGATAGGGCACCGATCGAGCCTATAGGTAGGCCAGAGTTGCCGTTTCAATGCGTAAATGCGGATATTGTTGGACCTATAGAACCCATGTCTTCACAAGGACATAAGTACTTGTTATGTTTGATGGACCAGCATAGTAGATGGCCAGAAGCGGTACCTTTAAAATCATTATCAGCAAAAGCTACTTGTGAAGCATTTTTAGAAGTGTTCATGCGTACCGGTGTACCAAGTGCAATTATGATGGATAACGGTACTAATTTCAAGTCACAATTAACCCAGGAATTTTTGAAGCATTTAGGAGCATCTCCAAGGTTTATAACGCCAGGTTATGCCCAGGCTAATGGGTTAGCAGAATGATTTAATCAAGTGATGAAACACATGCTGCATCATGCGATTCGAGCCGAAGGCCGTGCTTGGCATCGTCAGTTGCCTTTTCTTTTATGGGCGTATCGTGAGGTACCAAATAGCACGACAGGAGTATCACCGTTCATGCTCATGTACGGACGCATGCCAACCGGGCCTCTAGCAATTTTAAAATCCTGTTGGGAGGATGGCTTAATTTTACCACAAGGAGTAGGAGAGTCGATAAGTGAATACCTAGAGGTTACTGAAAAAAAAAATAGGGAATGTTCCATTGTAAATGATATTTCAGTAAACGTTCAGTGTGAATTAGTATTGTGTGTAATTAATGTAAGTGATAAAAGTTTACCAAGAGATAATCATATTTTCTTGTGTATTATTATTTTCGTGACAATGTTATATTTAATAGGTGCAATGTTTGATGTTATATGTATGTTACGTTGGTAATGCAAGTTACCACGTCTAATGCTAAGAGTAACGCCTCAATGGATGGAGAACGGGAAAAGAAGTTATTATTGGTAATGTCAGATTCTTGAAAGGATTAATTCCTGCCCAAGTGAATTGAAAATGTCGTCTGAGTGGAATTTAGTGTTATTTGCGTATAACTATTTTTAAAAATGAAGAAGTTAGACCATGGGACATAAACAGAAATACACACAGCACAGTAAGGTGCATTGAATATTTTAAATTGCTTTGGCTCTTAGTTCTAAAATTGTACTGGGACTAAAGCAACACCCTTTAGGTTTAAGTGATTTCCATTTCACGACCTTGGTCGAGTAATGTTAAACCGGAAGGGGGTGTGAGGATCTCTGCGAACGAGAGGCCCCTTTAAATACTTATATATGATTTTTGTGTCTTTTTCGTGTGTATATGTATGTGTTCAAGTGACAGCCGTGTAAGATATCTTGTATGAGAACGAACAATTTATCCTTGCAAACTCACTGCTGGACATTTTGGGGACATTGGTCCTCAACGACGCCATTTTGCTCGAACTCGTAAGATAGTCGTTGGTTGTCAAATACATGGTGATATTCGGTACGCCTTCTCACATGCTTGGAGGCGGAACTTAAAGAACATTCGTTACGAGGTGTCAACAATGCAACCCCCGAAAACGTTGGGGGGTTCGCGGAGGAAGGGAGACGAGGAGGACATTAGAGATTGGAAGGCGAGGAGAATGAGATGTCACGGTGATACACCATAATGGTTTTTTTTTTTCGTTGTATGGGATATAACCCATAAAGCATGTAAATAATGTACAGTTGTATATATATACCTTGAATAAATATTCGGATTTCTTGGCAAATGGATTCCTGAACTGAAGGTATTTTCCTTAAGGCCGTACTTTGTGAAGGACGAAACGAACCAAACGAGCCTGGGAACCACAGGCTCGCTAAAACATGTCACATTACCTAATAAACGCGAGCTTTTTAAAACATTAATAAAATGTTTCATTGCCAGCCTAAAACGTTTATCATATGTTACCTAATAATCGCGAGCTTTTTTTACGCTTTCCAACCGTAGGTTGAAAAGAAGCGTATATGCCCCAGCTTTGTCCGTCTGTCCGTCCGCACGATAATTCGCGTAAAAATGGTTCGATTTCGATGAAATTTTAGTATGTGGTAGGGAAACACCTGGGGACGAACCCTATTGAAAATGGACGAAATGGAGTCAAATGCCACGACATAGGAACGGGATCCATTCCATTGCCCTTATACGTCATAACTTGCGTAAAAATGGTTCGATTTCGATGAAATTTTAGTATATGGTAGGGGACCACCTGAAGACGAACCCTATTGAAAATGGACGAAATGAGGTCAAAGGTATAAGAGCGGGATCCATTCCATCGCCCTTATTCGTCATAACTTACGTAAATATGCTTCTATTACGACAAAGCTTTAGTATGTTGTTCCGGAGGTACACTGAACCAATTCCCTTTAATATCACTGAAATGTGGGCAAAGATCAGGACACATGACCGAGATTTGTTCCACAGCCATTATCCTTATAACTTGAGTAATGATTTCTGGTATGTTGGAATGCGTATCATAATCAATGCATTGCATGATTTTACTAACTTGTATTGGGCTTATCCTTATTCCTTGCAATATTTTGCACAATTTCTAAAGATCTCCCGTCTAACCTGATGATTCTTCTATAAGATTTGTTTCGGCCAAGATAAAATAAGTCGTTTCTTACCTCTTCCTCGCGTAACCCTGCATCCTTCGGCATGTTAACGCAAAATGTAGTAGAATGTAGTTTATTTACAAAAATATTAATGTGAAGGATCTGCGTAGTATAAGTAACATAGCCACCTAAACAAAATTTGCATATGTCGTTCTTTAACGCTGCTTCATGAATTGTATTTTTAACTGTCTTGCAGTGACTCTAAAGTGAAAAAAATTCTATTTTTAGAAATTAAGTGAATTTTTTAGTTTTATTTGCTTTTGGTTATTGAACACTCGTTTACTAATTAAAATTAAGAAAGCCCATACTCAGTTTTTGTCCTTCTAACGAATCATTTATTCGTTAGTAATTTTTGTTCTACTAGCGAATCATTTATTCTTCAACCTACGGTTGGAAGGCGTAAAAAAATGGAACTAACCCGACTGATACGCAGTGCTTTGATGTTATTTTTCAATAATAACTAACCATAATAAAGGAGTAAAACAGTTAAGAATTTAAAATACATTTTTTCGGGGGTGGGGTGGTATAAACTACCATCGCGAGCAACCCTAAGGTTTATAAAGAAGTATCCCGCCCCTAATCCTCATCCGGGATTTCAACCACACTGTAAATAAAAGAGATCCCAATGAATGAAATACGGGATTACACCATTGTATTTGGGAGATGTGAATCCGTTTTTACACTTTCCAACCGTAGGTTGAGGAAGCGTATATGCTCCAGCTTTGTTCGTCTGTCTGTCTGTCCGTCCGCACGATAACTCGCGTAAAAATGGTTCGATTTCGATGAAATTTTAGTATGTGGTAGGGAACCGCTGGGGATGAACTCTATTGAAAATGGGAGAAATGGGGTCAAATGTCACGACAAGGAGCGGAATACATTCCATTGCCCTTATGCGTCATAACTTGCGTGAAAAGCGTTCGATTTCGATGAAATTTTAGTATGTGCTATGGGACCACTTAGGGACGCACCCTATTGAAAATGGGTGAAATGGGTTCGAAGGTCAGGACATAGGAATGAGATCCATTTCGTTGCCCTTATGCGTCATAAATTGCGTAAAAATGGTTCGATTTCGATGCAATTTTAGTATGTCGTAGGCGACCACCTGGGGAGGAACCCTATTGAAAATGGGTGAAATGGGTTCGAAGGTCAGGACATAGGAATGAGATCCATTTCGTTGCCCTTATGCGTCATAAATTGCGTAAAAATGGTTCGATTTCGATGTAATTTTAGTATGTCGTAGGCGACCACCTGGGGAGGAACCCTATTAAAAATGGGTGAAATTGGGTGAAAGATCAGGACATAGGAGCGGGATTCATTCCATCGCCCTTATGCATTATAACTTACGTGAAAATGCTTCGATGGAGACAAAACTTTATCGTGTTATTAAATAGTGACACTATTCTAGTGATCCGATTTATTGGCGTAGGGAATAGACACACAATAGTTTCCAAGCTTTCGCACATCAACCAGATGGCTTTTTCAAGGAAGTTAGACAGAAACTGCAAGCTGAATAATAGAACACATTAACAATTTGAACGCATACTGTTTCGGAAGTATAATGTGTTGTTCCGGAAGTATACTTAACCAGTTCTGTTGAATATCATCGAAATGGGGTCAAAGATCAGGTCATAGGAGCGATATTTATTCTACAGCCATTATCTCATAACTTGAGTAATGATTTCTGGTATGTTGGAAAGCGTATCATAATCAATGCATTGCATGATTTTACTAGCTTGTTTAACTGATCCACATACTGAAATTTAAAGATACCGATCGAAAAAGGCAGCAACATCATCACTACTCAATGTGATGCTATGATTTCAGTCGTGTCATGTACTGCGTCTCACCAACATGGCGGCGAAGGCTGTGCCGTAAGAATCGTGACGTTTCGCTGGTTTCATTTGATCACACGAGGGGAACGACGGACCCTTACTCCATCTATTCTAACCTTCTTGGCTCACCCTACGTAACTTCAGAAGAAAGTGCATGGGGACGTTAACAAACGCCAGTTCGGTTACGGGGGACCTCTGATGTTACAACAGTTCAGATTGAGTTTATAACTTAATTTTAACCAATTAACTTCATTAAAAATTTTTTTTCAATTTTCGTCGGTTTCATCACCCCCCCTTCTTTTTCATTTCCGGGGCCCGGGTGCTTTGCACCCGCTGAACCCCCGATGTGGTTGGCCCTGTGCCCATCGAGTAGCTTACGATCAGTGGCGCACACAGGAGTTCTTTTTTAAAGGTCGCCGAAAATACTGAAGATGCAAAACAAAAACCGCCTAGAAACAAGTTTGTAAAATCATGCAAGCCGCCCCGGTGGCGCAGTGGTCTAAGGCGTTGGCCTCTGATCATTCGTCCGTAAGGGGTCAGGGTTCGAATCCCGGTCAGGCATGGATGTTGTGTTTGTCTTACGGCACTGGCTCTCTCCCTTCCCTGGAACCAGTGACCCTAAATTAGGGACGGGCGACTGCTTATAGCCCATTGAGTTGCTCACGGCGGTCGTTAAACCTCCAATCAAAAAAAAAAAATCATGCAATGCATTGATTATAATACGCTTTCCAACATACCAGAAATCATTACTCAAGTTATCACTCAAGTTATGAGAATAATGGCTGCGGAATAAACCTCGGTTCTGTGCCCAGTGATCCCATTTCCATGATATTCAACAGAACCGGTTCGGTACACCTCCGAAATAACATGATAAAGTTTTGACGCAATCGAAGCACTTTTAGCCGCCCCGGTGGCGCAGTGGTCTAAGGCGTTTGCCTATGATCATTCGTCCGAAGGGGTCCGGGTTCGAATCCCGGTGAGGCATGGATGTTGTGTTTGTCTTACGGCACTGGCTCTCTCCCTTCCCTGGAACCAGTAACCCTAAATTAGGGACGGGCGACTGCTTATAGCCCATTGAGTTGCTCACGGTGGTCGTTAAACCTCCAATCAAAAAAAAAAAAAAAAAAAAAAAAGCACTTTTACGCAAGTTATGATGCATAATGGCGATGGAAGTGATTCCGTTCCTATGTCCTGACCTTTGATCCCATTTCGCCCATTTTCCATAGGGTTTGTTGCCAGGTGGTCCCCTAATACATACTAAAATTTCATAGAAATCGAACCATATTTACGCAAGTTATGACGCATAAGGGCAATTGAATGGATCCCGCTCTTATGACGTGACCTTTGACCCCATTTCGCCCATTTTCAATAGGGTTTGTTGCCAGGTGGTCCCCTACCACATACTAAAAATTTCATCAAAATCGAACTCTTTTTACGTTAGTTATGACGCATAACAGCAGTGGAATGGATCCCGCTCCTATGTACTGACCTTTGACCCCATTTCGTTCACTTTAAATAGGGTTCCTTCCCAGGTGATCCCCTACCAGATACTAAAATTTCATCGAAATCGAACAATTGTTAGGCGAGTTATCGTGTGGACGGACATACGCACACAACGCGTGACGTAATGAGGCAGATGGGAATCGCAACCATCTGCTCGCAAGAGTCTGACGTCATAAGACTTTAATAGGATCCACACACACCGCGTGACGTATGAGACAGATGGCGTGTCCGCGCGCCAACATTCTCAAACGCGAGATTGTGACGTCATAAGATTTCTAAGCAGTGGTAACATTAATGGAACGACACCATGACACCAAAAACATTATAATTCGATATGGTTATTTTACAGACTTAACGAAATCTCCTAAAGTCGAGATCAAGCTAAATCGATTTCTAGTAACAGAAAACGGTTGGTTAACGACTTTCACCAAAATTCTTAGAGCTGTTTTCAAAATGAAATGTTCATACATACATACAAGAATTGCTACTTTAAGGTGGACGTCAAGTAATTTTGCTTCCTATACTTCCAATGGAAAAACTTCTGTACACATTTTTTTCACAATTAATGCGTTCCCAAGGATGAAAATTTGAACATCGATTAAAATAGCTTAATTTCATAACTTGGAATACTTAATATTTTCTAAACCATAACCGTAATTACGCAATCTAACATTTATTTGTCCACTGACGCCATCAAAGTACAGGTCGCGCCATCTTTTTTCTGGTTTCAACACCACCAAAGGAAACGTTATTGTTTTTTAATATAATTATGCTTATGTTTTAGAAAATGTTAAGTATTCCAAGTTATAGTATGAAGTTAGTTTAATCGATGTTCAAATTTCCATCCTTGGTAACACACTAATTGTAAAGGAAATGTGTACAAAAGGTTTTCCATTGGAAATATAGGAAGCAAAATTACTTGACGTCCACCTTAATAGTGTGGGATAAGGGCGATGGAATGGATCCCGATCATTTGTCCTGACATTTGACTCCATTTGTCCCATTTTCAATAGGGTTCTTCTCCAGGTGGTCCCCTACCACATATTAAAATTTCATCGAAATCGAACCATTTTAACGCACGGTATGACGCATAAGGGCAATGAATTGCATCCCGCTCCTATGTCCTGACCTTTGTTTCCACTTCATCCATTTTCAATATGGTTTGTCCCCAAGTGGTCCCCTACCTCATACTAAAATTTCATTGAAATCGAACCATATTTACGACGCATAAAGGCAATTGAATGGATCCCGCTCTTATGTCATGACCTTTGACCCCACTTCACCCATTTTCAATAGGGTTCGTCCCTAGGTAGTCCCCTACCACATACTAAAATTTCATCGAAATCGAACCATTTTTACGTGAGTTATCGTGCCGACAGACAGACAGACAGACGGAAGGACGGACGGAAAAAGCTGGAGCATATACGCTTCTTCAACGTACGGTTGGAAAGCGTAAAAAACATCTCCCAAAATATTGGGAAGCGTTAAAAAAATATCTCCGCCATATGACAGGGCACTTCCAATCATTCGCAAAGTATGTATTTAAAAACAGATAAAAAATAAATAGCCAAAAACAAAGCACAAAGGATCAAGCGATTCCTCATGGAAAGGGGGCTACCTCCACTGAGTGCGCCACTGCTAAGGGTAGGCTTCAAACCTCCAAACTAAAAAAAGCAAGTTAGTAAAATCATGCAATGCATTGATTATGATACGCTTTCCAACATACCAGAAATTATTACTCAAGTTATGAGGATAATGGCTGTGGAATAAATCTCGCTCCTGTGTCCTGACCTTTGACCCCATTTCGATGATATTCAAAAGAACCGGTTCAGTGCACCTCAAGAATAACATACTAAAGTTCTGTCGCAATAGAAGCAGTTTTGCGCAAGTTATGAGAATAATGGCTGTGGAATAAATCTTGCTTTTGTGCAATGACCTTTGACTCCATTTCGTTGATATTCAACAGAACCGGTTCACTATACATCCGGAACAACATGATAACGTTTTGTCGCAATCGAAACATTTTTTGGTAAGTTATGATGCACAAGGGCAATGGAATGGATCCCACTCCAGTGTCCTGACCTTTGACCCCATTTCGCCCATTTTCAATAGGGTTCGTCCCCAGTGGCTCCTTACCACATACTAAAATTTCATCGAAATCGAACCATTTTTACGCAAGTTATGACGCAAAAGGGCAATGGAACAAATCCCGCTCTTATGTCCTGCCTGACCTTTGACCCCATTTCGCCCATTTTCAACAGGGTTCGTGCCCAGGTGGTTCTCTACCACATACTAAAATTTCATCGAAATCGAACCACATTTACGCATGTTATGACGCATAAAGGCAATGGAATGGATTCCACTTTTATGCCCTGACCTTTGACCTCATTTCGCCCATTTTCAATAGGGTTCGTCCCCACGTGGTTCCTTACCAAATACAAAAATTTCATCGAAATCGAACCGTTTTTACGCAAGTTATGACGCATAAGGGCAATGGAATAAATCCCGCTGTTATGCTCTGCCTGACCTTTGACCCCAATTTGCCAATTTTCAATAGGTTTCGTGCCCAGGTAGTTCCCTACCACATACTGAAATTTCATCGAAATCGAACCATATTTACGCATGTTATGACGCATAAAGGCAATGAAATGGATCCCGCTCTTTTGGCGTGACCTTTGACCCCACTTCACCCATTTTCAATAGGGTTCGTTCCCTGGTGGTCCCCTACCACATACTAAAATTTCATCGAAATCGAACTATTTTTACGTGAGTTATCGTGCCGACAGACAGACGGACGGACGGATAGACGGACGGAAAAAGCTGGAGCATATACGCTTCTTCAACCTACGGTTGGAAAGCGTAAAAAAAAGGAAAATAAAAGAAAGAACACATCTTCGAGACTTCAAAACATCTGGAATTGCAGCGTGCGAGGTGCCGATGATGGTAAAGTGACGTTGATATTTGAGGTGAGCATTGGCGTATAGGAAAGAAAGGGCTCCCCATTGGATATCAAGGCACATTTTTCTCCGATTTACTTTTCTCTTTTAAAGCCGAATTTTAAATCTTGTTCATTAAAAATATCAAGATGTATCTGAAAAACCGACAAATAAAACATACTCAAATAACCTTTTTTTTTTCAACGAATTCGCTGATTTTTTTTGTATCCATTTGAATTCGTTTCACTAGTGCATTTTTCCACGCGCAAGCAACACTCCCGCAAAGTTCAATCGCTGTCGTTCAAACTCCTGGAAGTTGCCTTTATTAACAACTAGCTTTATTACCCGGCTTTGCCCGGGATTTAGGCTTATTAATTTCATATTCCCTTATATGTCACTGAAAAAATCGGGGAAAAATTGATGCTTGCAAGAAAGAAAACAGCTGATTTCACAAATTCGGTCATTACAAATTATTTATTTATAGTGTGATTATTTCAGCACTTGGCCGTACACAACATTTTGGGTTTCTCCTTCATCGGCGACAATATATAATTTTGTTGGATCCTTTACTCTTGGCATTCCAACATACAGCTGTAGAATCAGACGGACCAAAAGCGTAACGAATTATTTAACACGCGTCCAAGAGATACAGCGTTGGAACCGTGACTGAACAAAATTCGTTAACAATCAAATGCATCACGTGCTTTCAGTTTCAGACGTCTTTGAGGGGCGAATCCCTGGGATGAAAAAGTTAAAAACGTATCTTTGCGAATATTTTATGAAACTGGCTGAAATTTTAATTAACACCATAAATCGTTATAGAAACGTGACCTGGAAATTTCGTCCGAATCGGTAAATAACTTTTTAAATTAGTCGTCAAAATTTTATTAACCGTTTCTGCGTATACATGTATTTATGTTTACCGATGAATTAAAAATTCCATGCCTATTTTAAAAAGTTTGGATCGGATTCCGGTGAAATTTTGAGGGACTCCTCTTATTACCAATTTATGGTGTTGATAAAAATTTCAGCCCGTTTCGTTAAGATTTCGCAAAGTTCGTTTTTGCATTTTTTTATGCACAATTCTCAAAGATTAGAAACACCTGTGGATGTGCCGCGGCGATGAATGCAGTCACGTGCTTTCAGATTTGGAGCAGATAACGATGACGTAGCGAACGACGCTGACTTTATTGATTAGCTTATTAATTAATTCATGACTCGCGAACAGAATAACTTAGGGATCTTAAAATAGTTGCCTTGACCTAGAATTTCCAGTATTAATAAGCTATGCAAATTTCACGATGCCACAGTTCGGCGTTCGAGAGTTTTTGTTGCTTCAGACAAGCAGACGCTTTGTGTTTTATATACACTGACGGAAAAAAAATCCCAACACCAAGAAGGGGTTGTGTTAGATAAACGACAGTTGGTAGGCGTTGAGAGTACATCTGTAATATGACGTCTATGCAAATTTCGCGCTCGGCGCATACGTGTGGCGCTAGTAGCGCCCCTCGGAACATGCAAAGCAGGTTTGCTGTAAATACGCGCTGTAACGTTCGTGAGCGTTAGTTATCGTTGAGATTCGACGTAGGGTGTTGATGTTAGTCAAGAATGCCTTTAAGAAGACGAAGAAGCCATTATCAACAGCTCACGGAGTTTGAACGAGGTCGTGTAATAGGGCTACGAGAAGGTGGATTTTCTTTCCGCAATATTGCAGAACGACTTGGCAGGAATTTAGCCACTGTGCATGATTGTTGGCAGCGGTGGTAACGGGAAGGTACTGCCTCAAGAAAAACTGGTTCCGGCGGCCACGTGGCATTACTGAGAGGGAAGACCGCCGTGTACGGCGTATGGCTGTGGCGCATCGTACCGCGTTTGCGGCAGCAATTCGAGCTGCAGTTGCCACCACAGTGACACAACGAACTGTTACAAATTGGTTACTCGAAGGACAGCTTCGAGCCAGACGCCCTGTAGCGTGCATTCTACTTACTCCAAACCACTGCCGTTTGCGACGTCAGTGGTGTCAAGCTAGAGCTCATTGGAGGACGGAGTGGAGATCTGTTGTGTTTTCTGATGAAAGCCGGTTCTGCCTGGGTGCCAGTGATGGCCGTGTGTTGGTTAGAAGGAGGCCAGGTGAGAGCCTGCAACCAATCTGTCTGCGGCCGAGACACACTGGACCTACACCTGGAGTTATGGTCTGGGGAGCAATTTCCTATGACAGCAGGAACACTCTCGTGGTTATCCCACGCACCCTGACGGCACAGTTGTACGTCGGTCTGGTGATTCAACCCGTTGTGCTGCCATTCATGAACAGCATTGTAGGGGGTGTTTTCCAACAGGATAACGCTCGCCCGCATACCGCTGTTGTAACCTAACATGCTCTACAGAGTGTCGACATGTTGTCGTGGCCTGCTAGATCACCAGATCTTTCACCAATCGAGCACGTATGGGACATCATTGGACAACAACTCCAGCGTCACCCCCAACCAGCATTAACCGTCCCTGTATTGACCGACCAAGTGCAACAGGCATGTAACTCCATTCCACAAACTGACATCCAGCACCTGTACGACACAATGCATGAACGTTTGCGTGTTTGCATTCAACATTCTGGCGGTTACACCGGTTATTAATGTACCAGCATTTCACATTTAAAATGGCTCTTCTCGCGCTTACAATAAGCTGTGATCTTGAAACCTTAATCGATTAAATATGTTACCTATACAAATGTATTGCCGCCATTTCATTCCTCTACAACTATTTTTTCGTGGTGTTGGGATTTTTCTTTCCGTCAGTGTATAAGATATAAGATAAGACAAGAGGAAAGACCAACCACTGTGATAGAATTCTTATCAAGTTGTGAAGTGGATGTTTTGTTTTTTACCCAAGTATCAAGAAATTACTAAAAATTCGATCAACGCTTCCTGTCTAAACAACCACTCCGGAAAGTACAGTTTCTACTCTCAGGCGCCAGAAAATGTGTCTTCGAAGCCAATATCTAATTCTCGACTTTCTGGACTTGTATTGCTGAACATTCGTCCAGAAATAAATGCAAGATCCACATTTTGAAGGCGATGGCGGAGAAGCGCAGTTAACTTGATGCTAAGATATGCAAGTACAATTTTAGTACTTGCAAAATTTTACAGTTTCAATATTCGGCACTATTATTTATTTTATAAAATAACTAATTTTAAAATTGCGCCTTTATAAATAACTCCGAGAAACTGAATACTAAGAGAGAAGTACTCTGTTTTACATTAATCACATTTAATAAATGTATAGCCCTCCACATTACATATAAGGCGTCGTATCAAAATTTTGTAAATCGGTATTTTAATTATCAATAAAATTGTTAATTTATTAATGAATTTATATAATTATTCTAAATAATGAATTACTGGTAATTAACGCTTAATTATTAATTGATTATCCCAGATTAGCAATTATTTTCGGTGTATGGGTATGAAATTACTTGAGCCCCCCCCCATAATTTTTGAATTGCTACGCCCCTGGAGGTGGGTGCTGCCTCTTCTGCATCGTAACGTCGGAATGGGCGGCTACAGTGGAAATGATAACGTCGACATTTAACGACTGAGCATGTATGAAGGTTTGTACGAAAAGCATTCGATGGAAGACGACACGACTGGACTATGACAGCCGATGCCCACATTGACCGCTCTTGTTAACCAAGTCACAAGGCTAAGAGGCTGCAGTGGAAGAAGAACTACTCCCTTTGGTTCCAGGAATGTTAGTTTAGTCCGGCGAATCGAAGTTCCGACTATAACCCGCCGACAGATAGGATGCATGTTTGGCTTAGATGACACAAGGCCGTAGACTCCAACTGTCAAGTCGGTGTGTTACAGGTAGGCGGAGGCCATGTACAGGGCCTGATTAAAGGGGAGGGGGTCTATAGGGGCTATGGCTTTGGGGTCCACCATTACCAAGGGCCCAGGGGCATACCTTTGCAAACAAAAGATAGAGAGAGAGAGAGAGAGAGAGGTTTATAAAATAGTTTTATACTTTTGTCTCGTTTGATTTCCACTTGGTCAGAAACAGAGGCTGGAAGACGAACAGATTTCAAGACAGTGACTCACCAAGGTTAAAGGTTTCATGTCGCTCTGTACAGCTGGGTTGGCGAGATAGTTCCAGCATTTTCACAACAATTTCATTACCATCCACCTCCCAATTTGCACTTGGAACCGTAAATCGTCGAAGTTCCCTGTGGCTTTTAAACTGCATAACTAACAAGTTAGTAAAATCATGCAATGCAGTGATACGATACGCTTTCCAACATACCAGAAATCATAACTCAAGTTATTACTCAAGTTATGAGGATAATGGCTGTAGAATAAATCTCGCTCCTATGACCTGACTTTTGACTCCATTTCGATGATATTCAACAGAATCGGTAAAGTATACTTCCGGAACCACATACTAAAATTTCATCTCAATCGAACCATTTTTACGCAAGTCATGACGCATAAGGGCAATGGAACGCATCCCACTTCTATGTCCTGACCTTTGACCCCACTTCACCCATTTTCAATACGGTTCATCCACAGGTGGTCCCCTACAACAAACTAAGATTTCATGGAAATCGAACCATATTTACGCAAGTTATGACGCATAAGGGCAATGGAATGAACCCCGCTTCTATATCCTGAACTTTGACCCCTTTTCACGCATTTTCAATAGGGTTCGTCCCCAGGTGGTCCCCTACCACATACTAAAATTTCATCAAAATCGAGCCATTCATACGCAAGTTATGACACATAAGGGAAATGGAATGGATCCAGCTCCTATGTCGTGACCTTTGACCCCATTAATCCTATTTTCAATAGGGTTCGTCCCCAGCAATCCACTACCGCTATACTAAAATGTCATCGAAATCGAACCATTTTTACGCGAGTTATCGTGCGGAGAGACGGACAAAGCTAGAGCATATACGTTTCTTCGACCTACGGTTGGAAAGCGTAAAAAAAATGTAATACGAAAAGTATAAAATGCTAATTTATTAGAAAATCCAAGACAAATCTAGGAATCTTAGACTTTTAACTTATATTCCTATGAGAATAATGGAAAATACAGCGATTTATGAAGAAAACTCTGCAAATAATTTATTAGTTTGAAGAATGCACTACGTATTGATTATCACAAGCATATTGCTACAGTTTCGTGTTTTAACGGACTTCATAATGGTTCCCCGTCATAAGTTCATTAGGGGCCTACTCAGATGTCTTAGCCTAGGGGCCCACAAAGTGCTTAATCTGGCCCTGGCCATATAAAGTTCCAAGGCGTGTTTGCGTGAGCCGAATTGGAGTCCTTTGTGCCTGTTCAGAGCCTCATGACCTCACAAGGCTATGTTGTCTTACTCGCCGACCACCTACAACAGTTAAAGGCTATCCATCTTCTACAGCAACAACACAACGCCCCGTCTCATCACACCAATTTAGCAAAGTACTGGTTAAAAGAATATTCCAATGTGTTCTCAACCCTCCAATAGTATTTGATTTCGATGAATTTCCGTTCGGCGAATTCGTTTTCGATGAATTCGTCTGCTCCCCCTTGAAGATTGTGCGCTCTTCTGATTGAATGAAAGCCGTCAATATTTTACAGTTGGTTACCTTTCTGCTTGATTGTCAGTGAGCGAAAGTCACGTGTCCTACAATTGTGTACTGTACATCTCACTCTCCGAATTTGAGCCCAATTGAACATCCATGGGCCGAAGTGGAGGAATGGTTTCGATCCTCAAATCCACCAATGACAACTCTCAGCGCTTAACAGACGCTATCCTGTAATAATGGGCCGCAATACTATCCAAGCGTTTGCAGTCCATGGTAGAATCCATGACACGACAAACTGTCGCTGTTGTGAGGATGAAAGGTTGGCCCATGCGTTCCTAGGTGAGTGTGTGTGCAGTAAAATATCTTTCCCGTGGGTTAATTCATGAGTACACAATCATGTACTTTTACATTCTTCTTTGTACTGACCTCGGTCTCTGTATGTATTTCGTGGTGAGGGTTTAGGAATCTTCACCATAAATCAGAACTGGTAAGATGTACAGTACACTAGAGCTGAGTTCGAGCTCAATTTTCGGAGCCCGAGCCCGTGGTATATCAGCCCGAGCCCACACGAGCCTGAATGTTATATTGCAAGATACAGCCCGGGCCCGAACAAGCCCGAAAACTGGCTAACTTGTTCAAACATTAATAAAAAAACGTCTCCTTCCTTTTCCACACTTCAACTCTCTCTTCTTCCTGCAATATGGGGAGTGGAGAAGGGACCTCTATCTATGTAACTTTATCATTTTCTTTGACCGTTTGTTTCCACCTGAAGTGCTTCGGGCGGCCGGGCATCTAAAATGATCGGGTGGTGCTGCAATTGTATGTTGTTCGAATAATGCTAATATTAATATTATCGTGGCATAATGCGCTGCAATATGGATGTTGCTAAATAGAATTAGCAGGGAGCTACTGCGTGGTGATAGGGGGTAAATTATCATTGGCATGCTATCCAATATCTAAATGTAGAAAAAACATTCGTGCACATGAACCCTTAGGATGAATACCGTCTTCACACGATTTTAATGATCTTAAAATATGAAATATATGTACGATTAAAATACTCTAAAACACACTAGCACTTTCAGAGCGACAGTCGCCCCATCATCAGGTGTAAGAGTCCCGCTGAGACTTTAGATAGGCTTAGGGTACTTCAACCACACCCAGGGCCTCTCATTTTGGCGTCTTTAGATGTTGCAGCATTGTACCCTAATGTGCCCATAGAGGCTACACATCAAATTATCGAGGTTAAACTTGCTGATACCCGCGTTCCCCACCTCGAAATTTAGGCTATTATGAATGCTTTGCGATTTGTTAAGCAGCATTCGTTTTTTAAATTCCAAAGCTGCATTTATCAGCAACTTGAAGATTCCCCTATGGGTTCCCCTCTTTCAGCAGCTCTCGCTGAGATCCTGATTCAGGATCTTGAGAACAAGAACTTCCCCCGCTTTTATTTTTAAGGTACGTTGACGATATCTTGGTAGCGTGGCCTCACTCCCAAGATGATTTATTTTGTTTCGCCGACGTACTTTCTTCAAAGTATCCCACTATCAAGCTCACGGTACAACTTGAGTCTAACTGTTAAATCCCTTTTCTAGATTTTTATATTCACAGGCACCCAATTTCGAATCACTTATCTTTTTCGATCTATTGTAAGCCTTCTACCCCGGGTTCCTTAATCCCATTTGCCACCTTTTCATCCTGTGCAACATAAAGTTGCTGCGCTTTACTCTTTGTTTCATAGAGCATTTACACATGCTTCCGCCAGGTTTTTCTTTAATCAGGAAATCAATTTTTGATTTAGCCCACTCGTTCGGCTATCCTCGTCAGATTGTTTGTAAAAATTTTCGTTGAGTGTTTGCATCCCCGTCGACCTCTGTCAACTTTGATCCACATGTTATTAAAAAGTTTGTTGGAAAAATGGATTGCCTACCTGGTTTTACTACCGTAATGTTTAAAATTTGCTCTAGATACCGGCTACATTTTAGCGTGGGTGTTACCAACCTATCATCTGTTTTGAGGAAAGACCGCCCAGGAATTTATGATTCACAGAGGTGGGGTGTTTATTGCATCCCACTATTGGACAATGACTCGCATGAGAGTATTAACTATTACATAGGCTCCACTCGTCGAAAACTGTGCCTCAGGCTGCAGGAACATAAATATAATTTAAAAGCAAGCCATGTCTGTACAGCCCTTACCAAGTGCATTGATTCAGAAGATTTAATCCCTGATTGGGACAATGCCAAAATTTTGATAACCCCAGCCTCTAATCACATGCTACTGGTGACTGAGAGTTTGTTCATTTCCGCTTTCAAACGAAGTTGCTGTAATGATAATTGCCCTTGGGATCTACCTGATATTTGGAGACGTCTTTTGTCAACAAGTGTTGGACAATCCACAGAACTATCTTCCTTTTTTAGACCTTAATACTTAATGTTGCAGTTATAATCATGTTTTCGATTTGTGATGTGGTGTCACTTTGATCGTGGTTTAACCGCCGGGACAGATGGCGCGTACGTCGCAAGATTCTGTTACGTCGATTGCACTTCATGATCATGATCATATGTAGAGGATTTTAGGGTGTGTCTGACCCTAGGTCTTAAACAACCCTTAGAAATAGGAAATTAGGAGATTTGGGCTAGAGCGCCCCATAGGAAAGTGACACGGAAGCGAAGTAGAAAGGGGGAGGAAGACGCCCTTATTCATTACCGGGAGGCCAGTATCCGGGGTCCGACGGCTTAACGTGCCCATCCGACGCACGGCGGATATTTAGTGGATCGAGCGTTCGTACCTGCCTGGGATCGAACCTGAGGCCATTTCCGTGGCAGTCACGAACGTTGCCCACTCGGCCACCCGCGGCCAATCGATTGCAGTTATGGCGCACTACAGATATTTATACTGAACGGTTTGGGAGATCCGAACACACCTGATGATGGGGCGACTGTCGCTCTGAAAGTGCTAGTGTGTTTTATAGTATTTTAATTGTATTAATATTTTAAGATCATTAAAATCGTGTGAAGACGGTATACATCCTAATTATCCAATATCTACATCTCTTGTAAAAACTTTTTCTTCTTTGCTGAAACACACTAACGCTCGGCCTATTGCATTTTCTACCCAAGCCCGGAATAAATAGCCATCTCGAATGCGCGCTCCCCAACCAGAACCAGTTGCCGAAGAATTCCCTTTACCAACTAAAAAGTGTCTCATTTGCTAAATCATAATAAAACTCATTTATACATAGAAAAAATTCCCTCGCTTTCCCTCTCCCTAAAAGACCCATCCCGCCCGAGCTCGAAGCGCAGAAAATATTCTACAGCCCGAGCCCGATTGTGGCTCGAGCTCTGCTTCGGGCTTTCGTGCTCGGGCTTAGCCCGTTTCAGCTCTCACGTACACTACTGTTTATGAAAATTGCAACATCATGAAGGACTTCAGGCATTAAATTGAAACTTACAGCATACGTACAACAGGCTGAGACATACAAAAGATTAAAATGCCAGTAAAAATGCGTATGCTCGGAGCAGCGCCTTTTTAACTGTCCGGTCTTGGTTGTAAAGAGCTGGTTCAAACGAGATGTCGCACTCCGCGAAGAGCTGACGTTAAGTCGAAAGGGTGTTTCTTGTGTCTCACTCTACCCTGTCACCGAAGAAGGTCGCAGTATGAACACCTGACGGATTGTAATCACCAGACTGTCAAAAATCAGTGTTCATTTCATACATTGCTGGCCACCCAAAATTCAACACCAAGAAGGAAGCATCCGATTGGCCTGAAATTCGCAGCATGCGTCGCCCACGAGAGGACACGCAAACGATTAGCATTGCAGGGCATATGCAAATCATGTGCGCCCGCCACGCCACCGAGAAGCACTGTAAGAAGGCTGCACAGAAGACGGGGTGTAAGTAGTGGAAGTGTGTTGTGCTGCCGGACCTGTGCGTAAGAAGCTTCCTGATGCCTCGCAGCAGAATACGGCAGTCATTCCAGCACGTTTCGGAGTTCGACAGAGGACGAATAGTGGCTTATTGCGACAGCGGTTTATTGTTCCGAGACATCGGCGCCCGTGTGGGACGACATCCAGCCACAGTGAGGCGAGTATGGATTCGGTGGGTGCAGCAGGAACGGATGGACCGACGTCAGCGATTACCGCAGCCGCGGCACACCACCGAATGAGAGGACCGGCATGTTGTGTGGCGGGCATTGACGGCTCGCACCGCTACATCACGAACATTAGCGCAGGAATTAGGGTGTGTTTCACAACAACCTGACCTGTGTCAGCACGTACCGTTCGACGTCGTCTGCAGGAGCGGGGACTTGTCGCAAGGGGCTCATTGCTCCGATTACCATTGACGTTACACCGCCGGCGAGTGCGGCGGCAGTGGGCCGTTGAACGCCGCACCTGGATTACGGAATGGCACGACATTGTCTTTTCCGACGAATCCCGCTTCTGCCTGCAACACCACGATGGTCGGATCCGCGTGTGGCCGGCATCGAGAGACTGTATGACGCCTGCATTATGCATCGCCATAACGGTCCGTTGCCTGGCATTATGGTTTGGGGCGCAATTGTATATGACACCCGCACCCTTCTGGTAAGCATCGCCGGTACACTCAACAGTCACCGCTACATCTCCGACATTTTGGAGCCTGTAGTCCTCCCTTACCTGCAGGACCTGCCAGCGGTCACGTTTCAACAGGACAATGCGCGCCCGCACGTGGCACGCATCGTGCAACAATTCTTCACGGCCCACCAGGTGTCACTGCTGCCGTGGCCCGCCTGTTCTCCCGATATGTTGCCCATCGAACACGTCTGGTCGCTGATCGGCAACCGAGTGGCCCGGCAAGCACCACCCGCGGCTACGCCTGATGAACTGTGGCAACGTGTGGAAGCAGCCTGGACCGACATACCCCAAGCCCACATCCAAAGCCTCTTTCGTTCGATGCCGCGGCATGTAGCGGCCGTTATTGCCAGCCATGGGGGCCACACGAACTATTGATGTCTGCGTGTTCCGCAAGTCGCACGGGCCTGCAAGCTCAATCGTTTCATCTTTGTATCTGTTGTTATGTGTCCAGTAAATCTGGCTTTGCTATCTCGTGTCCTTCTTGGTGTTGCATTTCGGGTGGACAGCAGCGTAGATTTCCGAGAAACAAACGGAAACATGCCCTACGAGCTAAAGCTAAAATGTCTAGGTAAGCATTTGTGGACTGACTGGTATTCTTGTGTACAAGCATATTTTTTTGTATTCTGTAAAATATGAATTCGGATCCACCTCCCCCTGAATTTGGACCCCCCTTTGTTTTTAGCACGTCTTTTGTAAAAAAAGATCGTGCTTATGTTATCGGTTTGTCCGTCCGTCCGACTGTACCCACGGTACCTCTGCAACTATTAGTCCGATTTGAAAAATTCTTTTGCGTTCGAAAGCTTGAAATATGCGAATGATGATCTTTTATTTCGTTTTTTTTTACGATGTACAATTTCGCCGCTAGAGGGCGTAAATGCAGATGATGTCGAATTCAAAAATACGTTTTATTCCACATATTTGCTTCTAAACATCCGATTGAAAAAAATCTTTTATCTTTCGATTCCATTTATGTCGAAGAGTATTTTGGATATAGTTTCTTTTTCAAATTACGCATAGATTTTCAGCTAGGGGGCGTAAAAGTAAATTGCATGTTTTCGGATAGCTCTTCTTCTAAAACTCCGATTTGAAAATTCTTTTTTTCAGCGGATACATCTCCTGATGTACAATCTTTTGCATATAATTTCGAATTTTTGGTAAAGAATACTTTGGCCACCAGGGGGCGTAAGTGTTAATTTTCGCTTCTGACGTATTTGCCATAAAATCTAAGCTTCTAAAATATCGGTTGAAAATTTTTTTTCGTGGATTGATGCCATTTACATCGATAAACATTTTTGGAATATTTTCTTCTTAAAATAGTCTACAGTTTGTCTGCCAGGGGGCGTAGATGTATATCTTATTTTTATCAATGTCTCGACTTCTAGGAGTCCGATTTGAAAAAATCCTTCTTTGTTGGATAGTGTTTTCCGTGTGACATGTTTTTCACATAATTTCAGAATTTGCAAGTAATTCATAGACTTTCCGCTAGGGGGCGTAAAGGTAAATTGCGTTTCCCCCTATATCTCTGCTTCTAAATCTCCGATCTGAAAAAATTCTTTCTGCACCGGATACAGCTCCTGATGGGAAATCGTTTGCACATAATTTCTAATTTTTGTAAAAAAATGGTTTGGCCACCAGCGAGCTAAACCTTAATTTCCGCTTCTGATGTATTTGCAGCAAAATATGAGCTTCTAAATTCTCGATTGAAAATAACATCGTTTGAAGACCGATACTACTCATGTCGAAAAACCTTTTAGAAACATTTTCTTCTTAAAATAGTGCACGGTTTCTACGCCAGGGGGCGTAGATGTATATCTTATTTTTGTCAATATCTCGACTTCTAAGAGTTCCATTTAAAATGTTAGATAGTGTTTGTAGTGTGACATGCTTTTCCTATAAATTCAAAAATTTCAAGTAATTCATAGACTTTCCGCTAGGGGGCGTAAAGGTAATTTGCGTTTACCCCTATATCTCTGCTTCTAAATCTCCGATCTGAAAAATTCTTTCTGCACCGGATACAGCTCCTGATGGGAAATCGTTTGCACGTAATTTTAAATTTTTGTAAAAAATATTTTGGCCACCAGATGGCGTAAGTTTTAATTTCCGCTTCTGATGTATTTGCAGCAAAATATGAGCCTCTAAAATCTCGATTGAAAAAAAGTCTTTTGTGGACCCATACTACTCATGTCGACAAACATTTAAGGAACATTTTCTTCTTGAAATAATTCATGGTTTCTACGCCAGGGGCGTAGATGTATATCTTATTTTTGTCAATATCTCTACTTCTAAAAGTCCGATTTGAAAAATTCTTTCTTTGTTCGATAGTGTTTCCGATGCGGAATGTTTTTCCTATAAATTCAAAATTTTCAAGTAAATCATAGACTTTCCGCTAGGGCGCACAATGGTAAATTGCGTTTTCTGCTCCTAAAACTCCGATTTGAAAAATTCTTTCTGTATAGCATACAAGACCTGACGGAAAATATTTTTCACGTAATTTCTAATGTTTGGTAAAGAATGGTTTGGCCATCAGGGGTCATAAGTGTTAATTTCTACTTCTGATGTATTTGTAGCAAAATCTGGGCTCCTGAAAACTCGACTAAATTTTTTTTTTCTTGGTCCCATACCGCTCATATGGATAAACCTTTTGTAAATACTTTCTTCCTAAAATAATGCCTGGTTTTCCCACCAAGGGACGTAAAGTCACATTTTATTTTTGTCGATAACTCTGTTTCTAAGAGTTCGTAAGCTGACGATTCCGTTTACAGCAATATCTGAATGATTAAAGACCCGAATGAAAAACTTCTTTCTTCCGTCAGATAGTATTTTTTTCCATACCGTTTCCATTGACTTTGAATAGCTTTGATAAATTTAATTTGCGTCAGAACGGATTCAAAAGACGTGCTTATTACACCGGAAAATTCGGTGTCATCTTTCTTGTTTGATTTGACATCGTTTTCAGAACATTAGGTTTTGCCTCGAGGCAGGTATATCAAATTCCGTACCGATTTACGGGTAAACTCATGCGAAGTTTTTATAAATTGCGATGCCTTTTGGAGAGTTACGTACCCTGTACAAAAATGTAAATTTCACTAATAGGTGTTAAAATATATTGACACAGTTAAAGAGCATCCATGAAATGCACACTTTGCAATGTAAACATGTAAATGGCCAGGAATTAGCAGATGGTCTGTCAAATTTCATTTACGTGTAAGTGACTTGTTGCAAAGACCACATTGATGAGGTTTCTCACTAGTGTGGAAAACTATGTGACGTGTGTGATTGGGAAGCAATAGGACTACAAATTTATTGTAAGTTAAAATACTGTAAGATAAAATTAACTTACCAAAATGCGTTAAAATTAAATCATTAGGCATTTAAATACTGTAAGGTTAAATCCAATCAGTGAATCGGTGAGGTTTCTCACCAGTGTGAATCAGCAGTTGCTATAACAGACTACCTTTCTGTAAAAATGCCTTCTGGCGTACTGGTCATTGCTGAGGTTTCGCAGCAGGTGCTCCTACAAAATTACAAGTTGGCAGGGCATTTCAACCATCTTTATTACAAATGTGAAACGGTCCATCTTTAAAGTTGTGGGATCTTTGGGTGGTCAGTTCAAATATGATATAAAACTGAAAGAAGTAAGTTAAAATAATTTGTGAAACATAAGCATAAAAAGCAGACAGTACCTCGATGCTATATATCTTATCTTTCATAGAAGCATGAATTTGACCACGTATTTTCTCGCTATGCAGTTCATAACGAAATGACTGGATGTCTGAGAACTTCACAGTATTTTCACCGCGTTGAATTAGCTTCAAATTGCCAGAAAAAAATGAAGAAATTGCAAACTATGAGCACATTTCATCAATCGTACCGAAACGCTATGGAAATCATGGAGGAACAGACATTTGTTTATGCCCAGCGCCATCTTGTGACGTCACACTTCGACGACGCATGCAGTTGGCTCTTGCGGCGACGAACACCACCACGCTGCTCTCATCATGTGACTGTTCAACATACTTGCGTGACTGTCTCGATCTTGAGTAGCAAGAACGACACGAAGAGATGATCATTTTATAAAGAACTTATTTCATTACGAAACATTAGAGGAAAAGAAGCATCGAGTCGCAATCAACATATTGATCAGCAGGTTACAAAAGTTGCACTCCTAGTCCGTAACCGCTCTTGCAAAATTCTTGTACTTTCTGCTCTTTACATGGTTTCAGCTGTTGAAAGAAGACTTTGAAGATCCCAAAACCGTCGGATCGCTGGCGTAGTGGTCTGACAAGGGTTCGAACAAACAAAACCGCACCAAACTTCTGTTATAAGCAAGGAGGTTGGTTATAAATCATTTACGTACCTCCGAATTAAATGGTGATATTCGTTTTTCTGTAAACCTCCGCAGTTGCTCACTAGAGGGCTCCGTTGAGTCATCCGTCGCTCGCCGGCTTCTACGCCAGTCCAGAGTGTGCAGGTGCTTGCATTACACGCCTTATTTGTCTGTGTACGGAGTGAGAGGACAAAATGGTTCGACCTTTTTTTCATCAGTTTTGAATATACATCTGTCTGACAAGTCACTCGTACTTTCTGATTCCTGGTCTGGGCAGAAGGATGAACGAATACTTCAGGAGGCCTCCGGGGGAAAACAAGTTCTTTTAAAAATCATTCCACCAAAAACTGCGAAATATGTTCAAACCCTCGATGTTCATTTTTTCAGACAATATAAAATTCACCCAAAGAGGATTACTGACCACATAAAACTGCGATCCAACATGCCGCAGCCAAAATTACGTGACAGAACATTCCTTCCGAAGATGTATTCTGTGATCTACAATCAACTGTCTGTGGAAATCTATAGACCGATGCTTCGTTACGCATGGCAGAAAGCTGGCTACCATTGTGGTGAACCTGTGCAGAATATCAAAAGTGTCATCGACGTGGCTTTCAACACTTATGTTATTCGTGCGTGTGCATTCTGAGGGTGTACCGATGTTGCATTTATTAATTGTTGTGTAATTTTGCGGCAATGGTTATTGCTTCGATCATTTTATGTAGACAACCCTCACATGAATTAATCTTGTAACACTTTCACACTCTGACCCTTCGTTATGAAGTTACGAACGTCAACAGTCCTATGTACCTGATAATTATTTTCGTGCAGATCCGCTCTTTACGCTTCGACGTGGCACTTGCACAATCTGATCCTTCGTTATGGAGTTACAAACTTCAACAGTCCTATGTACGTGATAATTATTTTCGTGCAGATCCGCTCTTTACGCTTCGACGTGGCACTTGCACAATCTGATCCTTCGTTATGGAGTTACAAACTTCAACAGTCCTATGTACGTGATAATTATTTTCGTGCAGATCCGCTCTTTACGCTTCGACGTGGCACCTATCTTCAGAGACCTCTACTGGTCAACTGCGGAGTTTTACAGAAAAACAAATATCACCATTGAATTCAGAGGTACGTAAATAACTTATAACGAAAGTTTGGTGCGGATTTGTTTGTTCGACTTCGGGGGTGTTCCTTCTGATCACTTGTCCTAGTGGTCCCGGATGAGGCATGGATAGTGTGCTCGTCTGACGGAGCTTTCCCGTAACCAGTGTACCTAAATTAGAGACAGGAGATTGTTCAGAGCTCTTAGAGTTTCTTATGGTGGTCAATTAACGCTCACACTGAACCTCAGCTTCTGAATACTAAGGCTAGTAACTTAAATGGTGAATTACAGTACGTGCTTAGGTTATAATCGTCTGTTAATCATCAAATACATTTGATGTGAATAGTCTCCTGGAATCTACACTGCTGGCCGTTAAAAGTGCAACGCCACGAAAGACAAAATATATCAAAGCCATAATCGTATTTACTGTACAGAAAGCAGATGATACAAGGGTGAATCGATTACAAATACAGCACCATGAGACGAGGGGAACACATAACAATCAGTATATGGTGTAGCCACCCTGGGCGGAAAAAACATCTGCTACACGGCTTGGCATCGAGAGGAAGAGACGTTGGATGTGTGTTTGGGGAATGTCATTCCGCGCAGCTTCGATGCGATGCCACAGTTCCTCCGTTGTAGCCGAGGGTGGTCGCTGGCGTACCAGTCCTCCGGCGATCATGCACCACGACACATCCGGGGATCGTGCGGGCCAAGGAAGACGGGGCACATGGTGGCGATCCAGGAAGACTTGGATTTTGCGTGCCACATGCCGTCACGCATTATCCTGTTGGTAAATGGCACCAGACAGTTCTTGAAGGTATGGTACAACAACAGGCTCCAGCACGTCAGTGATGTAACGATGGCTGTTCAACGTACCGGTAATGCTGACGAGGCGCGTGCGGGAGTAGAATCCAATGGCCCCATACCAAAACTCCTGGTGCCGGTATTGCGCAGTATGGTGCAGAACTCACTCAGCCGGTTGCCGGCGTACCGCTAGACACGGATGTTTTCATCATGGTGCTGCAAATTGAAGCGGGATTCATTGGAAAACACGATGTCTTGCCATTCGCTCCTCCATGGTCGACGTTCTTGGCCCCATTGCAATCGCGGACGCCGGTGTTGTACAGTCAAAGGTAGCCAAAGTAATAGGCGCTGTGCAAAAATGCCCCGCTGCGGCAGACGACGTCGATTCTTCCGTGCGGAGACTGAGTGTGGAGCCACATACTCGAACTGTTGATCTACGGTGGTCGATATGACTGTGTGATCCGTCAGAGCCATATCGTTCGGTAGTGTGACGGGGCGTTGGGATCCCGCGCTTCGGTGTATTCGTTGCTCCGCTACCCACGGATGCCATATTCTCTCCACCGGGACCGCATGCCGTTCCCACACGAGCATCGATGTCTCGGAGTGATCATTCGCCATCGTCATATGCCACTATTCTCCCCCTATCGAAGTCGAAAACCTGCTGGAAGGCCTGCCCTTGTGTTCGACGGGGCATCCTGCAGATGTTCTTGGTCAGGAACGGCAAGAAAACACACTCCGAATTCTTAAAACCGGCTTCTTGTGCACACCTCTTATACGACTTCCAGGGGGCGTTACTATCCCACATAATTTCCATATGCGCTGCCCGGTTAATCATTTACAGGTGCGCCCGTGTTCTGACCCTCTGCCAACTTTTCAGCCCCTGGGATGCCATCTTCCTGGTGTTGCAATTTTAATGGCCAGCAGTTCCTCTCGCGAAATTACTGATCGTCAAGCAATAGTAATTACTGTTTGAATTCGTCTTCTTGCAGCAGTGAGAGTGTTTAACTACCAACTGTGAGCAGAGATGGAAACGGGTCAACGAGTAAGCAATTTCTAATGGGTCAAACGGGTCGGGTTAAGGTATTCCTGATCCTTTTTTCACCCCGTTTTAACTCTGTTTTATTTTTTAAAACCAAAAAAAAAAAAAATTTTTTTTGTTTCAAAGAAAAATGCGCGCTGTGGAATTTTATGCTCAACGCTGGCGCCGCGTACTGAAAAATTATTCGTCATGCAATATGAAGGAAGAGTGTCCTCAGAAGGAAAAGTGTTCCTTCCTTCTGAAAGGTAGTGATGAAAACAACATCCACATTTTGGAAACTTTTAATTCATCATAAGCTTGTGAAAATTGTTGTTACTGAGAAACATATTCTGACGTTTCATATGTTATCAAGAAAACAGCGAAAACTGAAATACGGCATGCAAAAAGTTGTTTAATTCAAACATTTTGACTGTAGCGCCATCAAAATTAGGTGAAACAGACTTAATATTACTGTGGAGAGAATTTTGACTCTCGCAGATGTGTTTGAAAACGTGTGTAAGACAGGTTACCTCTCGCAAATGAAGGACGACGGTTTCAATACTTCCCGTGAGTAAATCACACGTTCCTGTAATACATTGTTTTTGATTTCCATGTAACCTAAGGTACTCATTGTGGAGAGACTTTTTGAAAGCCCTATATACACTATACTGACAAAAGTCACCGGACACCTAGAAGAGAAACACAACATAGCATTCATTGACATACATTAGTACGGTGTGGGTCCACCTTTGGCTTTAATGCATGCACTGACCCTTCGAGACAGGCTTTCGACAAGGTTTTGGAACTCAGCGATAGGTATGCGCTTCCATTCAGTACATAATGCTGCCGCTAACTGTTGCTTAGCAGTAGGCCTTGGTTCCAAACTTCTTATGCGGCGCTCTAATTCATCCCAAAGGTGCTCTGTGGGATTCAGGTCAGGGCTTTGTTCGGGCCAGTCCACACACGATACGGAATTATCGTCAAACCACGCCGTAACAATCCTTGCTTTATGGCTCGGTGCATTGTCCCGCTGGTACCAAGAAGACTTGGTTCCATAGCATTGCCACAGAATTGGTAGGGCATAATTGTCCAGAATATCGAGGTAGACGTGATTGTTAACAGAGGTTTGTCCACGATAACCAATGGTCAGGGACCATACCACGACCCCCCCCTGCGAGTACACTGCCAGCTCCGAACCTGACCGTAGAAACAGCACACTGTGGTAAATACTGTTCCCCCCGCTGCCGCCATACCCACACACGGCCATCAGACTGATGGATCATGTATATGGATTCATCAGTCCATAGAACACGTTTCCATTGATCTACGGTCCATGATAAATGTTTTTTACACTGTGGTAAACGATGAGTAGCATTTCGAGTGAAGATGAAAGGCTTATGAGCAACCGCACGACCACGGTAACCCATGGAAAGAAGTTCTCTGAGAATGGTACGTGTACATACCGTGGTTCCAGCATTTTTAGTCACCTGTACAATGAAGTCTTGTGCAGCACTCCGTCGATTAGCTATAACGAGTCTCCTGAGGCTTCGACGTCCTCTATCACTGATTTTCTTTGGTCTGCCGGTACGTTTTGCTGCTTCAGGCACGCCATGTATCTTCCACTTATTCAGTTCATCCAAAACAGTTGACTTGCGTATGTTTAAACGCCTTTCGGTTTCTCTTATGGACAACGCGCTAATATAACACTCAACAATCTTTCCTTTCTCAAAGCCAGTTCTCTCCCGCCGCGACATTTTCACTCAACCTCGCAGTGCGATATGATTGTAGTCAGCTGCAGGCTTGTTTTTATACCGTTTGCAGCTGTTCCGCGCATCTTAACAACGCAGCGGATCCGTTCATTTGCTTTTGAAGGGGTGTCCGGTGACTTTTGTCAATACAGTGTATGTGGAAAACTTCTAATATATAAACCTTGAAAGTCGAATCAGGTTTATCAATAATCGTAGCTTTTCCAAACAAAAAATTATAGTTATTTTCGTGACATTGTTGGGCTTCAAGCGCGTGAAGCTGACTCACCAAAATTCGTGATAGTCAGTACTCTGATGATGTCAATGATTTATTTTCTTTTTCAGCCATTAAGTTCTTACGCCTGCTCTTCCTGGTGGGACACGGTTAGGATGAATGGGGACAAAGTCAGATACAGAGAAGAGCTCTGTTAGGGATCACGAGGTGTTCCGTACGACTTCCACAGCGGCACTACAAGTGTTAGCTAGGTGCGAACCGGCGGACCTCAGAGGACCGATATCTGACTACTAGGAGTCAGATATCGGTCCTTTGAAGTAAAACTGTTGAGAATGGACTGGAGTTGCCACCCAGCCAGAGAAACTTGTCTGACATGGGACGCACAATCTCCTCTCGGGGATGAAGAGAGAGCTATTTACGGATGGCTCTAAGATTGGCGGTAAGTAGGGGCAACATTTTGCACGCTTTTGGATGGCAGCGAGGCGATCGCAAAACGAATGAAGCTATCACCCAACTCCTCTTTCTATCAAGCAGAGTTGTTGGCGATTAGAGGGGCGTTGTTGTAGGCTCTTCCCAGTAACACAGCAGAGGAAATAGAAGGGTACTCTGATAGTCAGGTATCCCTAAAAGCGGTTTGTAAATTCAGGTGCAAAATACCCTGGTGAGGGAAATACAGTCTCTGATGGAGACAGCAGGCGACACGGAAATTATTTTCACTGGGCCCGAAGCCATTTTGTAACCAGTAGAAATGAAGAAGCAGACCAGCTGGCAAAAGTCGCTGCTGGAAAAGAGGTGATTGACTGTAGTCTGAAGACGCCACTGCAAAGTGTGCGGATTCAGACGAAGCAAGTCACGTTAAAGGAATGGCAGAAAAGGTGGGACGAAAGGGATACGGGGAGGAGAACGAACGGTATCTTTCCCAGAGTCTCAACTATGCTCGGGGCAAAGCTTACCTGATAACACTGTTAAGGTTGTGAAACCGATTCACTGACATGAAATCTCTTGTTTATTAGTATTTCTCTGCGCACCAATAGGGTGCCATGTATCGCGGACACGTCCGCCTAAGAGTGACTGAAGGCGAGACGAAACGAAACTTCCCGCGTTCCATCACGATGTCTCTTCCACCCTTACACCTTCCCAACTTTACCGATCACCAGATAAACAATTTCTGAATGAGTATTTTAAAACAGTAACCACGAAGAAAGGAGAAAATTCATTGCAATGACAACCAAGCTAGTATCTCTTCGCCTCCGGCTAACAATTCTCCCCACCCAGTCGCAGTAAATATCCTCGTGTTAACTGTATAGTATCTCTGAAGCAAAACAGAAATGACAATGACGCCGCCAAAATGCGAATATTTGTATTTTTTAGAAACGCGACTGAAACTAGGATATTCATTTTTTTAATGTGCTTACGTACAACATTTAGAATATCTATATATCCATGTGCTTTCTTAGATCTCGGTTCAAGCTCGAAAATGGCTTTTAAATTGGAACTACACAGCTGGCCACTCAAAATGCAACACCAAGAAGGACACGAGATAGCAAAGCCAGATTTACTGGACACATAACAACAGATACAAAGATGAAACGATTGAGCTTACAGGCCGTGCGACTTGCGGAACACGCAGACATCAATAGTTCGTGTGGCCCCCATGACTGGCAGTAACGGCCGCTACACGCCGCGGCATCGAATGAAAGAGGCTTTGGATGTGGGCTTGGGGTATGCCGGTCCAGGCTGCTTCCACAGGTTTTTTTTTTTTTTTTGATTGGAGGTTTAACGACCACCGTGAGCAACTCAATGGGCTATAAGCAGTCGCCCGTCCCTAATTTAGGGTCACTGGTTACAGGGAAGGGAGAGAGCCAGTGCCGTAAGACAAACACAACATCCATGCCTGACCGGGATTCGAACCCGGACCCCTTACGGACGAATGATCAGAGGCCAACGCCTTAGACCACTGCGTTACCGGGGCGGCACTTCCACACGTTACCACAGTTCATCAAGCGTAGCCGCGGATGGTGCTTGCAGGGCCACTCGGTTGCCGATCGGCGACCAGACGTGTTCGATGGGCAACATATCGGGAGAACAGGCGGGCCACGGCAGCAATGACACCTGGTGGGCCGTGAAGAATTGTTGCACGATGCGTGCCACGTGCGGGCGCGCATTTTCCTGTTGAAACGTGGCCGCTGGCAGGTCCTGCAGGTAAGGGAAGACTACAGGCTCCAAAACGTAGGAGATGCAGCTGTGGCTGTGGAGTGTACCGGCGGTGCGTACCAGAGGGGTGCAGGTCTCATATCCAATTGTGCCCCAAACCATAACGCCAGGCGACGGACCGTTATGGCGATGCATAATGCAGGCGTCATACAGTCTCTCGCCGCGGTGCCGCCACACGCGGATCTGACCATCGTGGTGTTGCAGGCAGGAGCGGGATTCGTCGGAGAAGACAATGTCGTGCCATTCCGTAGTCCAGGAGCGGCGTCCAACGGCCCACTGCCGCAGCACTCGCCGGTGGTGTAACGTCAATAGTAATCGGAGCAATGGGGGCCGTGCGACAAGTCCCTGCTCCTGCAGACGGTACGTGCTGACAGGTTGTTGCGCAACACACCCTAATTCCTGCGCTAACGTTCGTGATGTGGCGGTGCGAGCCGTCAATGCCCGCCACACAACATGTCGGTCCTCTCGTTTGGTGGTGTGCCGCGGTTGCCGCAATCGCTCACGTCGGTCCGTCCGTCCGTCCTGCACCCACTGAATACATACTCGCCTCACTGTGGCTGGATGTCGTCCCACACGGGCGCCGATGTCTCGGAAAGATAAACCGCTGTCGCGATAAGTCACTATTTGTCCTCTGTCGAACTCCGAAACGTGCTGGAATGACTGCCGTATTCTGCGAAGAGGCATCAGGAAGCTTCCCACGCACAGGTCCGGCAGCACAACACACTTCCACTATCTATTACTTACTTACACCCCGCCTTCTGTGCACCCTTCTTATAGTGCTTCTCGGTGGCGCACATGATTTGCATATGCATTGCATGTCCTCTCGCGGGCGACGCATGCTGCGAATTTCAGGCCAATCGGATGCTTCTTTCTTGGTGTTGCATTTTGGGTGACCAGCGGTGTATATTATGCAGTGGAAGTACATACTCTGAAACTTAAACTCCGTTGTCAGGTTAACCTTGCCTCAAATATAGAAGGGTAGAATCAAATGGTTTCATTAACCAAGCATTCAGCGGGCATGGCGTATTGCTCGTGTACTTCACTGGTTTGAAATTAAGGAAAAGGCGTGCACATGCGGTGCCCAGAGAATGCGAATGTGGTTCACGTGATTCTAGACTGTAATTCTCGTTCAGCGAGAAGAAATGTCATTGCTCCGGAAACCGAGAAGACGAAGGACATCTAGATCCTGCTCCGCTTCCCTAGAGCAAGACAGGGTCTCATCGAGATGACCAGAGAATTCGTTGCGAGGCATGAAGAGTACCTGAGGGTAACAGAAGAAGAAGCAGAAGACGACTCAGGCTCAAAGTCGTAACCCTAGCTCTCGCCCTAGGTGCTAGGCATCTGTAAGATATTCTTTTTCATTCTCAGTCTAATTCTCATCTTTTCTGTTTAATTTTCTCAGTTTATCTCTGTGAAAGGTCTCATGGAAATAAAGGATGAATTTCCCAGACACATGAGCACCTTAGAGTAATGTAATATGCATGTATCCAACCTAGACACTAATATCGCGATGGCGAATGAATCTCTCAGCCAGACGCGTATAAGAATCCCCGCTCATTCCCCACATCATACGCTCGGGCAATGGTGTGGGGGCAGGAAGTAGTGGTTCCCCGGGGGCAGTGAAGATTGATTGGTTCCCCGGGGGCAGTGAAGATTGATCGGTCCCCCGGAAGCAGTGAAGACTGACTGGTCTCCCGGAAGCAGTGAAGATTGACTGGTCTCCCGGAAGCAGTGAAGACTGACTGGTCCCCCGACCGATCCTGTGCGGCTGAAGGCCCGTCGGACCTTGGCAGGGTTCAATTTGTCCCTGCAGATTAGTCATCAGAATTTGGCGGTGCAGGATTAGTCATCTGAATGCTTAGCTGGTCTCAAAACAAAAAGCTGAATAAAATACCAACTAGATTTTTTTGCTTTATGCTCATTATGTTCATAACCAAAAATATGGTTGTGGTAGCAAGCAAGATAATAGCATTTTCTTCGTTTTTGTTGGTGTTTCCGTCGTAGAGGTGTGTTTATCTCAGCATCTCCACATGTGTGTATGTGAGATACGGGTCTGGTTCATTTGCCCGACGTTTGCTTCACCGAAGGGTCACTTGACCGAAAATCACTTCACCGAAAAGATTGTTTCACCGAAAGATCACTTGATCGAAACGTTCATTTCACCGACGGGTCACTTGATTGAAAGGTAAATTTTACCGAACGATCACTTGATCGAAAAGTTCATTTCACCGAAAGGTCATTTCACCGAAGGGTCAGTTTATCGAAAACTTTTGATTTCATTACAGGATCTGTTGAAGCATGGTGCCAGTTCGCCAGACAGACCACCGAAACGTTAGGGGATCATAACCAAATTGCACTTTTGATTACCCCGTGTCACAGAGAACGCAAAGATTTAGTTTTAAGACAAAAATAATTAATTTTAAGTTCCTAGGTCTTGGCTTAGGCCTTTTTAGTAAATTTTAATCATGTTCATAAAGTTTACATAAAAGTCATGTTCTGTGCTCATGTTCATAAAGTTTACATAAAAAGTAAAATTTATAATGTTGCACATTTTTTCAGACAAAAAGAATCAACTTTAGGTCCCTGGGCCTTGGCTTATGCCTTTTTCCCCCAATTTTAATCGTAAGAACTCATGTTCATAAGGTTTACATAAAATGTCAAGTTAATAATGTTGCGCATTTTTTCAGGCAAAAAGAATCAATTTTAGGACCCTATGTCTCGGCTTAGGACTTTTTAGCAAATTTTAAACGTGCGTGCTTATGTTCATAAGGTTTACATAAAAAGTTACTTTACATTTTATGTAATGCTTATGAATATGAGTAGGGTTAAAATCTGTTAAAATGCCCTGCATCTAGGCCTACGGTCAAAAAATTTATGTTTTGCGGTTCAGTAAAAGTGGAACATTATTTACTTGATTTACTATGTAACCCTTATGAATATGTGCTCGGAGGATTGACAAAAAAGGCACAGATCTAAGCATTATAATTAATGTTGCATTTCGAAAAACCTACTCATGTGGAGGTGTTTCATAGAAATTAAAAGTGTATTTTTAATACAATCCGATAATGCTTAGGTGGCCAGCATTTCAAAAAACCCCACCACACTCCAACAGATCTCTAACAACAAAATTCGAAGTTTTCGATAAACTGACCATTCGGTGAAATGATCTTTCGATGTAATGAATTTTTATGTAAAATAATACTTCGGTGAAATGAGCTTTTCGATCAAATGTCCTTTCGATGAAATGAACTTTTAGGTAAAGTGACCTTTCGGTGAAATTAACTTTTCGGTCAAGTGACCCTTCGGTAAAATGTACCTTTCGGTGAAATTAACTTTTCGGTCAAGTGACCCTTCGGTAAAATGTACCTTTCGGTGAAATTAACTTTTCGGTCAAGTGACCCTTCGGTAAAATGCACCTTTCGGTGAAATTAACTTTTCGGTCAAGTGACCCTTCGGTAAAATGTACCTTTCGGTGAAATTAACTTTTCGGTCAAGTGACCCTTCGGTAAAATGTACCTTTCGATCAAGTGATTTTCGGTCAAGTGACCTTTCGATCAAGTAAACGATACCCGTGAGATACTGTTACCACGGTCTCTCTGCTCCCGGCTGCAAGGAGACGGCACCAAGATCCCAAAATACAGCAGTATTGTGATTGGATGAACACAGTGTGACAAAATGTACTACTATGGTTTCGTTTAATGTTCCAAAATGGAAGAGAGAGGTAAAAATGCCAACTATGGGCATAGTGTAATTCATTTATTGTTATGTTTCCCGACTGTTTAAATAACTGTAAAAAGGATTAGTTTGTTATAACGTGGTGATCAGACTGTGAAATGTATTGGTGCTAATAACTTTTGTTTATTAAAGAAACTTTATATTTTAAGTGTATGTTGTGTCTGATCTCTTTTGACCCTCCTCGAAGAAAGAAAATCAAAATGGATTATCCTGTAGCATAGTAATTAAATCGTTAATATTAAGTTATATACATTTTTTATTATCGTACGAGTATTCGAAAATAAATAAATCCCAAAAGAAAAACAAAAGAAACTGTCACATTATTTCCGATGTCTGTCGATTATGAAGACACATATACTGTGGTGACGTTTCGCCCCTTTTCTTTGGCATGTACAATCAGTGGCGTAGGTAGCAACACTAAACTCGAACGTGGCAAGCTCCTAAAAGAAACGAAATGTATTAACACGATGAACCTAAGAAAGCATCATAATACCTTCAATTTGGAATTGAGGATTCGATTCTCTGCTCTAGAAGATCTAACATCAGAAGAAGTAAACATCTCTGAAGTTAACAGAAAACTAACCATGGCTCTTATGGGAAAAAACAACAAAAATTGGTGGTACTAAGGACAAGTTGAATATGAAGAAAATATCAGGAAAAACAAAAATACGGACACAAAAGACAAGGGAAATGAGGACAAATAAACAAGTCACTTCCAAAGTGGAGTGTGCCGAGCTATGCAAGATAGTATGAAAATGTATCACTGAAGACGTAAAAAAATTCAACTTTGAACTAGTGAGAAAAGCAATTGAAAACAACCAAAGCCTGAAGAGATCAAAGGGGCATCTCAGTAAAGTAAGGAAACAGATTATGGCTCTGAGAAAAGAAGATGCAGTGTAACAAGAAACAGAGGCGAAATTTTAAAAAGAGTGAACTTTTTCTACTCAAAACTATATGAAAGAGACGATACATCTATCCTAGACATTACGAAAGGCAACAGTACCAAAGTTCCTCCAGTCCTCCCGGCAGAAGTTACTCGTGCAATTAAGAACATGAAACGGGGAAAAGCTCCAGAAGATGGAATTAACATGGGCATTATACAAGGAGCAAGTGGAGAAGTTGGAACTAGACACGCCCAAGTTTTAACTAGATGTCTCAGTGAAGGGAAGATTCCTGAGGATTGAACAATGATCCTACTACATAGAAAAGGTGACATTGAGGATCTGAAGAACTACACGCCCATCAGCCTTCTATCAGTACTTTATAAAACCTTCACTAAGGTTTTTTCACATCGCTTGAAAGTAACACTGAATATAGCTCAACTGGGAGAACAAGCTGGATTCAGGAGTGGCTGCAGCACTATAGATCATATCGATGTGCTGATAGAACTAATTGAAAGAACGCGAAAATATGAGCTCCCATAATGTATGACTTTTATCGATTATGAAAAAATCTTTGATTCCGTGAAACCATCATCAGATGCAATGTCTTTAAAATCCTGCGATGTTAAAGATGCATACATTATTAGTATTATTAGTAACATCTATGAAAATACAAGAGCAAAGGTCCGGCTATTTGGGGATACAGTACCAATAAAAAATTGGGAAGGGAGTGAGTGAGAAAAGGGGACATCATGTCTCCCAAACTCTCTAATGCCATATTGCAAAATGTCTCTCCATCATTGAACTGGGAAAACAAAGGAATAAAGATTAATGGAAAGGCAATTATTTAACTGCCTTCGTTTTGCTGATGACGTAGTCATTTTTGCAACTGCCCCTTCAGAGCTGTAGAGTATGATCCAGGAACTTGTTGAGAAGAGTAAAGAAGTGGGATTAAAAATGAACTTTCAGAAGACAAAAGTGATGTACAATACTTTTACAAGAAATGAAGATTTATGACACAAGCATCATGTCACTCTGACACAAGCATCATGTCACTAGGTAGAAACAAGTGATTAAAACGTCCTTTCTCCTTTCTCCTTTCTCCTTTTTATATCTTTGGTTTCTCGCCGTTGTTATAGCCCTTTTAGTAGGTCATCAGTCAGAATAAATTATTGTCAGGCCCCTAAAATGACTTTGAATAACACAGCTTAAAAGAATCCCGATTTCTTCCACAGAGGTGCAAAAACTATCGCAATAGAGGACAGCTGGGAGAAAAAAAAACTTTGCATCAACCTTGCAATAAAGTGTCAGTTATCTCAAAAAACGGTTCGTTACCGAACGTATATTGAGTAAGACACTTGGGGGGGGGGGGTTCGATTAATACTACCGATGTTTCTATTAATGACCAACACTTCTGAATCACTCTCTATATCGAACTGTGTACCAGCTTTCCTATCTGAAGTACTAAATCTAATCTTATATGAATTCCTCTTCGCCTTGACCCAACAGTCGCATTTGTGACCTACGTGTAGGTGATTAAAGACTTCTAAACCTTGACTTTTTTGGGGGCGGGGGTAACCTCTATGTTAAACTGTATGATCTGTATGTAGCCGTAGTTCTCTCTCCCTCAGTAGCCCCGAAACAGTTGCACCTGTACCTTGTTTATTGTTGTGGGTCGGCACAGGTGAATTTGTTACGCAAGTCCATTCCAATGGTGGCACGTTCGTATCAAACGATACTGGGATATCTGATGATTTCAGCTGTTTTGTTATCTTTGCCCTGGTCAATCCGTAGAAGACCCGAAAAATCTGAGCAGAGGCCTTGATAAGATGACTCTCTATCGGTATCACGCCACTGAGGTACTATGTTTTAGCTGCATGTTCTATGCAAGTACCTACAATGTGCATTTCTCTGGAACATCACAGAGGTCAAAATGATCATCCATAACGGAAAAATTGGGTAGGTATACACCAGGAAAGACTAACAAAACGCTGAAATCTGTTTTTATTGGTCTAATATTACAAAAACTAAAGCAAAACGCTAGCTTTCCCCACCACGGGTGACTTTTTCAGGCAGAAGCATTGTTCAAAAGCAAAAACAAAAACAGAGTTCCAGCTATGTATTCAAAAATAGACGTTTGCTATAGATGCCCTTTTAATCACACATCTTGAACATGAAGCACACGTCCTATAACATCTATAGCAAACATCTTTCTTTGAATACATAGTTGGAACTCTGTTTTTGCTTTTGAACACTACTTCTGCTTGAAAACGTCACCCGTGGTGGGGAAAGCTAGCGTTTTGTTTTAGATTTTGTAATATTACACCAATAAAAGCGGATTACAGCGTTTTGTTATTGATCATCCATATCTAATAAAATTTTAGGAAGCCTCGTAACACCCCATTAAACTATATGATACCGGCTTACGGCACAAGATGGCTCACCGTGGAGTTCGTGTGGAGGCTTACAAACGTGAGCCTCTACACTAGCTCTAATGTGAGCCATTTGCTGTAAGTGTAACTACACCGTTAATGCAGTAGTGTTGTTAGTGTAACAACATCATGAATGCAGTAGTGTTGTTAGCGTAACTACACCATGAATGCAGTAGTGCAGTTATTGTAACTATATCATGAACGCAGTAGTGTTTTTAGTGTAACTACATCGTGAATGCAGTAGTGTTGTTAGTGTAACTGCATCGTGAATGCAGTGGTGTTGTTAGTGTAACTACATCGTGAATGCAGTGGTGTTGTTAGTGTAACTTCATCGTGAACGCAGTAGTGTTGTTAGCGTAACTACACCGTGAATGCAGTAGTGCTGTTAGTGTAACTATATCATGAACGCAGTAGTTTTTTTGTGTAACTACATCGTGAATGCAGTAGTGTTGTTAGTGTAACTGCATCGTGAATGCAGTGGTGTTGTTAGTGTAACTACATCGTGAATGCAGTGGTGTTGTTAGTGTAACTTCATCGTGAACGCAGTAGTGTTAGTGTAACTGCATCGTGAATGCAGCAGTGTTGTTAGTGTGACTCCATCGTGAGTGCAGTAGTGTTGCTAGTGTAACTGCATCGCGAATGCAGTAGTGTTATTAGTGTGACTCCATCGTGAGTGCAGTAGTGTTGCTAGTGTAACTTCATAGTGAATGCAGTAGTGTTGTTAGTGTAACTTCATAGTGAATGCAGTAGTGTTGTTAGTGTAACTTCATAGTGAATGCAGTAGTGTTGTTAGTGTAACTTCATAGTGAATGCAGTAGTGTTGCTACTGTAACTGCATCCTGAATGCATTAGTGTTGTTAGTGTGACTTCATCGTGAATGTAGTGGTGTTGTTAGTGTAACCACATCGTGAATGCAGTGGTGTTTTTAGTGCAACTGCATCGTGAATGCAGTGTTGTTGTTAATGTAACTGCATCGTTAATGCAGTGATGTTGTTAGTGTAATTGCAACGTGAATACAGTAATGGTGTTAGTGTAATTACAACGTGAATACAGTAATGGTGTTAGATAACTACAATGTGAATGCTGTACTGTTGTTAGTGTAACTACAGCGTGAATGCAGTAATGTTGTTGGTGTAACTACATCGTGTATGCAGTGGTATTGTTAGTGTAACTACATCATGAATGCAATAGTGTTGTTAGTGTAACTACATCGTGAATGCAATAGTGTTGTTAGTGTAACTACATCGTGTTAGTGGAGCTCGTGTAGCATACCTCAAAACTTGGGGCGTCAGAATTAAATGCCGAATATAAAGTTTCAGGGGTCAAATGATGTAAATAATGTTACCGAAAGAATGATTTACAGTTAAATTTCCTAAGTGATGTTTATTGGTGAGACAACACTATACAGCTTCTAGTAGTAATTAAAGGCAGTTCCACAACCTTCGAAGATGAAACAGCAATTGTAACAAGCAAATTAATTGCAATATTAACAAATGCTAATGGCTTTTGAACATAAGAACACATCACGACAGCAGTAGACTAACAATCGTTTAAAAAATAAACCAAGTAACATTGTTCGGAGGTTTAACGACCACCGTGAGCAACTCGATGGGCTATAAGCAGTCGTCTGTCCCTAATTTAAGGCCACTGGTTCCAGGGATGGGAGGGAGCCAATGCAGTAAGACAAACACAACATACATGCCTCACCAGGATTCGAACCCGGACCCATCTTGGACGAATGATCATAAGCCAGCGCTTAGACCACTGCGCCACAGGGACGGCCCAACTAACGTCGTTACAAACCATGCAAGAATCTCATTTAATTCGCTGATAGCTCGTTGACCTAACACACCTTAACAACAGTGCTGTTCTGTGTCATGCAATTCTGTTTGATTTGACTAGCTGGCAATGTGATCTAAAGAAACAAACTCTTGGGAGCTCCGAAGTAATCTTCAGTGCAGAAAACGCAATAAGAGAGAGACGAAATTTACATCAGAGGAAGTGAACAAAAAAAGGAAAGTTAAGTGAGTAATGTACGTCACAGAGTGTGTACGGTACATTAAAGCTCGACAAATGTATGCAGAGTTACATCCGGAGCTCAGTCTGAACTTGTTGATACACTCTACTCTTTAAAATGCCACCCATAACACTTGATATTGCTGTGTCTTAAAATATGAAATACTCAATGGATGAAAACTCTATTAAAAACATTTGCATATTATATCTTTCGAAAGGACTACTCACAAACAGTGTAACACTTTAAATAAGATCGACAAAGAAGGGGGGCTTAATGATTTAAGCTCGTGATTTTGAGCCGAATGCTTCCAGGTTCGAGTTCTAACACCGCGAAATACCTGCAGTGGTTCTGAAGTAATGTTAAGCAGCTAGTTCAGGGTTAAGGACTCCGTGTTATTAACATGTCTCTTTCTCTTTTCTTGAAGTTTCAGCACGGAGTACCTATCCCAATGTAAAGCAAAAGGAGGTTGCTGCGAAACACCTGCCTTTGTTCGGAAGTCATATTAAGCTGCTGGTCCAAGTGTAAAGACCATTCGTTTTAAATAAGTGTGGTTCTCTTCCCTTGGGGTTTAGGCACCGCATATCGATGACATTGTGTAGCATAAGGAACTGAGATTCTGGATCTTAATTTTTGCAAAATAAGGATTTTTCTTTCTGATTTTGAGTAGGATGTTTTGCCGCCCCGGTGGCGCAGTGGTCTAAGCACTGGCTTATGACCATTCGTTCGAGAAGAGTCCGGGTTCGAATCCCGGTGAGGCATAGATGTTGTGTTTGTCTTACGACACTGGCTTTTTGCCTTCCCTAGAACCAGTGACCCTGAATTACGGACGAGCGACTGCTTATAGCCCATTGATTTGCTCACGGTGGTTGTTAAACCTTCAAAAAAAAAAAAAAAAAAAAAAAAGAATAGGATGTTTTAAAAAAAAACTGATTTCATAAAGACTTCACTTCTTTCTCCCATTTAAATCGAATTTTGGGAAATAGCAAATTTGAGTGTTTTACGCGGATTTTTCCTAGACATTCTTTAATCTTCAGTTATTACATAAATGGGTTATTTAAAATATCACTATGGAGTTCCTTTCCATATGTTTAGTATGAAGGTGTATCAAATATATTACACGTTCGCATTTCAGATGCATTATTTCTTCCGTGAAAATTGTGCGTGAAAGGTATTGCAGCAAAAGCAGCATTGTCTCTTACCTTGAGATTCGTTGGGTATCTGAGAAAATATCAGTTTGCCGTCACTTTAAGAAATCCACCGAGAAAACCTTTAAATATTTAAAATAAATCTGAATATGTTATGAGAGAAGTAAATTTAATGTCGTTCGGGAAAACGGGTAGCGCAGGGATCTGAAGTTGGTGCAACGCGATCTGTAGCATTCACTGCTATCTGAGAACCTTGATGATTCCGGTGACTACGACTCCATCGATCTGCGGACGAAGAGGACCAAATGATTAATGATTCTAACGTGCATTTGTATCGCATTAGCGAGCTCTCAAGGCAAATTAACGTTACTTGATCGGAATTTCTTTATTTGTAAGCGGACATTCCACTCTCTATTAATCTCTCTTTTTTTCTTTTTCCTTATTTCTTTTTTTCATCTTCTGTATGTAAAATGAAGCCACTTTAGTCCCTAACTTGGCTACAGTTGTGCATGATATTGTAAAATGAGGTGCTGGAAAAAGAAAAGCGAAAAACTTTTTGCCTGAGTCGTTTTATTTGACATATCAAGATGAACTTTTCAGAACATACAAATCCAAAATGAATCAAAAATTGCGACAAAACCTTTTCTTTATAGCTGCGATCGTATAGAATAACACCACTTTAAATTAGATTCCGCTCTCGAAGTGTTCCAATGAGATGTGCTTGATATTTAGACTACAGTTAAGTTTTTTTTTCAGGTGCATACATCGCTTTCAATAAAAAGACATTATAACGGAATGTGCCAAAAAAAAAAAAAAAAAAAAAAAAATCTCAAGAACAAATTTGAGAAAGATTTTCCTGAAATAGGTTTGAGGGAATTGCTGACGACAAGAAAAAAATCACGAAGCTTCAATCTATTAGTTTCTATGCCGAATTAAACATCGTTGTCTTTATTTTATTTATTTTTTTGCTTTGAATTTTACAGATTATCTAAGATTAAGATAAGCTCGACAGGAAGACCCCTGATCTTTAGATTCGTTTCAGCTACAGCTCTTCAGATAATCAGCTATGGAAGATGCTTTATGCAACATTTTCTTTGTTACACAGCAACAGGTAATAATATCTGATCGTTAATAATCCAAGAAAATTATTTTAGCCTCCCCGAAAACACCGAAGTACTTTGCGTTCTAATGTGATGAATGTTGTACTTTGTGTTCTAATGTGATGAATGTTGTACTTTGTGTTCTAATGTGATGAATGTTGTACTTATGATAATAAAATTACTGTACACATAGGCTAGTGGAGTCCTATAACCATTATCAATCCAATGCTGGATGAAGGTCTCCCCAATTTTCTTCCACAACTGTCTCTCTTGAGCCTGTCTAATCAATGTTACTCCGGCATGCTTATATCATCATCACCATCATCATTGTCAACCATTATCAATCCACTGCTGGACGAAGGTCTCCCCAAGTTTCCTCCACAACGGTCTGTCTTGTGCCAGTCTCCTCCATGTCACTCCCGCATATTTACGAATTTCATCCACCCATCTCCCATGTGGTCTTTTTCTGGGTCTTTTCCTGTCCCTTGGAATCCAATCTAAAATTTCGGCTGTCCATCTATGGTCTGTCCTTCTGGCAGTATGTCCAGCCCATTGCCATTTCAGGGATTTAACTCTGATCATGATGTCTTCCACTCTCGTCATTTTTCGGATCCACGAGTTCCTCTTCTTATCTCTCCTGGTTATACCAAGCATGCACCTCTCCATGCTTCTTTGAGTTGTCTGCAGCCTTTGTATGTCTCTTTTAGTTAAGGTCCATGTCTCTGCACCATACGTAAGCACTGGAAGGATGCATTGATCAAACACTTTTCTTTTAAGACATAACGGCATATTGCTCTTGAAAATTATGCTGTTTCTTCCAAAAGCTCTCCAGGCAAGTTTTGTACGCCGATTAATTTCTTCATCAATGTGACCCTCACTTGATATCTGCTGTCCAAGATAAACATACGTATCTGTTATCTCCAGTTTTTCTCCATCAATCGATAAATCTTCATTTCTTGTAAAATGTAAAAGCATTGAACATCACTTTTGTCTTCTGAAAGTTCATTTTTAATCCCACTTCTTTACTCTTGTCAGCAAGTTCCTGGATCATACTCTGCAGCTCTGATGGGGTAGTTGCAAAAATGACTACGTCATCAGCAAAACGAAGGTGGGTTAGATAATCTCCATTAATCTTTATCCCTTTGTTTTCCCAGTTCAGTGATTGAAAGACATTTTCCAATGTGGCATTAAAGAGCTTCGGAGATATGGTGTCACCTTGTCTCACTCCCTTTCCAATTTTTATGTGTGTTGTATTTTCAAACAGCCGAATCTTTGCACTTGCATTTTCATAGATGTTATTAATAATATTAATGTATGCATCTTCAATACCGCAGGATTTCAGAGCTGTGGTAACTGCTGATGGTTTCACCGAATCAAAGGCTTTTTCATAATCGATAAAAGCCATGCACAATGGAAGTTCATATTCCCTCGCTCTTTCAATTAGTTCTCTCAGTACGTGGATATGATCTATTGTGCTGTAGCCACTCCTGAATCCAGCTTGTTCTCTCGGTTGAGCCATGTCCAGTGTTACCTTCAAGCGGTGTGAAAGAACTTTAGTGAAGATTTTATAAACCACTGATAGGAGGCTGATAGGTCTGTAGTTCCTGAGATCCTCAATGTCACCTTTTTTATGTAGCAGGATCATTGTAGCATTGTTCCAATCCTCAGGAATCTTCCCTTCATTAAGGCATCGAGTGAAAATTTGGGCGAGTACTGTTTCAATTTCTCCACTTGCTTCTTGTATGATGTCTATAGTAATTCCATCTTCTCCTGGAGCTTTCCCCCGCTTCATGTTCTTGATTGCATGAGCAACTTCTGCTGGGAGGACTGGAAGAACTCTGGTACCTTTCATGATGTCTGGAGTACATGTATCATCCCTTTCATATAGTTTGGAGTAGAAATCTTTCACTCTTGTCAAAATTTCGCCTCTATTTCTTGTTATAGAACCATCTTCTTTTCTCAGAGCCATAATCTGTTTTCTTCCCTTACTGAGATGTCCCTTTGCTATCTTTAGGCTTTGGTTGTTTTCAATTGCTTTCCTTACTAGTTCACAGTTGAATTTTCTTACGTCTTCAGTGATACTTTTTCTTACTGTCTTGCATAGCTCTATATATTCCACTTTGGAAGTCACATCTTCTTTAGTTGTCCTCATCTCTCTTCTTTTTTGCATCAACATTTTGGTTTTTCCTGATAATTTGTTTACATGCAACTTGTTCTTAGACCCAGCCAATTTTGTTGCTGTTTCCATAAGAGCTTTGGTTACTTTTCTGTTAACTTCAGAAATATCCACTTCTTCCGATGTTAGGCCTTCTAAAGCAGAGAATCTGTTCTTCAGTTCCAACTTGAAAGTATTATGGTGTTTTTTAAGGTTGGTTATGTCAATACATTTTGTTTGTCTTATGAGCTTGCCACGTTCCAGTTTAGTGTTGAGGTGCATCTTACATCTCACCAATCTATGGTCACTACCTGTGTTGAACTTGTTTAGCACACTGCAGTCTTCGATGACGAATTTTTTGTTACACATAATAAAATCAATTTCACTTGTCGTCCCAATTGGATGTCTCCATGTCCATTTCCTGTGTGGCTTTTTCTTGAAAAAGGAATTCAAGATTTAGTATTCTGTGAACAGCATGTGAAAAACAAAAGCCAGTGAACAGCATTTTAGTATCCAGTGAACAGCATTTTAGTATTCTGGTTTGCACTGATAAATTGTAATGGATTTTTCAGTGCATTAATTTTGGTTTTTGAAGTCTAACCAGGCTTAAAGTGCTCACACCAGGAAGGTTCTGAATTTGGACGCTAGATGGCGCTACAAAGTTCCTGCCTTGAATTTAGTTCACCCCATTGATGTAGCAGTAGTGCATTGTTGTCTTCAGGCATGGTAAGGAGGTAATGGTTGCTCTTGCTACTTTTCTATCTTTCTTTCAGGATTTTTTTGGGGGCTCTTTACACCACTTACAAGCAGGCTATGTGATTGGGATTAGTATTTTGCTTGATTCGAACTTTCTGTAGCATTTCATTAATCTTTTTGTTGCTTGTAGTCATATTGGTGGTTCTGGGCCTTCCTGTGAGCCAAAATGATAAAAGAAGTGTGTTGTATATATATTGCTGGTTATTGACAAGCAAGGCACAAGCTTATATTTTATTTTAACTGTAAGTTAGTTTTTTTACATATTATAGGATTTGTGGGTTTGCACTATGATTAATTTTTTATATTTTCTTGTGTATGTTGGGCTTAATAATTTTTTCTAGTGCTTGAAACCACGCCTTTTGGTATATTCATTTATAATTATATTTTATTTTTTTGCAGCCTTGTTTTTATTTAGCTTTTAGCTGTGGGTATTGGTTTTTTGGTTTGCATCTATGTTGCTTACAACTTTGTCTTTTTGTTCACTCTTGGAGTTAGAACTGTTTTTTTCTGGATTTGTGTTGAGGAGTTTGTACTCCTTTTTCCTAAATTTGGCTGTTGCCAACTTTTCAATTTGGTTGGTTGCATTTTTTGGTTTAATTTATTTTGGTTTATGATTATTTTTTTTTTTATTTTTGTAATTACTGGTTATTTTTGGCTGGTTGTTTGTTTCCTTTTTTTGTGACAAGTTTAATGTATCCCTTTGGGACATTTATTGGTTGGATTTTAATTGCTCACTTTCTTCTTTTTTTATTTTTGTTGTGAGGTCGGGCAAATGTGTTTTAGTTTGCTGGGTTCGGGTTTTTATTAGTTTTCCCTTTTATTGACATTATTCCCCTAAATTTAATTGGTCCTTTTAGCAAACTAAAATAGCAGAAACCCACAATTCTCTGGTCTTAGTAGATTTGTGAGTATTTTCTTATTGCTTGCCCTTGACGAAGCCGACAAGAGAGCAGTCATTAATATTCTTCCCTGCATTCTTTATTCGGTACTTTGCATAGTTTGAAGCTAGACTGGTTCGGATGGTGTATTTAGTTATTGATGGTCTTTCTATTATTTTTGTTTCTCTTGTTCAAAATTTTGCTTTGTTTTGCACTATATATATATATATATATATATATATATATATATAATTATATATATATATCATCATCATCATCATCATCATCATCATTGTCAACCATTATCAATCCACTGCTGGACGAAGGTCTCAACAAGTTTCCTCCACAACGGTCTGTCTTGTGCCAGTCTCCTCCATGTCACTCCCGCATACTTTCGAATTTCATCCACCCATCTTCCATGTGGTCTTCTTCTGGGTCTTTTCCTGTCCCTTGGAATCCAATCTAAAATTTCGGCTGTCCATCGATGGTCTGTTCTTCTGGCAGTATGTCCAGCCCATTGCCATTTCAGGGATTTAACTCTGATCATGATGTCTTCCACTCTTGTCATTTTTCGGATCCACGTGTTCTTCTTCTTATCTCTCCTGGTTACACCAAGCATGCACCTCTCCATGCTTTCTTTGAGTTGTCTGCAGCCTTTGTATGTCTCTTTTAGCTAAGGTCCACGTCTCTGCACCATACGTAAGCACTGGAAGGATGCATTGATCAAACACTTTTCTTTTAAGACATAATGGCATATTGCTCTTGAAAATTATGCTGTTTCTTCCAAAAGCTCTCCAGGCAAGTTTTGTACGCCGATTAATTTCTTCACCAATGTGACCTTCACTTGATATCTGCTGTCCAAGATGTGTCTGTTATCTCCAGCTTTTCTCCATCAATCGATAAATCTTCATTTCTTGTAAAAGCATTGAACATCACTTTTGTCTTCTGAAAGTTCATTTTTAATCCCACTTCTTTACTCTTGTCAGCAAGTTCCTGGATCATACTCTGTAGCTCTGATGGGTTAGTTGCAAAAATGACTATGTCATCAGCAAAACGAAGGTGGGTTAGATAATCTCCATTAATCTTTATCCCTTTGTTTTCCCAGTTCAGTGATTGAAAGACATTTTCCAATGTGGCATTAAAGAGCTTCGGAGATATGGTGTCACCTTGTCTCACTCCTTTTCCAATTTTTATGTGTGTTGTATTTTCAAACAGCCGAATCTTTGCACTTGCATTTTCATAGATGTTATTAATAATATTAATGTATGCATCTTCAATACCGCAGGAATTCAGAGCCATTGCAACTGCTGATGGTTTCACCGAATCAAAGGCTTTTTCATAATCGATAAAAGCCATGCACAATGGAAGTTCATATTCCCTCGCTCTTTCAATTAGTTCTCTCAGTACGTGGATATGATCTATTGTGCTGTAGCCACTCCTGAATCCAGCTTGTTCTCTCGGTTGAGCCATGTCCAGTGTCACCTTCAAGCGGTGTGAAAGAACTTTAGTGAAGATTTTATAAACCACTGATAGGAGGCTGATAGGTCTGTAGTTCCTGAGATCCTCAATGTCACCTTTTTTATGTAGCAAGATCATTGTAGCGTTGTTCCAATCCTCGGGAATTTTCCCTTCATTAAGGCATTGAGTGAAAATTTGGGCGAGTACTGTTTCGATTTCTCCACTTGCTTCTTGTATGATGTCTACAGTAATTCCATCTTCTCCTGGAGCTTTTATCCGCTTCATGTTCTTGATTGCATGTGCCACTTCTGCTGGAAGGACTGGAAGAACTCTGGTACTGGTACCTTTCATGCTGTCTGGAGTACATGTATCATCCCTTTCATATAATTTGGAGTAGAAATCTTTCACTCTTGTCAAAATTTCGCCTCTATTTCTTGTTACAGAACCATCTTCTTTTCTCAGTGCCATAATCTGTTTTTTTCCCTTACTGAGATGTCCCTTTGCTATCTTTAGGCTTTGGTTGTTTTCAATTGCTTTCCTTACTAGTTCACAGTTGGATTTCCTTACGTCTTCAGTGATACTTTTTCGTACTGTCTTGCATAGCTCTATATATTCCACTTTGGAAGTCACATCTTCTTTAGTTGTCCTCATCTCTCTTCTTTTTTGCATCAACATTTTGGTTTTTCCTGATAATTTGTTCACATACAATTTGTTCTTAGACCCAGCTAATTTTGTTGCTGTTTCCATAAGAGCTTTGGTTACTTTTCTGTTAACTTCAGAAATATCCACTTCTTCCAATGTTAGGCCTTCTAAAGCAGGGAATCTGTTCTTAGTTCCAATTTGAAGGTATTATGGTGTTTTTTAAGGTTGGTTATGCCAATACATTTTGTTTGTTTTATGAGCTTGCTACGTTCGAGTTTAGTGTTGAGGTGCATCTTACATCTCACCAATCTATGGTCACTGCCTGTGTTGAACTTGTTTAGCACACTGCAGTCTTCTATGACGAATTTTTTGTTACACATAATAAAATCAATTTCACTTGTCGTCCCATTTGGATGTCTCCATGTCCATTTCCTGTGTGGCTTTTTCTTGAAAAAGGAGTTCAAGATGAAAAACCCTTCTGCCTCTGCAAACTCAACGAGAGTATTTCCACGCTATTTTCTGTTGCCGTGACCGAATTTACCTACTGAAGTTTCATTCTGTTGCCGTTGCCCTATTTTTGCATTGAAATCTCCCATTATTATCTTCAAGTGCTGCTTACCTTTATTATTTAGATCACGAATTTCCTCATAAAATTCTTCAATTTCTTCTTCAGGATGACTTGTGGTGGGTGCATAAGTTTGAATAATCTGAGCCTGGTATCTTCTCGAGAGTTGGATAACGAGTCGTGCAGCTCTGTCAGAGGAACTTTCAACTTCTACAACTTTATCCTTCAGTTTCTTGTTTATTATAAATCCAACACCACTAGTTCTGCCAGTATCTGTCCCACGATAATAGAAGAGATGTCCACTTTTCAGTTCAATGAGATCTTCTCCTTTTCTCCTTACCTCACTTAGCCCCACGATGTCCCACTTGATCCTTTGTAGTTCCTCTTCCAATTCAAGAAGCCTTGAATCCGAAGATAGGGAGCGTCCGTTATACGTAGCCAAGGTCAGCATCAGATGGCAGCCTAGTCCGGTCCTCCGGGGATTCTTAGCACCCTCTGCCTTCATGTCGCACTGGCCGCTGCCTTGGCCAGGTACATTCCAGCTGCCGGAGACTGAGGGCCAAGATTTAAGTTGTGGAGTCATTTTGGAGGGGTTTGGCCATAACTCACCACGCTGGCCAAGCGGGTTGGTGAGTGTGGGATAGCATTTCCTCTAATCCCGATGGTATAGTTATACCGCTATTGGCGGTCGTCAGAGCCCCTTTAGTGGGAACAGGATGTACCACGAGAAGGCGGGGTTGACATTTGTCAAGGAGACTCTGTGATGTTACGCATCACCTGACCTTACATCCCATATATATATATATATATATATATATATATATATATATAGGGCAACGGCAACAGAATGAAACTTCAGTAGGTAAATTCGGTCACGGCAACAGAAACCAGCGTGGAAATACTCTCGTTGAGTTTGCAGAGGCAGAAGGGTTTTTCATCTTGAACTCCTTCTTCAAGAAAAAGCCACACAGGAAATGGACATGGAGACATCCAAATGGGACGACAAGTGAAATTGATTTTATTATGTGTAACAAAAAATTCGTCATAGAAGACTGCAGTGTGCTGAACAAGTTCAACACAGGTAGTGACCATAGATTGGTGAGATGTAAGATGCACCTCAACACTAAACTTGAACGTGGCAAGCTCATAAGACAAACAAAATCTATTGACATAACCAACCTTAAAAAACACCATAATACCTTCAAGTTAGAACTGAAGAACAGGTTCTCTGCTTTAGAAGGCCTAACATCGGAAGAAGTGGACATCTCTGAAGTTAACAGAAAAGTAACCAAAGCTCTTATGGAAACAGCAACAAAATTAGCTGGGTCTAAGAACAAGTTGCATGTGAACAAATTATCAGGAAAAACCAAAATGTTGATGCAAAAAAGAAGAGAGATGAGGACAACTAAAGAAGATGTGACTTCCAAAGTGGAATATATAGAGCTATGCAAGACAGTAAGAAAAAGTATCACTGAAGACGTAAGAAAATTCAACTGTGAACTAGTGAGGAAAGCAATTGAAAACAACCAAAGCCTAAAGATAGCAAAGGGACATCTCAGTAAGGGAAGAAAACAGATTATGGCACTGAGAAAAGAAGATGGTTCTGTAACAAGAAATAGAGGCGAAATTTTGACAAGAGTGAAAGATTTCTACTCCAAATTATATGAAAGGGATGATATATGCACTCCAGACATCATGAAAGATACCAGTACCAGAGTTCCTCCAGTCCTTCCAGCAGAAGTTGCACATGCAATCAAGAACATGAAGCGAGGAAAAGCTCCAGGAGAAGATGGAATTACTGTAGACATCATACAAGAAGCAAGTGAAGAAATCGAAACAGTACTCGCCCAAATTTTCACTCGATGCCTTAATGAAGGAAAGATTCCTGAGGATTGGAACACCGCTACAATGATCCTGCTACATAAGAAAGGTGACATTGAGGATCTCGGAAACTACAGACCTATCAGCCTCCTATCAGTAGTTTATAAAATCTTCACTAAAGTTCTTTCACACCGCTTGAAGGTAACACTGGACATGGGTCAACCGAGAGAACAAGCTGGATTCAGGAGTGGCTACAGCACAATAGATCATATCCACGTGCTGAGAGAACTAATTGAAAGAGCGAGGGAATATGAGCTTCCATTGTGCATGGCTTTTATCGATTATGAAAAAGCCTTTGATTCGGTGAAACCATCAGCAGTTACAATGGCTCTGAAAACCTGCGGTATTGAAGATGCATACATTAATATTATTAATAACATCTATGAAAATGCAAGTGCAAAGATTAGGCTGTTTGAAAATACAACACACGTAAGAATTGGAAAGGGAGTGAGACAAGGTGACACCATATCTCCGAAGCTCCTTAATGCCACATTGGAGGGTGTTTTTCAGTCGCTGAGCTGGGAAAACAAGGGGATAAAGATTAATGGAGATTATCTAACCCACCTTCGTTTTGCTGATGACGTAGTCATTTTTGCAACTACCCCATCAGAGCTGCAGAGTATGATCCAGGAACTTGCTGACAAGAGTAAAGAAGTGGGATTAAAAATGAACTTTCAGATGACAAAAGTGATGTTCAATGCTTTTACAAGAAATGAAGATTTATCGATTGATGGAGAAAAGCTGGAGATAACAGACACGTACCTTTATCTTGGACAGCAGATATCAAGTGAGGGTCACATTGATGAAGAAATTAATCGGCGTACAAAACTTGCCTGGAGAGCTTTTGGAAGAAACAGCATAATTTTCAAGAGCAATATGCCATTATGTCTTAAAAGAAAAGTGTTTGATCAATGCATCCTTCCAGTGCTTACGTATGGTGCAGAGACGTGGACCTTAACTAAAAGAGACATACAAAGGCTGCAGACAACTCAAAGAAAGCATGGAGAGGTGCATGCTTGGTATAACCAGGAGAGATAAGAAGAAGAACTCGTGGATCCGAAAAATGACAAGAGTGGAAGACATCATGATCAGAGTTAAATCCTTGAAATGGCAATGGGCTGGACATACTGCCAGAAGGACAGATCATCGATGGACAGCCGAAATTTTAGATTGGATTCCAAGGGACAGGAAAAGACCCAGAAGAAGACCACATGGGAGATGGGTGGATGAAATTCGAAAGTATGCAGGGGTGACATGGAGGAGACTGGCACAAGACAGACCGTTGTGGAGGAAACTTGGGGAGACCTTCGTCCAGCAGTGGATTGATAATGGTTGACAATGATGATGATGATGATATATATATATATATATATATATATATATATATATATATATATTCTATTAAGAAGAGACCTAAGCAAAAAAAACATATATATTTTTGACTCATACCAAGTACAACATAGAAAAGGTTATGTATCTACCGGTGTGAGTAAAAGGAGAAAAGATAAAAAAATAATAAAATAAAATAAAACAACTGAATGCAGAAGGTGTCGAGAATACTGAGATTTGGCTTTATCAAGGACCAGCAAAAACTCTGCATTTTCTCACTTCCACAAAGACCTAGTTGGAAATGGGTTTCTGCAAGGCCATAGATGCAAGTAACATGCCCACCTAAAATTGTTTTAAAAAATATATATATGTCATGTCCTCCGCAGAGTTGTATGACCTAGCACTAGTTAACAATTTCGCTTGCATCCATAACCCTCCTGGCCCGACCCATGCTCTTATGGATGCAAGCGAAATTGTTAACTAGTGCTAGGTCATACAACTCTGCGGAGGACATGACATATATATATATATTTTTAAAACAATTTGAGGTGGGCATGTTACTTGCATCTATGGCCTTGCAGAAACCCATTTCCAACTAGGTCTTTGTGAAAGTGAGAAAATGCAGAGTTTTTGCTGGTCCTTGATAAAGCCAAGGCTCAGTATTCTCGACACCTTCTACATTCAGTTGTTTTATTTTATTTTATTATTTTTTTATCTTTTCTCCTTTTACTCACACCGGTAGATACATAACCTTTTCTATGTTGTACTTGGTATGAGTCAAAAATATATATGTTTTTTTTGCTTAGGTCTCTTCTTAATAGAATGTGAATTCTGAATTTTCAAAACTGCTGCGTTGCGCGTTTTGATCTTCAGGTTATTTTGCAACTTTCGTTTTAAATTCTAAAGTTGTTCCTTAGTTTTCAGTTTTGCTCTTCAGTATATATATATATATATATATATATATATATATATGTATATTCTTCAACCATTATCAATCTACTGTTGGATGAACGTCTTCCCAAGTTTTTTCCGCAACGGTCCATCTTGCGCCAGTCTCCTCAATGTCAACCCCGCATGCTTTCGAATTTCATCCTCCCATGTGGTTTTCTTATGAGTCTTTTCTGTCCCTTGGAATCCACTCTAGAATTTCGGTGGTCCGTTCTTCTGGCAACAGGTCCAGCCCATTGCCATTTCAGAGATTTTACTCTGATCGTGATGCCTTCCACTTTTGTCCTTTTCCTTATCCACAAGTTCCTCTTCTTATCTCTCCTGGTTACACCAGGCATGCACCTTTCCATGCTTTTTTCAGTTGCCTGCAGTCTTTGTATGCCTTTTTAAGGTCCAAGTCTCTGCTCCATATGTAAGCACTGGAAGGATGCGCTGATTAAACACTTTTGTTTTAAGCCAATAATGGCATGTTGCCCTTAAATATTGTACTGCTTCTTCCAAAAGCTTTCCAATCAAGTTTTATACGTCGATTAATTTCTTCATCAATGTGGTCTTTGCTTGACATCTGCAAGTATCGGTTATCTCCAGCTTTTCCTTATCAATCGATAAATCTTCATTTCTTGTAAAAGTATTGTACATCACTTTTGTCTTCTGAAAGTTCATTTTTAATCCCACTTCTTTACTCTTCTCAACAAGTTCCTCTCCCGATCATGCCTTGGATCATGGAGAATAGTATAAAGGACAAGAATGGAGCGCTTATTACTAATGGTAGGTTTATGGTCAGTACTGCTGAGATGAAAGGAATTACTGTGCCGTAATTTTCGTAAAACCCGGCTGCTACGTGTGGTCAGAAGCCAACGCTTAGACTACTGCGTCACCAGGGCGGCAAATTCGAATTTGGGGCTGTATTAGAGTTTTCATAAGTCCAAAATTAATTTTTTGTCACCATTCCGAAAGTTTTCCATTAAGTTCCCGTTTTCCCCATACGAAATTCCCTGGTCTTTGTCTGACCTGTCACTGAATGTAACATAAGTCTAAATGGTACTGTGACTGATCAGGTGAATGAGTTTGTGTATTTAAGAAGCATGTTTGACAGAGAGAACATATTAGATGGTGAAATTAGTAGGCGAGTGAATTCTTCATTAAAAGTCATTGCTGATTTTTGAGGTTTTCACAGGAATGTTGGGTTCTCAAGAGAGTCCCACATGGCTGTGTATGAAAGTGTAATAGTTCCTGCTCTGATGTATGACATTGAAACCTGAGTACTACAGAAGAAACATACAGTAGGAGTCGTTTGTGTGCTGGAAAAATGCATTACTTGCAAGGAGTTTGCGGCAAGACACGTTCTCACTGTGTGAGGAATGAACATGTGTTGCAGTTGTGTAATGTGAAACAAAATGTTGTTAGCAAGATGGAGACTAATACGCTTCGGTGGTTTGGCCACATTGAAAGAATGAGTGATAAGATGCTTGCCAAGAAAATCGTTTTAGCCCGAGTGGCAGGAAGGAAAGGCAGAGGAAGGCCAAGGAAGTCATGGGAGGATGAGATTCATAAGTGTCTGCATGAGAAAAAGATTATTAGTATGAAGTATAGAAGATCTTGTGTACGGCGCATGATGGATATCAGTGAAGTCCGAGTTGTATGTCAGGATTTCTGTAAATAGAGAAGTTTGATACGTCAACAGTAAGTAAAAATTATCTGGTAGTTTGTATTTCTTTGTGGAGCTGACGTCTAAATCTCAGAAAACAGCTTAGTGATATGTATGTATGTACATAAGATTCTTAATGCTGTCGAGACACGATTAATAATGGAAATAATTGCAACATTTAAAAGACGATACTCTTATTTACAATTAAAACCAGCTAAAAATAGTAGCAAGATATTTCAAACCCACTATGGGTTCGTCATCAGGCACAGTGGGGGTGAAGCACCGTGGTTATATAGCCGAAAGCAATCACCCACAATGGAACAGCATGGCAAGGTGTTCTCCAACCCTTCACATTTGACATGTATACAAATAATGCAAAAAAGCTACAAAACACGGTTATGAGTTCTGATGGTGTGTACAATGATTCGACATAAAAAATTTCCATGAGGTCATTAGAATCAATGGCACGTCATCGGTACAACAGTGGTCAGCAAAGATATTTATGTACAAACTTTCTGTAAACAATTAGTCAGGTTTATGTAGTACCTGGTGCAATTAACGAGATGTTATTCCACTCCGGGACATGATTACCTAGGTTAACTAACCTTGATAAAGCTGTGGCATTCGAACCAGTTCTAACGTTATATTTGTGTTCAGATACACGTGTACCAATTGTCCGAAGTGTGGATCCCACATACTTAGTGTCATGTGCATTGGGGTCGGTAGCTTTAAGCGGGATGGAATAAATGCCATGTCTCTGAAGCATACTAACTTCGTATTATTTATATTTCGTATTTATCTAACTTCGTGGTATTTATATTTCGTATTTATCTAACTTCGCATTATTTATATTTCGTATTTATCTAACTTCGTATGATTTATATTTCGTATTTATCTAACTTCGTATTATTCATATTTCGTATTTATCTAACTTCGTATTATTTATATTTCGTATTTATCTAACTTTGTATTATTTATATTTCGTATTTATCTAACTTCGTATTATTTATATTTCGTATTTATCTAACTTCGTATTATTTATATTTCGTATTTATCTAACTTCGTATTATTTATATTTCGTATTTATCTAACTTTGTATTATTTATATTTCGTATTTATCTAACTTCGTATTATTTATATTTCGTATTTATCTAACTTCGTATTATTTATATTTCGTATTTATCTAACTTCGTATTATTCATATTTCGTATTTAGCTAACTTCGTATTATTTATATTTCGTATTTATCTAACTTCGTATTATTTATATTTCGTATTTATATCACTTCGTATTATTTATTATAACTTCGTTTTATTCCATCCCGCTTAAAGCCACCGACCCCAATGCATGCACATGATACTAAGTATGTGGGATCCACACTTCAGACAATTAGTACGCGTGTGTCTGAATACAAATACAACGTTAGAACTGGTTCGAATGCCACAGCTTTATCTAGGTTAGTTAATCAAGGTAGTCATGCCCCGGAGTGGAATAACCCCTCGTGAATTGCACCAGCTACTACATAATCTGACTTATTGTTTACAGAAAGTTTGTACATAAATATCTTTGCTGACCACTGTTGTACCGATGACGTACCATGGATTCCAATGACCTCATGGAAATATTTTCTCTGGAATCATTATACACACCATCATAACTCATAACCCTGTTTTTGTAGTTTATTTGCATTTTTGTATATATGTCAAATGCGCGTGTGTGAAGGTTTGGAGAACACCTTGCCATGCTGTTCCATTGTGGGTGATCGCTTTCGGTTTGTATAACCACGGTGCTTCACCATCACTGTGCCTGATGACGAACCCATAGTGGGTTTGAAAGATCTTGCTACTATTTTTAGCTGGTTTTAACTGTAAGTAAAAGTATCGTCTTTTAAATGTTGCAATTATTTCCATTTTTAATCGTGGCTCGACAGCATTAAGAATCTTATGTATTTCAACTGGCACGACTCGAAAAGGAGCCTTGTATGCATGAAATTTTCCGGTCAGGTAGCGTAATTTTTCTTTTTTTTTCTTTTTTCTTTTGTTGATACCTAACTGATCCCCTACAAATTGAATCAAAAGGGTTTGTTTTAGTGTTGGCTAGTGTTTACCGCGAAAATATTACCCAAATGCTTTCTGATATTCGTCATACTTTGTTTAGCTAATAATTGACGTAGCAGCATTTGATAGTATTTACGTGATTATACGTCATAGAAAAGCCCTTCTGGTGCAGTTGTCGTAATTCTAATAGGATTGGTGAGAGAAAGGACAGGAAAGTGGTAATGAGTGATATAAAAAAAGAGATGAAAATTAAAAAAAGGAAAAACCACAATCCTTAGAAGATAAAATTCTGGCTCAATCTCCAATTCAGCCACTACTATATCTCCGCTACGTCGACGACGTACTTGTTTTTTGGCCATCATCCATTGCAGAACTTACTCTTTTTTCTGAACGATTATCCTCACAATATACCACAATCAATTTTACCATTGAAACCGAGAAAACTTATTTCCTCCCATACTTGGATATTCAATTAGTTCGCAACCCTAATACCCAGAATATCTCTTACTCGGTATACCGCAAATGTTTGGCACATTCCACTATTATATCCAGAAATTCAGCTCATCCGGCAAGCTACAAACTTTCAGCTTTGTATTCCCTCGTACGACGAGCTTTCTCACATTCCTGTTCTGCCGCTCTTCGCCAAAAAGAATTTAATAAAATTTACGAAATTGCCTTGATGCACGGCTATCCGAATAATACCGTGAACAACATTATGTACAAGGTTAGAATGCAAGTAGCCACGACTTTACAGAGAAAACCCATTAGAAATAGATTTGTGGGTTCCATGGACTGTGTCCCCGATGTTATTAACGTCTTAAAGAACCACTGCCGACACAACAACGTATCCTTTGGAATTAGGACAAGGGATATTCCATCCATGGTCAGAAATGAAAAAGATCTTACGAATAACGACCATAAATTTGGGGTACACCGTATACCTCTAAGGGCTACAGATTCGTCCCTAGAAGACCAAGTTTACATAGGATGGACATTACGCACATTGGGAACCAGGATTAGGGAGCACAGATACAATGTCAAAATGGGTGCGCAAACAATGGCACTATCCAGATTGACTTCAAAAGGAACTCATGTACCAATTTGGAAGGATCCTGTGTCCTCACCACTGCGAAGACGAAATTCACGCCGCCCCGGTGGCGCAGTGGTCTGAGCGATAGCCTCTGATCATTCGTCCGAACGGGGTCCGGGTTCGAATCCCGGTGAGGCATGGATGTTGTGTTTGTCTTACGGCACTGGCTCTCTTCCTTCCCTGGAACCAGTGACCCTAAATTAGGGACGGGCGACTGCTTATAGCCCATTGAGTTGCTCACGGTGGTCGTTAAACCTCCAATCAAAAAAAAAAAAAAAAAAAAAAAAAAATTCACCACACTCTTTGAGGAAAGTTTATTTATACGTGAATATGGCCTGTCCTGTTGTAATGAAGAAACCCCTTGCTATATCCCAGAATCGTGGATACTAGCTGTCTGGAGTGACCATTCAAATTCAAGTGACAACTCACACTAGAAGATTTTTGCAGTTTTCATTGATTGTTTACACGCATATTTGGCGCGCATCCTTCAATCATGTGACGGAAAATTTGTTATTTAAACACCAGTTCCATTAGTTTGTAGTTCCCCATCTGAGGATGAGCTCGTAGCGAGCTTAAAAGGTCTTATAGTTTTAAACTACGATATTATTATGTCTTTTAATTGAAAATTAAAGATTTTAGTAAGTTAGTGGTTTTAAATAATGTCAAAAACGAAAAAAACGAAAGTTGTTTTGTTCAGATTGTAAAGAAAGAAAGATTTAGAAGGACAGAGAACGAAAGAATTTGTAAGAAACGGGAAATGAATAGAGAAAGAGAGAGAGAGAGAGAGAGAGAGAGAGAGATAAGGAAAGTATTAATAAGACACTACGAGATGTACAAAATGAATTTGAAAGACAGGCAGAAAGATAGAGGAGGATTTGTTTTTGTAGAAATTAGACAAACTCCCTATTTGATTCCTAGAGCATATTCGACAACAAAGCGGAACAGTAACACACTTTAAAAACAAGTTGAAAAAAGTTAAATTAAGTCACATTTCTATAAGAAGTGTTCGGCATGTGTAAACAGTTTTCACCGCACTTGAGTGTTTCAATATCGACGAAGTAGAAAACACTTAAGCAAATAATTATTAGAGTGGAATGACTGACTGAAATACACTAAGCATTAATAAGTATTTCTTTATGCCTGTGTTAAATACTGTAAAATCGAAGAGAATATCATAGGTGTACAAAATGTTACAAATCAAAAGCTGTTCGAGTAACTTTGGAAGATGTTGCACACATTCGTGATTCTGACTGCAAATACAATCATGCCGCTCCAGTGGAGCAGTGGTCTAAGCGATCGCCTCTGACCATTCGTCCGAAAGGGGTCCGGGTTCGAATTCCGGTGAGGCATGGATGTTGTGTTTGTCTTACGGCACTGACTCTCTCCCTTCCCTGGAACCAGTGGCCCTAAATTAGGGACGGCCAGTGGCCCTAAATTAGGGACGGGCGAGTGCTTATAGTCCATTGAGTTGCTCACGGTGGTCGTTAAACCTCCAATCAAAAAAAAAAAAATATGATTATAACGTAAGGATTTTTTTTTATTTTACAAAATGAAGTAGATTAAGTAGCACTTTGGAAAGAGTATGCGTAAAATAGTAGCTTACCAAATAGGAAAAATGAGGAAATAAAAAATTAATTATTAAAGGTACACCCCTCTATTTAAAACATTTATACAAAGGGCATCCTGAAAGTAATGCCTCGTCCCTCATAAGTTTTATTTGTAGCAAGCAAACATGTGAAACTTGGTGACAAAATACTTGGACATATTGTTAATAATGCTAGCCTATTCAAAGTATTGTCCATCACATTCTATACATTTCCGCCATCATTGAACCCTTTGGTAAAATCCAATTTAGAAAAATTCCTGAAGCTGTCGTTTTAACCATGAGTTCACAGCCAGTTTAACGTCTGTCGCATCGTCCAAACATTTCCCACGAAGGGTGTCTTTCAAAGGAGCAAATAGGGAAAAGTCTGAGGGAGCCAGATCAGGACTGTAGGGAGGTTGGGGAATCACCGTCCACGGCAACAGCTTGTGAAGTTTCCATTGAGGTGTGGGGACGTGCGTTATTATGGCGTAAAACCACACTATGAAATGGAATGTCACGTCTTTTCCTTCTGATAGCTTCCTTTAGCTTCTTCAATGTCTGCACATTATGAGCACTATTTGTTCTCCCACATCGTTCAAGGAAATCAGTTAAAATAACACCACGTTTGTCCCAGAAAATTGTCACCATTACTTTCCCTGCGGAACGAGTTGTTTTCACCTTTTCCTGTCGAGGTAAAGATGTGTGGTGCCATTACATTGACGCACATTTTGTTTCTGGGTCATGAAAGAACACCCAGGTTTCATCCCCCGTCACAACATTAGAGAAAAACACCTCACCCTCTCTCTCATAACAGTCAAAGAGGTTCCTGGCACACGTCCACCCTTTGATTACATTGTTCATCGGTTAGGTTTCTTGGGATCCACTTAAAACAAATTTTCTGTCTTCCAGATCCCTAATTCATGATTCCATAGCACTATGACCACAATGAATAGCATCACACAAAATTTGGATGGTAACACGACGATAAGCTGTGATGAGGTCTTTCACTCGTTGCCTGTTGGCATCTGTCACTGCAGTTGCGGGTCTTCCATTCCGTTGTTTGTTCGACACTGAACTTTCTCTCTATTGAATCCTCTTCATCCATCTTCGGACATTACTGACATCGATTATGGCAGCTTCATACACCGCCAGGGGTTTTCTATGGATATCTGGAGCCTCACATCCCTCTTTTTCCAGGAATTCAATAACGGCTCGCTGCTTTTCTCTGTCGTTCATCATCTTTATTTCCGATTCTGAAAAATATTTGTTCCCACATTGGTAGCATGTCATAGTACATGGCATTGCATTTTCATTAAAATCACTTCAAAAGTTATTAGGGAGAAGAGGCATTACTTTCTTGATGCCACTTGTACATATCTTTTATTCTTACATCAAATGAGTTTTAGAGGTTTTCTAAAAGTCTGTCTTTTCCCTTCAAGACAGCGCAGCATACTCCTCCGTTTGCATGTTTCTTGTGGAGTCTCGCTGTGCAACATCCAGTGGTAATCGCCCATTATTATGTTTAGTGTTGTATCCTTGTACGTTACAAGAGCAAAAGTTCCGCCCGAATCATTAGTACATCAAAACGAATGGATTTCTTTTTACCCTATACCAAGGGTGTCGAAACTGCGGCATTTTGAGTGAATCCAAATTTTGCCGAACAAATGCTTTTATCTTTATATGTTTTTGTTGGTATTTTATTATTTTTATTTTAATCTTAGAATGAACGCAATCTTAAATGACCGTAATACCAAAGAGTAAAAGTAGATTCAAAGAAATAATGCTCCTCTACTGCCGGCCACAATTAAAATATTACTTCTTCAAAAGGAAATTTCGGATGAATATTTTCCCCCAATTAGCAAAGGTCATCGATGAACAGGAGGATTCATACGAATCATTTGAAGAATACGCAGCTGTTATAGACTTATTAACCGGAGAATACAATTAAAGGTTTACTGACTTTAAGAACGATGACATCACACACAAATTAGCATTTCAACATCATCTAGTTGATGTCTCCATGGCTGTTTTTTTTTCTTTTTTTTTTGATTGGACGTTTAACGACCACCGTGAGCAACTCAATGGGCTATAGGCAGTCGCTTGTCCCTAATTTAAGGTAACTGGTTCCAGGGAAGGGAGAGAGCCAGTGCCATGAGGCAAACACAACATCCGTGCCTCACCGGGACTCGAACCCCGACCTCTTTCGGACGAATGATCAGAAGCCATCACTTAGACCACTGGGCGACCGGGACGGTCCTCCACGGCTTCTAAAGAACTACAGATGGAATTGATTGAGCTCCCAGAAGATGACATTTTAAAGTCCTTAAATTGAAATATGGAAAAATGCAATAGAATACCCACGCCTTCGGCAACATGCACGAAAAATGTTTTCCTACTTTTCAACCACTTATTGCCTGGTGGCGCAGTGGTCTAAGCAATGGCTTCTAATCATTCGTCCGAGATAGGTCCGGGTTCGAATCCCGTGAGGCATGGATGTTGTGTTCGTCCTACGGCACTGGCTCTCTTCCTTCCCTGGAAACAGTGACCCTAAATTAGGGACGGGCGACTGCCTATAGCCCATTGAATTGCTCACGGTGGTCGTTAAATAAACCTTCAATAAAAACAAACAAACAAAAAACACTTATTGTTGTGAATCTGCATTTTCCTGCATAACCCAAATCAAGACCCCTTTAGGCAACAAATGACAGCTACACATCAGCTGAAATTGCGGACCTCCATATTGCAATCAAATATTCAAAAGCTTTCCAACAAAAAGCAGTCACAACAAAGTCATTAAAAGGCTAGTTAACTTTAAAAATAACATTTTCATTTTATTTTTTGAAGTTATTACATAGTCGTTAGAATTTTACAGAATAATGTACATTCTGAAATACATCTACTTGCAGTTTCCTGAATGCGGACTTAGTAGATTACAGTTAAGTTAATGCGGCCTTCCAACATGAGAAGGTTCCCCACGTTTGTCCTATACCCGCTGTCTTTTTTTTTTGTCAACACGAACAGCAAAGCCATTATCTGGAGCGTACGATTTGTCCTGGCCCCAAAGCTTTACGAAGGTGTAAAGCTTTGGGGAAAGGATAAAGTAACAGACTCGTCATTTCCCTGGGGTCTACTACCTCTAGTAGACCCCGGGAAAATGACGGGGTCTACTACCACTAGACCCCGTAATTTGCGTGGCGCCGTCAGAGCAAATGATGAGTGCATTTTCTCCCGTCAATATTGCAATCATTTGTGCTCTGCAGAAAAGTGTTAAATAAACAATATGATTCGGAAACACTCTTCAATGCACAATGTAGTAACTTGTGATGCAAACCTGCGTCAGGTTTAAAAAAAAAGGAGGTTTACTGAAATATAGACGAAAATATTACACAAGTTAAAAAACACATAAATAAACGGCATCTTTCGACCTTACATTCAGGTCATCTTGAGGTTTTGCTAAAAAAACACTGTGGTCATTGATGGTCACCCTACATTATATGTACCAAGGCGAGAATAACGTTGAACAAAATACGTCACCAAGAATGAAATAATAAGTGGTCTACACTAAAAATACTATTTACAATATAAGGTAGTTATAGTTTTGTTTGAATTGTGAGTCTGCTGTTCATTCTATATATACTGAAGAGCAATTGAATTAGTGACAGCTGGCGTTATGCAAATGTGGCGCTGTGGGCGGCCCTGTAAACGGAAATGACATGACGTATGCAGCGATCCGACAATGTAAGGAGTGATGCGACGGGAATCAGTAAGAGTCGGACGCAGTATGGGTAAGACGAATGATCTAAGCGCATTTGATCGTGGGCAAATTGTCGGGGCCCGACGAATGGGTCACTCCATCTCGGAAGTCGTGCAGGCACTGGGATTTTCACGAGCCATTGTTCACGGGTGTACCGTGAGTACATCGAATCCGGTAAAACCATCCCTGCAAGAGCCAACTGCCGTGGATAACAGCGTGTGGAGGAGCGGGGTCATCGTCAGCTAGCTCTCATTGTAACAGCGGATAGACGGGCCACAGTGCAAGAAATCCCTCTGCAATTTAACGCTGGTGCACAAAAACGTGTAAGCAGCCACACCATCCAGAACCATCTCCTCGCTATGGGGTACAGAAGCCATCGTCCCACGAAGGTACCGCAGCTGACCGCACATCACAGGGTGCAAAGATTAGCATGGGGGAGGGAACATCGCCACTGGAACCTGGACATGTGGGAAAATGTTGCCTGGACTGATGAGTCGAGATTCACGTTGGTACATGCGGATGGCAGGATACGAGTACGGCGCAAACCACATGAAGCGATGGATCCTTCTTGCAAAGAAGGGTACTCTTCAAGCTGGTGGGGGTGGCATTCTCGTCTGGGGACTGTTTACGTGGATTGAAATGGTACCCCTGGAACGTGGGACATCGTCCCTCACAGGTCAACCTTACCGGGATATCCTAGACGACCATTTGCTCCCGTTTGTGCGTCTTTAACATCCCACAACAAGACAATTCACCATGCCATCGCTCCCAAATTGTATCCGAATGGTTGGATGAACACTCCACCGCCGTAACCTCGCTTCCTTGGCCAGCTAGGTCACCTGACCTCAATACCATCGAGCACATCTGGGATGCCATCGAGAGAGATGTTCGAGGCTCTGACCACCGTCCATCAAATTTTCGTGAACTGTGGGAGCTTGTTCAGGGGTCGTGGATCCGTATGGCTTCCCAACGCTTCCGGTGTCTTGTCGAGTCCATGCCGAGACGAATCGCCGCCGTCATCAAGACGAGAGGTGGTGCTACACGTTACTAGACAGATATCTCTAATTCAATTGCTCTTCACTGTATATTAATACACGATTTCCATGCGGTAGGTATCATATATGGCATATCATCATTACAACATTTTCCCTGCATGAGATAGATACAGGTGCTTTCGGTGAATAATGTCATGTTCTTGTTGTCCGCTGTTGTTATTACTTTAACTGCATCCCAGTTTGGATCATAGGTTCCAGTTTCGACAAGACGTGCTAAAGCCGTGGTTCTCGACCCTGTACGAATACCATACGTATGTTCCAATATGCGAATTTGACGCTTCGCTGCGTGAAGCCTATATATACTTTGTCGACCATATTGGGGTCCCGGAGTGTGAGAGGTATGGAGTATACTCCATGCTTTTCTTCCAATGTTATAGAATCATGATCTTGCCTAATAATGAAGAATAAGTTTTTTGTTCTCACTCCAAAGTCAAAACTAAACCCCTTACATATGTTTTTCATCGTGATCATACATTCAGTTATGTAGTCCATTGCATCAACGAATCTTGCAAATAAATAACTTCCAGTAGTATTAGCTTTCAGCGGTTTGCAAAACAATACATCTTCTGTAACCGCGTTCTCCGTATCATATCATACGAAAATCAAAAATTGTGTACAGTTAGAAATATCAGTAGATTCATCCATTTGCAATGAGAAAAAGAACTTGCTCCTTTTAATTTTTGTTCAAGAATTTACTCGCGAATAGCTTTTGCTATATCGCATATTCTTCTTTGAGTCGTATTATTAGAGGCGTATAACACATGTGTAGTCTCGATCTTGTCAGCTTCTTTTTCTCCAAGCATTATTTGAATCATGTCAACAGCGGCCGGTAAAATCAGATTTTCAGCAATTGAATGTGTCTTACTGTCTTTTGCGATGTGAAATGCAACTCCTTAACTTGCTAATAACGGGTTTTTCTTAACATTAGATAGCTGACTAAAACATATTTATTCTTCATGAAGATTTTTCAGTTTTCTTTCGAAGAATTCTAAAGGCTTGTCTCTTTCGTTTGAATGTTTTATGTTTAAAGTCGAAGTAATTTTGAAGGCCTTATACTTTCTTGTGATAACACTTCTCTACAAACTACACACTGCAGTTTATTATTAGAAATGACATATACCACAGATTTTCACTCAAGTACAGTCTATCTTTTCTTTTTACTCTACTCTGTTCCAGACGTAAAAAGACTCAAACGGTCTTTTGTAAAAAAAAATTTCCATCGTCAATTCACTACTCTTCAAATATCAGCGCGCGAACACTTATACTCGAGGATACCACTTTGCCGCTCTTGCCTGCTAATATAAGGTTGCTGTAAGATTTCCAGAACATTCTAGTCCTATCTAGGGGTTTCGCAACGTTTCGCAAACCACCGGTAGAAAACGCTCGAAGTATGGTGCCGCCATTTATCGTCTAGTGGCTGAACAATGTATTTTTGCGAACATTATGAATGCTGCAACTGTGCTTTAAATGCTTTTAAAGCGTTTTAACTGCAAAATGTTTCTCGAAATGGGAATGTGGGTCGCGCCGTCACATACACTGGTTTTCATGAATTCAGCAACAAATGGAAAGATCGTGATAATTCAAAAAGTATGCAACTGATTCGGATGAAATCTAGTGGTAAGCTTTATCAGACCAAATACAACAAAAACATATGAACATGTGTTACAAAGCATTTACATTTTGTATGAGTGATGCAAATATGAAAACACAGAAATATAGGTACCAAGATGATAGGAAAAGGTACTTCAATACGGAGTGTGGTTACCCCGAATAGCAATACAGGCCCGACAGCGATGTTCCATGCTGCTAATTAGGGTGTAGAGCAGTTCCGTTGTAACGTACCAGGAGATGTGACGTACCTGCCAGAAGGACGCACACGACATAAAGGCAGATAGCAATTAGAATCAATGTCCGCGTAGCTTAATTGGTAGAGCAACTCATTCCAGAATGAGTGGACCCGGGTTCGAATCCCGGCGTAGACCAAAAATGACGGAGAAATTTACTTCGTTATAATGGCGCCCGAACTATCCGGATGACCCGACCGGTCAAAATCTCGCATTGGTGTGATGTTATTTCCACACCGCGAAATAGGAAAAATATGAGCAGCACTTCGAAAAAAAAAAAAAAGAAAAATAAGGGGGAGATGATGTAACGTACCAGGAGATGTGACGTACCTGCCAGAAGGACGCACACGACATAAAGGCAGATAGCAATTAGAATCAATGTCCGCGTAGCTTAATTGGTAGAGCAACTCATTCCAGAATGAGTGGACCCGGGTTCGAATCCCGCGTAGACCAAAAATGACGGAGAAATTTACTTTGTTATACCGTGGGTAACTGCGTCCATTGCACGAGCAAAGCAGTGCGGAGCCCATGCAGGGGTCAGGGAGGGGCTGGAGGCCAGCGACAACCTCCCGAGAGCATCTCAGACATGCTCAATGGGATTCAGATCGGGAGATCGTGCTGGTCACTCCATATGGATTATAGACTCCTGTTCCGGGTACTGGTGCACGAGGGGAGATGTGTAAGGGCGGAGGTTATCCGCCTGCAGTACAAATGTATCGGCAATTCCGGCCCCATACGAACGACCAATAGGGTCCAGGATGTCGTCTCTATACCTCTGAGCATTGAGGATTCCATGTGGCAACACATAGAGGTCGATACCGCCGCCTAACGATATACCTGCCCACACCAGAACACTACCACCACCATAGGTGTCCCTTTCCTGGATATCAGAGATAAGATAGCGAGTACTGACCTCTCTCCAGATGTAAACTCGGCGAGAATCCCTCTTTAAACAATGTCGTGACTCATCAGTAAACAAAACGTACCTCCACTAGTTTTGAGTCCAGTGTTACAGGGCTTGGTGCTGAGTTCTATTACAGCGCCCTGTGTGGAGGATTCGTTTGATGCTTCCTTTGCAGTAAGTTCTGTATCGGTGGTACAATCCGTAATTCTCCCAACTGGAGCAGATAAATGCAATACAAAGTTTAGAAAAGTGAATCGACTGAGGCTAAATTTTGCAGTGAGGAAGACTTTCATTCAGATGTTACGGGGAATGTTTTTAAGCCTTGTCCTGATCTCCGTTCTTTCTGCATATTAACCCCTCATAATCTCCTTCCGTCTCTCTCATCATCGGCCTCATTCCTCCCTACTTCCCTTTGTCCCGACGATACTGGGATCTCCGCTAAATATCTCCTGCTTCGTCGACTTTCTGCCACCGAGTTCGCTCTGCTCTTTCTTGCTCCGATAGCCGACCCCCGAACCAAAAACTCTCCCTCCCCGTCTGAAGTCCGACGAATTCCTCCTAAGCAAAGCCACACCCTAAGATGCCTTCTCTCCGAAAAACGCAAGATTCATTAATTGGCTCGCTGGTCCTCTCTACATCGTACTGCTTGGGACGGCGGAGAAGCAATAATGTCCAGTTTCATTCTTCTCACATCGACGAAACTATAAATCTAACACCCCCTCTGCTGCAACGCGTGGGAAAAAGTACTTTGCCTGTTCGCTGCCCAGCCCATCCAAATGGCGGGAATTGAAAGAAAATGACTACAATTCACTATCTCTAAAAACGACTAATATGGAAGCCCCGGTTACACAAGTTCACATGTATTCGTGCCCAACTGAAACGTTCCCTCCGATGGTGGGAGGTAAGGGGCACGGATAATAACAGTTGCCGAGCATACAATAAGCGTACCGTCGAAGCCGATACCGTCCGCCCGGTGGCTGCCGCCAGCAAAGATCTGAGATGAGTCGGTGTTGCCTGCCTGTTCCGCCGTGCTGAAAGCCGCAAATATCGGTCATCCGCGGAGGTCGTCTCCTTGGCCTATCTTTGCTGCACCTTCGGGAAGCTGCAGCCGTGGCTTGGAACTACTGCCACATCCTGCAGACCACAGAACGACCGACGTTGAGCCATCTTGCGACGTCCGCCTGCCCTTGCCCTGCTTCGAGTCGGCCTATTGCTCTGTGGCGTAACTCGGTTGGTAAATGACGTCTCGAAGCCATGTTAACAAAATCGCTATCTCGAAATCTTGTCATTCACCGCCGCACATGAATTGGCGATTCCCTCCGAAACAGCTGGTTTTAAGCTCTTGGGCATTTGCATAAAGAGCTGCCAGCGCCACTCATTTGCGTTCCGTACATCGATACTGTATGCCTTCGCCCGTAATATATGCAAATGTCGTGCAATTTGAATTATATTTAGCCCTATAAAATCACTGTCCTAATGTATTAAGGCCTTGTTTTTTCATGAGCAAATTTCAAATTTACGTGCAATTTGGAGTTAACACAAGAATTTATTTTCAGATGTTAATGTTTCTTGTAAATCTCTGCACAGGTTAGTAACAGTCTTCCTCGATAAAGCCTCACGTTGGTGCGAGGAAGATTGGCAATATTAGTTGTTTACGCCAATAAATAAAAAAATTTGCAATAGCTTGTGGCAGCTTTCAGCCTTATAGAGAGTTATTTTGTTTTGTTTGGAGGTTTTTTTTTTATTGGAGGTTTTTTTTTATTGGAGGTTTTTTTTATTGGAGGTTTTTTTTATTGGAGGTTTAACGACCACCGTGAGCAACTCAATGGGCTATAAGCAGTCGCCTGTCCCTAATTAAGGGTCACTGGTTCCAGGGAAGGGAGAGAGCCAGTGCCGTAAGGCAAACACAACATACATGCCTCACCGGGATTCGAACCCGGACCCCGTTCGGACGAATGATCAGAGGCCATCGCTTAGACCACTGCGCCGGCTTCTTTTTTTTTTTTTTTTTTGAGTGGAGGTTTAACGACCACCGTGAGCAACTTAAATGGGCTATAAGCAGTCACCCGTCCCTAATTTAGGGTCACTGGTTCCAGGGAAGGGAGAGAGCCAGTGGCGTAAGAGAAACACAACATCCATGCCTTACCGGGATTCGAACCCGGACCCATCTCCAACGAATGGCCTTGTAGAGAGTTGGAGATGAGATGAGTTGCAAGTTGAGACATGTTTGAATCGTTTTTGCACATGTCTCGACGTTCTGTTATTCCCCTCCTACCTCAGTACTTCTTCTTCACTTTTCCAAGTGTTACCAGATTCATTTTCAGATCTGTTACACAACGAGCATCAACTTTATTTTACAGGCGATCAGACAAAATCAGTGAATTACTAAACATTTATATCTTGCTCAACCCGATAATTTTAAAATTTCGTTTTGTAGGAACGCAGATTTGAGCACCATTTTTTAAACCGTAGGTTGAAGAAGCGTATATGCTCCAGCTTTGTCCGTCTGTCTGTCTGCCTTTCCACACGATAACACGCGTAAAAATGATTCGATTTCGATGAAAATTTAGTATGTGGTAGGGGACAACTTGGGGACGAACCCTATTGAAAATGGCGGAAATGGGATCAAAGGTCAGGACATAGGAGCGGGATATATTCCATCGCCTTATGCGTCATAACTTACGTAAAAATGCTTCGATTGCGACAAAACTTATTCATGTTGTTCCGGAAATATACTGAACTAATTCTGTTGAATATCATTGAAATTAGGGTTAAAGGTCAGGGCACAGGAGCGAGATTTATTCCATAGCCATTATCCTCATAACTTGATTAAAATGCTTCTATTGCGACAAAACTTTAATATGTTATTCCGGACGTGTACTGAACCAATTATGTTTAATATCGTTGAAATGGGATCAAAAGTCAGGGCATAGCAGCGATACGTATTCTACAGCCATCATCCTCATAATTTGATTTCTGGTGTGTTGGAAAGCGTATCATAATCAATGCATTGCATGATTTTACTAATTTGTTGAAGTCAGCAAATGAAAATTATTAAGAGAGAGACAACAAATCTCTAATAATAAGACTGTTGTGGACCTGTGTATTTCTTCTACACAATAAACGTGAGCACAGTGAAAATATGAGAGCCAAACAAAAGAAACCTGAAACGAAGTAAATCAATCTATCGATGATTACGTTAGAATGAATAGATAGATAGAAAAGTATAGTGAATCATTGAATCAAGGATAAAGGAACAGAGTGTTAGGCAAAGAGAGAAAAAAAAGGGAATGATGACAGAAATAAAATGCGAATGAAAACAAAAGGAAATAAAAAACGAGAGAGGCAGAATCGGAGGAAGCTTTATTTATTTAGGAGGGCGTGACTTAAAATTACGCCCCTCGAGTTAAAAAGATTCCTACTTGCGCTCAAATTGTACGCAGTTTTTTTTTCTCATACCTCTACTGCAATCAAGCATTATGATCCCTTAAAAATATCACTAACTGTTTGAGGTATAATTTTACTAAAAAATGTGAGCATTATGTAAACACCCAAGTGTCAAGTGAAACGCAAAAATTATGTAAATGCCCACAACACAACACTTCGTAGAAATTCGGAATAGAAAACGAACCAGCACAAAACGAATGAATATTAGATGGGGAAAGTAACAGTAAGAAGAAGATTTCGGATTAGGGCTTGGAAAAATTCTTTTCAAGGTTAAATGCTCAGAGGGGCTTTTCTGCTACAGAGCACTGATGACTAATTAGCTCTTCTAGCTTTCAGTGTATTCGGGAAAAACACAGATAGAAAGAAAATACCAACGTTCACCACAATAAAAGATTTATTATACATCGACTACAGTTTCGCAGAGCGTTTGGTTCGACATCATCAGCACGAATGGAGGGTAAACATTCAAATCAACGATGGAAACAAAAAATCTTCGCCTTCCCCACTCTACACATACGTATATCTGACAATACATATATTCTCAACTGAGGATTTCTTGCAGAAAGAGTTTAATATTTTTAAAGGAATTGTAGTACACAGAGGATATAGCCCTTCCGTTATAGACAAAGCTGTCCAAAAATTTAGGAAACCGAAACCAGTCTGCTCGCTCATGCATAGACCTCCCAATACGAGAGAATTGGGCGGTTATCCCTTTTGTTCCTCAGATTTGCTTCGGAATTTCAAAAATTCTCAAAAGTTTTTATTTCAAAGTCGTTTTTAAACCCATAAAAAAGGTAAATTTTTACGGATCAAAAGACTACGTCGAAGATATAAATTGCTGGGGAATTTATCAGATAACCTTGTGAATGTGGACTTTCATATATAGGACAGACCCGCAGGGCTTTAAATGTTCGTGTGAAGGAACACAAGACCTACGTACGGAACTGTGAACTGAAGAAGTCGTCTACATCCCAGCATTGTCACGAAAACAACCTTAAATTTCTGTTTGGAAACGCTACGCTCATTGATAAACCTGATTCGACCATCAAGCTTAATGTATTAGAAGCTTTCCATATATACTGGAATTCTTCGCGGCTTGTCAACGACATGACGTCGACTCCATTTCTTTCAAGCGCGTGGAAAGAATTCACGAAAAACGGTGACCGTCAGAACTTTGATGATGTCGCAATGATTTGAATGTTTATGCTCCATTCGTCCTGATGATGCCGAGCCAAATGCTTTGCAAAACTATAGTCGATGCATAATAAACCTTTTACTGTAGTAAACGTTGGCATTTTCATTCTATCTCAACACCACAAGTTCTGTAGTCACAAATTATATATATATATATAAGAACACAGATGTTAGTCAAATAAACATATTGTTTAATATGCCTTTCTACGCTGCTTTGAACATTTCCTTTCGTGCATACGAAAGGTCCACATCTAACACAATAAGTTACTCTGAACTCTGATTAGCTGCGCAGAATACTTTATGAGGCTAATGTCTTTAAAATGGTAAATAGTAAAGATTATAACTTTCTTTTTCTTTTAAAATTTTGAATAAATAAATTTATTCACACATTGTGAACATGTATTTTTGTGCCAAATTTAAGCAGCTAGTATGATCGTTCTGGGAGGGCTTGCCTTCTCCCTATCCTCCCGGGAGCTACGGCCCCAAAGAAAGAGAGAGGGAATATCACAAATCAATATGAGGAAATGGTGAAAGAAAGAAGGAGAAAGAACGCGCAAAATTTATAACGGAAAGCGAAACTTTAAAGCTGACAAACTCGATTTAGTGTCAAACACATTTGCAAGCATCACCTGTTGATTTGCTTATTAGTTGTTTGGAATGTGAAATGCGAAACGGAAATCAGTATGACAATCTGCCAGTGATAGTTCAACAGTTAATCACCCGCATGCGAGTTAATAAGAAAATGGAAAATGCACAAGAAATGATTCTATGTACCAAAAGAATTTCTGCGCTTCAAAGGTTTTATTTTCTTAAAGAAAGATGTTATATATATAGATTTCTTGCATCGAAAGGCAATATCTTTCTAGTTCGCTTAAGCGATGCAGAATTTGTTGTTTACATACATGAAAACTGGAAATAAACATATAGGTATCACATATACGCGTATTTATAGAACATCTATCGATAGTGTTTTGTTTGAGAGTATCATGTTTCAGATAAAGTGAAATGATGTTTCTTAAAGGTAAACTGCTTTTTTGTGGCGATAAATTGTTTTTGTAGTTTGCACTGGATAAAAAATAAATAAAAATAAGATGCTGCATGGAATCAAATCATATAAAACAAAGCATATACGGAAAGTTCTTGTTGACGACTTGATAATTTACCATTCTTAAATTTATTTCAAGTAGAGATCAATCAAATTGGCTCTTCTGATTAGAATTAATGCATGTTCCGGAATTACTTTTTGTTGATAATATGCACTGATGTGTTAATCGTCAACCTGTGGCAGGTCGTCCACTGATTACAACGTTTCAGGATGAGAAGTATGTGGCACTAACAGCAAGACATGACAGGTCGATGTTATCGAGAGCGCTTGCTTTTTTGCGGCTGGCGGACCCGATCCCGATGTTTCAAGACAAACAGTGTACAGACGTCTCAACGAACAAGGACTGTACGCGAGAAGACCTGAAGTTTGCATACCACCCACTTCGTCAGTAAGAATTACCAAGGTACTATGTTGCATACAATATCGAAACAGGGACTAAACTATATGTGCCAATGTCCTCTTCTCCGATGAATCCAGATTTAGTGTCGAAAGTGACAGACGTCGTGACCTCACTTGGAGCCCGTTATTCCACCACAAACATTCCAAATATGCACCATTACAGAGGTGGTGGTGTTCTTCTCAGGGATGGTGTTATGTACAACCGGCGCGCACAGCTCTATGTCTATTCTTGTGGAACTTAAACAGGTCAGAGGTAGAGAGACAAAATCCTTGATACCCTACTTGAGGCTTTTTTGGGGTGCTGTTGGCCCAGATTTCCTGTTTATGAACGATAACAAGAGACCTCATAGAACTGCTGCTGTCGATGATTATCTGTAAAGTGAATATATCCACGGTATGGCAGGGTCAGCGCATTTTTCAGACCTCAACCCAATAGAACACGTGTGGAATGTAATGGGGGAGACGAATTGCAGGTCGTCAACCTTCCTGCCAGAACTATCCATAACTATTCCGATTCGCTCTTGTTCAGGAATTGGATTTGTGACACAAAGTTGTCTTGTTTTCCTTGTCAACAGCATGAGACACCGGTGTGACACTTGTATCGCTGTGAAAGGTCCCCATACACCTTATTAGACCGTTTTAGGAAAATCAAGAACGTTTCCGTAAAGTTCCTGCTGTTTTCACCATTTTGGACTCTTGGTACGTTTTCCGAGTTCACCATTCTTTTATGTGATTTATACTTCGCATTTACTTCCTCACTAAGATATCAATGTATAGTAAACAGGCCTATTCATTGTGCCTTCTCTCTTTTGTAATTTAACACTTTTTGTTGATTAGGCTTAACTTTAGTTCCTCAGTAAGATATCTATGTATAGTAAATAGCCTATTTCATTGTGCCTTCTCGCTTTTGTAATTTAACACTTTTTGTTGATTAGGCTTAACTTTAGTTCCTCAGTAAGATATCTATGTATAGTAAATAGCCTATTTCATTGTGCCTACTCTCTTTTGTAATTTAACACTTTTTGTTGATTAGGCTTAACTTTAGTTCCTCAGTAAGATATCTATGTATAGTAAATAGCCTATTTCATTGTGCCTTCTCGCTTTTGTAATTTAACACTTTTTGTTGATTACATGCTTAATTTTTGGACAGCAGTGCATTTTCGGCAAAGACACGTCGTCAGTAACTGTTCTGTTTGCCAATTCAACGGCGAGGTCGACAATGTATCTTTGTAGAGCAGGAATGGAACTCTGTTTGTTGTAGAGTGGGAATCGGACGATGGTGTCTTATGACACCATCTAGAACACTGCATCTCCAACCAACCGAAATCTGTTACACATGAAACCTGACATTTTCCATATTGCGTCAGTCAAAGCATCTGTCGGAGACCGATACATTCTGAAGCTGTAACCAAGTTCACAAATCACTGGTTCGTTTGATTTAAACAAAAAGTATTCATTTCCGTGATGGTTCTCATTCAGTATTCTGTATTTTCTTTTCCAATGCAATCGAATTAAATTAGTATCTATTTTAAAGCATGCCACAACATTTTCGACTGGAAGTTTTTGAATCCGTTATTTTACAGTTATTTAAAAATAAAATAAATTCAGCTGCATTTACTAAAACATAACTTTTTATTGCTCACAATGCAGTGAGTAATAAAGTCAAAACCTCTCGTTCAGGGACACTCTCGAGACATTTATTTTTGCCCGTAAGAGAGAGGTGTTCTTAAAGGAGAATTCTCGGTTATTTTTAGAATTACAGCACGTAGAAATAACGCAAAACTCTTTAACATTTATTGCAGTCTTAACGCCTTAAATTTATCGACATAGGTAAAAAATAATCGTGTACACAACTGCAAACTCATAATCAGTTTAACAGAAATGTCAGCAACGGCGGCAAACTAGTAACAGTGGCGGACGCCCTGCTAGCACAGTGGTCAAAGGCGTTGGTTTCTGGCAAATCGTCGTAGCTGGGTTAGCGTTCGAGTCCCTGATGAGGCTTGGGTGGTGTGTTTGTCTAACGGAACTGGCTATGCCATGCACTTCTCTTAAACTATTGGCCATAAGTTAGGGACGTGTGACTGTTTATAACCCTCAGAGTTGCTTGGAGTGGTCGTTGTATTTTTTTTTTTTGGATTGGAGGTTTAACGACCACCATGAGCAACTCAATGGGCTATAAGCAGTCGCCAGTCCCTAATTTAGGGTCACTGGTTCCAGGGAAGGGAGAGAGCCAGTGCCGTAAGACAAGCACAACATACATGCCTCACCGGGATTCGAACCCGGACCCCTTTCGAACGAATAATCAGAGGCCATCGCTTAGACCACTGCGCCACCGGGGCGGCAAGGTGGTCGTTGAACCACAAAACAATAATAAACCTCCGAATAGCGGACACTTCTCGGATCGAAAAAGTGCCCGTTGTTGGGAGGCTCCTGTTGTTCGGAGGTTAGGTCTAAATTAACATTGCTGGTCCGTTACGTTTGTACAAAAGCAGAATACCTTGATGTGTAAAACAAAATACTGGGATACCTCTCTAATTTCGAGTTCGTCCTTCTTGCGATCGAGTAACGGCAGCAACGCGACGTAGTATGGACTCCACAAGCTCTCTCTAGTACTGTGGAGACAGTGCACACCATGCTTCCTGAAGAGCGTCCCACAATTCCGTAATATTCGCCGGTGGATGATTCCTCACGTTGACGGCATGTTGAATCGTATCCCAAATGTGTTACAAGGCGTTTAAATCTATTCGGCGAACAAGGGGGACAAGTCAGGATACCAAACTCCATGGAATGTTCCTACAGCCATAATCAGGCGACTGTGGACGTGTGCTGTGGCGCATTGTCATGTTGAAAGAGGTCGCACCTGTCGGAGTGGTCGCATGACATGAACGTATCCAGATGTTCCCCAAGGATGGCTACGTAGCTTCCACCACTCAGAGCGGTCTGCAGACGTATGAGGGGTACTAATGCGTTTCAGCTGGAAACATACCACATGATAACAGAGCCACCGTCGGTCTACACTGTCTCTTGTAGGTATGCGGGATCCAATGCCTTGTAGGGTTGTCGCCATGCCCGAAATCGGCCATCTGTCCGAAAGAGTTGGTACCGCGATACGTCGAACACAGGTTGTACGTTTCCAATCATCTTGTGTACAATGGCGGTGCTCCCGAGCCCAAGCGAGGCGCAAAGTCTTGCGTCGTCGAACCAGGCTACACGTTTCCAGTCATCTTGCGTCCAATGGCGGTGTTCCCGAGCCCACGCAAGGCACACAACCCTGTGTCGTCGGGTCGGCAATGGCACCCGCGTGGGTCGTCAGCTCCAGATTCCCGTAGAACACAGGGAACATTACACTGTCCGAACACTGATGCTACTACTGGCCCCAGCATTGAATTGCGCTGTGATTTGCGGCAATATTCGACGTCGAGCAGATGTTACGATGCGCGCCAGACGCCGTTGTCCACGATCGTGCAGGACTTTTTTACGCCATACCGGCCTCGCACTCTGGATGTTTTCACTGAGTTAGTGTTGTCCAGATACACCCTTGAAATTGTTGACGGTGTAAATCTAAATTTCGTGATAATTTCCGAGAGGGGTGGCCCTTCACCCGGGCGCTGATTATCATACCACGTTCGAAATCGCTTAAATCCTGATAAGCTGCCATCTGAGCTGCGAATGCCACTACTTGAGCTTCCGCAGATATCTTCCTCTATATATACGTCGTTTGCGGACGATACCATTTACAGCATGGGGGTGGTGGCATGTGATAGAAATGGTAGCGCCCTTCCCAGTTTTTGACGCTTCAGCGTAAATGTACAGAAGCTTATACACAAAGAAAACGGTAGCTATGCTTTTCTTAAATGCTGAATGCTGAATACAACTCAATACAATAATTATATAAATAAATCATGGTGCAGAGGGTTTTAGGAAAGCAGTGTGAGAAAGCACATCTGGTCTTAAACAACCGTTAGAAATAGCAAGATAGCAGATTAGAGTTAGGGTACGCTATAGGAAAAAATATATAACAGAGAGTGAAGTGGAACTTCAAAGTTAACGGGCAGCGCGCCGTAAAACAGGAACAGAACCCACTGGGACCAAACCAATATATTCCACCACCAACGGGTGACATATCAGGCAACAGCAATTGTCCCCAGAGCCGCCGGGGATCAACTGCAACGTACACGGGAACTGGAGCTTGTTTCACGTAGAACTAAACTTAAACTCTTTTCTTTTCCTTAAAAGCACCACTACGCCATAACTTCCCATTGTCTGAGGTAACCATTGTCTGGAGGTGTCCGTTAATTGAGGTTTAACTGTAATAATCTCTGTATTCTAAAAAAGTAACTGCAGCTGCCACCGCCGCCGTCGCTGTTTTAGAAATTTCGCGACACTCGCGCTTTCCTACTTGGCAGCGCAAAACGTATTGAACAGAAAAATATGAAATTTATTTCGTTTGAAGAGAATTGTTTGGAGAACATGCTGAAACCATTTTTCGATTCTGTTGATACTTCAAGAGCTATTGTATTTCAAAGTTACGATAAGCAAGAAAGCGCTATCAGTTCGCGTTCCGGACACACGAACAGCAACAGAACCACGAAATTTTATAGGCATGTAGAACCATGGCCGAATTTTCGCACCTGATTGCCCTTTTTTTGAATTTCGATTTAGTTTACGAGAAACTAAATTTTTAAATTTCACAAAATTCTTTATTTCGCGATGGGATCCATTTTAAAAAAACGGATGTATGGCAAACTATAAATCATAACGTATTGCAATTTTTACAGCATAAACTCACAACTATCATCCCTCTTTAAAAAAAAATAAGAAAAATCATTTTCTGATTTTTAAGCATTTTCTAAAGACGCAAAGGAAAGAAACGAACGCCTTCCTCTGTCTTCAGCGGTAACCACACAGAAAAGTTCTGGTCCCGTGACCTCCTGCCATGGTGACGCAGCTATTTTTAGCACGTTATTCACATTGGGTGAAAGGACAGGCTACTATCAAACAGGTAATGGCGCAGTGCTTAATGACGTAGCGACGCTTCTAAAAGTTCGGTGTTTTCCGCCGGCATAAAATAAAATAAAATAAAAATAAAAACGGTGGCTATTCAACATTTCTCTGCTTGAAATTTTCGCGAACTGTTCGACTACTTCTACATGACTTGGAGATTTGAAAATTGTCATGTTGATAGGTCTTAAGTCAAAATACTTAGAAGAGTCCTAAAAAAAAAAAAAAAAAAAAAAAAACGAAAAATAAATAAATCAAAATAGCGGCTTTGGAACATTCTCTGCTTGAATTTTTCGCGAATTGTTCGACCTCTTCCCAATAACCTTGAGATCTGAAAATTGTTATGCTGATAGTCCTTAAGGTCCGGTTACCTAAGAAAGTCTAAAAACCAAACAGTTCCAAAGGGAGGCTTAGCTTTACTGTTGAAAATGCTGATCGGTTTAAAGATAATTATGCCAGAAACGTTGAAATGCTGTAAACATTCCATGAAATTTTGATTTAAAATTAAGGGGCGCCAAAGCCTGATCCGTTTTACGTCAAACCGTATGCATTGACGTCACACCCTGTTCAAAATCGTGAAAAAGTTACGCATCTTAAATTACTTTTCTTTCGCTTAATTACTTTTCCTTTTTTAAATTTTATATTAAAAAATTAGAGATTAATCGTTCGGAGAAGGGGCATAACGGCTAGTAATAATAATAATAATAATAATAAAAGCACTGACTGTTTTTTAGCAGGAGTCAAGCCTAAAGTTTTGGGACAGTTCATCAATTATAGTGGAGGAGGATGATGTGTAAATTGCAAGAGCACGCAGCCGCTGTCGGCGCGATTTCTTACAAAATACTACTGATTCATGCAGGTGAATTCATGCATACTGCCGTCACCTGTCTATTGCTGGGAGGTTCTACCTGATATGCATTTGGGATGCTCTTGATCGATGTCGTCCATGTTCATGTAGGAGAGAGTCCCCAAACGAGAGGGGGAACGTGCATTATAATACACGCGACTTTGCACGGACTGCGGACTATGACCTTGACTGGAAGGTGTTCGTTAAGGGAAATTTCACTGTACCGAAAAACTCTGTGTTATGTATTAGGTGTGCAACTTAATTCTCGGCCACAGGCACGAGACGTTGACAGCAATTTATAGCAAATCGAATAAGTAACTAATCAGGGAAATAATCCCCGTCGTGTTGGATACATTTGAGCCATCGGACAGGGAGCTGCCGAATGTCACTGCGGAAAAAAGAGGGCTGTTTCGATTTGATAAAGTCATCAGTACTTGTGTGGACCTCCTCGACAGAAGTGAAGTGCGTACCACTCAGGTGATGTTGCAGGGAGCGAAAGAGGTGATAATCCGACTGGGCGAAGTCTGGAGAATACGCCGGGTGGGACAAAATATCCCATCCCAGGTCAGTGATCGTGTTTAAAGTCGTTTTCGCGGTGTGAGGACGCGCGTTATCCTGAAGCAACAGGACCGACCTTCTGCCCTTGCCGGTGCATGGCCTTTCCGCCTCCAGTGCGTCACTCATACGAATAAGTGCTGACAATAACGCTCAGCATTGACCGTTTCACCAGGTTTGAGCAACTCATAGTATACGACACCGCGCTGATCCCACCATATGCACAGCAACAACTTCCTGGCATGGATATTCCGTTTGGCGGTACTGGTGGTAGGCTGACCTAGATAAACCCACGATTTGCGCCGCTTAGGATTATTGTAGAGGATCCACTTTTCATCAAAAGTCAAAACCTTGTGGAGAAAATCCTTCTTCTTGAATCTGGAGAGCAAGGACACAGCAACATCGTAGCTCATAGACTTGTTCGCGGCTGTGAGTTGGTGGGGCACCCAACGGCCCTCCTTGTGAATCCGTCCAAGCTTGTGCAGGAGCCTTGCAATGGTTTGCCGTGTTACTCCGAGTTCTTGGGGGAGCTCTGTCTATGTGCGACAGGGATCCGCGTCCAACAGGTGTTCCAGTTCCTCATCGTCAACTTTCTGTGACTGTCCCGGACGTTCTGCATCACGGAGATCGAAATTTCCCTGCTTAAACCGCTGGAACCACTTCTTACACGTACTGTAGGACACAGAAGCCTCACCCAAAGCAGCACAGATCATTTTCTGGGCTTACGCGGAACTTTTTTCAGCTGAAACGCGAACAGGAGGCAGTGCCTCAAATGTTGCTTCTCGAACGACATTGCTTTCACCGTGAACTTTCGTCCCTTCTGTCACTACAGTTGTGAGCGATTACGGTTGCCTGGAAAGCTGTTGGATGGCGCTTCAATCAGCCATTATCTCACATAGCTATTTGGATTTGCCGACGTTCTATGATTGCTTGCGGTTAGGGGCCCAGAGGTAAGTTGCACACCTTATACAAAGAATATCTACACACAGAGTTCTCTTTAATAGACATAATACTATGTGATGTCGATGGTAAGAAACAATCATAGTCAGTGTAGCATTTTAAACAACAATATCGTGTTAAGAAGTGTACAAAAGGTAAGTTTGAACTGATATAAAATATTTTAAGAACCGAAATATGTCATCAGATATTAATTAAATTCTTAATAATCCGCTTAGGCAAAAAGGTACATGGCCGTTTATTGGTCAAGCAGTTTACGGCTTCAGATTTCTCGTACCGGTAGGCCTGGGTTCGAACCTGGGGAAAAGATATGGATATTGTGATTGGGTGGGCGACTCATTGTAGCTTTAGATGCCTATGGAGGTCAATAAGCCACCCCCGCCCACTCCTAAAAAAGAGAGAGGCCCTTTTCTCCTCTTTGAAAATCAGGGTATGTCACTGTAATATGCTTATGAAGGACTACAAAATTTTTCACAATAACAGCTCTTGTTGCTCCTTTTTATGTGTAGTAGCAACCTTTGGGCAGCAGAGGGACCAGACCGGAAATTTTCAGTAGCAAGTTATAAATTTTCAGTGAATGGAGGACCCTATTGAAGTGCTGACAACACATGATGAATAAAAAGAATATGTCATCCGCAGCGTCATTCATTACTAGACAACGACCTCTCCGATTTCATTCCACAGCTTTCCCTTGAGGGCATTTTCCCTTATTACTGACTGATCGATTGTTTGCTGGGGTTTTATGGCCCAACGACAGAAGTAGCCAAAATGCAGAGAAAAAAAAATAAAATAAAAAAATCACACAACACAACAGTGAAGAAATTTCCTTATTGTTCCGATATGTCATCTAATTTCATCTATACTTCATTTTTATGCAGTTCGTGTGTCCTTTACTACTCAATAAAATTTTCTCTGTTTTGTGGATGCTTTCTAAAAACCATTATACAGAAAGGGCGGAGGAGAAATTTGCATATGAGTGTTTGTGGATGCTTCTTATATAGTAAATTCCCGATGACTCGACCTAATCCGTAATCCGATATAGAAAATGTATAATTATGATATACAGGAATGGATGAAGAATGACGAGCAACATGAACTGGGTGACCACAACATAGCTCAAGTGAATCGGGATGATGATGATGATGAGATAATGACGCCCGGACGGGACTGGGATTATACCAAATGGCTAGAATGAGTCATAGCGAAGGGGTCAAGGCTCTCGAGGGGGCATTGACTGTGATGTCATGTTACTGAGATGTTGGCGTGACCTGACCGCAAAGAAAAGCTGCAAAGCAAATTTCAAACACGCATTTATTTTAACAATAACTTTCGCGTTTTGCTATAACATATACCAAATGTTGCATTTAATTAATTTAAAATCCATTGCTCAATTTACTTGATTAAAATTCATTAATTCAAAATACCAGTTCTGTGCTGTATTAAATTGGTTGGCCAGACCGGTGGGTGGGTGGTCTGAGACGGTGTCCTCTGACCATTGGTCAGACAGTGAGCCTCGGTTCGAGTCCCGAATGATGCATTGGTAGTGTGCTTGTCTGACGGCGCCGGCACGTTCCCTTCCCTGCATTGGTATAAAGAAGAAAATAACTTCACAACGATAAACATTAAGTGATCACTGAATTATGAGCACCTTCCGAACAATTCGTAGGTCCTTTTTTCCGCCCTCAGTACACAGTAGATATCTGACGTGGCATCGATTGAATAAGATGCCGGAAGCAGTTGGGAGGTATGTCTAAGACAGATGTGTGTAATGAGGCCTTCAATGTAGGTACGGAGGAGATTGGTGTATTCAGACGACTGATACGCCGTTCCATAGTGTCCCACAAGTGCTGTGTGGGATGCAAATCGGGGGAGTTCAGAGGCCAGTAGACATGCTGGAAATCTGAACTGTGTTCCGCAAACCAGTCCTGCACAACATTGGAACTGTGGCTCGGCGCATTGTCGTCTTGGAAGACACCGTCGCCATTCGGAAAAAAATCAACACTGCTGGGTGTACAGAATCAACAAGCAAATCACGATAGTGGGCACCACTCACTCGTTGTTCCAAATGCACCAGTCTATAGTGTCGCACAAGTGCTGTACGGGATTCAAATCGGGGGAGTTCAGAGGCCAGTAGATATGCTGGAAATCTGAAATGTGTTCCGCAAACCATTCCTGCACAACATTGGAACTGTGGCTCGGCGCATTGTCGTCTTGGAAGACACCGTCGCCATTCAGAAAAAATCAACAGAATCAACAAGCAAATCACGATAGTGGGCACCGTTGTTCCACATGCATAAGGAGTCCAAGTTCCTGCCAGATAAACATACGCCACACCATATAATCGCCTCCATAGGGTTGCAATGTGTAGATCGTGCAGGATGAATCGTGTGATACATGTCGTTTGCGCCAAATACGTGCCGGACCATCCATGAAGTGAAGTAAAAACACGACTCTTTAGACCAGCACACACCTTTTTCCCGTCATCCGACGTCCAACTTGCATGATCTTTGCACCAGGGGGTTCCTTTGCGCCGATGAACTGCGGTTAGGAGAGGATGTCGTTGAGGTCGTCAGTTGTTATAGCCCTTACGCTGGAGCGTGCAACGCATGGTTATGCTGTTCCTGGTTGACCTCTGTTGTGTCGGGTAGTCAACTGTTGAACAGTTCTGCTTCTGTTGGACTGTACCAGTCGTCGGACCCGGCGCTTACCTCTTACATCAACCTTTCGCTGTCCTGTGCAGTTTTATCTCCGTGTGTTTGACCATTTTCACGCAAGTTCTGATACACTTCACCCACGGCGGCTCACGAACAACCCACCAGTTCAGCCGTTTGAGAAATCGATACACCTGCTCTCCGAGCTCCCACAATCTGTCCTTTTAAAGCCTGCTAAATCCTTCCGTTTACCCATCATGCTCCAAATTTTACTACCTATTTTTCCACTAACACCTTATACATGCTACGTTGGCCGACTAATCAGGCCCTCTCGAAAATCACGTGGTCCGTGGGCTGCATCCACATTTTATAGGGGTGGTCATATTTCAGCAATCACTCGGTGTATTTGGTATTAGTAACCTGTAGTACTCAGTTGTTTTGAATTTAATTAAAAGTACGGAAATAATCTGCTAATTGAAAAATTTAGGGAAGCATAGTTTGCTGGGTGAAAAACTAAAGTCAAAAGTTGAGGAGGATGGTCCCTACTGAAGAAAAAGCTGAGGGGGATACGTCCCCAGTTCCATACGATTTTAAGCCCATGGCTGACTTAGGTATTTCAATTCAATTCAATTCAATTCCTAAAAACCAGTGTTACAAAAATATCAATTGAAACAAAGCACAGCAAGGAAGCAGGAGGAAAAGGCCAACAAGGCCTGTCAGAGTCCCTTGCTCCCTAGGCTAGTTTTACACTGAGGTCAGTAGTTATAATTACAAACAAAAGTATTATAGTAACAACAACAACAAAAAAAGGTGATGATATATGAGCAGATAATAAACATTACAGATAATGCCATTGAAAAAGCAATTTACATCATTTTTGGCCCTTCTGTAACATATATTCTAACTTTCCTTTTTGGCTCCTGTAATCTTATGCAAATTTTGGTTCATTCTTTTTAAGCAGTTTCGAGTCTTAACGCTACATTTTCTCTCTCGATGAATGTTACTTTGGCAACCTGACGCTAGGTCAAAAGTGAATGACATATCTGACCGAGACTGATAAGAGTGATGTTTACAATTGTGTCAGAGCTCTCGGGAGGATTAGATTAGACCTGTCGTTAGAATTCTGCTAGAGCGTGAGCTCATTTTAATTGCTTTGGAGAGGGATAGTTCAGAGAGCTCAAATTACTTTGATGTTATGCGATTAACGCTTGATCTTATATAAATGGATTAATTCTTTCACGTTGAATATCACGCTTTTTTGATTACCGAAGTCAAATTGTTGTTGAGCAGTAAGACTCAGTAGAGTACTCTATGTTAACAGAGTGTTGTATTCGGATATTAAAGCAAACGATTATTTGAATGCGAAGTTGGAATTATACTCCACACTGTGATGTTAAGCTGAAATTTAAGTGCTTAAAGTTGATCTAATAAACAAGTTTATTACTGTAAGTAATCAACTTTAACAATTCCTTCACAGCAATTTAAAAACCAAAATCATTACACTTCTCTTTCCCTGGATCCGCAGCCACAAAAGAAGTTCATTTAAACATGCTACAAATTTCGGCAGTCCCTCAAATTTCTAATATGCATCCGAATGTCATGTGGCAACAAAACGGTGAACTACCACATTGGAGTAAAATTGTGCGAAAATACTTAACGAGGAATTCCCAGAGAGATGGATTGGCCGAGATAGGCCTATTCAGGGGCCTGCTCGTTTTCCCTACATGATATCCCTTGAATTTTTCCCGTGGGGTTATGTCAAGGACAAAGTGTATGCACAGAGAATCCGAGCTGCTGAAGAACTGAAATCTCGTATAACTGCAACAGTTGCAACTGTTAATAGAAGCTGTTTTTAGAACGAACATGGTCAGGAATTGAATATCGTTTTGATGTGCTTTAGGCAACAACAGGTTTATTGCAACTGTTAATAGAAGCTGTTTTTAGAACGAACATGGTCAGGAATTGAATATCGCTTTGATGTGCTTTAGGCAACAACAGGTTTACACTCTGAAATGTTCTTGGTTACTTCCTGTAAAGCGCTGATCACTTGTCACTTTGACAAGTGTCACAAGTCTCTTTGTCACCTTTCCATTAGTTCACTGACAAATCTCTGCTGGTCACTTGTCAGTGAATGAACACAGCTTGGGTGCGATGTAATGAAGAGGACGATGGAACAGGGATTATGTTGCAATGAAAAGGACGACGAAGAGAACGATGGATCAAGAAATGTGCTGGAATGAAGAGGACGATGGATCAGAATCAAGTTCGTGTCATTCTCTTATATGAGTTTAAATTTGGACAATGTTCTCCTGAAGCGTCTCGCAACACCAATAGAGAATTTGGGTGACGCATCGCTAGTGAACGCAAAACACAACGTTGGTCTGCTAAATTCCGTTCCTGAGAAATGAGCGTCGAAAATGAACCACGTGGTAGACCAAAAAGAGCTTTCGATAAGCCTTGTTGGAGGCTTTGATTGAACCCAATTCATGTGAAACGGTACCAGAACTTGGCAAAAAGCTCGGAGTACACTACGCAGCCATTTTCTGACCTTTAGTGGCCATGAGCAAAGTGAAAATGGTGGATAAATGGGTCCAACATAAGTTAACTGAGCAGCACAAAATGCGAAGAATTGACGTCTGCTTTTCTCTGCTTATCCGCAACCAAAAGAACGAAATTTTCAAGGGACTCGTCAAATGTGATGAGAAATTCGGTACTCCATCCGTGGAAGACGATGGTCAAGGTTTGGTGTCCGCAGCTGGTGATATCCATTCTTTCTTCTTACAACTGGGTCAAACCGTCACGGTGGAGAGATATTGTCAAGAACTTGGCATAGTGCATGGAAACTGTCCAGCAAACAGCCGGCATTAGTCAATCGCAACGGGAGCATACTTATCTATGATAACGCGAGACTCCACGTTCCACGACAGGCGATCCAGAAGCTTGGTCAAATAATCACTGCGGACAGGTATTGTCAAGAACGTGACATTATGCATGGAAACTGTCCACGAAACAGCCGACATTAGTCAATCGCCATGCATACTTTTCGATAATAACGCGAGATCCCACGTTAAACGCCATCCGATCCAGAAGCAGCACCAGTAGAGGTATGGTACCATACTTTATCCACTTTTTTTATTTCATCTGTCCCCTACGAACTATCATTCCTTCAATCACTTCGACACCTATCCTCAGGGTAAATCGTTTCCCAATCAAACATCAGTTGAAACCTCATTCCATGAGTTTTCGCATCCCGAAGCTTGATGATTTTTTACGATGGCATCCAAGAGCTTGTATCTCCTTGTGTGCTGCTCTTGCGGTGATTATTTTGAATAACAAAGATTATTTCGCATTGTATTCTTGGTTTTTGAAGTTTCGATCAATATTCCGACATTTTATCTACAACAATCTAATATTAAGCGAGACCTCAGAAGAAAAACTATTCTGAACATGCAATGTTAATTCGTTCTATGCATATTTTCTCAAAGATTATATTGTTCCAGTCTTCGAAATTTTGACCGCAGATAAATAAAGTCCTTAACTAATAAATGACTTAGCCGTAATTTCGAAAACATTTTCAAATTATTTTTTAATTAAATTCATCTCAGTCAGTGCCAAATCGGAATACCTTCCGATTGGGATAAATTGAAATTAATAAAACATTCTGACAAAATTTTCGAGATCACGGCTAAGGTATACACTATATTAACAAAAGTCACCGGACACATAGAAGAGAAACACAACATAGCATTTATTGACATACATTAATACGGTGTCGGTACACCTTTGGCCTTAATGCATACACTGACAACTCGAGAGATGCTTTCGACAAGGTTTATTTTGGAACACAACGATAGGTATGCGCTTCCATTCAGTACATAATGCTGCAGCTAACTGTTGCTTAGTAATAGGCCATGGTTCCAAACACCTTATGCAGCGCTCTAATTCATCCCATTGGTGCTCTATGAGATTAAGATCAGGGTTCTGTGCTGGCCAGTCCACACACGATACGGAAATTTCGTCAAACCACAACGTAACAGTCCTTGCTTGATCGCTCGGGGCATTATCCTGCTGGTACCAACAAGGTTCGGTTCCATAGTATTGCCACAGAGTTGGTAGGGCATTATTGTCCAGAATATCGAGGTAGACGTGCTGGTTAACAAGTTTGTCCACGATAACCAATGGGCTGGGACCATACCACGAAAAACCACCCCACACGAATACACTGCAAGCTCCAAACCTGAACGTAGGACGAGTACACTGTGGTAAATAGCGTTCCCCCTGCTGCCGCCATTACCCCGCACGGCCATCAGAGTAATGGATCGTGTATCTGGATTCATCAGTCCAAAGAACCCGTTTCCATTCATCTATGGTCCACGATAAAGGTTCTTTACACCATGCTAAACGACGAGTAGCATTCCAAGTGGCGATGAAAGGCTTATGAGCAGCCGTACGACCACGGTAACCCATGGAATGAAGTTCTCTGCGAATGGTACGTGCACATATCGAGGTTCTAGCGCTTTTACTCACCTGTACACTGAAATCTTGTGCATTACTCCGTCGATTAGCTGTAACGATTCTCCTGAGGCTTCGACGTTCTCTATCACTTATTTTCTTGTTTCTTCCGGTACGTTTTGCTGCTTCATGCACGCAATGTGTCTTCCACTTATTCAATACATCCAAAACAGTTGACTTCGGTATGTTGAAACGACTCTCGGTTTCTTTTATGGACAACCTACTAATATAACACCCAATAATCTTTCCTTTCTCAAAGTCAGTTCTCTTCCGCTGCTACATTTATACTCAACCTTACAATGCGATATGATCGCGGTCAGCTGCAGGCTTGTTTTTATACCGTTTGCAACTATACCGCGCATCTTAACAATGCAGCGGATCCGTTCATTTGCTTTTGAAGAGGTGCCCGGTGACTTTTGTCAATACAGTGTATATCAGCTAAGGACTTTATTTATCTGCGATGAAACGTTTGAATACCAAAACTCAATACCCCTTGAGAAAATGTGCATAGAACGAATTAGCATTGCACGTTTAGATAGGCTTTCCCTTCAGGTTTCCCTTTATTAGAAAAACCTTTTTGGAGTTAACTTAGCAATTGCGGCAAACCAAATGTCTCCTACATTATTTTTTTAATGGATGTTTGAAATGCGTCTAACACTTTACACTTTTGGTCTAGTCGGTATATACACTCAGTGTGGCCCAAAACATACCTACCAAGTTTAAATCCAATCTGCTTTGAAAATAGTTACTATTATTTGAAGAAACTTTACGGACACATTATAGTCATTAAGCCATTTGTGTCTCATGTGTTTTCATTTTGCAGGACATAAAAAAATGGCAGCCTACACTATGGAGCAGCGGGTATTCATTATCGACGAGTACGTTCGATCATCAGAAAGCCCCGAAAAGGCCAGAAGAGCCTTCCAGGTAAAATTTGGTGTCAAAGTCGGACCGGACAGGAACACAATATATCAAACCTCGTCAAGAAATTTCTCATGACAGGATTAGTGTTGGACGATCACTCTCAAGGCGGTAGGGTCTCCACAGCAAGGACTGAACGAAACATTAAAAAAGTTCGAGAAACATTTGAAAGAAGCCCAAAAAAGTCTACCAGGAGAGCTTCTCAAGAGTTAGGGATCATACGTAACAGTCTTCAGAGAATTCTCAAAGAAGATCTTTATTTTTTTTCTATAGAATCCAATCCCAACCGCTACTCACATAGGCAATCATGGCAGCGAGATTGGACTTCGCTCATGCAATGATCACAAGGCTCGAGAACCAAGAAATTGAACCTGGTCTCATCTGGTTTTCAGATGAGGCAAACTTTTGGTTTGACGGGTTCGTGAACAGGCAGAACTGATGAATATGGGGCACAGAACATCCGCATGTTTCGATTGCTTCAAGTCTTCAAACAAAACGTGTGACCGTGTGTTGTGCCTTGTCATCGAAATTTGGCGTATGTGGACCAGTTTTTTACGCTTTCGTACCGTAGGTTGAAGAAACGTATATGCTCCAGCTTTGTCCATCTGTCCGCACGATAACGCGTAAAAATGGTTCGATTTCGATGAAATTTTAGTATGTGGTAGGCAACCACCTAGGGATGAACCCTATTGAAAATGGGACAAATGGGGTCAAAGGCCACGACATAGGAGCGGGATCCATTCCATTGCCCTTATGCGTCATAACTCGCGTAAATATGGTTCGATTTCGACGAAGTTTTAGTATGTCGTAGGAAACCTCCTGGAAACGAAACCTTTTGAAAATGGGTGAAATGGGGTCAAAGGTCAAGACATAGGATTGGGATCCATTCCATCGCCCTTATGCGTTAAAACTTACGTAAAAATGCTTCGATTGAGACCGTCCATTAGCATGTTGTTCCGGAAGTGTTCTTTACCCGTTTTGGTGAATATCATCGAAGTGGGGTCAAAGGTCAGGTCATAGGAGCGAGATTTATTCTACAGCCATTATCCTCATAAATTGAGTAATAACTTGAGTAATGATTTCTGGTATGTTGGAAAGTGTATCATAATCAATGCATCGCATGCATTTACTAACTTGTTATTGAGGGAACTGTATCCACAGTGTGCTATCGAAACTTGCTCGAAAACAATTTCAGTCCTGTCCTTCAGGGCTTCCATGGTTCTGACCTCACAAGTCACTTTTTCATGAAAGACGGTGCTCATTCCCATCGCACAGAATCCACTTTCCGCCTTCTGAATGAACATTTCCGTGAGAAGGTCATTGCTTTGGATTATCCAAAGCAATGACATTCTTACGGACGCCGACTTGACTGGCCCCATTGGATTATTTGGATCATCCAAAGCACTACGGACGCGGACTTGACAGGCCCCAATGGATTATCTTACAGTTCCGGACGCGGACTTGACTGGCCCCATTGGATTATTTGGATTATCCAAAGCACTATTGACGCGGACTTGACAGGCCCCAATGGATTATCTTATAGTTCCGGAAGCGGACTTGACGGGCCCAATTGGATTATTTGGATTATCCAAAGCACTACTGACGCGGACTCGACAGGGCCCAATGGATTATCTTTTAGTTACGGAAGTGGATTTGACTGGCTCCATTGGATTATTTTAATTATCCCAAGCACTACGGACGCAGACTTGACTGGCCCCATTGGATTATTTGGATTATCCAAAGCACGACGGACGTGGACTTGACTGGCCTTCGTATTCACCAGACCTCATTCCTTTGGATTTTTTATGGGGACATCTCAAAGACAAAGTGTATGAGAGCAACCCAAAGACTTTGGAGGACCTGAAATCATCTGCCAAGCATGAAATCTTGGCCATTCCAAAAGACGTCCTTCACAAGGTGGTGTCCAATTTTGGGATCAGATTACGCAAGATCGTCGAGGTTGAGGGCAAACATATGGAACATGTTGTAGTATAAACGGCAGAAGATGTAGATTTTAATACACTTTGGATGAGATTTGTATGCCTTTTTGTTCGAGAATAATACAGAATTAAACTTGGTAGGTACGTTTTAGGCCACCCTGTGTTAGGTTGCGTCGACTGCAATTTTCCCAAAAAACAATTCTTCCAACCGTTAACTGGAGCTTTACACCAAGCGTGTGAGTGCTTCTTTCCGCTAATACAATACGAGGATGTACGTGGCAAAAATGTCAACTGAGCGCTTATGCTTAATTATGAAAGAATCGAGATGCGAAACATATCATTTCTGAAATCAGTTTCTGAAACGATGAGATCGGAGCTTCACAGAAACGCAGCAATGGTTAGTAGGTTGTACTTAATTTACACATTTATCTGAAAAGATTCCACTTGATTCTCTTTTATTGATGACTGCAGCTTTAGAGATCTCGCTCTGGATCCCGACAACATTGGTTAAGTAATAATACGGCACGCTCCTAGTTACCCAGATAAAAACACCGCTAACGAACGCCTAACACAGAAAAGTCGATTAAGCGAATAGGAAAACACCGTCCAAAAATTGACAAAAAGAAGAATCTAACATGAAGTAGCTTAGATGTGTGTATGCGTGTAAAAAAAAAAAAAAAAACGCGGAGTAAGAAGAAGAAGAAGAAGAAGAAGCAAATAATAAAAAAAGCTGAGTCGTGTGATTTGTGGCTGAGGTTGTGGAGAAGCAACCACATAGTTTCTGGTGGGTGATTTTCTCGTTTCCGGTGCTGGCGTTCGCACAATGTGTGTGACAGGGGGAAAAAGTTCCTCCAGTACCCCACAACTCTTAATACCCAGAAACTGTCAGATCCACGCAAGATTTGGCGGTTCATCCTAGTGGGGGGAACAACAGTGATTTTTGAGCTTCGAGAAAGAGTTGAAGGATATTCCTTTCTTTGCGTTTACTTTTTCAGTTTGGAGGTAGAATCATTGTGATATCCCCTTCGTGAAGTCTGAAAGAAGATATCACTCTTTCACTGACGCACAGTTTCTCAATCTCTGCTTGAAGTAGATTTGCCTATTTTGGCTACGAAGTGCACAATGTCACTACTAAAGCTAACAATTCCCAGTTTCCATGAAATTTTGTTAGAAATTCTGATGGTGAGAGATTTAAATTTGTAATGTGTTATTGGAACAAAAAAACAGAGTTATTCGTAGATATATGCTGTTCACATAGGATTTAACCTCCTCAGACCTGTGATAAAGTTAAACACTTGATTTTTTAAAAAAGGTTTGAAAATTGGTGTTTATTGCATTGTAAACCGAAAAAAAAATCTTTAATTTTTCATGGAAAGGAGGGGAGGCTACTGGGATTGCATCGCGTGTGATACATCAGGACCGAGATGCAGTAATTGTAATATTTAAGAAATCGAAAATTACTGGTTTAATTAATCGATTTTCAAAAAAAAATATGCAATATTATAATATATTATAATTTATTTTTCATGAAACAATTTAAAAGAATTTCTGGAGCCATTGAAACACATGAACACCTTACAGTTTGAAAACCGTACTGTATTTAACTCATTGCACTTTGAAATTCGGTATCTCCTTCTGTGGGCGCTGTCTCCAGTCATCTCAGGCATGTGTCTTACATGCTTATTTCGTGCTCAATCATGTGGCATAGATGCAGGAATAAGCCTACGTTTAGGAAGTGCATTTCCTTCTGTGGGAGCTGTCTCCAGTCATCTCAAGCGTGTGTCTTACACGCTTATTTCGTGCTCAATCATGTGGCATAGATGTAGGAGTAATCCTACGTTTAGGAAGTGCATCTCTTTCTGTGAGCGCTGTCTCCAGTCATCTCAGGCGTCTGTCTTACATGCTTATTTCGTGCTCAATTATGTGGCATAACTGTAGGAATAATCCTACGTTTAGGAAGTGCATCTCCTTCTGTGGGCGCTGTCTCCAGTCATCTCAGGCGTGTGTCTTACATGTTTATTTCGTGGTCAATCATGTGGCATAGATGTAGGAATAATCCTATGTTTAGGAAGTGCATCTCCTTCTGTGGGCGCTGTCTCCAGTCATCTCAGGCGTGTGTCTTACATGCTTATTTCGTGGTCAATCATGTGGCATAGATGTAGGAATTATCCTACGTTTAGGAAGTGCATCTCTTTCTGTGGGCGCTGTCTCCAGTCATCTCAGGCATATGTCTTACATGCTTATTTTGTGCTCAATCATGTGGCATAGATGTAGGAATAATCCTATGTTTAGGAAGTGCATCTCCTTCTGTGGGCGCTGTCTCCAGTCATCTCAGGCGTGTGTCTTACATGCTTATTTCGTGCGCAATCATGTGGCATAGATGTAGGAATAATCCTATGTTTAGGAAGTGCATCTCTTTCTGTGAGCGCTGTCTCCAGTCATCTCAGGCGCGTGTCTTACATGCTTATTTCGTGCTCAGTCATGTGGCATAGATGTAGGAATAATCCTACGTTTAGGAAGTGCATCTCTTTCTGTGAGCGCTGTCTCCAGTCATCTCAGGCGTGTGTCTTACATGCTTATTTCGTGCTCAATCATGTGGCATAGATGTAGGAATAATCCTACGTTTAGGAAGTGCATCTCTTTCTATGAGCGCTGTCTCCAGTCATCTCAGGCGTGTGTCTTACATGCTTATTTCGTGCTCAATCATGTGGCATAGATGTAGGAATAATCCTACGTTTAGGAAGTGCATCTCTTTCTGTGAGCGCTGTCTCCAGTCATCTCAGGCGTGTGTCTTACATGCTTATTTCGTGCTCAATCATGTGGCATAGATGTAGGAATAATCCTACGTTTAGGAAGTGCATCTCTTTCTGTGAGCGCTGTCTCCAGTCATCTCAGGCGTGTGTCTTACATGCTTATTTCGTGCTCAATCATGTGGCCTAGATGTAGGAATAATCCTACGTTTAGGAAGTGCATCTCCTTCTGTGGGCGCTGTCTCCAGTCATCTCAGGCATGTGTCTTACATGCTTATTTCGTGCTCAATCATGTGGCATAGATTTAAGAAAAATCCTACGTTTAGGAAGTTGTTTATTATCATCTGAGGATTCGTCAGAAAAAATGAATAATATTATTATAAGTGAAAATTTCAAGTAATGATGTTAACACAAGTAACGTGTGTTATTATCATTACTTGAAATTTTATCTTAAACTGAATTTATTAAATATTACATAGATTGTAGTAAATACAAGTTTAAGCACCCGCTAAAAATAACACATGAAATTTTTTCCAACAATATGGGAAACCATTGTAACACCAGTGATACAAAAAGTTTTAGGAAGTTAGTACTATCTAATATGTTGACGAAATTAAACTTATTTACTTTAAATAACTAACTCATACTTACCAAAATACAATGTATATACTTAGATAGATATAACGTTTTAATTAAATAGTTATAAAACACTTACCAGGACCATGTAAAGATGGTCCTGGTAAGTGTTTTATTACAAGACGCCACTACAAGCCACAAAAGTTGACTTGTGCTGCCATTTATTGACGATAAGAGAAAATTTAAAAAATATTTTACATAGTTTCACATATGAAACAACCCGTTTTGGAAGATTTTCTGCCATTGGGTATTTTTTAAAAAAAATGTGAAATCCTTGTATTACATGGGATACTCGAGAACCGAGGAGGTTAAATACTTGCAAAACTGACAGCGTTGTTACAGAATAAAATATTGAACATATTGCTCCTGAAGGACTTTAATAAAGATTTTATTATTGTAGGTATGAGGGCATAATCTGCACCATTAACCACTCTCAACCCACTGCTGGATGAAGGTCTCCCTAAGTTACTCCTCACCTCTCTCTTTCTTAATTAGTCTTCTTCTTGGTCTTTTTCTGTCCATTGATATCCAGTCTAGCGTTTTAGGTGTCCAACAATAATTATTTCTTCCAGTAATACGCCAAGCTCATGACTATTTTAGTGCCTTTGATCGTAATCAACTCTTGTCATTTTCCTGATCTGTGAGTTATTATCTCTATTTTTCTTGCTTACACTAAGCATCGATTTCTCCATGCTTCTTTGTGAGAGAGTATTGCTACCGTATAATACACAGTTAAACCGACAAACGGTGATAGCCTGATTAGTCTTCGTACCGTTAATTAGAAAAATAAAATACAACCTTCAATACGGGCAATCGTAGCATGCACAAAATAGGAACAAAATATTTTGACCTTCCCTTTATTTGACGTTTGGAACACTTCCAGTTCATACGTATTATGCTAGGACGTACACAGTTTTACCTGTGACACGTGCAGTATGTAGGATAATAGTTAATGTAACGAATTGACTGTAGGTTCTAATTATTAGCACAAAACTTTGTTGTAAAGCACTACACTACTTACACATTAAGGCGTAAACTTGCTGAAGTAACTTGCTTCACAATAACGTTTTTTGAATAACGTTAAGTTAAACTCTGGATAGAGAGCATCACCTTTCATTGCATCTGAAATCCTTAATTAGACATAAAAGAAGCACTGTAAGGAATATAACATCCAGGAAAATACATAAATCCCTACTTACAAGGTACATACTTTATTTGCTTTTATCAGGAAGTATTTCACATTTGTCAGACACTTTGTTCGACCAATATATACTTATATACTTGATCACAAAGAATATCTATTTTTTTGTTTGAAGGTTTAAAAACCACCGTGAGCAACTCAGTGTTCTATAAGCAGTCGCCCGTCCCTAATTTAGGGTCACTGGTTCCAGGGAAGGGAGAGAGCCAGTGTCGTAAGACAAACACAACATCCATGCCTCACCAGGATTCGAACCCGGACCCTTCACGAACGAATGATCGTTAGCCAGCTCTTAGACCACTGCGCCACCGGGGTGGCAAGAATATCTATGTAAAACATAATCCTCTCTACATGCAGCTGTATTCAAGACCGCGCTCGCTCTGGTACGATTGTAACTAGCAAATCGTAACAATTCAAACTATTGTGCTCAAAACATCGTGAACGTAAGACAAGTGATACTGCCAACAACAAGTAAGAGTAATGATCAAGTGTTTGTGATAAACAGTACTCTGATAAAACAATGCTAGTTATACACTCAAAACGTCGAATATTATCTCTAGCTTCGATTACATAATTAAATTTTGACATGTTGTCAGGGTTGCCCAACACAAATTCTTCGAGAGAGAAAATGCAGCGTTCAACTAAAAACGTTTAACCAGAGTAAACCAAATTTGCATAAGGCAGGAACAAAAAAGGAAGGTTAAGTGTAGAGTAAAAGTCACAAGTATCAATCATAAAGCAGGAACTAAAAAGGAAAGTAAAATGTAGAGTAAACGTCACAAGCATCAATCATGAGGCAGGAACTAAAAAGGAAGGTAAAATGTAGAGTAAACATCACAAGTACCAATCATAAAGCAGGAACTAAAAAGGAAGGTTAAATGTAGAGTAAACGTCACAAGCATCAATCATAAGGCAGGAACTAAAAAGGAAGGTTAAATGTAGAGTAAACGTCACAAGTACCAATCATAAAGCACGAACTAAAAAGGAAGGTTAAATGTAGAGTAAACGTCACAAGCATCAATCATAAGGCAGGAACTAAAAAAGAAGGTTTAATGTAGAGTAAACGTCACAAGTATCAATCATAAAGCAGGAACTAAAAAGGAAGGTAAAATGTAGAGTAAACGTCACAAGCATCAATCATAAGGCAGGAACTAAAAAGGAAGGTTAAATGTTAGAGTAAACGTCATAAGTACCAATCACAAAGCAGGAACTAAAAAGGAAGGTTAAATGTCGAGTAAACGTCACAAGCATCAATCACAAGGCAGGAACTAAAAAGAAGGTTAAATGTAGAGTAAACGTCACAAGTATCAATCATAAAGCAGGAACTAAAAAGGAAGGTTAAATGTAGAGTAAACGTCACAAGTATCAATCGAAGCTGAAACGGTAAGGGATGAGATTCGACCTCTCTAGAAATGCGCATGATCGTCGGATACAGAGCAAAGAGTAGCCGTATGCTGGAAAGGGCTAACTTCGTCGGCTCTTCACGGTCTGCCGTAGTTAAAGTGTACTGAGAGTGGGTGGAAAGAGGCACAACTCGTAACAACGGAAGATGAGTATTGGACCACCACGGCTGTTTAATGCTCGGGGAGATAGGAGGCTCGTCTGAATTGCCCAAAACAAAGGCGTGCTACCTTATCACAGCTGACCAAGTTCTGCAACTAGGGAGAACAAAAGATCGAATCCACAGCTACATTGCAATGATCCCTCTCCCGTATGGACCTATGGTGTAAACGCTTAACCACAGCACCCTCACCACAGAACGGGATCGCCGACAAAGACTGGAGTTCACGAAAAAAACATGGGGAGCAGACCGTGGAAGATTGGAAGAAAGTTGTAAAGATCTGCACTGGCCGTAATTAGGAAAGCCTGGCATGGCCCCGAAATTTAGGAGTCCGGTCAGCTCAGAATTTCCAGTTTATGTCCAAGCCCGTCCAGAGTAGTTTTATACTTTCATCAAGCGCTCCCTGTCTGATAGAAATACGTGCCATTTTTCGTAGGGATTCCTCACATGTTTGAGGTTTCGGCCTAACAACATACACTATATTGACAAAAGTCACAGGACATCCCTTCAAAAGCAAATGAACGGATCCGCTACGTTGTTAAGATGTGCGGTACAGCTGTAAACGGTATAAAAACAAGCCTGTAGCTGACCGCGATCATATCGCACTGTGAGGTCAATTGAAAATGTCGCGGCGGGAGAGAACTGACTTTGAGAAAGGAAAGATTGTTGGGTGTTATATTAGTAGATTGTCCATAAGAGAAACCGAGAGGCGTTTAAACATACCCAAGTTAACTGTTTTGAATGTACTGAATAAGTGTAAGGCATATGGGGAGCCTCAAGCAGCAAAACATACCGGCAGACAAAAGAAAATCAGTGATAGAGGACGTCGTAGCCTCAGGACAATCGTAACAGCTAATCGACGGAGTTCTGCACAAGACCTCAGTGTACAGGCGAGTAAAAATGCTGGAACCTCGGTACGTACACGTACCATTCGCAGAGAACTTCATTCCATGGGTTACGTGGTCGTGTGGCTGCTCATAAGCCTTTCATCTCCACTTTGGAATGCTACTCGTCGTTTAGCATGGTGTAAAGAACATTTATCGTGGACCGTTGATCAATGGAAACGGGTCCTTTGGACTGATGAATTCAGATACACAATCCATCAGTCTGACGGCCGTGTACGGATATGGCGGTAGCCGGGGGAACGCTATTTACCACAGTGCACTGTTCGTACGGTCAAGTTTGGAGTTGGCACTGTACTCGCGTGGGGGTGTTTTTTGTGGTATGGTCCCGGTCCACTGGTTATGATGGACAAACTTGTTAACCAGCACGTCTACCTCGATATTCTGGACAATTATGCCCTACCAACTCTGTGGCAATACTATGGAACCGAGCCTTGTTGATACTAGCAGGTTAATGCACGGAGCCATAAGGCAAGGACTGTTACGGCGTGGTTTGACGGTAATTCCGTATCGTGTGGTGACTGGCCAGCACAGAATCCTGATCTTAATCCCATAGAGCAGCAATGGGATGAATTAGTGCCCCGCATAAGAAATTTGGGACCAAGGCCTACTACTAAACAACAGTTAGCGGCAGTATTATGTACTGAATGGAAGCGCATACCTATCGCTGTGTTCCAAAACTTTGTTGAAAATATGTCTCGAAGGGTCAGAGCTTGCATTAAGGCCAATGGTGTACCGACACCGTACTAAAGTATGTCAATAAATTCTATGTTGTATTTCTCTTTTAGGTGTCCGGTGACTTTTGTCAAGATAGTGTACTTCTGATACAAATGAAAATGCTTTTCCTCCTCTCCACTTAAACACAAACGAAGTAGTCCTCGATCCCCAAGTACATTAATAAATATTTCGAAATTCCTCACCTCCGCTGTAGCAACGAATGATGCCAGGAGTTCGTTTTGGTTTTGGTTTCGAGAAGATGATACAGTAGAGCGTCGAAAATCCGGACCACTGGTGGTTCGGATTTTCGAAGAGTTTGGATTATCGAATATGTAAAAAACACAAATGCGCTAACATTTCTACATTATATTATCGAAATACATGTACCAAAGAGAGCAACTGTATACAAAAACAATTACATAATACAAAGTTTTTTTTTTGGTTATTATGCAATACAAATTAAGTTTGCCATATTTACTACTGCTGTGAAAGTTTTAAACATAAAGTAGAAATTCCAAAACTTACCAATCATAACAAATTGGTTCCAATTGCCAAGGGTTGCACTTTATGGCTGAGTGCAGGAGAAATGGGCTCACAGTGAACAGTGGGGCTGAGGAATGAAGGAAATGGTGGTACTGCTGTGGTAATGGATCGTGAAATCTTAACCCCGCATGAACAAGTGACTGGGGAAGTTTTCGCTTTTTGTCTCTGACAAGGAACACCCCGGGGTCGAAAAAACAAAACCGCGCCAAACTTTTGGTATAAGTCATTTACGTATCTCCAAATTCAATTGTGATATTCGTTTTTCTGTAAAACTCTGCAGTTGCTCACCAGAGGGCTCCGTTAAGTAACCCGTCGCTTGGCTGCTGCCACGCCAGTCGAGAGTGTGCAGGTGCCTGTATCACATGCCTTGTTTGTCTGTGTACGTAGTGAGACGGTAAAATGGTTTGACAATTAGTAATCAATCCACTTAACGTACTGAGGTTGGCTGAGCTAAAAGTACGAAGTAAGGTGCGCCATGAAGATGGTAGTCGTCTGGAAGATAAGTCGTTCGCATGGTTGCTTGAGTCCGTGATTATCAACAAATATGAAAACCTGTTAGACAGTGATAGTGTCGTAACGTTAGATAGCAGTTACGTTAATGGTGATGAAGGTAATGATGAGCTATGCATTGAAAGCATTGGTTGCGCTTCAAATCCGAAGAGAGACGATGGAAGTAGCCACAGCGAATATGAACTTTCATCTGTAAAAAAGCTTAAAGTGTCAAGTGTAGTCACAATGCTCGATGATAAAACATTAGACAATATTTTTGACAATTATTATGTCAGAGGGTATAACGCATATTTGAAGCTAATGAAGAGATTCCTGAAACTAAAGACGAAAAGTAATATTAAAGTCGTATTGGACTATGTAGCGAAGAAAAGGGAAGACGTAACCGTTTTTAAAGGAAATCGCACACTATACTATCATTTTATAGACAGCCCTCACATGCATTTATCTTTTGACACTTGCACAACCTGACCCTTCGTTAAGAAGTTACAAACTTCAACAGTCCTATGTACGCGATAATTATTTTCGTGCAGATCCGCTCTTTACGCTTCGACGTGGCACTTCTCTTAAGAGACCTCTACTGATCAACTGCGGAGTTTTACAGAAAAATGAATATCACCATTGAATTCAGAGGTACGTAAATGACTTATAACGGAAGTTTGGTGCGTTTCTGTTTGTTCGACCCCTGGAGGTGTTCCTTGTGAGTATCAGAAGTCACCACCACCTTCAACACGTCACTCCCAAAATGCTTGCACATCGAGAATTGGACGATTCCATTAACATCAAGGGCCAAGTTAAAATGAACGGACTGTTAACTTTCCACACACAAAATAAAACAAGTTAGTAAAGTCATTCAACGCATTGATTATGATACGCTTTCCAACATACCAGAAATTATCCCTCAAGTTATGCGGATAATGGCTGTGGAATAAATCTCGCTCCTGTGTCCTGACCTGTGACCCCATTTCGATGATATTTAACAGAACCGGTTCACTATACCTACCTCCGGAACAACATGATAAAGTTTTGTCGAAATCGAAGCATTTTAGGTAAGTTATGATGCACAAGGGCAATGGAATGGATCCCACTCCAGTGTCCTGACCTTTGACCCCATTTCGCCCATTTTCAATAGGGTTCGTGACCAGGTGGTTCCCTACCACATACTAAAATTTCATCGAAATCGAACCATATTTACGCATGTTATGACGCATAAAGGCAATGGAATGGATCCCGCTTTTATGTCCTGGCCTTTGACCCCATTCCGCCCATTTTCAATAGGGTTCGTCCCCAATGGCTCCCTACCACATACTAAAATTTCATCGAAATCGAACCATTTTTACGCAAGTTATGACGCATAAGGGCAATGGGATAAATCCCGCTCTTATGCCCTGCCTGACCTTTGACTCCATTTCGCCCATTTTCAATAGGGTTCGTGCCCAGGTGGTTCTTTACCACATACTAAAATTTCATCCAAATCGAACCATATTTACGCATGTTATGAAGCATAAAGGCAATGGAATGGATCCCGCTTTTACGTCCTGACCTTTGACCCCATTTGGCCCATTTTCAATAGGGCTCGTGCCCAGGTGGTTCTCTACCATATACTGAAATTTCATCGAAATCGAACAATGTTTAAGCAAGTTATGACGCATAAGAGCAATGGAATGGATCCCGCTCCTATGTCCTGACCTTTGACCATGTTTCGCCCATTTTCATTAGGGTTCGTCCCCAGGTGGTCCCCTAACACATACTAAAATTTCGTCGAAATCGAACCATTTTCACGTGAGTTATCGTGCGGACGGACGGACGGACAAAGCTGGAGCATATACGCTTCTTCAACCTACGGTTGGAAAGCGTAAATAAAAAAGGGGTAGGAAGCTTGTCCGGATTTTTGACGTTTTGGATTTTTTTCGAATTTTCGACGCTCTACTGTAACTCTGTTCATGTAAACATTTCTCGGAAAAGAATAAAAAGGAACGTGTTTTAGTTGCTAAAGCCAACGACTTAAAAACCGAATCTGATTTCAGTCATAAAGGAAATAAACCGTACCGTTTCAGATTCTCATGTTACAGCCCGACCTGTCAGTTTAAGCTGTGATTATTCAATGGATGTCGTAGCAGATTCGTTCCACTCACTGAACTTCGTCATCTGATTATTTATTGAGACAGTCTTGGCTTTGTGACACGAAAATATAATTTTTAGTGCATGAGCAAAATGTTAAACCTTCCAATTTAGGCCCGGCTCTGCACGAGCCCGGAATCTTTTATTTAACTGATGAAAAAACAAAGCCCTGGTCGGGCTCGGAAATTTTGGGCATAGCCAGGCCCGTGAAGACTTCTAAAAAGTTTCTTTCTCTGATGAATCACGTTTCTTACTGCATCGAGTGATGGATGCTGTTCCAACAGGACAACTTTCCGCGTCATTAGCCCCTTCATCTTCTAGGACTGGCTCGAAGAAGACGAGGATGACTTCTTTATTCTCTTAAAGCCTTTCTTATCGCCAGATATGAACTCAATTGAACACATTTGGGATCATATGGATAGCTAGCTGCGGTTTATGGACACCACCACCACCACGGACCCTGGAGAGATTCAGAGATTTATGTTGAGGATTTTAAAAACTGAGTACCTGACCCCAGGTCTTAAACAATCCTTAGAAGTAGAAAGCTAAGAGATTTGGGCTAGAGTGCCCGACAGGATAGTCACACGGAGGCGAGGTAAATATTGGGAGGAAGACGCCCTTACATATAACGGGGAGCCAGTACCCGGGTTCCGACGGCTAAACGTGCCCATCGGACGCACGGCATATATTTAGTGGTTCGAGCGTTCGTACCTACCTGGGATCAATCCTGAGACCTTTCCATGGCAGTCATGCCTCAGGATCGATCCCAGGCAGGTACGAACGCTCGAACTTCTAAATACCCGCCGTGCGTCGGATGGATATTGGACAAGCGACGAGCTGCATTCATAAAGATATGGTATGGCAGCATATCGTATAGTGATACTAGTCGTCACCGTCCGGGGACTTGTGGATTCCTTACTTGGTCTCATGGCCGCAGTGCTGGCGGCCCTCAGAAGGCCTACACGATACTAGATGATGGTTACAATGTTTTGCTCCTTGTCATACAGATCAATGAGACGTATTCGGAAGGTACAGTATTTTAAAGGAAGAAATGTTTTCATGCTATGCATCTTTTACTACAGTAGTGAAGTAAATCCCAAGTAAAAAAATTCGATGTAACGAAAATGGGTAACGGAACTAGTCAATGAGCTATCTAATTTGATTTTCTCAAATATCTCAAAAACAGCGCGTTGTAGCAAAATTTGGATTCCGTTCGACTTCCCCAAGGGGAAGTTTCCTGCTATTGACGAGAACTTTAAAATGATGTACAACACGAGGTGTATAACATGTAGACATCTTAGATCAAAAGTTACCAATCCTGTCTTTGGCTGAGCATTGCTGGTAGAAACCCAAGTCTTTTATTTTGTCTCTTTGGAAAAGACGACGATACTTGAGATGTTAAACGCAAAAGAGCAGGAAGAAACACGTATACTATAGATAAAAACCCTAATGCACTTTAACAGTACATTTTTCAGGTTTCGCACAATGAATGGTTTAGAGACAAAACCTCGAAAACAGCTTTAAATTGGAAAACCAAAAGTTAAACTAATCTTTTAAAGTTTTTGAATACACCAGTTGCTTTTATATATATTTAGGAAGCTGTTTAAGTTCCATGAAAAAGGCGAGATTGAATCTGTTCTAGAAAAACATAGTGACACGTGTTCGAAAAATACCGTCTGCGCTTTATTCCCTTGAAAAGTCTTCCTTCTTTTGAAAACAAAAATGGCTTTAATGTTTGTTCTTCGCCGGCCGCCCTGGAGGGTCCTTTGATGCAGACAGAAACCATTAATTTTTATCAGCAAACGGTGGAAACGAATAAAATCATCCTTATTTCTTCTTTGTAAGCGTAGCATGTGTAATATCGTAAACATTATTTTATTGCTTTGATACTGAAATTGCAGTGCGCAATGGTGCACGAATGCATAATAAAAATCTTAATGCTTCTTTTTATAAATGCTTCATCGAAACGAGTTCTGGTTGACTCCTATTTGTTACCCACGTTCAAGGTAGAAGCGTTGCCTGAATATCAGCATAAAATTCTCATGAATGACGAAATATGTTTTCTTTATCATAATAATCAGAGACGAGTCTTTGAAAACTTTACCGTAGGCAATATTTCCGGGAGAAATCCACTGATTTAAAAAAAAATGTTTCCTTTTGTTGTATTTGATATAGGAAGGAACAAAGAACAACTGTCTCAGCAGCGCACACGCGTGTAGGTATGTATGCATATATGTATATAAACTGTGTGTATTCGGCCTATAAATCCCATGAGATCGTGCTATTCCTTTAAGGTGGATGCAACAAATATTTGACAGAATCTCAACAGGTCTCAGCACTTATCAGCTGGATAAAAATATGCACACGTTTTCTCTCATGTCCCACGCACAAACATACACAAACCAGTTTAACCAGGACACGGATTTTGCCTTCTGATTCTAGAGATTTAACAAGAAAGATAACGCCGACTATTCGCTTGAAATGAGCACGACTTTTGAATCCTTTCTGACACGAAGCTAATATTTCAAAGCAGACTTTTCTTTTATGTAACTTAAAACTTCAGTTAAAAAAAAGAATACGATTACACCATTCAGGAAAAAAAAAATATTGCAGAATTTAAAACACACAATGTGAACGGGTTTATTGATAGTGAATGGAACCGGTTACAAAAAAAAATAATCTCACTTCACAATAACAAATTGTGCACAAAAGCTTTCTCATTGCAGAGGAAAAGGGACTTTCAAATTGAACAATTGGAAGAAGAAATATAGAATTTCACGTTATATTGTAATAATGTTCGGCGATATATCTTCATCTTATATAATACTGAAATAATAATTTTTATATGTTACTGCCGAGATAACTTATATTATATACAGGGCGATTCATAAATAAGTATACAGTTTCAACGCACTATAAAACAAGAACAATGTAAGATATTGTATGTTATCTGTAACAGAATTATAGGGGAATGTTTCAAGTTTTTTTAGAGACAATCACAGATGTTCTATGTGTGCACCCTTAGTCACATGACACACATCGAGCAGGTAATCCATTTCCGCCCAAACACGAGGAAAGATATCTGAATCAAGTGCAGTGATAGTGGCTGTGATACGCTGTTTCAGCTCCGCTAGATTTTTTATGCCAATCGTAGATAAATTTTCTGGTTGGAGGTTCTTTTCTGAACCGTGATCGAAAATGCCGTTGCACAACAGGTACAGATTCCGTCTTGCTCAACTCAAGAACACAAAACGCCTTCTCCATTTCAGACGCTGCCATTTTGACTGACTAGTCACGTGACACGCGCGCTATCACCTACGTGACTTCCCTAAGTAGCGGGACACAAACTTTATGAGTACATCTACATAACGGTTCGCCGTTGTGGTCCGTGTCTTCAACTGTTACTGTTTTACAGCATATGGGCCGTGTCTTTACCTTTTACTGGTTTACTGTATACTTCTTTATGAATCACTCTGTACTTGTTGCGAAAATATACAAAATAATAAATACATTTATTGGTTCCTAACTCGGGAAAAATAAACTTTACAATATTGAATGGAGGACATAAATTATTTCTAATAACATTTATTTTCTCTAATATAACTGACTGAGGCTATCCTCCGTTGACTAAAAATACTACTTTCGCGATTATAACCTTTCTTTCTTTCTTTGTTTCTTTGTTTCTTACTCGCGCTTTCCTAAAATCCTTCACTTCCCGGTGATTAGACTACTCAGTACTCGGCCAGTCAAATGCATATCTCCTCGACGCACGCTGAACTCCTGTTTCCGGAGCTCGGGACAGCTACTTCGCGCTCTTCCGAAGTTCCACTCTTTCCTCCCTCGCCTCTCCTCGCTGACTCCCTTTTCGACCGACAGGATGCCTTCTCCTCCTCTAAAACCCGCTCCGCCCTCGGGCGAAAGTCAAAAACTCTCCCACCCTCTGCAAGCAATCCTTCTGTCACCTCCTGTCTCCCGGGCCTGAGAAAGGCGGCTTCTAAAAATGCTTCCTCCTTCTCGGAAGTGAGATCAAAAGACCCGAGAATCTAAAAATGGCTTTCGACCACAAAAGGTGTCTATACAAAACAAAGGTGAATCCTGCTGAATGCTCGTCTCATAGTTAAATCTCTAAGAAAAATGTCTGCATATGGGACAATGAGGCGTCCACCCAAAGACTGCTTTATCTAGATAAGGGAAATGAAAAAGCTGCTCCCATGCACGATGAAACAAAGAAAAATAAATGGCGAGATGGAAAATGTGTCACGGGGATAGGTTTAATATTACTATCTAAACTTCCTATATTAAATCCTCGTAACAACAACATTACGCGCCCTAGCGGAAAATCTGTGCTTTACTTAAATAATGGCCTTACGTTATAATGGCTGTGGATCAAGTTGAACAAAGCACCTTGCACACCAACAATGTCCGTCAGCGATTTCCGGCTTAACGTTGGCCAAAGCCATTAAAATGAACGGACGGAGTGTCCTAATCCTTTTCTTTGGCGTAGACGTATCTCCGACATTACATTAGCAAACAGATTCTTGACTCGCTAGGCAACACACAGGAAACTGAATATTACAGATTAATCATAAAATGCCAATATGTACTCATGCTCTCGGGAGACAGATTTATCTGTCCTCACAGCGCCCCTAAAAAACTGTGCATTATTTAAAGAGGATAATATGTTCAATATTCACTCTACCAAGTGGTATACATAAAAAAGCTCAATATAAATCTTAGAAGCGGAGATGCAGTTGCAAACAGAAATTCAAAATAACGCCATCTATTTCCAGAAATGTGAACTACAAACAACCAGCGAGTACATGCAAAATGTTCTACAAAGAGAAAGGCATCCAGTGCTGAAATAATTTTTTAAATCGTTTTTTTAGAAGCCGAGGTATCGGGAAAAAGTAAATTAAACAACTGCGTCCCTGGTATCAAAATCGCGAATTAATTTGCGCAGGAAATGCAAATAATACATTCTATAGTTAGTAGTATCTAATCGTGAACGAATTTTTTCAATCGGGATTTTCAACTCGTACTGTAAACGGAAACGTGACTTATGCTTCCCAGTGGCAAACCTGCGCTTTAAAAAATTACAGATAGTAAGTCGAAAGTTTTGTAATAATTGGATCACTCTATGTCTTCATACGCACCCTTACGACCAAAGCTGATTAGCATACAAAGTATAAGCCATCGTGTTGCACCGTCTTTAGCCATCTGTCTTCCAGTTCTTCGTTGATTCCGCGGAGGTGCCAGCTCTTGTCCTTCGAGGCGAAGGACTCCTTCCCCCAACTACCACCTTCTCCTGGTTGTTGAAATGTCGCCCGCGAAGGAAGTGGGCCATGGACCGGAACAAGTAATGATCTAACGGGGCAAGACCCGGGCTATATGCTGGGTGTGGCATCAGTTCGATGCCCTCAAGTTCCTGGAGTTTTGCCCGAGTTGTTCAGGTGGTATAAGATCGAGCGTTGTCCTGCTGTAGGAGAGCACGCTTTCTGTTCACCCGTGCCGGATACTTCGCCTCTAAAACGGCATACATACACTTCAGCTGTTCTGAGTAGAGGTTGGCGCTGATGGTCCGACTGTCTGGAAAAATTCGTAATGAATTATCTCCTCAAAATTCCACCAGACGCAGAGCATCACCTTGTTCTGGAAACTAGCCCGGGCTCAAACACTGCCGTTGTGTGTTACGATTACGGAAATAGGCCCACTTTTCATCGCACGTAACAATTCTCTTGATGAAACGTACATCGCGCGAGTTTTCTAGGAGTTTCGTGTACATTTTCACTCGGCGGTTCGCTTCAGCTGTCGTCCGTTCGTGAGGAACAATGCGGCAGCTCCTGTAGACCTTGCCGACCTAGGTCCTGAAGATGACGAACCTCTGTGGTCTGTGATATGCCTAGCTCGCCTGATAATTTCCGAGTGCTGGTTGTAGGATTTGTCTGTTTGCTCTGGCGCACGGCCTCCGAATCCACGGTTCGCGGCCTACCTGACCTTGGCTGACCGCTGAGGTTTGTGTCACCTGACTGAAATTTCTTGAACCATCTGGTTGCGGTGCTGCGGTCCACGGAACCTTTCCCTTTCGCACGACAAATGTTTCGTGTTGCTTGAGTAGCGCTATGGCCGAGTTCGAGCTCGTAAAGCAAAAGTTCCCTAATTAGCCGGTTGTGGCTGTTCATCTTTTAGGCGTCCCAACCACTGACAGAACGACGACATGCAATGCTGTTCACAGCAACGACTACCACTTTATATCCCTTTCGACAGACTGCAGTGCGCGACTTGAACTAGTTTAAACACGTGACATACCCGCCGCAGCACATGCATTTATGCAAATATTGCAAAGCATTCGACTCACCTTCTGTATATCATATACAAAACACATTGCATTAGGTACACTGTCCTACAAAGAAATATTTTTTGAATCAGACTATTACAGGCAGAGATATCGAAAAACATAAGATATATAGGCCTATATATGCATATCTATACTCGGTAGAGTCAAAACAGTTTTTCACCAAAATTAGAAACAGACATATTGGTGAAATGACAATTCATGTTTATGACCCTAGCGGGAAAACTATGCAATATCTGAAAAGAAACGCTACCCAAAATAGCATGCGTGGTAAATAGCATTGAAGGAAAGAAAAAGGTTTTCAACCGGATATTAAGGAGCACAGTATACGAAATAAAGTGCACTTTAAATTCCATTTTATTTCCTGCATTAATTTCTGCATTTCATTTCCTGATTTTATACCCTCTAGCAGCAAAGTGATGCATCAGAAAAGAGCCAGGAAGCAAGGGTCATGGTCCCAATATTTTGGGCTTCCCAACGCAAAAAGAATTTTTGAAATCTGTTTAATAGTTGCAAAGGTATAATATAATGTCCATAGACTTAAAGTGATCTATAAGCACGTACATTTTTTTACAGAAGACGTGCTAAAAACTATCTGCTTATCCCTGCAGTCTATTGAATTCATACAATGTCTTCGGCATGTTTTTTTTTTTCGTGTTATAATCGCACTAGCTGAACTGCCCGGCGTTGCTCAGGAAAATTTGGTGATAATTCACTATCTAAATTTTGTACAAATCAAAAGAGGACGATAAATTTTCTAAGGCATGAACCGTACCTAATACCGTATTTCATTTTTTCATTGAATTTAAATTTAACTCTCTGTAGAGTGTTTAAAGCACACAGTATTTTTAGTTTCTCCATTTGATTTTTGTTGTTTACTTACCTTCGGTTCCAATGCTGAATCGTGTTGCAGTTCTTCCCTGGAAAGCACTTGCAAAAAAAAAAAAAAAAAAAAAATCAATTCTTGAACTTATCACAAAAAATAAAAATAAAATAAAAATAAAAATAAATTCAAATTAAAAATAAAAAAGCAAAAAAAAGAATTTTTTATGAAAATTTTTTATGGGGGTCCCTTGACCCCAGGCTCCTACTCCTTCAAAAAACCGTCTACGGTCAAAGTTAGAGTACCACGATATAGTATACCAATTCAAAATAAAAAACAAAAAAATGGAACTTTTACGAAAATTTTGTATGGGGGCCCCTTGAGTCCCCTTCAAAAAAACAGTCTGCAACACAAGATGGTGTACCAAATTTGGTGGTTCAAAATTGAAAACTGTAGATTTGCACAGCGGACAAACAAACAAACAAACAAACAAACAACTTTATATATTAGATTTACCAACAGAAAGATTTAGTACATTTCATTTTCCATAATCTTAAATTATGATTTAAACAAGTAATCATAAATTTGCCTGTTTTACGATTTTGTCTGATTTATTATTCTTAACATCATGCAAATTGTACCACAGATATACTCACATGACACACGTACTAAATTACATATTCGGCACATTCATCCGAAGACCGAGACGATGAAGCAGAGTATAAATTACACTGACCCACACTACTGGAATTCATTACCGACGGAACTGACTTCTTTTAAATAACTTTAACCTTTAAAAAAAAAAAAAAATTAAAAATCCACATAATGACTTACGACTCCTCAAATTGATGATTGCAGTGGAGGGGGACTGTGATTATTACTATGACTTGTATATCTCAGTGTAAATTGATTTTCAATGGTATCACCTGTAATGTTTATCATCTTTTTTACGCGTATATGCTCTAGCTTTATCCGTCCGTCTGTCCGTCTGTCTGTCTGTCGGCACGATAACTCGCGTGAAAATAGTTCGATTTCGATGAAATTTTAGTATGTGGTAGGGGACCATCTGGGGACGAACCCTTTTGAATATGGACGAAATGGGGTCAAAGGTCGAGACATAGGAGCGGGATCCATTCCATCGCCCTTGTGCGTCCTAACTTGCGTAAATATGTTTGGATGTCAATGAAATTTCTATATGTGGTAGGGGACCACCTGGGAAGGAACCCTGTTCAAAATGGGTGAAGTGGGGTCAAAGGTCAGGACAAAGGAGCGTGTTGCATTCCATTGCTCTTATACGTCATAACTTGCGTAAATATGGTTCGATTTCGATGAAATTGTAATATGTCGTAGGGGACCACATGGGGACGAACCCTGTTGAAAATGGACAAAATGGGGTCAAAGGTCAGTACATAGGATCGGGATCCATTCCATTGCCTTTATCCCATACTATTAAAGGAGCACTTCTTGTAGGTATGTAAATTTTATTTTGAAAACAGCTCTAAGGATTTTGATGAAAGTCGTTAACCTACCGTTTTCTGGTACTAGAAATCGATTTAGCTTGATCTCGACTTTAGGAAAATTCATTTAGTGGGTTAAATAACCACCCAGAATTAAAACGTTTTTAGTGTCATGGCGTCGTTCCATTAATGTTACCCATGCTTAGAAATCGTATGACGTCACAATCTCGAGTTTGAGTATATTGGCGCGCGGTCACGCCATCTGTCTCATACGTCACGCGTTGTGTGTGGATCCTATTAAAGTTTTATGACGCGAGCAGATGGGCGCGATTCCCATCTGCCTCATTGCATCACGCGTTGTGTGCGTATGTCCGTCCGCACGATAACTCGCGTAAAAATCGCGCATGTTATAGGGGCCTGCCGGAGAACGAATCCTATTGAAAAAGGGAGAAATGGGGTCAAAGGTTAGGACACAAGAGCGGGATCTATTCCATAGCCCTTATGCATCATAACTTACGTAAAAATGCTTCGATTGCGACAAAACATTATCATGTTATTTCGGAGGTATACTGAACCGGTTCTGTTGAATATCATCGAAATGGGATCAAAGGTCAGGGAACAGGACCGAGATTTATTCTACAGCCATTATCCTCATAACTTGAGTAATGATTTCTTGTATGTTGGAAAGCGTATTATAATCAATGCATTGCATGATTTTACTAACTAGTTATATATCATTGTTTCTTTATTTTTTTGAAACACTGTTTTGTATGTAACTTTAACTCCTGACTTAAGTGTAAAATTTGTGTAGGGAGCATGGGACCCAGTCAGGCCTTGCTGGGCTTTCCCCCGGCTTCCTTGCTGTGCTTTTTTCATTTGATATTTTTGTAACACTGGTTTTCTGCTCAGAAAAATAAATGAATTGAATTGAAGGTACACGTCTGACGTGAACTGTTATTTCATATCATCTATGAGTGCTTGTTGTGGCGGAAATCTCAACCACGTTATATATTTATTAAATAGGTAGCCAAAATTAAATCTGAAGGGAAATTTTGAATTTCGACTAAAATTTAACTTTGGGAGATGGGTAGATGCATTTTGAAACAACCAAAAATTAAGCTTATAAGAAGAAACTTTGAGATGTCATATTTGTCATAGCACAACTGAGTTTTCACCTGTGTTAGTGTTTCTGTGAGTTTTGTTTCAACCGAGCAATAACTACAGCCCTGTGTTTTTGGTACATGTGTAACATATGTGTCAACTCAAAGAGACCATGTTTATGAACTCGTGTTTGTAAGCATTAAAAAAAAAAAAAGGAAAATATCAGACCGTAATTATTTTACTTACTAGGACATTGTCATTATGTAAACAACAACCAAGGGACTTCCTAGCCAACGTCAGAGCGTTGGGTGATGAGTGCCATTGCTCAGAAACTATGAGACACACCTAGAAATCGAATGCCAACTTATACCAAAATTTTGTTTTTGAAAGGCTAATGCCTGTATGTATTTTTACAACAATAACAACATGCACAAATAGGACAGATATTAATATTGCTATGAAAGGTTTAATACATTTACTATTTAGCACTTTGCTAAGGCTTCACTGGCCCACTCATATGTGAAGACAGTAATTCAAATGATCGATCTTATATAATCATGGCAGAGTTCACGTGAATACTGTCATTTGTTAACACAGCGAGAACGTTAATTTACATTTGTGGCTTGCTTACATGTTATCAAAACAAATTGTATCTTCTCTGAACAAATATCAAAATTCTGGATCCAATATTTATGAGTGTATATTTATATAGGTATATATATAGGTGTAGATTAAGATTACTTATATCTTTCTCTCTATCAACAAAACTCAAAAAAAAAATATATATATTTTTTTAAGGCAGGTATGCACAGGTGAACGGAAGTGTTAACCTTTCAACATGAAAATTTCCCGCCGTGAAGAGGCGAGTAAACTATCACGATTTACAATCATATTTGTGAGTTTAACCTTTTTTTTTATATGTCTACTACATTTGTGAGAGCAATGTCAAGTACAGTTCCCTCTTTCTTTCCTGATGAATCTTAACTGGATAACCTCCGACATGCAGACGGAAAGTACCCTATTTCCTTTATAGCATACTGGTAACCTGATTACTGTAGTGCCGACTTCGGCTCTACGAAAGGGCCAAAAATAGAATTAGTGTATACAACTTACCCCTTGATGAGAGGGGAATCGGTGTTGGAATTCACAAATAGGTCGGATCATCACGTCTTAGGCTAACAACTGCTGGAAGGTTGAATACTTTGAATACGCTCACTGACGAAGTGCAACTGGTACGTTAGGATGCCTTCTTCCCGGAGCCGTCATTGACCATCATGAATTTGGTTGCAGGTATCGAATGCCAAGTCTCGTCTGGGGTGGAGATGCACGCATCGGTTGACCTCTTCACGGCCCGGTAAATTTTTTTCTTCTTAGGCCTAACTGCCTGGTGGTGGAGGCACACCTCGACCCGGGCCCCTTCATGCTCTGGAGTCTGTTTTAGAGCCGCTGTTTGCTTAATTTTTTTTTTTTTTTTTTTTTGATCAGGGATGAGGTCTTGTATCTTTTTCCTGGCTGGTGGTGGATAACCACATATGACCAGGACTATCTTCCAAATTGCCCTGCATTCTTTTTCCCTTCCTTCTTTTCACGTCCCACACTGCTTTTTCGACCTTTTTTTTCCAGACTCAAAACGACGCTCTCTCGCAGAAGAACACAGAGAGCCAATCAGCGCCGTCCACGAGGGACGCTTTTGCTCCCATTGGTCAGCCGGTCAAAACAATGCAATGGTTTCGTGCTTGCCCACGTGACATTCCTCTTACAATCAGAGGAAGGTAGGGTGGGGGGAAAAACAAAAGCGCGGGAACTCTCAGCGGCCAGGCACACGTGTAATCTGATATGACCCTTCTTGCCTTTTTGGAGGGAAACCCATAAATTTTTATGCACGCCTGCTTTCCTGCCGTTCAGAGCTCGACAGCTCGTACTATAACTCTTCAGGATTAAACCCTCTTTGCCAGCCCACGGAACCCAGCTGGGAAATTTCTCGGGGTGGTGTTTCTGTTCGGAGAATTCCACCACAGCGTTGTAGAGAGGGAAAAATGCCTTTTTGTGTAAATAACTGCTCACTCTTGGGTGGGCGACCTCCTAACAATTTCAAACAGCACTCCCCTTTTCTTGGAATGAGCTTGGGAAAAAAAAGTGACCGTTGGACGAAGAAAGAAATTGCATTTGACTTACAGAAAATATAAATACATACATCATATACCATAAAAAGAACTACATTTTTTTTTCACTACCTATTTTGAGCATAGACCAGCTTTCTTTTTCTTGCATTCCTTTTTTAATACTCAACAAAAAAAAATATCACTTATGAAATTACTTGCCCCGGCGAAAGATTATTCTTTTCCCTTTTTTTTTCTTGATTTGGATTACATTTATTCTTGTTTTTTTAAGGCCCACTTATCAAGTCCATCCCAGCCTTACCTCACCAACTTCATAATTTCAAAGTTAAAATTATAATACATCCTACTAACTTCTGAATCATCCTACTCATAGATTAGATAATGAATAAAACAAATGCTACGATTTTGTTCACACAACAAAATTAAAAGAAAGAGAAAAAAATTTTTTTACACTACTCTTCACTCAGAATATTACATCCCTTCCTTTTTTTTTCTTATGTGCACTGCCATTCCCCTCCTGCTGGGCTGAGTATTCACAATTTATATGCTTATTTCACAATTTATATGCTTAACCTTGGAACTCAACCAAAAAGTCCATAGGCTAGCCCCAGAGCGATGATAAATACTGAAATACTGAATCAGCGGGAGGGTAGCCCTTTGCTACTCTCCTATCCCTTAACAAAGTAAAAACACTCAATTTGTACATTAAGCAGAGAAGAGGAGAAAAAAATTGGCGATGAGAAAATAGAATTTTCTGTGACTTTTTCTTGACTTTTCTCTCTGGATCCAAAAATCAAACCCAGGGGAGGTGAAATCTAAATTTACGAAAAGTTTAACAGCAAATCACTCCAGGGAAGAATCGTCACCCTTTCCTGAACTGACCACTATTATCCCTTCGATTTATTTATTTTTTTCTTTCAAGAAAAACGTGGATAATGTTGATGAAAATCTGAAAACATTGATCAGGTGTCCACAGATTTTCAGCAACATATCATGCTGCTTTCTGCGGATGTTATAGGAGAATGAGTGAATGCCGACGCCCCGGTGGCGCAGTTGTCTTAGCGATGGCTTGTGATCATTTGTCCGAGATGGGGGTCCGGGTTTGAATCCCGTGAGGCATGGATGTTGTGTTGGTCTTAAGATGCTGGCTCTCTTTTTTTCCTGGAACCAGTGAGCCTGAATTAGAGACGGGCAACTGCTTATAGCCCATTAAGTTGCCAACGCTGGTCGTTAACTTCCTCACCTCCCCCCAGAAATGAATGGTCTTAATAAAATGTCAAGGCAGTGTATATGAGAAAATTCGGATTATTGGTGTTGAGCGTTTAGTTTAAGAAAACAAAAATGTGCGTAGATATTAGGATTGCATGAAAGAATGCCCACGGAAAAAACGCCCACGGAAAAATCGCCCACGGAAAAAACGCCCATGGAAAAAACGCCCACTTTTCGAAAGTAGGAAAAAACGCCCACGGAAAAATCGCCCACAGACAAAATGCTCACGGGAAAAATATGTGATCGACTGATAAGTTTATATGTCTGTTATAAACGGTGTTCGGACAACTGGTCACAGACTGCTGGCCAAAAAACCGTTAGGGGTCATATAAAAATTGCAGTTTCTTGGCCACCTCACCTACATAACGCGAATATGGGAATGACGGAATGAAAACTTTTAGAAGGGCCTAAACGTTAGTCCTAATATTATTTTCTGCCTGAGTAATACCGCAATATTAATAACTTGATGTGTAAAATATTTTCTGCAAACCTTACAAATACGAGAGGAAAGTTCGGATTGCACTGATGGACTGTACAGGTTGTATGATGTTGGCCTGAAAGCCGTGGTAGTCTTATGCAACATTTATTTAAAAACATACTAATGATTCACCGTTGTCTTCAAGCCAACTGCTGTACAATATTTTTCTAGAAACTACAAATAAAAAAATTCTCTGCGAGTATGTGCAAACCCAGGGAATTTGTCCGGGGAGGGGGTGCTTAAAACTAAAATATGAAATATAAAGAATTTCTGGTCCGATCGGGAGATTTCCAGCGTTTACAAGCTACAACACGTCGAATTATCTGAGGGTATCTGCTGCCTCAGGAAACTAGTCGGGGTGGGGGGGGGGTAATACCAAAATCGTAAAATATCAAGATTTCTCTTCCGATCTGGAGATCTTCAGCATTTAGAAACTGCAACTCGACAAATTTTCTTAGCGCATGTCACTCTCTGGAAACCTGTCGGCGAAGGGGGGGGGGGGTAATACCAAAAGTGTAAAATATGAACAATTTCTCGTCCGATCGGGAGATTCTCGGCAATTAGCAGCTACAACTCGACACATTATCTGAAGGCATGTGAATGATGAAAATCTCCGGGTCGGACAAGAAATTCTATATAATTCACAATTATCATATAACCCCCCACCCCACCCCACCCCACCCCCAGGTTTGCTGAGTAGGCACGTGCCCTCAAATAATCAGTCCAGCTGTAGCTTGTAAATGCTGAAAATCTCCCGATGGGACGATACATTTTTCAAATCTTACAGTTTTGATATTACCCCCCCCCCCCCCCGACAGGTTTCCTGAGTCAGCACATGCGGTCAGATAATTTGCAGACTTGTAGTTTGAAAACCCTTGAATCTTTTGCTGAGATGTAGATCATAAACATTTCTTATAAAGAATTACATTAATTATCGCAATTAAGAAAAGACGAAATTACGGAAACTATATATGACTCTGATTACCAACCTCTGGGGATCGTGGGCACGAAGCGGTCAAAAACGTTATTTTTATACGGCCCCTTAAAATTTTTGTGGCCAGTTCTCCGGTAGCCAGTTCTCCTACACCCGTCATGTAGAAATTAACTGTTTTAGTTGTCCTTTGGAAAACTCCCAGGAAGCTATGAGTGCGTATTTTTTTCTTTACACTGGGAAGAAAAGAAGTATGCCTGTAACTTGAGATTATACTACTCACGGGGAAGACACACCCTGACCGGTGGCCAACCGATAAATTTAAATGAAATATATCGCTTGTAATTTGGGGTGCGGTCGCTAGCAAACGTTCAAGCTGCAGCTGCAAAGTACCACTTTGACGAAAGACAGATGTCCCCCCCCTTCCGCTCGCCGTACTCAACAGACAACAGTGGAAAGAAAGCACATTACACAAAGTTATATCAGTACACTGCAGCTTTTACGAAAATCGCTTTTACAGTTAAATTCCTTAAACTTTAAAAGTATTTATAAATAAAATAATCTGACTTTTAATGATTTCTTTTTTAATTGATATAGTTAAATAATAAACATGCATAGTTTTATAAAAATTAAGACCTTACTTTAAAAAATAAGAATAGTCACAAATTTATTATAGTACAGCCGAACTGGAATTTTTTAAGAAAGTAGCTACTCTACAGTAGGAAGTTGAAAGTTAACAATCTTATTTGGTTCTTCACTAGGCCACCCGCGGCCCTTAAGTCATAAGTCCTAGGCCTTGGCCTATTTAACAGTTTTTATTCTAATGATGTTATATTCATAACGTTTACGTAACACATCAAATTATTAATATTGCGGTATTACTCAGGCACAAAATAATATTAGGACTAACGTTTAGGCCCTTCTAAAAGTTTTCGTTCCGTCATTCCCATATTCGTAAAATTTACATAACAAGTATACAAGTATTGTCAATAATCAAACAAAAGTCATCGCTCTTTTTTTTTTTTTTTTTTTTTGATTGGAGGTTTAACGACCACCGTGAGCAACTCAATGGGCTATAAGCAGTCGCCCGTCCCTAATTTAGTGTCACTGGTTCCAGGGAAGGGAAAGAGCCAGTGCCGTAAGACAAACACAACATCCATGCCTGACCGGGATTCGAACCCGGACCCCTTACGGACGAATGATCAGAGGCCAACGCCTTAGACCACTGCGCCACCGGGGCGGCAAGTCATCGCTCTTTCCACGTTTATAAGTGAGTCACTGAAAAATTCTCAGTGGCCGCCTCCAGGAATCGAACTCAGGGTCTTCCAGTTACGCGCCGGATATGCTTCCACGGCACCACAGGTATTCCTATTCCACGTCAAATGTCTGTATTAATTGTCAATAATATTGCGCTTCTACTTATGCACCATACATTCAATCCATACATTAATTAATAGGCCGTAGGCCTAAGCCAATTCAACACTTTTTTCTTCGCCTGTGAATTAATTAAGTGCCGCCCCGGTGGCGCTGGCCTCTGATCATTCGTCCGTAAGCGTCAGGGTTTGAATCCCGGTGAGGCATGGATGTTGTGTTTGTCTTACGGCACTGGCTCTCTCCCTTCCCTGGAACCAGTGACCCTAAATTAGGGACGGGCGACTGCTTATATCCCATTGAGTTGCTCACGGTGGTCGTTAAACCTCCAATCAAATAAAAAAAAAAAAAAAAAATTAATTAAGTAAAAGAAAAATATTGCAAACTTGACATGTTATGTAAATATTTAGTACCTACGTAAAAGTGCAGCGTTATTAAAAAATCCCACCCCTTAGGATCCTTTTCCGAACATACATGAATTATGCTGTAATTCTCGCTTGGCTTACATAGAACGTTTTCTCGAAATTTGTTTGGAGTTCCTAATTCAATTCTCAATGTAGGCCAAAAATCGATAATACTTACCCCCCCCCCCCCACACACACACCCTTGAACTTTTGTGGCCAATTCTCCTACACCCATTTTCGTTATGTAGGTGAGGTGGCCAAGAAACCGCAATTTTTATATGACCCCTAACGATTTTTTGGCCAGCAGTCTGTGACCAGTTGTCCTGTCACCGTTTATAACAGACATATAAACTTATCAGTCGATCACATATTTTTCCCGTGAGCATTTTGTCTGTGGGCGATTTTTCCGTGGGCGTTTTTTCCTACTTTCGAGAAGTGGGCGTTTTTTCCGTGGGTGTTTTTTCCGTGGGCGATTTTTCCGTGGGCGTTTTTTCCGTGGGCATTCTTTCCTCATACCAGATATTAGGATGCATACTCTTCGCATTAAGAATCTGTGGAATAACTGAACAGACTGTTGTTAACGAGAAATAAACATAATTCCATGGCCATTTGAGTTGTCCACAGCTTCTGTATGTCTTTTTTAATTAATGTCCATGTATCTGATCCATAAGTAGGAGTTGGAAGGATGTATTGATTAAATATTTTTATTTTAAATCGTGATGTTAAATTGCTCTTGAAAATTGTACTGTTTTTTACAAATGCGCTTCTGTCAGTTTGTAGGCTTATAATGTCTTCTTCGACGAGGCCCTGGCCAAATGTCTGTTGTCGAAGGTTTCTGTTTCTACAGGCATCTGTTCAAAATTTGTTCCATCAAGCTCTAAACCTTCAGTTCTTCTGTACATCAATATTATTTTCTGTAAATTCATCTTTTATCCAACTTGACAAGACGAAAACTTTTCGCAAGCTTTGGTGTAAGATGTATGGTACTGCGTACACAACCGCATTGACATGAACTGGTCCTTAAGAAATTTGAAAAAACAACAGTATCCATTTGAATTCTTAATCACACTTGAGTTTTGCTAAACGAATTAAATGAGATATTTCTGTAGACAAGGGTAAACCAAAACATCTTTTCCAATTTTATTTTACTAGACACTAGCAATGGTGAAAGTAGATGATCTGTTTTGGGGACACGCAGTGTTTGGCGTTTCAAGTCTGGGCGAATTTACGCAAACACAAACGCACACAAATTTTATATGTCTGTGTGTCTGTGTTTATATATATATATACATATAATTTTAAAAAATATTTTAATGAATAAAAAATAAAATTTATACGAAAAAAAAAAAAAAAAACCCTAATAAAATTAAAGTTCACCTAAAAATGTCTGTATCGCTAAAAGCAGGTTACACGTCAGTTGTAGGAGTTTCGTTTTTCTTAACTGCACAGCTGAAAAACTGAAAATATTTGGAATTCACTAACAGTTTTCTTACCGAAATGTGCATAGCCCGGTGGCGCAGTGGTCTAAGCGATGGCCTCTGATCATTCGTCCGAAAGGGGTCCGGGTTCGAATCCCGTGAGGCATGGATGTTGTGTTTGTCTTACGGCACTTGCTCTCTCCCTTCCCGGGAACCAGTGACCCTAAAGGAGGGACGGGCGACTGCTTATAGATCATTGAGTTGCTCACGGTGGTCGTTAAACCCCCAATAAAAAAAAAAAGAAATGCGCATAGTAGTTGTTCAGTTCATCGACATAATTCGACATCAAACCGATAAGAACTAAACATTCCAGTAACTTAATCGTACAAAGGAACATCTCAGAGGGTCTTCCTTTCAAATCAAAGTTTAAGTTACCAAAGAAACCGTTTTGTTGTCAGATACCACTTTAAGCAATTAGAGGATGCCGTCTTCTCAAGAAGTCAGTGTGGCCTTTTTCAGCTGCTATATACCGAATTGTCACTATGAATGAAGTTAATTTCGGTGTTCTGAAGCTAGCCTGCACAGCTGTTACCAGTTCAAGATTCCGTTCCGCGGTCTAACGTACGGGGCGATACAAAATCAAAATAGTTGAATGCGAGCATCTTCGACGAGTCTTTTGTTAAGAGTCCGAAGGACAAAATCTATTGTCTCGGTTCAGAAGCTCTGAAAACTGCAAAATTAGAGAGAAGTATTTCAAACATAAAAATCTTGCCCAAGTTGCGAATAGACTGCATAGGTATAAATAAACAGCGAGCCCGAATTTTTTTTTTTTTTTGAATAGTTCAGCAGCACTTTGTGTTTTTTTTTTTTGTAGCTTTTTATTTTTTTTTTATTTCTATGTACTTTTGTTTACAATTATTTTATTTAGGGGAATGTCGTTCCCAACCGTTCCCTCCCATTTGCACCACTGGATACTAGCAAAGGTACCAGGCGTTGCCGGGGTTTAACAAAAAATAAAAATCAGTTAGCTTCTACGCTAGCGATTTCCGAGTTTTTCTGAAATTATGATTAGGATATATTGCACGGAAATATTTAATTGAAATATGTTCCAGTAATGAAATGAAAGGAATCTAAAAAAGGAGAATAAAATCTTAAACGGAAAAGAACTTATAGAGCAGTGGGTGAATTACAGATAAATTTTACCCAGCAGTCTTTATTGACTGCGAATATAGGAAAATCGAGTGAAACTCTGTTATAATGTCCTTTAGGGGGACTTTAAAAAATAATGGCCAGTATAGCCAACTGCTGTTATAAACGATATGAAATAATACAGAAAAACAGAATTTATACTTTAATATTTTTTGTATCTAGTACAAATAACTTACGCACTTTTTGTAGAGCTGTAGTATGGTATTAATTAGTCCAATAATTGTATTGTCTAGATATATTTTTTTACTTAAGTACTGTACGCGTTAATTGATATATATGCACACATAATTGGCCAATTTAAGCCGAGAGGTTAAAACACTACATGTTGTAATCACTTAAAGCTAAACCCTTTTTAGATGCATTTTTTTGTACCGTTCTTTTGTACCGTTCTTTCTGTTGAATGTACATGAAGGAGAAAGTCTTCATCTCAGGGCCGATTTAAGCAACGTGCCCAGTGGGCCCAGGGCCAGGGTGCCAGATTTAGGGGGCCCCAAGCTGGAAAAGCTTTTTTTATGAATATTTTAGCACCACCACCCAAGAAACTTTTCACTTAAATAATTTTACAAACATCAAACAGAGGTGATCGCTCTTTCCACGTTTATAAGTCAGTCACGGAAAAATTATCATTGGCTGCCACCGGGAATCGAACCCAGGGTCTTCCAGTTACGCGCCGGATATGCTTCCACTGCACGGCCTCGAATTCCCCCAGACCGGGTTCGATTCCCGGTGGCGGCCAATGAGAATTTTTCCGTTACTCACTTATAAACGTAGAAAGAGCGATCACCTCTGTTTGATGTTCCTAGTCCACGTCAAATGTCTGTATTATTAATTTTACAAAATTTATTAATTTTTTAAACTTACATTATATGTGTTATACGGGGAACGTGGCCTTGAAAACTTTCTCAGCAATCAATGTCTACATTGCCGCCCCGGTAGTGCAGTGGTCTAAGGCGCTGGCCTCTGATCATTCGTCCGAAAGGGGTCCGGGTTCGAATCCCGTGAGGCATGGATGTTGTGTTTGTCTTACGGCACTGGCTCTCTCCTTCCCTGGAACCAGTGACCCTAAGTTAGGGACGGGCGACTGCTTATAGCCCATTGAGTTGCTCATGGTGGTCGTTAAACCTCCAATCAAAAAAAAAAAAAAAAATGTCAACATTCTCAGTCATAAATGAATGCCGAAGACTTGAACACTCCACGAGATACGTACACTTTCAGCATTGATAACAATGCTGATTGATAACATAACTTCAGAGAACATTTCCAAACTTAGAAATAGCTTTGAGAATGTTTTTAACCTTACCAGTCACGGATTCTGCTGAAAGATCATTTTCAGCAGTCTCAAGAGTAAAAAATGAAAAAAGGACGTTATTGGGAGAAAAAAAAGTTTAACTCACTCGTGATAATGTGCGCAGGAAGGAACATAACTCTGGGTATTGATTACTCTTCAGTAATTGACAATTTTGCCCATGCAATGGCCCCTCAAAAACCGATGATCATGCCATAATTATAGCGCAGTCAGACATTGGGTAGAAAAGTGGGAAATTACGTAAGTGTTACTCAAATTTTCATTTGCATCGTAACTGTTCATTAAGATTGTTTGAATATTTGCTTCCTTTCTCACATTATTGTGTCTTTTCTGGTGCATTATATTGTTTTACAATAATAAATGTTTGTTATAATAATGTATTTATTTTTCACAAAATCCTGAAAGTCAATAATTTGAAACGTACACTGGTACACTATGAAATAGACTTACTATATTTCTCACTAATAATAAATATCATTGCAAAATTGCTTAACAGAACGCAATAAAACACACTACAGGCAAACAGACACACACACGTCATAAGCCCGCACAGTATAGCAAAAGGACAAGGACTGTTTAGAAAAGGGACGAAGCAAGAGTCTCTTACGTCATTGTCTTGTGCCCATGACGTCAGAGGCTCTTACTTCGTCCCTTTATCATCTACAATATTCGTGTCGAAAAATTGTTGTAGTATTGCAGTGGATTCTAAAGCCTCGCACAAGAAAGGTGTTGCACTTGGTTTTCCTCAGCATCCGTTTCACGTTCCTCTTCATGATCTGGATTATTTTGAGTGATAATTGAAGCTACGACATCGCTGTCGGGAGGAGCTTTACGAGAAAGCAGATTTCTGTTTACAATCTCAAACTCGTACAAGGCATCTGGCAAGAGAGATGACGTTTTTTTCTTTTTTTCTTTTCAGCTCATTTTAATAGTGGAAAACTATCTTTATCATCACGCTCCTGTACTTCAGTTGTTGAAAAGCCGGCATGTCGAAAATAATCTCTAACGGCTTGTTCTGTTATGCGACACCAAGTTTTATCCATCATTCTAAATCGCATTTAATACAGAAATAGGGTATGACACATTTTTCTCGAGTCTTTCAATTACATCCGATTTCAGAAAAGTTTTTTCAGGCTTGAGATAGCCGTTATAGGCAGTGTAACGTATACTCTAGATTCAGTTTCTTTTTGATTTTACTATCTCTTGTTATTTTATTTTCCTATGCAAATTATCTTCTCACTTAACGAGATGTTGTTTCTCCCGCTGAATTATATGTGGCAACGAGTGTAAGTCATGACGTGGTGGTATGCAGTATATATAGGTGCGCTCAAGTATACCAAAGAGCTTCGTTTTATATGTGATAGGTTCTTCCTGATTATTGTTATGCGATTTACCTACTTTTTAACGATAGTACGAAAGTTCGGGCTATCAGGAATTGTGTTATTTTGGAGTGTGTATTTGAGTAATACCAGGAGCTCCTCAAATAAAAGGGTAAAAGTGAGTACGTTTTCTTAGTTCATTTTATTGTCAGACCTCTGTCTGGCCGTTAAGTCTATTTCATTGAGTGTTTACGTTAAGTTCAGGGTATATTGTGTTTACCGCTCTAATAAGGAGCCTTCAAGGAACTAATGTACTAAAACCGAAGTTATATTACTGATATTCAAGATAATGAGGAACGCTGAGTAAAAATAAATTCCATATTCTTGGAATTTATTGCACGTGCGTGTCTTACCTAAACAAACTCTAGCACTTTGAAGATTAAGCACACTTTAGCTACGTCAGGTAACCTTTCAATAACCCTAACGTGACTTAACGTAAGCTTTCCTGCACTACACGTCCATTATTATAGCAGGTTAGCCTTATTTCCATCTTTGTTACAACAGAGTTCATTTATCATTGGGTTAAAGGTAATTTCGCCGGAACCAACACTTTTTGGCTGTTACAGCCGAGTGCTCGTTACATCCGAGCTTGCTATAAGCGGGTTTTACTGTATTTGAAACATTTACACTTTTCTATTGTTTTATGATCAGTGCAATGTGCAGTTCCTTCTTAGGGAAGGTAAGTTTATCCTTGAAAAGAATCTGGTCAACAACGTTGAATGTTCTTCCATTTGTAGCCAAAATGAGAAGGCTTTAATTTCTGACAACTCTCAAGCAACCAGCATAGAGCTGCCCATCAGTGGCGTAACTAAGAACACAATCCTCGTGCAAAGTCACTATACTAATAAAATGACGCCGTTTGTGCAAGAGATGCAGTAGTGCTTGTGTTGAAATGGCTCTGTTCCATATGCCATACCTAGACCTTTGACATTTTTGTTTACGGATAACAGTGCACATAACTATCCAATTAAATGTGTTACTACTTAACTTAATCATAATTGTATTGTAATCGTATGTTTAGTTTGTACACCAGATGGCAGTTCGTAATTATTATAATTTGTTTGCATCCAGTCCACATTACGTCTTTTTTACGCTTTCCAACCGTAGGTTGAAGAAGCGTATATGTTCCAGCTTTTTCCGTCCGTCTGTCCGTCCGTCTGTCGGCACGATAACTCACGTAAAAATGGTTCGATTTCGATGAAAATTTAGTATGTGGTAGGGGATCACCAGGGGACGAACCCTATTGAAAATGGGTGAAATGGGGTCAAAGGTCACGCCATAAGAGCGGGATCCATTCAATTGCCCTTATACGTCATAACTTGCGTAAATATTGTTCGATTTCAATGAAATTTTAGTATGTGGTAGGGGACCACCTGGGGACGGACCCTATTGAAAATGGTTAAGTGGAGTCAAAGGTCAGGACATAGGAGCGGGATGCATTATATTGCCCTTATGCGTCATAAGGTGCGTAAAAATGGTTCAATTTCGATGAAATTTTAGTATGTGGTAGGGGACCACATGGAAAGGAATCCTATTAAAAATGGTACAAATGGAGTCAAAGGTCAGGACATAGGATCGGGATTCATTCCATCGCCCTTATCCCACACTATTAAGGTGAACGGCAAGTAATTTTGCTTCCTATATTTCCAATGGAAAACCTTTTGTACACATTTCCTTCACAATAGTGTGTTCCCAAGGATGGAAATTTGAACATCGATTAAAATAACTTCATACTATAACTTGGAATACTTAACATTCTAAAACATAAGCATAATTATATTAAAAAACAATAACGTTTCCTTTGGTGGTGTTGAAACCAGAAAAAAGATGGCGCGACCTGAACTTTGATGACGTCTGTGGACAAATAAATGTTGGATTGCATAATTACGGTTATGGTTGAGAAAATATTAAGTATTCCAAGTTATGAAATGAAGCCATTTTAATCGATGTTCAAATTTTCATTCTTGGGAACGCATTAATTGTGAAGAAAATGTGTACAGAAGTTTTTCAATTGGAAGTATAGGAAGCAAAATTACTTGACGTCTACCTTAAACTAGCAACTCTTGTATGTATGTATGTGCATTTTATTTTGAAAACGGCTCTAAGAATTTTGATGAAAGTCGTTAACCTACCGTTTTCTGGTACTAGAAATCGATTTAGCTTGATCTCGACTTTAGGAGAATTCGTTTAGTGGGTTAAATAACCATCCCGAATTATAACGTTTTTAGTGTCATGGCGTCGTTCCATTAATGTTTCCAATGCTTAGAAATCTTATGACGTCACAATCTCGCGTTTGAGAGTGTTGGCGCGCGGTCACGCCATCTGTCTCATTGCGTCACGCTTTGTTTGTGGATCCTATTAAAGTTTTATGACGTCACACTCTTGCGAGCAGATGGTCGCGATTCCCATCTGCTTCATTACGTCACGCGTTGTGTGCGTATGTCCGTCCGCACTATAACTCGCGGAACAATCGTTCGATTTCGATGAAATTTTAGGTATCAGGTAGGGTATCACCTGGGAAGGAACTTTATTTAAAGTGAACGAAATGGGGTGAAAGGTCAGTACATAGGAGCGGGATCCATTCCACTGCTGTTATGCGTCATAACTAACGTAAAAAAAGGTTTGATTTCGTTGAAAATTTAGTATGTGGTAGGGGACCGATTGGCCACAAACCCTATTGAAAATGTGCGAGTTGGGGTCAAAGGTCAGTACATCGGAGCGGAATCACTTCCATCGGCATTATGCGTCATAACGTACGTAAAAATGCTTCGACTTGGAAGAAATGTTAGTATGTTGTAGGGGCCTGCCTGGGGACGAATTCTATTGAAAATGGGCTAAATGGAGTCAAAGGTTAGGACACAGGAGCGGGAACTATTCCATAGCTCTTATGCATCATAACTTACGTAAAAATGCTTCGATTGCGACAAAATTTTATCATGTTATTTCGGAGGTATACCAAACCGGTTCTGTTGAATATTATCGATATGGGATCAAGGGTCAGGGAACAGGACCGAGATTTATTCCACAGCAATTATTCTCATAACTTGAGTGATAACTTGAGTGATAACTTGAGTAATGATTTCTGGTATGCTGGAAAGCGTATTATAATTAATGCATTGCATGATTTTACAAACTTGTTATGTATCTGATGATAGACCCCTGTGCGGCGTATCCGAAAGATTTTATACGTTCTTTTATACTCTGTGTATTTTTATAAAACGTAACTGAAAGTTCCACGATGAGTCCTAGTGTATATCGTGCACAGACGGCGTCATTTTATTAGTGTAGTGGCATAACTAGCAAAACGTGCGACCCCCCACCCGGAAAGATTTACTTCTCAGTACCTCTAAGAATTTCTAACTCGTAGTAGCATGTATTTTTCGTACTGCGCGCGCGTGTGTGTGTGTGTGATGGTTGGAGAGGGTCAGGAAGACAGGGAGAGTGTCTAGAAAAGTAAGAGGATACCTAGAGGCCCCGTAGATTTAAATTTAAACGTAATTTAAAGTAGATTTAAGTAATTTAAGTAACTTCAAGCATTTTTAGTAATTTAAGGTAAATTTAAAAGTAGGTTTAAATTTAAAGTAACAGATTTAACAATACGTGTAATTGTTTTTGTTCAAAACTAAAATCAGTCACTTGAATAAATCACCCTCTTGTACATCGCACATCTACGGCTGCTGTAAATAAATATTGGCGCCTGTCGTGTACGTAATTCTAGGTGATGGACTGTTTCTCAACATCCTCCACGGGGAATCCCCACGTGGCTTTGCACTTTTCCTCAGCAGCGCAGAGATGGGAGAGCGATCGTCTTATTTACAACACATTACCGAGCGATCGTATTACGGCCTGGAGCCAAAAGGCCGAATAGCTTCAATTTGTGGGACATCCAGTGTTTCGAAAGTGAAACTTGACTTTTATTCAGGCAAAGATAAATATAATTATTTTGTATCTTAAAGGACAATATGAATCTTTGGGTTAATTATCTATTTTTTTTTTTTGTGCGTATTTGAATGTTTTCATAAAACTATAAACTGGAAGCTGCAGAGCGCCCCTTTGTTACCTGCGCCCCCTTGCAGCTGCGGGGATGATAGTTACGTCACTGTTGTCCATAAGAAAACCATTGATCTTGCAGGTTGTGTCCAATAACTTTCACCGATTGACCATGTTGATATTCATAGCAAAAATGAAACTAACAGATAGGTAGGTGTAGGCATTTAAATTGAAATTTAATGTCAGACTGGACGATTGGAGTGAGTCAAATAAAAATATGGTCTCCTGAAGTACACCAGTGATGACAGTAGCTTAGATGACATTTTACAGGAGTTTCTTGATAGTCAGTCGTATTTTACAGCAGAGTGTGTTTGAATCCAGATTACATCAAGATAAAAAAAATAATCAAGATGAGGTGAGAGCATAGGCGTACTGATAGCCCCTCAACCATTGCGGGGGAGCCTCACGGCTAAGAGGGGCATTAACCTAAGCAGAAGGAATTTTCAAAGTTTTTGCGGAAACTTCATATGAAACTGGTTAAAGAAACAGCCAGGAATCTTAGAGGCAGCTTAAGTGTTAAACAGAAAATCATTTTTTGTTATCTTTTTTTCAGTAAATAAGTGAAATCTTTAAGAAATCCTTTTCGCTTTAGTTTATAAAAACTGAGTGACGGCTATTCCAGAGGATTTTTTTTTGGTTGCAGGTTTAACGACCATCGTGAGCAATTCAATGGGCTTTAAGGAGTCACCCGTTCCTAATTTAGGGCCACTGGCTCCAGGGAAGGTACAGAGCCAGTACCATAAGACAAACACAACATTCATGCCTCACCGGGATTCGAACCCGGACGCATCTCGAGCGAATGATCATAAGCCATCGCTTAGACCATTGCGCCACCATGGGCTGCCCAGAGGATTTGAGGCCCCTTTTCACAGACATAGCAATAGTTCCTATACATGTATATTAACAAGAGAATGTGAATAAAATATCACTTGAATATATGAAATTTTCATACCAATATGGATAAGGCGTTATATACTACACTTGTTTGCACATAACTACGTACCCTTCTGAATACAATGAGCTAAAAGGTGTTGCCGCTCCGGTGGCGCAGTGGTCTAAGCGATGGCCTCTGATCATTCGTCCGTAAGGGGTCCGGGTTCGAATCCCGGTGAGGCATGGATGTTGTGTTTGTCTTACGGCACTGGTTCTTTCCCTTCCCTGGAACCGGTGACCCTAAATTAGGGACGGGCGACTGCTTATAGCCCGTTGAGTTGCTCACGGTGGTCGTTAAACCTCCAAAAAAAAAAAAAAAAAAAGGTGTTCTTCGCGGGAACGGAAAAACAGAGACCCGGGTCATTTTTTTTATAAGAGTCAAAATAAAAGACTTTTACTATATGCAGTGTTCTTTTTTATATTTAAGAGTAAATAGTTTAACTAATTTTACCCTTTTTTGTGCCACAATTCTCAAATATTACTTTTTTAACTTCTGCAGTTTCGTATAAATCGAAAAAGGTCATTAGACACTTTCATACGGCCTTTACGTGTTTTCTATATGTGCTCGTGAGGTATTTCAAATACGCTGGCCTTAGTTCTCTAAAAGAATAAAATTTTCGCGTAAGTGTTTTGTAATAGTTTTTATTGGTATAAAACTAGGGCAATCATTTTAATTACATGTACATTTGTGTTAAACGTAATAAAGTGCAACAATTTTGGCATTACGAAAAATATCTATTAGGTTCCAAAGAATTTGAATTATTAAAACGTCCGTGCAACCTAGAGTAAATAATATGGAATTTAAATATTTCTGTTATTGAAAGCGAATAGATTTTCGCAAAAGGGCTTTGACGACACTTTTTTTTTGCGCGGGGCTGCGAGTTTTTTCAGGTACGCCACTGGATGAGAGAATGCGTAAAAAAGGGAATAGAAACGTTAGCTTTGAAGAAATGAAATGCAAGAAAATGCACATTTTTCGCACTTTAATTTCTTCTATTCTGTTTGTATTTCATTGAAATATTATACTTCCTCTCTAAAAGATTCGCGAACTTATTGTTTACTAGCTTATCCTAGGACGGTTGTTTTTAAGCTTTAAATAAATATTAATATATAGGGGATGTTGCTTGTCCTATGACGGAGTGAAATTTTTAATTGGAGCAGACTGAAAACAAATCAAATAGACGCCAGCTTTTTGTAAGGAAATATAGTAAAAACTAATGCAGTGAGAACTCATTGATGTCAAAACTGAAAATTATATGCTATTTATTTCCTTTTTCAAAAGATCTCGCGATAAATAAACATTCTGTGTAAAATATTTTTTGTTGCTTAACAATTTTTCTTGTAGTCCAGTTTTTTTTGTGCAAACTTACCTTAATAACTTTTGCTTTGATTTTTCGCGGTAAACGACTTTTTCTTCTGCAAACTTGTTATTTTGTTCACGGCTTGTTTTAGACTGTCCTATTCGACGGTTAGTTTGAAACTTCTTACCGAAGCTTTTACTACAAAATAATGCGACATCTGGCATTACAAATCGGAACTATCTAAATTATTGACAATGTGCTGTTGGGGCGACATCTGTTTTTAGATGCAATTTTGCTTACTTTGGCATCTCAAGATTTCAGTTTTTATTGTAGTTCAGAGCATTTAGGTAGATCGATATTTAGCGAAATGTATAACATAATTAGCACTAAACTCTGAAAGTTAGTTAAATTAAAAAAGTAAAAATTAATTAAACGTACAAATTAATATTCGAATTGCGCTACAGATCTATAAATTAAATTAATGTAGAAACTCAACTTGCTGTGCTATAAAGATTTCAATTCGAATTTTGCAGATCAGATAAACGGAACTCGAGTAATTGATAATCCAATGTTCTTAAATTTGCAGGCGATCACTTTGACATTAGATCGCGTGCTATTATATAGCACGCAAACACTTTGACATTAGATTGGTGCTATTGTATAGCACATAATCACTTTGACATCTCGAAAGCACATACGAATTGATCGATACGTGATGGCACTATAATGCAACGTTGCTGTGACGTCAAGTGCTCCAGAAAGATCTGGCTGTTTATATTATTGATTAAATAGTGGGACTACTTAAAACGAGTAGTAACACACCCGCTAAAAACTGCGGTGAAAGGGTACACAAAACGCTTAAGAATGAATCGCCAAAATTTTGACACAACCTAATAATATTGTTACGACCCACCCCCGCCATTAATTAGGGAATTAATGGGCGTGGTGGATGTATGAAATTAATTAAGTATTAATTATGTTCGAGGCTTGATTGGAGTTTAAAAGTGTAAACAGCAGAGAAAGTTTTATCTGGGGATAGGACAGAAAGGAGGCGAAGCATTCCTTCTGGCTGGGTGGTCTAGAGTTCCCAGCGCGCTGTCAGGTCGTAAATATCAAGGCGAAGCTGACTGCCAGTCTAAACAGGGAAAAAGGCACGTATCGAAGAGGGACACTTGGTAAATGAATGAAGATGGGGGACAAAAGATTTAGCGAATAATCGTAAATTCGTCGATTGTTTGGGGCATTTTCGAGAACAATTGCTCTCTGTGTGGTCCGTGCAGAAAAATAAGATTTTGCACTTAGCGTGAAAATAAGGAAGAAAGTTTAGTTGTCTGTACGCTCTCCGATGTGAAAGGCTGGGCTGGATGCCTTGGATCTGCTATATGAATTGGGATAAATGAAACGGAGACGACAACTCGGGGCAGCTGGAGATGCCAGTTTGCCATAAAGACAACGGAATGCTTAAATCCGCGTGATAAAGCAGCAATTTCTAGGCTGGGAGCCTAATGGAAATCAGCGACTGATTGGCCCAATGAAAGCAAAGTTACAGAGGAATTAGGAAGTCTGCGAGTGGACGTTGGTCGAAGCGAAGCCAAGCCGAAGATCGGGTTCGAGTCCAACTACGGCAGTGTGCAATCAGCATCCTCTCCCTGAAGCGGCGAAGGAAGCGATCTGGTCCTGCGGGGCGAAGCGAGGCCCCATGTGTGTGTGTGTGTGTGTGTGTGTGTGTGTGTGTGTGTGTGTGGCTACGTAAGCAGCGCAGCCTCTACGTGTAAGTGCGACGGGATAAAGCCGGCGCAAGAAAAATTGGTAGCGTAAGAGCGGTGGCTTGGATACCTAACAAATATACAGGTGAAAAGTCAAATCACAATTTGGATTTATTCTTGACAGCATCCATGTAAGTAGAAACGTTTTGTTTTTATTGTTACATCTGCTACGCAATTAGTTGAGGAATTGAACTAATATACTGCAAGAACTGAACTGAGAAATAGTAAGACTGAACTGTGGAATTTAAGTCCATTAAAACTATCTCGCGGGAATTGATTTAGGTCAAAGTTGACCCAATACAGGAGACAGCTAAATTTATTCGTATGTGGGCCATTGTTATGTTTTTATAGCCGATTAAATATTTGTTTAGGCAGTCAGCGAAGTCATAGAACACATTATTTATGTGTACGCATGTGATTGGTTCAAATTGTTTAAGTATATGCCCATATAATACAGTTTTCGCGCCAAGAACTACGTCGAAGGATCTCAGAGAATATACTTATTGCTCGGCTACGGTTGTTAAATTGATTGACAGCGGTGGGATAATGACCCATTGTCGTAACCTTTTGGTGGCGAGCGGTGAATGCATAACCTAGCTCGGCCCGGTACCGTAACAATATTACCGCGGGTGTTTTTCCGCATAGATGTGTAGTATTAGTCTGCCTCGACAAAGCTACCTGTAGGTGTGTGAAATATTATCACATATAAGTTGCTACGCCTACTAAAACTCAATTTTGGGGTGAAGTTCCTGTAGTTTGGGCACAACAGTGTAATGAAAGAGCATTGTGATTATGCAAAGTGTAATGAATTATTGTTGTGCAAGAATGCAAGGAAATAATATTGCGTCACACTGAAATGAACAATTGTAGCGTAAGTTTACCAGACGATAAAATTTCACCAATGGTTGTAAGCCTTAAAAATGAAATAAATTAGCTAAAAATTTGCAAAGTTGAAAAAAAAAAAAAAAAAGGCTCCGAGGTGCACACTCCTATTTTCCTCTGAAAATTTTGTCAAATTTCAAGTCCCTATGCTCAGTAGTTTTTACTGTTGGGTACTGACAGACAGGCAGACAGACACGGCACTTCTTTTATTGCATGCGTTGTCTTGCTATTAACATTTAGCGCAGACAAATGAAAGAAACACTTTTATAAGCGTTAAATAATTTTTCATTATGTGGCATTACTTCATTTACTGTCATATTATTTCTAGAGTGACGTCCGTCCTGTTTTATCTAGAACAAAGGAAAAAGGAAATGATTTACAAGTTTGGGCTCCTTGTATTTCTGCTTACATTTTTTCTGAAAACAATCGTTTATTATAATCTCTGCTCACTTATCTTTTCATCAGAGTAAAAGCTCTTGCGAATAAATTTTCCTCTTCACGAACGCCTTCATCGGTGGATTTGTATTAATTGAAATATTCATAGCAATGGAATATGCCAAATAAAATAATGTTGGCACACATTTTGCAATTTACTTTGGTCTTTATTGACAATTAAATCTAAAACAAACTTTTAGGAGGCAAGCGATAAAGTAGACGCGATTTGATCAAATAATTACCTCAAAAATGGGAATGAAAATTAATTCAATGTGATGTAGAACAATGTGGAATTTCAGATCGAGCTATTTTGCAAAAATAAGCTTCCGTCTAATGGGAAATGAAGTAAAAAAAATTAAACCTGGCAATGGTAGATAATGAGTTCTGTTACATGCTAATGACGTAATAAACTCGGGATACGAAACGTTAAAAATGTGGACTTAGCACTTTTTCCACGTTGTTTCCTGCACCAGGAACTCCCATTTTGATTTTTACACCCAATGTATTTTTTTTATTCATAAAAGAGCAGAAAAAGAAACATTTTCCACTCTCTGATAGATAATTTCTTCTCACTGGAATACTCAGAGAAGGATCTTCATTCATCAAGCGATTTACCTTCTAAAAACCGCATATTTGTTGATATCGACATATGTATGATTACGTATTCTATGATACTGAGCAAATCGTATCTGAGAGAGATACACGGAGAGAATTCGTACGTCCCTTTAGTAAAACTACGCGGGACTACGTATCACAGTGGCACCCCAAGGATTTCCTTATGGGGGCGGCCCAAAATTTTGAAAACGAAAAAAAATATATATATATAAAATACAGGTGGGCTTAGTTATGATTGAGCCGTCAGTTTGGAACGTAGGACTACGACTTGCAGATAGGAGAGTTGAAATGAGCTAGTCGAGTATGGTTTCAAATCGTTTATTTAATTTGTTATAGCCAACACAGGTCTATGATATGAAAAGTAGCTTGCATAATTTTTTACAAATAATGTTGGATACATTACGAACACTAAGAAGATCGATACATGAATTGCCCAACGTGGTGCTCTCTCTTCTTGGGCTTCTCACATTCCTCATCACTTGCTCTTGCCTCTCGTTCTGAGATTCTTCACTTTGCTTGCGTTCAATCTGCGAATTCCGCGGCATTGTCGAAAATATTAACCCGTTCACAGGAAAACAATTGTTAAAAATTATAGTTTAAATCACTGCGATATGTTCTTTATATATTTGTCGAGAGCTTTAAAACGATACCACGCACAGTCATTTTGCAGTCACGGTTGTCCAGATAAACCGCGATATTTGCAAAAGTGTTCACCGGTTCACAGTTTTTTAAATATTCTGTTCAAACCATTGAGAAATGTTCTTCTTACATTTGAATAGATCTCGTCGAGAGCTTTAACCCTTTAACGACCATGACCCCAAAATCTTGTATTACTCTAAATACCATAACACCAGAAACTGTCTGTTGTTTCACATCTTTGTTTAATAATAACAATAGTGACTGAGGGTGACTGCTGCTGATCCTTCATAGGACGAGCATATTTGAAGAACAAGTACGGGTAGGAAATCTGACTCACTCTAGACAGGCGTTTCGGGTGGCTATGGGCGTTTGTACGTACGGGCGTTTTGGGCGTTATGGTCGTTAAAGGGTTAAAACGATACCACGCACTGTCGTGTTGCGCTCAAGGTTGCCAACATAGACCGAGTCAAACGCGGCGGCACACCCAGAAATATTGCATCATCCCCCTGCACACAGAGAGCGAGGGGAGCGTAGCGCGTACGATGTATCGCGCAGCATGTGAATGGGACTCCATGCTGTTTACGAATATGCAAACACGATTAGTGTGCGACACGTGTTTTTAACGCTAGAAGGATTTCAATCGGGACATATTTTTGTCACAGGAGGTCGGCCGTAAGGCGCCTAATACTATCCGCGGAGTTACACTTAGTCCTACTCCAAAAAGTTTTTGGAAGCGAGCGTTTAGAAACCTAGATACTGCTGCAAAACAGTTGGACAGAGAAATATGTACTCACGCTTCTCATTACAGGAAATGCTTATCACCCGAAATTTGAAATTATATGCAAAATATTCTTCGCCATGAACGATATCCCAAGCAGAAAGAATTTTTCAAATCAAGCATTTAAAAGCCGCGATAACAGGGAAAATACGACATAGGGTAACATCCTCTAGCGAAAAGTGCTTGCAGTCATTGCACGTCTTTTTTAATTAAGGTTCACGTCTCTGCTCATTATGTAAGCACTGGAAGGATGCATTGAATAAACACTTTTCTTTTAAGTCATAATAGCATATGGCTCTGAAAAATACTGTTTTTTCGAAAAACTCTCCAACCAAGTTTTATACGCCAATTAATTTCTTTATCAATGTGACCCTCGCTTGATATATGCTGTCCAAGGTAAATGTAGGTATCGGTTATCTTCATCTTTTCCCCATCAATCGATAAATTTTCATTTCTTGTAAAAGCATTGTACACCAGTTTTGTCCTCTGAATGTCCATTTTTAATCTCACTTCTTTACTCTTGTACGCAAGTTCTTGGATCATAATCCGCAGTTCTGAAAGGGCGGTTGAAAAAATGCTTACGTCATCAGCGGAATGAAGGTGAGTGAAATGAGTGAAATGGCCTCCATTAATCTTTATCCTTTTATGTTTTCCTAGTTCAATGATTGAAAGACATTTTGCAATGTGTCGTTAAAGAGTTTGGGAGATATGGATATATATACATATATAGCGTGCTAAGAATCATAATATATATATATATTTTTTTTTTCAAACAGCCTAATCTTTGCACTTGCATTTTCATAGATGTTATTAATAATATTAATGTATGCATCTTCAATACCGCAGGTTTTCAGAGCCATTGTAACTGCTGATGGTTTCACCGAATCAAAGGCTTTTTCATAATCGATAAAAGCCATGCACAATGGAAGTTCATATTCCCTCGCTCTTTCAATTAGTTCTCTCAGCACGTGGATATGATCTATTGTGCTGTAGCCACTCCTGAATCCAGCTTGTTCTCTCGGTTGAGCCATGTCCAGTGTTACCTTCAAGCGGTGTGAAAGAACTTTAGTGAAGATTTTATAAACTACTGATAGGAGGCTGATAGGTCTGTAGTTTCCGAGATCCTCAATGTCACCTTTCTTATGTAGCAGGATCATTGTAGCGGTGTTCCAATCCTCAGGAATCTTTCCTTCATTAAGGCATCGAGTGAAAATTTGGGCGAGTACTGTTTCGATTTCTCCACTTGCTTCTTGTATGATGTCTACAGTAATTCCATCTTCTCCTGGAGCTTTTCCCCGCTTCATGTTCTTGATCGCATGTGCAACTTCTGCTGGAAGGACTGGAGGAACTCTGGTACTGGTATCTTTCATGATGTCTGGAGTGCATGTATCATCCCTTTCATATAATTTGGAGTAGAAATCTTTCACTCTTGTCAAAATTTCGCCTCTATTTCTTGTTACAGAACCATCTTCTTTTCTCAGTGCCATAATCTGTTTTTTTCCCTTACTGAGATGTCCCTTTGCTATCTTTAGGCCTTGGTTGTTTTCAATTGCCTTCCTCACTAGTTCACAGTTGAATTTTCTTACGTCTTCAGTGATACTTTTTCTTACTGTCTTGCATAGCTCTATATATTCCACTTTGGAAGTCACATCTTCTTTAGTTGTCCATATCTCTCTTCTTTTTTGCATCAACATTTTCGTTTTTCCTGATAATTTATTTACATGCAACTTGTTCTTAGACCCAGCTAATTTTGTTGCTGTTTCCATAAGAGCTTTGGTTACTTTTCTGTTAACTTCAGAGATGTCCACTTCTTCCGATGTTAGGCCTTCTAAAGCAGAGAACCTGTTCTTCAGTTCCAACTTGAAGGTATTATGGTGTTTTTTAAGGTTGGTTATGTCAATAGATTTTGTTTGTCTTATGAGCTTGCCACGTTCAAGTTTAGTGTTGAGGTGCATCTTACATCTCACCAATCTATGGTCACTACCTGTGTTGAACTTGTTTAGCACACTGCAGTCTTCTATGACGAATTTTTTGTTACACATAATAAAATCAATTTCACTTGTCGTCCCATTTGGATGTCTCCATGTCCATTTCCTGTGTGGCTTTTTCTTGAAGAAGGAGTTCAAGATGAAAAACCCTTCTGCCTCTGCAAACTCAACGAGAGTATTTCCACGCTGGTTTCTGTTGCCGTGACCGAATTTACCTACTGAAGTTTCATTCTGTTGCCGTTGCCCTATTTTTGCATTGAAGTGGACCTTAACAAAAAGAGGCATACAAAGGCTGAAGACAACTCAAAGTAGCATGGAGAGGTGCATACTTGGTGTAACCAGGAGAGATAAGAAGAGGAACTCGTGGATCCGAAAAATGACAAGAGTGGAAGACATCATGATCAGAGTTAAATCCCTGAAATGGCAATGGGCTGGACATACTGCCAGAAGGACAGATCATCGATGGACAGCCGAAATTTTAGATTGGATTCCAATTGACAGGAAAAGACCCAGAAGAAGACCACATGGGAGATGGGTGGATGAAATTCGAAAGTATGCAGGGGTGACATGGAGGAGACTGGCACAAGACAGACCGTTGTGGAGGAAACTTGGGGAGACCTTCGTCCAGCAGTGGATTGATAATGGTTGACAATGATGATGATGATGATATATATATATAATTAAAAGGGATGCAAGGTCAGGTTATGCGTAACATAACATAGCCTTTCCTTGACAAATATCAAATGTCAACCCCGCTTCCTCGTGGTGCATCCTGTTCCCACTGAAGGGGCTCTGACGACAGACACATAGCGGTATAAGTACACCACCGGGATTAGAGGAAATACTAACCCACACTCACCAACCTACTTGGCCAGCGTGGTGAGTTATGGCCAGTCCCCCACCCAAGATGATTTCGGAACTGAAAACGTGGCCCTCAGTCACCGGCAGCCGGAATGTACCTGTCCAAGGCAGCGGCCAATGCGACATGAAAGCAGAGCGTGCTAGGGTTTAAGGTTTAAATGTACATTCATTAAACACTCAGAGTACATAATGAGAATGTGAGTCGTGAAATGATTATGTACAAATGAACGCCAGTACAAGTAGGCAAAGAAATAAAACTATATACACTTCCTGAGGGTAAGATTGAAGAGAAAATTAAACAGGTTAAATAACGATGTAAGTGTCAATAAATGGATAGAGTATTCATAACAGTTCCAACTGTAAAAGAAACTCTCAGGCCATCAATCTGGAACCAGCTAAGGTATTGTCTCTAGAGTTTGTAGAAGTTGGGAAGAGTTTCGTATTGAGAGCGTGTTCATGCGCTAACTGTAAACGGAACTTTAGTCGAGCTGTGAAGTGATGGACAAGCTTTTCGCTTGCCTCTGTAAGAGTAGGTACAGTGGAATTTTCCTGATGCGTCAGTTGATGGGAGTAAATTACTATTTTTACAAGCGTGAAATAATAAACGCACATGAATGGGAGAGAAGAAGCAGGAAGAAGATATTGAAGTAGGGTAAAACATGAGACAGCACTCAGATTACCTGGGCAAAGATGTTGTGCAATACGGAACATGAGGTTAAACACAGGTAACAAGACAGGACAAACCCAATAGACATGTTCAGAATCACCGGAGGACCGGACTGGGCTGCATTCTGATGCTGGCTCTGGCTACGTTTAATGGACGTTCCCTATCTTCTGATTCAAGGCTCCTTGAATTGGAGAAGAAACTACTAAGTACCAAGTGGGACATCGTCGGGCTAAGTTAGTTAAGAAGGAAAGGAGATCTCATTAAACTGAAAAGTGGACATCTCTTCCACTATCGTGGGACAGATACTGGCAGAACTAGTGGCGTTTGATTTTTAATAAACAAGAAACTGAAGGATAAAGTCCTAGACGTTGAAAGTTCCTCGGACAGAGCTGCGTGACTCGTTATCCAACTTTCAAAAAGATTCCAGATTCAAATTATTCAAGCTTACGCACCCACCGCAAGACATCCTAAGGAAGAAATTGAAGAATTTTACGAGAAAATTCGGCATCTAAATAACAAGGGCAAACATCACTTGAAGATCATTATGGGAGATTTCAATGCAAAAATAGGACAACAGCATCAGAATGAAACTTCGGTAGGCAAATTCGGTCACGACAACAGAGGCCAACGTGGAAATACTCTCGTAGAGGTTGCAGAGGCTCAAGGGATTTTCATCATGAACTCCTTTTTCAAGAAAAAGCCACATAAGAAACGGATATGGAGACATCCCAATGGGACGACAAGGGAAATTGATTTTATTATGTGTAACAAGAAATTCGCCGTGAAAGTCTGCAGTGTTCTTAACAAGTTCAACACAGGTAGTGACCGTATAATGGTGAGATGTAAGATGTACCTCAACACTAAACTGGAACATAGCAAGCTCATAAATCAAACAAAATGAATTGACATGACCAACCTTAAAAATCATCATAATACTTTCAAGTTGGAACTGAAGAACCGTTTTTCTGCTCTAGAAGGTCTATCATCGGAAGAAGTGGACATCTCTGAAGTTAACAGGAAACTAACCAAGGTTCTTAAGGGAACAGCAACAAAAATAGGTGGTACTAAGAACAAGTTGCATATGAAGAAAATATCAGGAAAAACGAAAATGCTAATGGAAAGAGAAGGGAGATGAGGACAAATAAAGAAAATGTAACTTCCAAAGTAGAATATACAGAGCTATGCAAGACAATTCGGAAAAATATCACTGAAGACATAAGGAAATTCAATAGCGAACTAGTGAGAAAAGAAATTGAAAGTAATCAAAGCCTGAAGAAAGCAAATGGGGCATCTCAGTAAGGGAAGAAAACCGATTATGGCACTGAGAAAACAAGATGGCTCCGTAACAAGAAATAGAGGTGAAATTTTGACTAGAGTGAAAGATTTCTACACAAAATTATACGAAAGAGATGATACACCTATACCAGTCGTCAAGAAAAGTACCAGTACCAAAGTTCCTCCTGTCCTCCCGGTAGAAGTTGCCCATGCAATTAAAAACATGAAAAGGGGAAGAGCTCCAGTAGAAAATGGAATTACCGTGGACATCGTACAGGAAGCAAGCGGAGAAATAGAAACTACACTCGCCCAAATTTTCACTAGATGTCTCAATGAAGGAAAGATTCCTGAGGATTGGAACAATGATCCTGCTACATAAAAAAGGTGGCATTAAGGATCTCAGGAACTGCAAGGCCCATCAGCCTCCTTTCAGTGGTTTATAAAATCTTCACTAAGGTTCTTTCACATCGCTTGAAGATGACACTGGACATGGCTCAACCAAGAGTACAAGCTGGATTCAGGAGTGGCTACAGCACGATAGATCATATTCAATGTACTGAGAGAACTAACTGAAAGAACAAGGGAATATGAACTCCCATTATGCATGGCTTTTATCGATTATGAAAAAGCCTTTGATTCTGTGAAACCACCAGCAGTTACAACGGCGCTGAAATCCTGCGGTATTGAAGATGTCTACATTACCATTACTAATAACATTTATGAAAATGCAAGTGAGAAGGTTCGGCTATTTGAGGATACAGCACCAATAAAAATTGTAAAGGGTGTGCGACAAGGTAACACAATTTCTCCCAAACTCTTCAATACCACACAAAATGTCTTTCAATCGTTGAACTGGGAAATCAAGGGGATATGGATTAATAGAGATTATTTAACTCACCTTCGTTTTTCTGATGACGTAGTCATCTTTACAACTACCCCTTCAGAGCTGCAGAGTATGATCCAAGAACTTGCTGACAAGAGTAAAGAAGTGGGATTAAAAATGAACTTTCAGAAGACAAAAGTGATGTTCAATACTTTTACAAGAAATGAAGATTTATCGATTGATGGAGAAAAGCTGGAGATAACAGACACGTACGTTTATCTTCGACAGCAGATATCACGTGAGGGTCACATTGATGAAGAAATTAATCGGCGTATAAAATGTGGTTGGAGAGCTTTTGGAAGAAACAGTACAATTTTTAAGAGCAATATGCCTTATGTCTTAAAAGAAAAGTTTTTAATCAATGCATCCTTCCAGTGCTTACATAAGGAGCAGAGACGTGGACTTCAATTAAAAAAACATACAAATACTGCTGACAACTGAAAGGAACATGGGTAGATGCATACTTTGTGTAACCAGGAAAGATAAGAAGAGGAACGCGTGGATAAGGAAAAAGACAAGAGTGGAAAACATCGTGATCAGTGTAAAGTCCCTGAAATGGCAATGGGATGGATATGTTGCCAGAAGAACGGAGTACAGATGGACAAGTGAAATTTTAGACTGGATTCCAAGGGACGGAAATGAACCCAGAAAAGACCACACAGGAGATGGGTGGATGAAATTCGAAAGCATGCCGGAGTAACATGGAGGAGAGTGGCTCATGACAGACAGTTGTAGAAGAAACTTGGGGAGACCTTCATCCAGCAGTGGATTGATAATGGTTGACAATGATGATGATATAATTCAAAATGCATACAGAAAAAATCAGAAACCATTTCAAATACAAGACACTACCACAAATACTTTCTGCAAAAATATCAAGCATTAAAATGCATTAAAAAAATAACATGGGAAATTTTGACGGGAACAAATTGCAAGAAATGCGGAAAATGTTGAGAGCAGTGATTTGTAGATTCTTAAAGTACCAAAGCAAATGACCCCTTCCTTGTTTTCTCATTTTTTTGTGGTCTGATTTTTTGACTTTGCATCAAATCAAGTCAAAAGTTCATCTGTGTTTATGTAAGTAAATAAATTTTGTTAGTTTTGTAAGCTTGGATTGTTTCTATTTTCACACAAATAGGAATGCAAGATTAAAGAGTGTTTTTTAAGTTTCTTGACATTAACATCTTTTTTTGGGGGTGGGGGTGGGGGGACTCTATACAAATGCAACACAGCAGAAAACCATATTCCTTGGTCTAGGCTGTAACGAGGGAGGGGGTCATTTGCGCTGCTCTTTAAAGAATCAAGAAATCCTTGCTCTCAACATTTTCCCTATTTTGTTTTCCAATTTTTTCTCGTATAAATTTTCTATAGTTCCTTTGGCGTTTTTATGCTTGTTAATTTTCAGAAGGTATTTGTGGCACTGTTTTGTATTTGAAAATTTCTCTGCTTTTTACTGTATTCACTTGAAAGCTTTTTCTTTCGAAAGTTCTTCCCTTTAGCTCCCCAGATTGAGATGACTGGACAGAAATAAAGGAAGATTTCGTCTATCAGTAGATAGAAACATGTTCAGGCAGAAGATGACGAAGACAGTGGAAGTTATAGCGGATGAGGCAAGACCTGCACAAAGAGAATGGAGATCAGGGTTTACAGAATGGGATCGTTAAAGCTAATTTGCAAATCTATCCACTGTGCATTCTATTTAAACAGTATTTTTCTAATTAAGTGTAAATATTTAAATGAAAAAAAAAGAGACATTACTGAGAAAATAATTATGTAGTGGTGTTTGTTTCAGAACCTTTGCAATTAAACCTAACCCTCAAAGTGTAGATTAATCATGCGGACGCTAGGACCACCTCCTTGGCAACGGTTCTAGTGAACAGAAGCAAGTTCGAAAGAAGACTATAAGACAGTGAAAGTCAGAGGCAGGGATAGTTGGACGAGGTAAAATGATCTGCAGGAAGTACATGGAGATCGGAAGCCAAAGACAGAGACAACTGAAAAGAAATGGGGAAGCCTTTATTCAGCTGTGGACCGAGCCAGATGAGAACAAGAAATAAAAGTGGAGGACCTAGAGTCTAGACAGAGATGATTGGATGGTATAGGAAGAATCATAGCAACAAATGTAAATGAGGCGAACGCGAAAGACAGAAACGGGGGAGTTCTAGTAGTAATCCGAGCCAGTCTAAGACAAAAAATCTAGTGTTTAATAAAGAGAAATGTATTTTTTTGGAATAAAAAGTTTTAGATGCAGTTGATTTCGCAAAATAGGATGGTCAAAATTTTAAATAATTACAGAGGAATTAATTTGAATATGGGGGTACGGATTAAGTTTTATGAATTTTTAGATATTGAATAACTATACCAACATAGATTATTAGGATTTATGTATAAAAGAATAAAAGAAGAAAGGTATAAACATTTAATTCAGTTGAACACTGTGGGTCACGACTATCAAGTAAGAGACAGAAATGCGTTTTTATTACCAGTGCCTATGACTTTAACCGAGCAAAGATTTATTGATTACCAGGGATCGATGATATGGAATAACATACCTTGTCAACTAATACTTAATAATAATTATAATTATTTTCGAAAGCAACTAAAAATATTTCCTGACAAACTAAAATATAAAATTTAATTGCAAAATTAATTAATCAGACCACATATGCGTAAATTTCATATGTGCAGGACGTTTGGCTTGACTACGTACTTTATGGGAATTGGCACGCAGGCTATATATATATAGCCTTTTACTCAATTTCCTGTTCTGTGGTTACCCTGTACATAGGTATTCATATTATATGTTTTTTTTTATATTATATGATATAAAATTAGTTTTGAAATGTAACATGGTCACAGGTAACCCCATAACGAAACAGAAATGAAACGAAATGTTGAGATGAACTTGTGATTTATACAGTGCCGAAAATTGCTTGCAGGGAAAGCACAGATTTGTACAAAAGAGAATTCATATTTTTATTTTTAGAAGATTTATCAATGGAAGAAATGTTTCTATTTTAGCACAGTCCGGAAGAAATATATATTGAGATTGAATACTTTAGGAAGCACACGCACTCGGATTACGCATATTTTAAGCCGTGATTCGCAGTAAGATGTTTACATTGTTACACCAGCTCCTATTTCTTTTACTCAGCAAGCAGAGATATCTGTGTTTTGAGAGTTAAGGGAAAACAATCTACTGGTTCTACCTATGCTTCGATCGTCAGCTCCTCCTCAGTGATCCCAAAAATATCTGAGATGAGCATTGACTTTCATCCGCAGCTTACCGGAAGTGAAGCCTGTTCCCAAGAACAACTGGATCATCAGTGTCACTTTTGATGAATGAACCTCCACTCGCGGTCTTCGTAATGACGGGGTGCCGACACGTGATTCTCTGGTGGATTCGTCGAAGGAATACGAAAAGAAAGGATGGTGGTGCTTGCTATCGGCAGTGACCCCGGCGCATAAACAGTAGGCCTACACGGCTGATCGGCACAAAAATCTAGTTTTTTTTTATCAGTGGTCCCTTTAATTAATTTATTTCTTCGTGGAAAATTGTTAATTTGGAATTCTGTATATTTCCGCAATACACAGTTTTTGTCATATCATATCATATGACGTTGCAAGCCAATGGCGTACCCAGAGGGGGTGCAAAGGGCGATATGCACCCTCCAAAATAATTTTCTCTAATTCTAAAAATTCATAAAAAATGGTTGGTGACGTTATTTTGCTAGTGTCGCCATTCCGGTCTTCCTCAAATTTCCATTAGTTTCTTCTTTATTTGGGAATGGTCTGACGAGGTCACATATTAATTCAAACACTTGACGTGGATCAGGAACACCAAACAGAAATTATCGCTCTTTCCACGTTAATAAGTGAATCTCGGAAAATTATCATATTCTCCACCTGCCATGTAGTTCCGTAGTTAATCACATGTGAGTCTGGAGAATTCGAGGCCGCTGTCGTGTAGTGGTAGGATGTCCGGCGCGTGACTGGAAGACACTGGGTTCGATTCCGGTGGTGGCCAATGAGAATTTTTGGAAAGAGCGACGATTTCTGTTTGGAGGTCACATATGCCTATTGTTAATGCCTATCACTCACCCCCCCTTCCCCATACGCATTTCCCACTTGTATGCCACCAAAGACAGAAAAGAGAAAACTGGTGTTGTAATGGTCAAGGCGTCAGGTTAATTAATGGTGGGGGTGGGGGATGGGGCCTGGGGGAGGTAGGGGTAGGCCTTTTATTTTGAGTACATACCATAGCACGAAAACAAAAACGTAGAATGAACATTACTTTGTAATTAATAGTTTTTGAGAAAAATAAAAATGCCTGTTCTCGTGCACATTTTTTTCATCACTTTAGGAAGGAATGATGTCGTAGCTGCAGTGCTAAAACCAAGAATGTGAGAATTTTTCGATTGTTGACTTCACATCATGTAAAATTTGATTCACAGGTGCATAATACAGTTGCAGCTTGATGTAAATGCTATAATATAGTGCTTGAACAGTCTGATGTAATTGCAAAAGTGATTCTTTGATCAAATTTAATTTTTAAATAGCGATAATTCAAACTACAAAATTTCGCATTGGTGGTTTTGATACTGCAGCAACAATGTGCACATCTCAAAATTTATTTCTGGGTACGCCACTGTTGCAAGCAATCATGGGCCGCCCTGGTGGCGGAGATGGTCTAGGCCAGAGATGGCGAACTGACGACGCGCGTGTCATTTGGTGGCTCACAAACACTATTTGGGTGGCACGCCGGTATGAAAGCATTAACATTAAAAAAAAAATAGGTTTTTGAAAACAATAATTTTTCGACAGCATGTTTGCAGTGTGTTCTTCCAAATAACCGAACTCTGACAAGAAAATTAATCTAGCCAAGAAATCCTCTAAAGGGGTAGCAAATCAACATCACTTTATTTAATCGCTTTATGCATTAATTCCCAAAAGCAACGTGCACTTAAGTCTGAGCCATCTTGGTTCACACAAACCTCCAGAACAACATACTAAAGTTTTGTCGCAATAGAAGCATTTTTACGTAAGTTAGGACGCATAAGGGCAATGGAATGAATCCAGCTCCTACGTCCTGACCTTTGACCATTTCTTCCATTTTCAATAGGGTTCATCCTCCAGCGTCCCCTACCACATACTAAAATTTCATCGAAATCGAAACATTTTTACGCAAGTTATGACGCATAAGAACAATGGAATAGATCCCGCTCCTATGTCCTAACCTTTAACCCCATTTCTTCTATTTTCAATAGGGTTCGTTCCCTACCACATACTAAAATTTGATCGAAATCGAACTATTTTTATGCGAGTTATCGTGCGGACGGACAAAGCCGGAGCATATACGCTTCTTCAATCTACCGTTGGAAAGCGTAAAAAAAGACCGTGCTTATGTTATCGGTTTGTCCGTCCCTCCGTCTATGAACACCAAATCTCTGTGCCGCCCCGGTGGCGCAGTGGTCTAAGGCGCTGGCCTCTGATCATTCGTCCGTAAGGGGTCCGGGTTCGAATCCCGGTTAGGTGGGGATGTTGTGTTTGTCTTACGGCACTGGCTCTCTCCCTTCCCTGGAATCAGTGACCCTAAATTAGGGACGGGCGACTGCTTATAGCCCATTGAGTTGCTCACGGTAGTCGTTAAACCTCCAACCAAAAAAAAAAAATATCTCTGCAACTATTAGTCCGATTTGAAAAATTATTTTTACATTGGGAAGCTTGAAGTGTGCGAATGATGATCCGTCATTTTTTTTTTTTTTTTAGGAAGTACAATTTCGCCGATAGAGGGCGTAAATACAGATGATATCGAATTCAAAATACATTTTATTCCATATATTTGCTTCTAAGCATCCAATTGAAAAAAAATCTTCTACCGTTCGATTCCATTTATGTCGAAGAATATTTTAGGTACAGTCACTTTTTCAAGACACGCATGGATTTTTTGCTAAGGTGCGTAAAAGTAAAGTGCGTTTTCCCCGATATCTCTACTTCTAAAACTTCTATTTGAAAAAAAATTTCTTCAGTGGATATAGCACATGATGGAAAATCTTTTGCATACAATTCCTCATTTTTGGTAAAAAATGGTTTGGCCACCAGGGGACTTAAGTGTTAATTTCTGTTTCTGACGTATTTGCCACAAAATCTGAGCTTCTAAAAACTCGATTGAAAAAAATTCGTTCGTGGACCGATGGCACTCGCGTTGATAAACCATTTCGGAATATTTTATTTTTTAAATATTTCATGGGTTTTCCACCAGGGGACGTAGATGTATATCTTATTTTTGTCAATATCTCTGCTTCTAATGGCCCGATTTGAAAAATTCTTTCTTTGTCGGATAGCGTTTCTAGTGCGAAACGTTTTTCATATAATTTCAAATTTTTCAAGTAAATCATGGACTTTCTGCTAGGGGCGTTAAGGTAAATTGCTTTTCCCCCGATATAACGCCTTCTAAAACTCCGTTTTGAAAAATTCTTTGTGTATCGCATACTACTCCTGATGAGAAATGTTTTTCATGTAATTTCTAATATTAGGCGAAAAATTGTTTGGCTACCAGGGAGCATAAGTGTGAATTTCTGCTTCTGATGTATTAACAGCAAAATATGAGCTCCTGGTAACAACTCCATTGAAAAAAAAATCTTTCCTGGACCGATACTGCTCACATAAAAACGTCTTTTGAGAATACCTTCTTCTTAAAATAATTCATGTTTTTACCGACAGGGGGTTTAGATACGTATCTTATATTTGTCGATATCTCTACTTCTAAGAGTTCGTTTTGAAAAATTATTACTTTATTGGAGAGCGTTTTCGTTGCGAAATGGTTCTCATATAATTTCAAATTTTTCTTAACTCACAAGTCTGCAACCAGAGGGCGTAAGTTCACGATTACGTTTACAACAATATCTGCGGGATTAAAAACCCGATTGAAAAACTTCTTTCTTCTGCCAGATACTACTGTTTTCGATACCGGTTCCATTGATCTTAAATAGTATATAATTTATGACTACTAAACTTACGGCGTTAAGATAGAATAATAATAACAACGTTTCACACAATAAAATGTTTATTATACATCGACTATAGTTTCGCAGAGCGTTTGGCTCGGCTTCCTCAGGACTTCCAAACGCTCCGCGAAACTACAGTCGATGTATAATAAACATTTTATTGTGTGAAACGTTGTGATTATTATTCTCTCTTAACACCGCAAGCTTAGTAGTCATAAATTATGTATAATTTCAAGTGTCCATTGGAACTTTGACTACAATTTGGAGAGTAAGTATATTGATATATCTTACACCGGGAGCTGATCATATAACATCTTGCTTCGCTTCCGTTTTTGTGGACTTATCTAATACCGATATTGACTTCCTATAGGAACTTGAATCCCAGTTCCTAATCTCGACCATGAAGAACTCACTGTCTGCGACAATCAACCATTTTTCCAATCTGAGGATAAAGAAGTTCAGACCACTTCAACTTCTTGCTTCGATGCAAGAGATGCAAGATACTACCAAATTTTATTTGTGTGAAATGCAACCTGGGACCTTCCCATAACATCAACAAAGCCATATCTAATGCTTCGTTTGCACTATTAAGAGCTATCATTAAAGATACGAGAAAGAATATTGCAAACGTTGAGGTTGAACTGTACAACCTGCACCTTTTACTGGCTAAATTATTACCAGAGTTTTATGAACTGGACTGCAAAACTTGGTCTAGGAGTTCCAGTATGTCATTTACTCATAAAATGACATTAGAACGAAAATTTGAAAAATTATCAAATAACAGCAACCATAAAGAAAATTCTACTTCACAAATTGAGGATATCTTTCCAGATAATGAAGTAATATCTAACCTTTCTAGTTTTAACCCGAGCGAAATTCAAAAACGGATTTTACGTTACAATTCGATTTTTGCGATTTCGAAAAAGGTACCAATATCCAATATCATTGCGTCGGTTGAGGAGTCCGTGATAAAAAGCGATCTAAATACAGATAAAAAAGAAACGATTAGACATTGCGTTAGCCAGACAATAGCGTCAAAGTCCATTCCACCATTTAAACCGAATCTCAACAAGGAAGAATACAATGCTCTAAAAGAATTGCAGTCAAATCGCGATATTATCATCACAAAAGTTGATAAAGGAGAACAAGTTGTTATTTTGGACAAGAAACATTACGAGACTGAGGTCGAGAAACTTATTTCCGAGGGACCCTATAAGGAAGTAAAAAATTACCCATTAGAGAAACAATTAAAGGAAGTTCGGAAAGTGATAACAAGTTGTGTAACCCTTGACCAAAGCTCAAAAATCATCTGAAGCCATAATATTTCCGTTGTCCACGTTTCTATGCACTTCCGAAGATACACAAATTTGGTGTTACATTTCGTTCCATAGTTAGCAATATAGGATCAGCTACACATAAGTTGGCCAAACTTTTTATCTTCGAAACTATCGACTTTAACGGCTTCTTCGAACACAACATCTGTAAAAAATTCCATTGAGTTTATCAATCGGCTAAAGCGACATCCATTCAACTATCAGTTCATGTTATCCTTTGATGTGAAATCCATGTTCACAAGCATCCCAGTGAACGGAGCCCTCAAAGCATTGAAAGCAAGTCTCATAGAACATCATTTCAGCCAACAGGAAATAGAAGAAATTTTGTGACCAGTGGAAATTTGTATAAGACAAAACAGTTTCCTTTTTCGTGGAAGATTTTTCCAACAAACAGAAGGCCTTGCATTGGGTAGCCCACTGTCACCTATTTTATGCGAAGTCTACATGCGCCACTTTGAAGACCAACTATTTCAGCTTGTTACATTTGACCTGTGGATTCGATATGTAGATGACACTTTTGTTCTCTGGAATGGCATGAACTCGGAAACACCTAAATTAGTTGAACTTATCAATTAAATAGATCCTCATATACAGTTCGCATATGAGACTGAAAGTAATGGCTGCTTACCATTCTTTGATGTCCTTGTGTCACGCCCTGAAGGATCCTTTAATACAATAGTTTATCGAAAACCATTTGATGTTTACTTACCCCCTTATCCAAAATCAAATCTTCCATGGAAACAAAAGATCTCTGTCTTCTTCGCATACGTATATCGTGCAATACATATCTGCTCAACTGAGGATTCCTTACAGAAAGAGCTTGATTTCTTAAACGAATTGCAGTACACAGAGGATACAGCCTTTCCGTTATAGACAAAGCTGTCCAAAAATTTAGGAAACCAAAGCCTGTCTGCACGCTCATGCCTAGACCTCCCAATACGAAAGAATTGGGCGGTTATCCCATTTGATCCTCAGATTTGCTTAGGAATTTCAAAAATCCTTAAAAGTTTTAGTTTCAAAGTTATTTTCAAACCCATAAACAAGATGAATTTTTACCGATCAAAAGACAACATCCAAGATATAAATTCCTGGGGAATTTATCAGATACCTTGTGAATGTGGTCTTTCATATATATGACAGACCCTTAGGGCTTTAAGTTTCCGTGTGAAGGAACACAAGACCTATGTACAGAACTATGAACTGAAGAAGTCGTCTATAGCTCAACATTGTCACGACAATAACCATAAATTTTAGTTTGGAAATGCTACGCTTATTGATAAACCGGACTCGAATATCAAGCTTATTATATTAGAAGCTTTCCACATTTGCCGGAGCTCGTCACGGTTTGTCAACGACATGACGTCGACTCCATTTCTTTCAAGCGCGTGGAAACAACTCACCAAAACCCGTGACCGTCAGAATTCTGATGATGTCACAATGATTTGAATGTTTACGCTCAATTTGTTATGAGGAAGCCGAGCCAAACGCTTTGCGAAACTATAGTCTATGTATAATAAACATTTTATTGTGCGAAACTTTGTTATTATGCGATCTTAAATAGTTTTGATAAATTTAATTCGCGTCAGAACGGATTCTAAAGACGTGCTCGTACGCCCAAAAATTCGGTGTGCCTTTCTTGTTTTATGTAATTATGAAACTGGAGAATTATTCACAAATTATACGTACTGTATTTAAGACAAAATGAAACTGTTTCAAAAGACATTTCTTCAAACACTGAGTTTTTGTTTTGTTTTGTTTCATTGTTATACTAGCTCAAGCTGCCTCTATGGGAGCAAGCCTTGCTTTATTCTCAGGAAGTTACATAGCCTTACCTTGCCTCTGCAGCTGAACAACATCCATCGCTAAATATTTCTTTCTGCTGATATCTTTTCATTTCCACTTCTTCATTGTCGCTGTTTTTATGTCCTCAGATTTTGGCGAAGTTGGAATCAACTTCTCTCCCATTTTATTCCATTTTACTGAAAAACTAAATTGCATACTTACCCTGTGCTTCAAGTTCGTGGTTCACAGTTTGTATTCCCGAATAGGCTTCGATGTTAAATTTTCCTAACTTTGACTATAATTTCGTCCATCATGGTGTAAGAACTTTCTGCTTGAGGACCATAATTGCATGAAATCAAAACTTTCTCTATCTTAGATAAATGGTGTAACTTGGAGTGGATAAATACTTTTGGATACCATGCACGAATTTTTACAAATTTTCCAAATTCGTGACTTCCGTATTCGGAATCCTCTCTCCCTTCCCCTTAATCAAGCTGAAATGCAAACATTTACGAGAGGAAAAGTTTAATAACAACACAGTATAGTGGATAAATTGCTGGAAGGAATTTGCTCTCCAACCAAGATCTGTTTTCGGGAACTTTTTCTCAATTTTCAAGACGAAATACAAATATTTTCAGAATAAAATGACATTTAACAACAATACTGGACACAGAGAACATCGCCGGAAAAAAATACGGTCATGAGAAAAACCTTCACTCCATATAACTACCGTCTTCGGAAAGTTTTGAAACATGTAAAACGACCACCCCACCTCAGGAACACACCCATCCACAAAAAAAAAAAAAAAAAAAAAAATTCTCGTTAGTTGTGCAACATTGATCTCGAGAACGACATAAATGATTACGAAAACACAGCAGAATTCCACGAATCCTCAGAAGAATCACGGGTGGCATGTATTTTGCGGATACAGAGGGGTAGGTTGTGGAATTTGCAGACACTGGTTTCCCCTGATAAGAGACGCGCCAAGCAGGGGCGCGGTCCCAATATTAAATATAAAACCGTTCTCTGAATGCAGATGAGAAAGTGGAATCGATGCTGAAAAGGTACTGAGGTATAATTTCGATGCAACATTATATTATCTTATTGGCAATACTTCTGGAGATAGATATTTTCTGCTAAAACTACTAAAATCATATACATAAATTTATATTTCAGCACACTCAAGCAGGTCAATAGCATCTGAAACACGGGCCTGTTTTTCCTCAACTGAGAGCAATTTTGGCATAACTTTGACTCAGACGCGTCTCATAGGCAAATCGTCCGTAAGAATTGACTGAACCAGTGGCGCACCCAGGATTTTGATAAATGGAGGGGGGGGGTCAGAAAATACCTTCTCGTAGAAAATGTGTGTGTGCGTTTCGATTTCGTATAGATAAATACTGACACTAGAAATATTATCATGGATTGGACACTTACCTAATACTTTTTTGAACCTCCTTGGGCCGCTCCTGTGGCACAGTTGTCTAAGCGCTGGCTTATGTCCATTTGTCCGAGAAGGGCCGAGTTCGAATCCCGGTGAGGCATGTATGTTGTGTTTGTCTTACGGCACTGGTTCTTTCTCTACCCTGGAGTCAGTGGCCTTATATTAGGAACGGCCGACTGCTTATAGCTCATTGAGTTGCTCACGGTGGTCGTTAAACCTGAAAGAAAAAAACAAAACCTCCTTCGTCGGAGACTTGAAATTTACAGGATGACGTTAAGGTCAGAAAGCAACTCTAACACCACGTTAGAATTTACAGGATCACTTTAAGGTCAGAAAGCAACTCTAACACCACGTTAGAATTTACAGGATCACTTTAAGGTCAGAAAGCAACTCTAACACCACGTTAGAATTTACAGAATGACTTTAAGGTCAGAAAGCAACTCTAACACCACGTTAGAATTTACAGGACGACTTTAAGGTTAGAAAGCAACTCTAACACCACGTTAGCACTTTTTCGTCAGAGTGTTTTTGACAAATATGTTGCTAACCGTTGGAGATAGATTTGAAATTTTATGGATAGGTTTTACGGACTACATATAACTGTCAGACCATATTTGTACTTTGTGTGTCTGTTCGTTCGTCCGTCTATCCTATGCTTTCGATGAATATCTAGGGAGCAGTTTGATATGAAAACAAGAAAATTTCTGGATAGCCATTAAGGACCTGAAGTGTAGCCCCGGTGGCGCAGTGGTCTAAGCAATGGCCTCAGTTCGTTCGTACGAAAGGGGTCTGGGTTCGAATCCCGGTGAGGCATGGATGTTGTGTTTGTCTTACGGCACTGGCTCTCTCTCTTCCCTGGAACCAGTGACCTTAAAATTAGGGACGGGCGACTGCTTATAGCCCATTGAGTTGCTCACGGCGGTCGTTAAACCTCCAATTCAAAAAAAAAAAAAAAAAAAAAAAGAAAAGAAAAAAAAACCTTAAATAACTCTCTCTGAAAAGCGAAGGATCAGAGGTTACCGCAGCCTTCAGCAAGGTCACAGGAATTTTTACCGAACATATGAATCAACAGTGTTGCACATCCCCTACCGCTTACCCCCCGACCGACTAAAGCAACAGCATAACTAAGATACAGCGAAAGTCACTAGCCCACTCCCACACCTCCCTGTACACGTAGAACAAAAACTCAGATCATAGCTGAAGCTCATATTTTCCCAGGAGGAACTCCTCTCAAGAAGTACTGAAAGAATGCACATGCTGCAATTATTTTTTTTCTTAATTCAAAGAAAATAAATTGTGTTTGTATACAATGTAGTATGCGTGAATTAACTATGTATTATTTTTGTAATAGCACAATATCTTACTGTCATTGCTATTGTTTTTAAGGTGGGATCCGGACCCGTTGGAACGCCCCCCTCCCTCCGGGGCGCCACTGGACAGAACTGGACCGAAACTAATGTTGAAGTCTTCAGATAACTCGCGATTAGTGATTCGGCGATTTTCCCGCACTGCTGTATACAAAAGTTCGATATTGTTTTCACTTTTGCTGGTTGCAGGCTTCTCAAACCGTTCATCACTCTCTAAAATTTCACGACCATTTTCAAAACGTTTCTACCACTCATAAACTTGTGCACGACTCATACAATCCTCCAATAGGATTACCGTAACTTTAAGTACGTGTCTTTGCAAGTTTCTCGGAGTTTCTGACAAAATCTGATGCAAATTCGTCATAAATTTTTTCGGCATGACAAATGCGATGAACACCTTCACACACGTAACAACAAAGTACTAATGTAAAAAAAGAATCGGACCAGCAGAGGACACGTGACTCACAGAACATGCGTAATAGGCTCCAAGGTCAACTTGTGCCAAAACCGCATCTTGCTGTTTAGCGCGATTCCGAACTTATACAACCAGTCTGGATACTTTTTCACCATATCTCGTATTTTGAAATATTAATTTACAAGCTTTATTTTAAACTTTATTACAACGAGATTACGATCACTTTCAACATGAGCTCTTGAGAACGATACTGTTCTTGTAATTTTGGCGTAGGGCTACGTCTGACTCCGCGGACAGTATGAGACGACTTACGGCCGACCGCCTGTGACAAAGATAGGTCCCAAGTGAAATCTTTATAGCGTTAAAAATACGGGCAGCACAATATGCTAACACTAATCGTGTTAGCATATTCGTAAACAGCATGGAGTACAACATGGAGTAGGAATATTCCAGTGTAGGAGTATAGCGTAGGAATGTAGGAGTATTTATGGAATATTCGCGTACAGCATAATACATTGTGCGCGCCACGCTGCCTTCGCTCTCTGTGCGTGGGGGAGATGATGCAATATTTCTGGGTGTGCCGCCGTGTGTGACTCCGTCTAACTTGGCAACCGTGAGCGCAACACGACTGTGCGTGGTATCGTTTTAAAGCTCTCGTCGAGATCTATTCAAATATACGAAGAACGTTTCACAGTGGTTGGAACTGAACATTTAAAAAATTGTTTTCTTGTGAAACGGTGAACATTTTTGACAATATCGCGGTTTATCTGGACAACCGTGAGTGCAAATTGACTGTGCGTAGTATAGTTTTAAAGCTCTCGACGAGATCTATTCAAATAAACGAAGAACGTTTCACAGTGGTTTGAACTGAACATTTAAACAAGAAAGATGACACCGAATTTTCGGGTGTAATAAGCACGTCTTTTGAATCCGTTCTGACGCAAATTAAATTTATCAAAGCTATTCAAAGTCAATGGAACCGGTATGGAAAACAATAGATCTGACGAAAGAAAGAAGATTTTCAATCGGGTTTTTAATCCCTCAGATATTGCTGTAAACGTAATCGTGAGTTTACGAACTCTTAGAAACAGAGTTATCGACAAAAATAAGATGTCACTTTACGTCCCCTGGTAGGAAAACCATGCATTATTTTAGGAAGAAAGTATTTTCAAAAGGTTTATCCATATAAGCGGTATCGGTCCAAGAAAAAAAAAATTAGTCGAGTTTTCAGGAGCACAGTTTTTGCAACAAATACTTCAGAAGCAGAAATTAACACTTATGACCCCTGGTGGCTAAACCATTCTTTACCAAACATTAGAAATTATGTGAAAAATATTTTTCATCAGGTCTTGTATGCGATACAGGAAGAATTTTTCAAATCGGAGCTTCAGGAGCAGAAATAACGCAGAAAACGCAATTTACCTTTGTGCCCCCTAGCGGAAAGTTTATGATTTACTTGAAAATTTTGAATTTATAGGAAAAACATTTGGCATCGGAAACACTATCCAACAAAGAAGGAATTTTTCAAATCGCACTCTTAGAAGTAGAGATATCGACAAAAATAAGATATACATCTACGCCCCTTGGCGTAGAAACCATGCATTTTTTTCAAGAAGAAAATTTTCCTAAAAGGTTTGTCCACATGAGTAGTATCGGTCAACAATTAAGACTTACGCCACCTGGTGGCCAAACCATTTCTTACAAAAATTAGAAATTATGTGCAAACGATTTTCCATCTGGAGCTGTATGCGGTGAAGAAAGAAATTTTCAAATCGGAGGTTTAGAAGCAGAGATATAAGGAGAAATGCAATTTACATTTACAAACATTTGGCATTCATAGACTTTCCCGTAGCGGAAAGTCTATGAATTACTTGAAGATTTTGAAATTATTTGAACCACATGTCACACTAGAAACACTATCCAACAAAGAAGGAATTTTTCAAATCGGACTCCTAGAAGTAGAGATATTGAAAAAAATAAGATATACATCTACGCCCCCGGCTTAGAAACCATGCAGAAGAAAATGTTTTTAAATTCTAAAAGGTTTGTCGACATGGGTAGTAACGGTCAACAAACGACGTTTTTTTCAATCGAGAATTCAGAAGCTCATATTTTGCTGAAAATACAACAGAAGCGGAAATTAAAATTTACGCCCCTGGTGGCCAAACTATTTTTTCACAAAAATTAGAAATTATCAGCAAACAATTTTCCATCAGGAGCTGTATCCGGTGCAGAAGGAATTTTTCAAATCGGAGATTTAGAAGCAGAGATATAGGGGGACGCGCAATTTACCGTTACGTCCCCTAGCGGAAAGTCTATGAATTACTTGACAATTTTGAAATTATATGAAAAACATGTCACACGGAAAACACTATCCGACAAAGAAGGAATTTTTCAAATCGTACTCCTAGAAGTAGAGATATTGACAAAAATAAGATGTACACCTACGCTCCCTGGCGGAGAAACTGTGGAATATTTTAAGAAGAAAATATTCCGAAAAGGTTTATCGATGTTAGTGGCATCAGTCCACGAAATAATTTTTTCAATCGATATTATAGAAGCTCCGATTTTATGGCAAATACACCAGAAGCAAAAATTAACACTTACGCCCCCTGGTGGCCAAAGTATTCTTTACCAAAAATTTGAAATGATATGCAAAAGATTTTCCATCAGGAGATGTATCCGCTGAAGAAAAACATTTTCACATCGGAGTTTTAGAAGAAGAGTTATCGGGAAAAATGTAATTTACTTTTACGCCGCCTGGCGGAAAATCTATGCGCAATTTGAAAAAGTAACTATATCTAAAATACTCTTCGACATGAATGGAATCGGAAGATAAAAAAAATTTCCATCGGATGTTTAGAAGCAAATATGTAGAATAAAATGTATTTTTGAATTCGACATCATCTGCATTTACGCCCTCTACCGGCGAAATTGTACATCGCAAAAAAACAAAAAACAAAAACGAAATGAAGGATTATCATTTGCATATTTCAAACTTCCCAATGCAAAAATAATTTTTCAAATCGGACTAATAGGTACAGAGATGTCGTGGGTACAGACGGACGGACAAACCGATAATAGAAGCACGATCTTTTTTTACAAAAGACGTGCTAAAAATTATTTTCTTGTGAAACGGTGAACACTTTTGACAATATCGCGATTTATCTGGACAACCGTGAGTACAAAATGACTGTGCATGGTATTGTTTTAAAGCTCTCGATGAGATCTCTTCAAATATATAAAGAACATATCTCAGTGTTTTAAACCAAAATTAAAAAAAAAAAACGTTTTCGTGTGAACGGGTTAACGTTTCTGACAGTGCCGCGGAATTCGCAGAATGAACGAAAGCAAAAGTGGAGAAAATCAAAACGAGAGGCAAGAGAATGTGATGAGGAATGTAAGTAACTTACGCGTAACTTATACTGTTGACCGAGTTCAATTGGTTTTCCTGAAAGTTGTGAGCGTGTATCGCGTGGAATTTTTAGCATTACAAAAGGAAATTATGTGCCTCTAAATTTATCAATATTTTTGGAGTAAAATTCTTTAGCAAATTTAATAACTACAAAGAGTTGTTTAAGTTAACTGACAAGCGTAAAGTAATCTTTCAGTTTGGATTGTTCAAGAGCAGCAAGTAAATTATATAATTTAAACAGTTAATGTTAAAATGGTTCTTTGAGACGTGATTCATTTGACTTGAGTGGTACGTTATTCTCATTTCTGGATTTTAGAAAGTTGTTCTTTCACATTTCCTTTGAAAGTGCCGCAAATTCTTGGTAAATCCATTGAAATTTCCTCAGTTTACCTTTTCCTTTTATCAAACACGTGTCACCCGTCTTCCTTTCCAAAGAAGCATGGATCCGCACATGTTCATAAGATTTAATTCCGTATTTACCGAGGAGGGGGAAAAAAATCACAACGAGATGTTAGGGTAACTTAACAGGATTAAGATCAAAGCAGGAGCACAAAGGTATTTGAAACGAATATCTATTGCTACAGGAAATGAAGAGAGCTTAAAAGGTGCAAAGTTTTCCAAAGAATTCCCTGTTCACCGAGAGAAAGATGGATGTGCTATAACAGAAGCTCCAACCTGACGACGACGCATACCTGCTCGTGAAGGTTGTTTGTTTGTGTGTGCGGTGTGGATGCCTCCGTGAGCCGCAAGCACGTCAAAAGGAAGTTTGCTGCATTCACTGGGTCGACAAAAGCACGCTTTTACTCAACTCTCAACTCGCTGAAAACACGTAAAGCTCGTTAGATTAATGAGATTGTTAGTGTAAGGCTGTAGCAGAACCATGGCAGATGTTATGCATTCATCACGCTCTTTCCAGAAAGCTTGCGAAACGGGCTTAGTTATACTATCTGCATTTCAGAATCGTTTGATTTCTGTTACTCAGGACAAAGGCTTTAAGGTGAAATTTTACCTACTGGAAGCTGTCGGAAGAGAAAGCGGTTCTTAAAAGTTTTGATTAAAGAAATAATTAACAACAACAACAAAAACAATTTGGAATGCAGAAATGTCAATGCTTCCAGCAACAAAGCTGAATTTACGGAAAGTATACATACCTGTAAAAATAAAGGATCCTTTTCATTCTTCGTTAGTATCCCAGTCAGAAAGCACATTAAAGTACTGGTTCCCTATTTATTTTGCTTTGTCTGGGTTCGAGGTTTAGCGACCTTTATGGGCAACTGTAAGGGATAATAGACTTGCAACATGTTCTTCTGTGTTTTACAAACTTCAGCGTTTGCCGAAGGACAATACTGGGCAAGGCTGGCAAGAATATACACTGATGAGCTATTACATTATGACCATCCCCAGTCTAGAGAAATGAGCACGTCTGGAGACCGAACGGCGACGCATTTGAAGTTCGCAGGTCTGTCTGGAAAGTAATGAGACTCATTCAAAAACAGACGTTTAATTAAAGTTATACTTACATAACATTAAAATTCCTCGAAATAACATCCTTAAACATCAATAGACCTCTGCCAGCGGTTCTGTCACGCCGCGTAGCTTGCCTGAAAGTCGGGAATAGAGATCGCTTTCAAAGTACTCGTCGCGGCAGTTTGCACGTTTGTAACAGTCCCCAAATGATGTCCTTTAAAGCTGGATTTGAACCGGGGAAACAAAAAAAAAAAAAAAAAGTCAGCCGAGGCCAAGTCCGAGCTGTAGGGAGGTTGGGGCAGCGTTGCCATGTTGTGTTCCGCCAAAAAAATCATTCACTCTCAGCGACGCATGGCTCGGCGCATTATTGTGGTGAAGAACCCAAGTGTTGGTGATCTCCGGGCAGACGCGCGGAACTCTGTTCTTCAGCCGTTGAAGCACTTCCATGTAAAAAGCAGCGTTGATCGTTTGTCCGGGTGGAACGAACTCCTTATGGACAACACCTTTGCAATCAAAAAAGACAATGAGCATCGATTTCATCTTCGGTTTGCACACTCAAGTCTTCTTTGGTCGAGGAGACTCGGGAGTGTGCCACTCTGAGCTCTGTCTTTTCGTCTCCGGATCGTACTCAAAGACCTAAGTTTCATCCCCTGTTATCACTTTGTCCAAAACAACAGGTTCACTCCTCACACGGTCCACAAGCTCACGAGAAATCGACACACTGTTGGTCCTCTGCTCATCGGTTAAAACCTTAGGAACCAATTTGGCGCAAACTTTCCGCATCTGCAATTCTTGCGTGATGATTTCATGCACAATGAATTTCGCGAGTCCCACGTGCTCTGCTACCAATCTAACACTCAGACGTCGGTCAGAGTCCAAAACCGCCTTCACCTTTTCTACATTGTCCGAAATGTGAGACGTTGAAGTGCGCCCTGGGCGTGGTTCATCCTCGACGCTCTCTCTTCCCTCTGTGAACGTTTTGTTCCACCGAAATGCTTGTGCTTTCGTTAAAGCATCCTTCCCGTAGGCTTTCTGTATCATAGCAAGCGTCCCGGTAGCGGATTTTTCAAGTTTAACACAAAACTTTACTGCGTATCGCTGTTCGACACTCTTCTGCATTTTGACCGTTACTCGACGCTCCCGCAGCTGTCCACTTCGCAAGCGATCCTCACTCTGTAAAAGCTCAGAGCCAACTGACAAGGCATCGATCGTTTACCTAACATACCCCGTCACCCGTCACGCCTGGAGACTCCGCCCTCCGGCGTTTTTGATTGGAACAGGAAAAGTGGTCTGATTACTTTCCGGACAAACCTTGTATACAACCCAAGGACCGGCTTTCGGCCAGTAGAGCATTCCGAGTCAGAAGGGGAAAAGCTGCCGATTTATTGGAGTTCGATAATGGACAAATTGTGATGGCACGGCACCTCGAAACTACGATCTCGGAAACGGCGTGACTTGTGGCTTGTTCACATGTCGCTGTAGTGAGTACGTATCAAAAGTGGTAAACAGATGGCCAAATGACGAACCTTCGTCCAATTGTGTGTCGTCCGCAGCTCACTGATGCCAGAGGAGAGCGGAGACTGTCGCGTATTGTTCACAGCGACCGCAGGGGCAACAGTGCGACAAATCACCCGCAGCTGCAACAGTGGTGATCGGGGCAATGTGTCACATCACACAGTTCATTGCAACCTTCTGCGCATGGGCCTGCGTAGCCGAAGACCCAGCCGGGTCCCCATGCATCGCCAACAACGCATGAAATGAGGCCAAGATAATCGAGATCGGACCGTGGATGATTGGAAGAAAGTGGCGTAGTCTGACGAATCAAACTTCTTGGTGTATCACGTAGACGGCCGAGCGCCTGATACGCCGATTACCAACGCAGGCTGTGGCATCTGGGTGCACTGTTGGGCGGAAACAGGCTGGTGGCGGCGGTGTTATGCTGTGTGCGATATTTTCTTCGAAAACGTTAGGCCCCATTATCTCAATAGCACAATCCCTAACAACTGTCAGGAATCTGAGTATCGTTGCGGACCAAGTTCACCCATTCATGGCAACTGTGTTCACGGCTGGTGATGGCTATTACCAACAGGATAATGCGCCATGCCGCACTGCCAGAATCGTCAAGAAGTGGTTCGAGGAACATGCTGGTGACTTTCATTTAATGCACTGTCTTCCAAATTCACCTGACATGAATCCAATCGAGCATTGGTGGTTCGACTTGGAAAGCGGGTTCGCGCTAAATCACCACTCACTCAGAAATGTAAGGGAACTGGAGGACCTTCTGTTGACATTACAGTACCAGATACCCTAGGATACCTATCGCCACCTCATCGAATTGATGCCCCGCCGAGTGGTTGCTGTTTTACGGGTTAAAGGGGGTCCTACAGTTTATTAGGTAGGTGGTCATAAGCAAAACATGGTGAGAAAAAATATTTTTCATAACACAGAGAATTGTAGTAAATACTTTTGACAATAACAATAAAACATTTGGCAAATGTAACTTTAACATACTGTATGAAGAAAATAGATATACCACCACGAAGCAAGGTCCTCCGTAAACACAAGTCAAGACGTCCAAAGACAAGAGAAAATAGAAGGACTGAGGGACTCCATGCTGAAGAAACAAGAACCGGAAATGCAAAAATGGTTCAAGCAACAGCAATGGAAGACGCTCTGGACAAGAGCAACCATGCAGTATTTAAAATATCAAGAAAATAGAAGCAAGAAGAACCAGTTCCTAACCCAAGCTCGCCAGTAAAGAAGCAAACCGATGAAAGACCACATAAAAAGCTGTTAAGAGAGAAAAATCAAAATGAAAGAAAGACAAACCAGGAGTTAAAGCTTCTATATAGGAAGGCAACAGCCGGTCTTTAACATTTTTAACAGCCGATGTTCCTGACTCAAATGGGGGCTAAATTTTGTTTCGTGTTCCGCAAGCAGAAATGCTCACATAACCTCCGGGATTCATTTGAGCTACGGCAAAATAATTCCATTCTCCCTTCTTCTCAGCAGTACCGACAATAAACCTGTGACTTGTGATAAGATTTTGAGATTTTATGTAGAGCATTTTAGGGAGGGAGTGTCTGAACCCATCCATGTCTTAAACAACCCTTAAAAGTAGGAAGTTAGGAGATTTGGACTAGAGCGCTCGACAGAAAAGACACATGGAAGCGAGGTAGAAAGGGAGAGGAGAGACTCCCTTATTTAATAACTGGGTGGCTAGTATCCGGAGTTCGACGGCTTAACGTGCTCATCCAACGCACTGCGGATATTTAGTGGTTCCAGCGTTCGTACCTTCCTGAGATCGATCTAGAGACTTTTCCGTGGCAGGCGCGGACTGGGCCACCGGGATACGGGGATAATTTCCGGTGGGCAGCCATATTCTGGGCCGGTAGACCTTTTGCTAACTCAAGAAAAAAATGTATATATCATCATAATCATCATCATTATCAACTATTATAAATCAACTGTTGGATGAAGATCTTCCCAAGTTTCCTGCACAACTGCCTGCCTTGAGCAACTCTCCTACAGGTTACTCCAGCATGTTTTCATATTTCATCCATCCATCTCCCATGTGGTTTTCTTCTGGGTCTTTTTCTGTCCCTTGCTATCCAGCCTAATATTTCGGTTGTCCATCAGTGGTCCGTTCTTCCGGCAACATGTCTAGCCCATTGCCATTTCTGGGATTTTACTCTGATCACGATGTCTTCCACTCTTGTCGTTTCCTTATTCATGAGTTCCTCTTCTTGCCTTTTCTGGTCTCACCAAGCTTTCATCACTTCATGCTACTTTCAGTTTGTCTGAAGTCTTTGTATGTCTTTTTCAGTTAAGGTCCATGTGTCTGCTCCATATGTAAGAATTGGAAGAATGTATTGATTGAACACTTTTCGTTTACGACATAACGGCATATTGCTCTTAAAAATTGTGCTGTTTCTTCGAAATGCTCTCCAACCAAGTTTTACACGCCGATTAATTTTCTCATCAACGTGACCCTCGTTTGATATCTGCTGTTCAAGGTAAATGCAGGTACCGGTTATCTCCAGCTTTTTCCCACCAATTGATAAATCTACCTTTCTTGTAAAAGCATTATACAACACTTTTGTCTTCTGAAAGTTCATTTTTAGTCCCACTTCTTTACTTTTATCAGCGAGTTGCTGGATCATATTCTGCAGCTCTGAAGAGGTAGTTGCAAAATAATCTCCATTAATCCACATCCCCTTGTTTTCCCAGTTCAACGATTGAAGGACATTTTGCAATGAGTATTGAAGAGTTTGGGAAATATAGTGTCACCTTGTCTCACTCCCTTTCCAACTTTTATCGGTGCTGTATTCTCAAATAGCAGAACTTTTGCCCTTGCATTTTCATACATGTTAATAATAATAATCCTAATGTAAGCATCTTCAATACCGCAGGATTTCAAAGCCATTGCAACTGCTGATGGTTTCACGGAATCAAAGGCCTTTTCTTGATCGATAAAAGCCATGCATAATGCGAGTTAATATTCTCTTGTTCTTTCAATTAGTTCTCTCAGTACATGGATATGATCTACAGTACTGTAGCTACTCCTGAATCCAACTTGTTCTCTTGGTGGAGCCATGTCCAATTGTAACGTACCAGGAGATGTGACGTACCTGCCCGAAGGACGCACACGACATAAAGGCAGATAGGAATCAGAATAAAAAACGTCCGCGTAGCTCAATTGGTAGATCAACTTATTCCGGAGTGAGGGGACCCGGGTTCGAATCCTGGCGTGGACAGAAATGACGGAGAAATTTACTTCGTTATAATGGCTCCCGAACTATCCGGATGACCCGACCGTTCAAAGTATAGTATTGGTGTGATGTTATTTACACACCGCGAGATAGGAAAAATAAGAGAATCCCTTCTCCAGCACTTCGACAAAAAAAAAAAAAAAAAAAAAAAATATATATAAGGGGGAGATGATGTATCGTACCAGGAGATGTGACGTACCTGCCCGAAGGACGCACACGACATAAAGGCAGATAGGAATCAGAATAAAAAACGTCCGCGTAGCTCAATTGGTAGAGCAACTTATTCCGGAGTGAGGGGACCCGGGTTCGAATCCTGGCGTGTACAGAAATGATGGAGAAATTTACTTCGTTATAATGGCGCCCGAACTATCCGGATGACCCGACCGTTCAAAATCTAGCATTGGTGTGATGTTCTTTACACACCGCGAGATAGGAAAAATAAGAGAATCCTTTCTCCAGCACTTCGACAAAAAAAAAAAAAAAATATAAGGGGGAGATGATGTAACGTACCAGGAGATGTGACGTACCTGCCCGAAGGACGCACACGACATAAAGGCAGATAGGAATCAGAATAAAACGTCCGCGTAGCTCAATTGGTAGAGCAACTTATTCCGGAGTGAGGGGATCCGGGTTCGAATCCTGGCGTGGACAGAAATGACGGAGAAATTTACTTCGTTATAATGGCGCCCGAACTATCCGGATGACCCGACCGTTCAAAATCTAGCATTGGTGTGATGTTATTTACACACCGCGAGATAGGAAAAATAAGAGAATCCTTTCTCCAGCACTTCGAAAAAAAACCAACAAAAAATATAAGGGGGAGATGATGTAATGTACCAGGAGATGTGACGTACCTGCCCGAAGGACGCACACGACATAAAGGCAGATAGGAATCAGAATAAAAAACGTCCGCGTAGCTCAATTGGTAGAGCAACTTATTCCAGAGTGAGGGGACCCGGGTTCGGATCCTGGCGTGGACAGAAATGACGGAGAAATTTACTTCGTTATACAATGTTATCTTCAAGCGATGTGAAAATTTTTTGTGAACATTTTGTAAACCACTGATAGGAGGCTGATGGGCCTCTATTTCCTGAGATCCTGAATGCCACTTTTTTTATGTAGCAGAGTAACTGTAGCATTGTTCCAATTCTCAAGAATCTTTCCTTTATTGATACATCTAGTGAAAACTTGGGATAGTCCAGTTTCTGTTTCTTCACTTGCTTCTGGTTTAACGTCCACGGTAATTCCATCTTCTCCTGGAGCTTTTCCTCACTTCATGTTTTTAGTTGCATTTGTAATTCCTGCCGGGAGGACCGGAGGAACTTTGATACTGCTACCTTTTTTAATCACTGGAATAGGTGCATAATCTCTTTCATATAGTTTTGTGTAGAAATCTTTCACTGTTATCAAAATTTCAGCTGTATTTCTTATTACAAAACCGTCTTCTTTTCTCAGTGACATGATCTCTTTTCTTCAATTACTGAGATGTCCCTCTGTTTTCTTCAGACTTTTGTTATTTTCAGTTGCGTTTCTCTCTAGTTCACAATTCTATCTCGTTATGTTTTCAGTTATGCTTTTCCGAACATGCATAGCTCTGTATATGCCACTTATGCAGAGCTATGCATGTTCGGAAAGTATCGCTGAAAACATGTTTTCATTGCTGCTTTTCCGAATTCAATAGCTCTGTATATTCCACTTTGGAAATTAAATTTTCTTTATTTGTCCTCAACTCCCTTCTCTTTTGCATCAGCATTTTTGTTTTTCCTGATAATTTCTTCATATGTAACTTGTTTTTAGTACCACCTATTTTTGTTGCTGTCTCCATAAGAGTCTTGGTTAGTTTCCTGTTAACTTCGGAGATGTCTATTTCTTGTGATGTTAGACCTTCTACAGCAGAGAATCTGTTCGTCAGTTCCAATTTGAAGGTATTTTAATGATTTTTAAGGTTGGTCATATCAATGTATTTTGTTTGATTTATGAGCTTGCCATGTTCCTGTTCATGGTTTAGTATTGAGGTGCTCAACACTAAACAGGAACGTGGAACTCACAATTCTATGGTCACTACCTGAGTTGAATCAATATTTAGCACACTGCAGTCTTCGATGACAAATTTCTTGTTACACATAATAAAATCAATTTCACTTGTCGTCCCATTGAAATGTCTCCATCTCCATTTTCTATGTGGCGTTTTCTTGAAAAATGAGTTCGTGATGAAACACCTTTCTGCCTTTGCAAACTTTACAAGAGTATTTCTACGCTGGTTTCTGTTGCCGTGACCGAATTTACCTACCGAAGTTTCTTTCCGATGCTGTTGCCCTATTTTCGCATGGAAATCACCCATAATGACCTTGAAGTGCTACTTGTCTTTGTTATTTAGATGAAGAATTTCCTCGTAAAAGTCTTCAATTTCTTCCTCAGGAAGACGCGTGGAGGGTGCATAAGCTCGAAAAACCTGAGCCTGGTATCTTTTTGAAACTTGGATAACGAGTCGCACAGCTCTGTCCGAGGAACTTTCAACTTCTAGAAATTTGTCCTTTAGTTTCTTGTTTATTACAAATCCAACACCACTAGTTGTGCCGCTATCTGTCCCACGATAGTAGAAGAGATGTCCACTTTTGAGTTCAATGTTATCTTCTTTTCTTCTTACTTACGACGTTGCCCCACTTGATTCTTTGTAATTCCTCCTCCAATTCAAAGAGCCTTGAATCAGAAGATAGAGATCATCCATTGAACGTAGCCTAGGTCAGTATCAGTTGGCCAGCCTAGTCGGGTCTCCGGTGATCCTTAGTACATTGCACCTGCCAGAGACTAAGGGCCAAGTTGTTTTCATTTTTAGTTTAAAGTCATCGGGGGGGGGGGTAGGAGGTTGTCCATAACCCACCACATTGGTCAAACGGGTTGGTGGGTATGGGATAGCATTTCCTCTGATCCCGGTGGTATAGTTATGCCGCTATGTGACAGTCGTCAGAGCCCATTTAGTGGGGACAGAATGCACCACGAGAAGTTGGGGTTAGCATTTTTCAAGGAGAGGCTATGATATGTTACGCATCATCTGACTTTAAATCCATATTTCCTGCTCCAGACAGGATGTTTCGAAAGGACTAGTTGTCTTGACATGGGCAACATGCCGCTGAGCATAATCAAGTCACTCAAACATCTTTTCTCCCTTTTCTTAGGTTTGTCGCCATTGAAAAAGTCCTTTTAGCAGGTAATGAGTCAGAAAAGATTCTAGTGTCAGTCATCTTCCTAAACGACCACTTTAAACAACAAAGCTAAGAATAAAGCAACAGTTTTTATTACGACGCAGGTTTACTCGTTACCGCAGCGTTCGGCCTATTTCTTAGGCAGCCAGTATTTTTTTTTTTTTTTTTTTTTTTTGATTGGAGGTTTAACGACCACCGTGAGCAACTCAATGGGCTATAAGCAGTCGCCCGTCCCTAATTTAGGGTCACTGGTTCCAGGGAAGGGAGAGAGCCAGTGCCGTAAGACAAACACAACACCCATGCCTGACCGGGATTCGAACCCGGACCCCTTACGGACGAATGATCAGAGGCCAACGCTTTAGACCACTGCGCCACCGGGGCGGCTAGGCAGCCAGTATATTCGTTCGAACTGTTTGTTCTCAACCCATTTTTCTGACCTTGAGTTCATTTGCTCCAGCCGGTTAATTAGGGCGACTGGTTCCGGGGACGGTGCACAGCCAGAGCCATCAGACAAACGCACCACTGATGCCTCACCTGTGACCCAAACCCAGGCCCATCTCGGCCGAATGTTCGAAAGCTGGCGTCGCACACCACTAGGACACCATGGTAGCCCCTACTTTTGGATTTCACAAAGTAGTAAATTTCAGGGAAAAAAAAAAAAATGGAGGGGGAAGATGTAGGCTTGATACCAATTTATTTTGTCAAGTCAGGACATAAGTAAAGAAACATACTACCACGCACACACACACACACACTCCCTTTCTCGTTTTATATCACATACGATACGTATTTTAACTCGGCAAGAAATTGAAAGGATATACTCTTAGAAGACAGGGTAACTTTTCTCTAGAAAAGACGGCATTACAATTTGTGCAGTTCTGTAAGAATTCACCCATTTGGGGATAATAAGCATTTCCGCGCTCGGAGCAAACCACGAAATATTGCGCTTCCATACGCCTTTTTAGCACGCCTACTGTAAAAAAAGATCGTGCTTATGTTATCGGTTTGTCAGTCAGTCCGTCTGTTCGCTTGTAGACATAATATCTCTGCAACTATTAGTCCGATTTGAAAACTTCCTTTTGCATTAGGAAGCTTGAAATATGCGAATGATGATCCTTTATTTCGTTTTTTTTTACGATGTACAATATCACCGCTAGGGAGCGTAAATGCAGATGCTATGGAATTCAAAATATATTTTATTCCATATATTTGCTTCTAAACACTCGATTGAGAAAAAAGTTTCACCTTTCGATTCCATTTATGTCCAAGAGTATTTTAGGTATAGTCACTTTTTCAATTTACGCATCGATTTTCCGCTAGCAGGCGTAAAGTAAATTGCATTTTCCCCGATACCTCTGCTTCTAAAACTCCGATTAGAAATTTTTTTTTCTTCAGAGGATACAGTTCCTGGTGGGAAATCTTTTGCATATAATTTCTAATTTTTGGTGAAGACTGGTTCGGCCACCAGGGGGCATAAGTGTTAATTTCTTCTTCTGATGTTTTTGCCACAAAATCTGAGCATCTAAAGTCTCTACTGAAAAAATTCGTTCCTGGACCAATGCCACTTACATCGATAAACCTTTTCGGAATATTTTCTTCTTGAAATATTGCATGGTTTCTCCGCTAGGGAGCGTAGACATATATCATATTTTTGTCAAATCTCTGCTACTAACAGTCCGATTTGAAAAAAAAATCTTTCTTTGTTGGAGAGCATTTTCGCTGCGAAATGTTTCTCGTATGATTTAAAATCTCTCTTTAAGCGCAAGTATGCAACCAGAGAGCGTAAGTTCACGATTCCGTTTACAGCAGTATCGGCGGGACTGAAAACCCGCTTGAAAAACTTCTTTCTTGGGTCCGATACTACTGCTTTCCAGACCGGTTCCATTGACTTTGAATTGCTTTGATAAATTTAATTCAAGTCAGAACGGATTCAAAAGACGTGCTCATTACACCCGGAAATTTGGTGTCATCTTTCTTGTTATCTATAATTATCAGCTATTATCAATCCGGCCACCGAATTAGAAAATTTTATTCAATACCACGTTGGACCTCGTTTAGCCCGAATTGCCGCAAGTATGCAGTGTGGCATACATTTCACAAGGTTTTGGGGTGCACCTCCGCCTAAACCATACCTGGTGTTCACCAGACAGTCATTTAACTGGCTGAGATTGGACGAAAGAAATTCGCTTTCGGATCTGATTCATTTAACTGGTTGAGATTTGACTGAGATTTGCTTTCGGATCTGTTTTTCTAGCATGTTCTCAGTGGGGGTTCAGATCCGGGATTTCTGGTGTCCACCAAAGTTAATGAAAGTCGTTGTCCTGCTTGCTGAGGCACTGCTGAACTCATCTTGCCCGATGGACAGTACCATTATCATCCATGAAGCAGTCGTTACCTGCTGCATAAAAAGTCAATTGCAGGATGGAATTGATCAGGAACAATGTTCAGGTAATCCTGGTAGGGCATCCTGTAATGTTCGTGAAGGTATAGCTGTCTGAACACTACATAAATCAGTTCTCAAAAACTTCACCTACAGTGAAACGAGAATCTTCCAAGAAAACGTCAAGAAAAGGTTGCTTACAGTTTGATTCCTTTATTCTTTCAACAGATCCTTGAACGGTAACATTCCAACAGAACAGGACACTTTAACTCGAACGTTAAACACATCAGATTAGTAGTAAACTTCAGAACTAAATATCATAGTATACATCAATACAACACAAAGCCTTTAAATTGACACAACTCTAGCTATTTAACTAAACAACGTCTTTTCCACAATTATTCAATAGTATTATACTTGCACCATCTCCACATACTGCGACTGCACAGACATTATATATCGTTCGGTTCTCATCTGACACATGCACACGTCATACGTTCTGACCTCAAGGTGTTGCCAACCATACTCTTGCGAGAGAGAAGGTATTACCTTAAGTTTGAAAAACGTTAAGGAGAATGAACTCAAATTTTCATAGAGAAAGAAACTAAAAAGGAAAGATAAATTAAAATATACGTCATAACCGTATACTGGCCGAAAGAAGTAATGACCGAAAGCAGGGGATTAGGATCTAGGAAGAAAGAAAGAGAGAGAGAGAGAGAGAGAGAGAGAGAGAGAGAGAGAGAGAGAGAGAGAGAGAGAGAGAGAGAGAGAGAGAGTTACAAGGAAAGTTCGATTCATTGCTTCATTTACAAGGAAAGCTCGATTAATTGCTTCGTTTACAAGGAAAGCTCGATTCATTGCTTCATGAGGCTCCAGCCAAATTTAAGGAAAGTTAAATTTGCTTTACTCTTGGGCGTGGTGGAACGAGTGATCTGAGAAACTTTGAATGATACGCCCTGCTACAGACCGCATTTTTTTCTCATTTTTTGCAAATTTAAGAAAGAAACTAAAAGGAAAGTTATATTAGAATATACGTCACAACCCTATACTGGCCGAAAGAAGTAATGACCGAAACCAGGAGGAGAGAGAGAGAGAGAGAGAGAGAGAGAGAGAGAGTTACAAGGAAAGCTCGATTCATTGCTTCATTTACAAGGAAAGCTCGATTAATTGCTTCATTTACAAAGAAAGCTCGATTCATTGCTTCGTTTACAAGGAAAGCTCGATTCATTGCTTCGTTTACAAGGAAAGCTCGATTCATTGCTTCGTTTACAAGGAAAGCTCGATTCATTGCTTCATGACGCTCCAGCCAAATTTTCTGCCTACCGCCGGTACCGAACAATGTATACCGCAACTCGTCGGACCACACGAGACTTTTTTTCCAGTCTTCCAGTGTGCAGCTACGGTGTTTCTGACACCACTGTAGACGAACTTTCCGGTTTTTTGCCGAAAAAAATCAACGGTTCCCGTACAGGCATACGACTGCTGATACTGATCCTCTTCAATTACCCGGGCATACTTCGCTGAGATGTGGGGAGGGGGGGACAGCTTTCATTGAATGCTTCGGTCAATTGCTGCACACAGGAAGTCCTGTTTCTCCGTACAAGCATTTTCTGACGACGACGATATCGTTTCAGACAGACTGGGACTGAACGGTTAAAGGGATTGACTAGGAAAAATGAGAACAAGAGGGGAAATCAGTAGAGAAGTGGGAAAGGTTGGGAGGAGGGTGGAGAAAAAGGGGGATAGGAAACAATTTTACTAATTACTAATTTCTACTAATACCTTTGAACGTCATGTGCGCCGCCGCGCTCAGTGGCGCAATGGTCTAAGCGATGGCTTCTGATCATTCGTACGAAAGGGGTCCGGGTTCGAATCCCGGTGAGGCATGGATGTTGTGTTTGTCTTACGGCACTGGCTCTCTCCCCTTACCTGAAACCAGTGACCCTAACTTAGGGACGGGCGACTGCTATAGCCATTGAGTTGCTCACGGTGGTCGTTAAACCTCCAATCAAAAAAAAAAAAAAAAAAAAAAAGGCATGTGCGTGATTTCAGGTGTAACTCTGACTTGCCTACATTTGTATAGGGCGATCAGGGCCATGTAAGGCCTTTTGTGGCCTTTTCCCAGATCTCCCTCGCTGTTGCAATTACTTACATTGTTGTTCTATTACGCTCTATTTTTGGTTTTAATGCAACAGCTAAATAAACTGAATTGAACGGAACTGTCGTCGCGCTACAGTTGCGCCTTTTAGACAAGCAATATGGGTTACTTTTCCACTGATCAAGTACCTGGAATATCTCGTCTTTTGAGAAACCAGTCAGCCCCACTGTCTTCAAAATCGTCACTCCATCCAGACGGGCACTCATAGAGCAAAAGCACATACACCGTCTGTACACGATACATATAAAACCTGAGGCAGTTAAAATCTACAAGTTTATAAAAGTTTTAATGTTAAAACCAGATGTTAGGTTACATAAGAACTTTCGAACCCACTATAGAGTAGCATCATCAGATGAGATAAAAATGTTACAAGGTGTACTGCAGCAGGACATACTACTGGAACGTGACCGGGAAACGTACAACATCCGACATTCTGTGTACAGGAAATCCACTGCATGTGCAACAATAATTCCTATGGAGTCCTTCCACCCGATGAGATATAAGAAATCAGCAATTCACTTTATGTTAAATAGGGTATTTACGCACTGCTCTTCCCACTCATCACGACAGCACGAGATTAACAACATCAAGCATATTGTAGCGAGGCATAGATACAGTGAATGTATTGAAAAAATCGTACTTGGTAAAATAAAAGAGCCTGACAAACCACGCTATCCAGAGATAACAATAAAAACAGGTTCGTTGGCTCACTTGATTATAACCCCCGGATTATAATTGTTATGAAAAATATTTGCAAACGAAAACATATTGATTTTGGTGTTAAAGCGAAAAATATACTCTCCATGATCAAAAAAGGCAGAGATCCCATCGAAATGTCAAAGAAATTTGGTGTATATAAAATTCCTATGAAAGCAGGGTCATCTACAGCATCTGGTAAGATGTGCATAGAATCGACCCCCCGTACCCTAGAAACTAGAATTAGGGAACATCGATACAATATCAGAACTAGATCAGAGGCAACATCCCTCTTAAAATTATCGCATACAGGTGAATATTTCCTCAACTGGAACGAGGCCTCAATCTTATTCACACCCTTTAAAAAATTCATCCTTGATATTTATGGAAAGTCTCATCATACATAGCCTAGGACTTTCATGCTGCAATGACTCCACACCTCTATATATCTCACAAGCTTGGAAACGCCTACTGGACAAAACTGAAAATGATGGGATAAATAATTGACCATCAAATGTGCAAAATCAGACAACAAAAGTAATGACTTTGGTCTACGGCCAATGTGCAGAACATCGTTTCCTCCACACTTTGCGTTTCTATGTCACAATGTTTCAACTCTAATCTTTAATTCATGAGCTTCGAAAGATGTTCCACAGTGTACTCACATCCGATGATGGACCTATAGTGGGTCTGAAAGTACTCATGTATTTTAAGGCATTATTTAGCCTGTATATATTAAATGCTTTAAATTTGTGATACAATTTTAATTTGTTTTAATCGTGCTTAGACGGCGGAATATTCCTATGTAGTGGAGCATATTTTATAACAACATTAAGTAAGTCGTAACTCTTACGTAGGTTGAGTTCGTCCGATGGTCAACGTGATGTCATGATATGATGTTGACCATCTAACGAACTAAACCTACGTAAGAGTTACGACTCACTCAACGTTGTTATAAAATATGCTTCACTACATCTTGTAACCTTTTTACCTCATCTGATGATGAATCCTAGTGAGTTCGAAAGTTCTTATGTAACTTAACATCTGGTTTTAACATTAAAACTTTTTTAAACTTGTAAATTTTAACTTACTCAGGATTTATATGTAGCCTGTACAGACAGTGTATGTGTTTTTACTCTAAAGTTTGATTTACACGAGTATTCTGCTTCTCATAATAAGCCCTTTATCGAACTCCGGAAGATGCTTTATTTTTTCCCATTGTGATCAACGCTACTGATGATTAATGACAATCAGTAAGTAGAGTTAAAGAGTTGCCTAGATCACGTGACGATACATGTGGCCAAGTATAAGTCCTATATAATGTGCTACGTCCGTCCCTTACGCTTTGACGTCTTCAGTACCTGCAGCGCCATCTGCTTTTATCCGGTGGCCGAAATCGAAACTAAGCTTGCAGCTATAGCACGATACGTAAAATCAAGGAGACATACCAGAAAATGAAATAAAGTTAGTAAGACAAACGACTTCATCTGTGGCAACACGCATGTGCTCGAACTGTCTCCGACGTTTGTTCTGTTACGTAGGTGTTATGTTGTGTTTTATTTCATTTTCTTCTCATTGCAGAGTAATTTCATAAAAAGGAATAAAATTGCAGAGTAATTTCATAAAAAAGAACAAGTAAAATTGTAAGAAAGTAACTGCAGGCGTAGTTTTGATTCATTCTGATGGAAATTTAAAAATGATTGGTTCCGTGGAATGTTTTTGTAGTACAAGATGGAAGAAGATAAATCTGAAAGAAAATGTCGCTTAAATAGGAACGACAACGGCGGTAGCATGCAAACCAATCTTGTAATACTTTGCAGTACAAGATGGAAGAAGATAAAGCTGGAAGAAAACGTCGCTTAAATGGAGAACGATGACGGCGATGGAGTGCAATCGCCGTTATCGTTCTCTATTTAAGGCGGTGGCGTGCAAACCAATCTTGTAATAGTTTGTAGTACAAGATGGAAGAACATAACGCTGAAAGAAAACGTCGCTTAAATAAAGAACGAAAACGGCGGTGGCGTGCAAACCAATCTACTAATGCTTTGTAGTACAAGATGGAAGAAAATAAAGCTGAAAGAAAACGTTGCTTAAATAGAGAACGACAACGGCGATGGCGTGCAAACCAATCTTCTAATACTTTGCATAATTTGAATGAAGGTAGAGCTAATCGCAGACGAAATGAAACTTTTGAAGAAACACAAGCCAGACGTAGTACTAATGCTCGGTTGCAATCCCATGCCACATGATTGTAGGTAAAAACATCATTGACATAATTTATGGCCAAAATGTTCAGCAAATGTCGTTTCTTGAGATCTCAAAAAGAGCTATTGTTGCTCCAACCAACAAAACTACGCTGGAAATGAACAAAAAAATCGTTTCAAAGATTTTAGACAGAAATCATTTCGAAGATTAGAGACAACGGAATCTGCACTAATTTACTTTAGTGCAGATTCCATTATCTCTGATTTAGCTAATTATCCTCCAGAATTATTACACAGCTTAACACATTCTGGTATGCCTCCACACAAGCTAGAGTTGAAATCTAGGGTCATTATTACGCTATAACATAATCTGAAATCAAAAAGGGGACTTTGCAATGAACACGTTTGGTAAACAGGTCTCTTCAAAACAACTTTCTCACTGCAGAAATTGTTTGTGAATGTAATCGGGGTGACACTGCACTGTCTTCATTCCAAGAATTGATTTTACTCCGAATGATGCAAATCTTCCTTTTATTCAAAAGCGGCGCCAGTTCCCCATAATTCGGACCTATGCAATGACTATCAATAAGGCACAAGGTCAATCAAGGTCATGTTGGTGTCACCCTAACAGGGCCTGTTTTTGCTCATGGTCAACTCTATGTTGCGCTATCAAGATGAAGAAATCCACAGCACATGAAAGTTTTTGTCAAACACAATGAACTGCAAGGAAATCTTTTGAACAATCAAATGACAATAACACAAAACATTGTATATCAAGAAGTCTTTCATGACCTTTAATTCACATCATTTTTATTACCTAAATTTTAACATTATATGATTTCTAATGTACTGTGACCGTCATATGACGGGTTAAAATCGATTAACCTGGGAATATTACGAAAAGTTTGCTGTTGGTGACTTATCTTATAGACTGCCCATTAATAATTCCACCGTTTATTATAGTTATGTATATGTATTTTACGATTCGCGTTATAAAAATTTCAGTCAGAGCTGTTGCACCCGTGCATGGCGCAGGCTATCTGCTAGTTTTGTGTATAAACTGTGTAAGTGACGTTTACGTGCATCTGTTTAAACGTTTCTACTTCAGTGACCGGTGTATGTACATTGTCGTGTTTTCTTCCATAGAGATTTGTAAGTACATCCATGGGTGATGTTGCCATCATGGGATAAAAAAGACAAAACACCATCTCTGGAAGCTTCGGTTTCTGGCTAATCGCCCACGTTGCAAAAAGGATTAAATTTTGGGAGGTTTTATTTGTTCCACGATGCTGGTTTTGGACTTTTGTGATCCATTTAAATGCTCATGGGGGATTGTTTATCTCCATCAGAAACATAAAATAAAGAATAAGAAGAGAGGAAAGCTTTCGCGAAGTTAGTATATGAGAAGAAAGTTTTCACAGACAGTCTGAAATATCAGATTGAGACTTTTCAGCATTAAATAATCAATAGCAAAGCTCAGTAGCATCAATAGAGCCAGTCTACAGTTGAGAAGCATCAAGTGGTTTCCCCAGCCGGAATCCTTTTGCTACCTACACCAAATAAAATAAAAATCTTCCTGATATAATCTGTTGTCGACCTTGTAGAACACTGATATAAAAATAAATGCAAATACACGTTTTCTACACTTGGAGGAAAATCGTGTTCCAATAAAAACACGAAAATATTTGAACAATTTTGAGCCGATGTCTGTCTTTTGAGAAATACTGTCTTTCCCATTCGCTTCTCGAGAACCGAAATATCGTGATAAATACATACTGAAGGTACTTAGTGGGGGAAAAGTCACATTTCTCAAAAGACAGACCTTGGCTCAAAATTGTTCACATATTTTTACTACAAAATGAAAATATATGAACAATTTTAGCCACTTTTGTATTACTGTTCGTTACGCAAAGATAAAAACACGTAGAAAAGTTTTCGAATTACGAGGGCGTATCAAAAATAAGTTTCACTTAGCGGCGACTATCGGAAATGGAAAGAAGGAAAGAATGCGTCTGCGGAGTGACGTCATACGTTTCGTCATCTGCTTGTGGAAGGAGTGTGGCACAATTGTGCTGCGTAGTTTATTCGTTAACGGTCGTTTGTTATGATGCAGCAGCTGGAGTGTTTCTCGAAACTGAAAGTTCGCGCAACAATGCGTTTTTTATGGGCAAAACGTTTGAATCCGACAGAAATCCATTGTGAAGTTTCGGCATTTTATGGAGAAGAGGCAATGTTTCCCCAGGGCAATTGGAAAATGGTGTAAGCAGTCCGAAGAAGGACATACGGATTTAACAAATGAACCAGGCAGAGGCAGGCATTCAACTTCGACGAGCGTTGATCACATTTTGCGCATTGAGGAGCTGATTAGGGAAAATTACCGTATTAAAATTCATGAAATTGACAAAGATTTGGGGGTGGCCTATTGCGGTGTACAAGCCATCATTCACGAGCACCTGCATTTCGAAATAGTGTGCGCAAGATGGGTTCCACGATCTTTAACGGAACGCGCAAAAATAGGTGAGTTGCGTTCCTGCAACGTTATTCTGAAGAAGGAAGATTTTCTGCAGCGGATCGTCACCGGCGATGAGACGTGGGTGCAGCACTTCGTACCAGAAAGCAAATCGGTATCCATGGTGTGCAAACACCCCAGCTTACCAACTGCAAAAAAAAAAAAATAAAAAAAAAGGTCGTGCCGTCTGCCAGAAGAGTTCCAGTGTTTTTTTTACTGCGAAGGACCAGTGCACACAGAGTTTATGGCAAAAGGGAGTACAATAAATGCTGAACTGTACTGCGAGACATTGAAGAAGTTAAAGAAAGCAATTAAGAAACGAAAACGAGGCGAATTGCCAAAGTAACTATTTTGTTGCAGGACAATTCAACTTCACTCAAAACTGTCACCACGGAGGAGCTTCTTCGCAATTTCAAGTGGGAAGCATGGCCGCATTCCCCATGCAGTCCATATTTTGCGCCCAGCGATTACCACTTCTTTCCCAAAATCAAAAAGTACCTTGGAGGCAAGCATTTCGCAAATGATGATGACGTCAAGGAAGCTGTGAAAACATGTCTCCGTGAACTTGGAGCAAACTTTTACTTTATCGGTATTGAAAAACTACTTTCTCGTTCCGCCAACTGTTTACTAAAACTGGGAGTTTACGTGGGAAAATAAAGGAAAGGCATATGTTCCAGAAATTATACTTTTCTGGTTTCTCATTGTTTAACAAAAGTTATGCAACAAATGTGAAACTCAGTTTTCGATACGTTTACGCAAAATAAAAGAGGTACTATTCCGGAATGTTGAGATACTATACCTGTAGAATGAAAAAGAGAGAAAAATAAAAGAGGTAAAATAAAAGAGGTACTATTCCGAAATGTTGAGATACTATACCTGTAGAATGAAAAAGAGAGAAAAATAAAAGAGGTAAAATAAAAGAGGTACTATTCCGAAATGTTGAGATACTATACCTGTAGAATGAAAAAGAGAGAAAAATAAAAGAGGTAAAATAAAAGAGGTACTATTCCGAAATGTTGAGATACTATACCTGTAGAATGAAAAAGAGAGAAAAATAAAAGAGGCAAAATAAAAGAGGTACTATTCCGAAATGTTGAGATACTATACCTGTAGAATGAAAAAGAGAGAAAAATAAAAGAGGTAAAATAAAAGAGGTAAAATAAAAGAGGTACTATTCCGAAATGTTGAGATACTATACCTGTAGAATGAAAAAGAGAGAAAAATAAAAGAGGTAAAATAAAAGAGGTACTATTCCGAAATGTTGAGATACTATACCTGTAGAATGAAAAAGAGAGAAAAATAAAAGAGGTAAAATAAAAGAGGTACTATTCCGAAATGTTGAGATACTATACCTGTAGAATGAAAAAGAGAGAAAAATAAAAGAGGTAAAATAAAAGAGGTACTATTCCGAAATGTTGAGATACTATACCTGTAGAATGAAAAAGAGAGAAAAATAAAAGATTTAAAATAAAAGAGGTACTATTCCGAAATGTTGAGATACTATACCTGTAGAATGAAAAAGAGAGAAAAATAAAAGAGGTACTATTCCGAAATGTTGAGATACTATACCTGTAGAATGAAAAAGAGAGAAAAATAAAAGAGGTAAAATAAAAGAGGTACTATTCCGAAATGTTGAGATACTATACCTGTAGAATGAAAAAGAGAGAAAAATAAAAGAGGTAAAATAAAAGAGGTACTATTCCGAAATGTTGAGATACTATACCTGTAGAATGAAAAAGAGAGAAAAATAAAAGAGGTAAAATAAAAGAGGTACTATTCCGAAATGTTGAGATACTATACCTGTAGAATGAAAAAGAGAGAAAAATAAAAGAGGTAAAATAAAAGAGGTACTATTCCGAAATGTTGAGATACTATACCTGTAGAATGAAAAAGAGAGAAAGCAATAATACAAGCAAAATATTTGGCATACCAGACTGATAAATATAACAAGAAATTTTCGTGTGTAGTGAGCACGACTTTTGAATACATTCTAACGCGAATTAAATTTATCAAAGATATTCAAAGTCACTGGAACCGATATGAGAAACACTAGTATCTGACCAAAGAAAAAAGTTTTTCAATCGGCTGTTAAACTCCGCAGATATTGCTGTAAACGGAATCATGAACTTACGCTCTCTGGTTGCAGACTTGTCCGTTAAGAAAAATTTGAAATTATATGAGAAACATTTCGCAGAGGAAACGCTCACCAACAAAGAAATAATTTTTCAAATCGGACTCTTAGAAGCAGAGCTAGATATCGACAAATATAAGATAAGCATATACACCCCTGGTGGGAAAAATTTGCATTATTTTAAGAAGAAAGTATTCTCAAAAAGTTTTTCGATGTCAGTGGTATCGGTCCAGCAAAGAAATTTTCAGTCGAGTTTCGAAGAGCTCAGATTTTGCTGCAAATACACTGAAGAGCAATTGAATTAGAGACAGCTGGCGTTATACAAATGTGGCGCTGTGGGCAGCCCTGTAAACGGAAACGACATGATGTATGCAGCAATCCGACAATATAAGGAGTGATGCGACGGGAATGAGTAAGAGTCGGACGCAGTATGGGTAAGACGAAGGATATAAGCGCATTTGATCGCGGTCAGATTGTCGGGGCCCAACGAATGGGTCACTCCATCGCGAAAGTCGTGAAGACACTGGGATTTTCACGAGCCGCTGTGTCACGGGTGCACCGTGAGTACATCGAATCCGGTAAAACCGTCCCTGCAAGAGCCAACTGCCGTTGACAACAGCGTGTGGATGAGCGGGGTCATCGTCGGCTAGCTCGCATTGTAACAGCGGATAGACGAGCCACAGTGCAAGAAATCACTCTGCCATTTAACGCTGGTGCACAAAAACGTGTAAGCAGCCACACCATCCAGAACCATCTCCTCGCTATGGGGTACAGAAGCCATCGTCCCACGAGGGTACCGCTACTGACAGCACATCACAGGGTGCAAATATTAGTTTGGGCGTGGGAACATCGCCACTGGACCCTAGACATGTGGAAAAATGTTCCCTGGACTGATGAGTCGAGATTCACGTTGGTACATGCGGATGGCAGAATACGAGTACGGCGCAAACCACATGAAGCGATGAATCCTTCTTGCCAGCAGGGTACACCCTACGAGCTGGTGGGGGTGGCATTCTCGTCTGGGGACTGTTGACGTGGACTGAAATGGGACCCTGGTACGTGTGACATCGTCCCGCACAGGTCAACGTTACCGGGATATCCTGGATGACCATTTGCTCCCGTTTGTGCGTCTTCAACATCCCACAGGGGACCTCATCCTGCAACAAGACAATGCACCGTGCCATCGCTCCCGAATTTTATCCGAATGGTTGGAAGTACACTCCACCGAAGTGACCTCGCTTCCTTGGTCAGCTAGGTCACCTGACCTCAATCTCATCGAGCACATCTGGGATGCCATCGAGAGAGATGTTCGAGGCTCTGGGCTCTGACCCCCTCCATCAAATCTTCGTGAACTGTGGGAGCTTGTTCAGGGGTCGTGGATCCGTATGGCTTCCCAACGCTTCCGGTGTCTTGTCGAGTCCATGCCGAGACGAATCGCCGCCGTCATCAGGACGAAAGGTGGTGCTACACGTTACTAGACAGGTATCTTTAATTCAATTGCTCTTCGATAAACGTCAGAAGCAGAAATGAACTCTTATGCCCTCTGGTGGCCAAACCATTCTTTACCAAATATTAGAAAATACATGAAAAACATTTCCCATCAGGAGCTGTATGCGATACAGGAAGAATTGTTCAAACCGGAGTTTTAGAAGCAGAAATATCGGAGAAAACGCAATTTGCATTTACAGTCCTTAGCGGAAAGCCTATGAGTTACTTGAAAAAATCAAAATTATACGAAAACATTTCGCACCGGAAACACTATCCAACAAAGAAGGAATTTTTCAAATCGGTCTCTTAAAAGTAGAGATATTGACAAAAATAATACAAACATCTACGCCTCCTGGCAGGAACCATGCAATATTTTAAGAACAAAATATTCTGAAAAGGATTATCGATGTGAGTAGCATCGGTCCACGAACGAATTATTTCAATCGAGATTTTAGAAGCTCATGTTTTATGGCAAATACATCAGAAGCAGAAATCAACTCTTACGCCCCTTGGTGGCCAAACTAGTCTTTACGAAAATTAGAAACTATAGGTAAAAGATTTTCCAACAGAAGCTGTATGCGCTGAAGAAAAAGCTTTGAAATTGGAGTTTTGGAAGTAGATATATCGTGGAAAACGCAATTTACTTTACGCCCCTAGCGGAAAATCTATGCGTAACTTCAAAAAGTGACTGTACCTAAATTAGTCTTCGACATAAATGAAATCGAACGGTGAAATAATTTTTTCAATCGGATGTTTAAAGCAAATATATGGAATAAATATATATTTTGAATTAGATATCATCTGCATTTAGGCCCTCTAGCGGCGAAATTGTCCATCGTAAAAAAAATAAATAAATAGAGGATCGTCATTTGTGTATTTCAAGATTTCCAATGGAAAAATAATTTCTTAAATCGGGCTAACAGTTGCAGAGATGTGGTGTCCACAGACGGACAAACCGATAACATAAGCACGATCTTTTTTTACAAAAGACGTGCTAATAAAAAAACTGAATGACAGGATGAAAAGTATAGTAACCACACTGTTTGGTAGAAGACAAAGTGGGAAGCGTTTTTCAAGATGGTGAAAGACCAGCAATTTGCAGAGACTTGGTCAAATATAGTAAAACCACAATTATACGGTTTTTTTAGGGATTAGCCGTAAAAAACGTATAAACGGAATTTCAAAATGTTAACTACTATTGTAAAATTTATGCTTCAAAGGGGTATAAGATGTTCCTTAATAATAGTTTATTAAAGTCGAATTGGCTGTGAAGGAAAAAAAATCTCAACGAATTATATTTCATCATATTGCAAAATTCATAAAACCTATGAAAATGAAACTTCTTCTTTGACGCCTCTATCTGTCTATGCCTATGAAAATCCTGATTCTAGATTAAGTAGAATCCCCACAATTATGAGACATCTGTGATCAATGCTTCAGTACGGAGTTCATGAATTAATAGCTTTTTAGCACGTCTGTTCTGAAAAAAAGATCGTGCTTATGTTATCGGTTTGTCCGTCCGTCCTCCTGTGGACACCATATCTCTGCAACTACTAGTCGGATTTGAAACAATCTTTTTGCATTGAGAAGCCTGAAATATACGAATGATATTCTTTCACTTCGATTTTTTTAAGATGTACAATTTCGCCGCTAGAGGGCGTAAATGCAGATGATCAAAATACATTTTGTTCCATATATTTGCTTCTAATCATCTGATAGAAAAAAATTATTTTAGCTTTCGATTCCATTTATGTCGATAGGTTTTTTTACGTACAGTCACTTTTTCAAGTTACGCATAGATTTTTCGCTACGGGGCGTAAAAGTAAAGTACGTTTTCCCCGATATCTCTACTTCTAAAACTCCGGTTTGAAAATGTTTTTCTTTAGCGGATACAGCTGCTGATAGGAAATCTTTTGTATATATTTCTAAATTTTGGCAAAGACTAGTTTGGCCACCAGGAGGCGTAAGAGTTGATTTCTGCTTCTGATGTATTTGCTCCAAAATTTGAGCTCCTAAAATCTCGATTGAAAAAATTCGTTCGTGGACCGATGCTACTCACGCCGATAAACGTTTTCGGAATATTTTGTTCTTAAAATATTGCAGGGTTTTTCTGCTAGGGGGCGTAGATGTATATCTTATTTTTGTCAATATCTCTACTTTTAAGAGACTGATTTGAAAAATTCCTTCCTTGTTGGGTAGCGTTTCGGCTGCTAAATGTTTTTCATATAATTTTAAGATTTTCAAGTAAATCATAGACTTTCCGCTAGGGGCGCAAGAGTAAATTGCGTTTCCTCGATATTTCTGCTTCTAAAACTCCGATTTGAACAATTCTTCCTGTATCGCATACAGCTCCTAATGGGAAATTTTTTTCATATAATTTCAAACGTTTGGTAAAGAATAGTTTGGCCACCAGGGGGCATAAGTGTTAATTTCTGCGTCTGATGTATCTGCAGCAAAATCTGAGCACCTGGAAACTCCACTGAAAAAAATATTTCCTGGATCTATACCGCTCACATCGATAAACCTTTTGAGAATACTTTCTCTTTAAAATAATGCATGCCCCCCTCACGGGGGCGTAGATGCATTTCGTATATTTGTCGATATCTTTGCTTCTAAAAGTCCTATTTGAAAAACCCTTTCTTGCTGGACAGCGTTTTCGCAGCGAAATGTTTCTCATATACGAGTAATTTAAAATTTTTCTTAAGGCAGAAGCACGCAATCAGAGGGCGTAAGTTCACGATTCACAGCAATATCTACGGGATTGAAAACCCGATTGAAAAACTTCTTTCTTCAGTCAGATACTACTGTTTTCCATACCGGTTCCATTGACATTAAATAACTTTCATAAATACAATTCGCGTCAGAACGGATTCAAAAGTCATGCTCATTACACCCAAAAATTCGGTGTCATATTTCTTGTTTTTTTCCTGCGTACATCTACTTGAAAAGAGAATGTTGAATATTGATGATACATCAAGGAGAACATATTTTTACTATTCCATGAAATAGTGAAACCACAAAGTTACGTCCGATAGATTTGTCAATTTTCGAATTGAACATACAGTAGTATGTGTGTGAGACATGAAATGCGAAACCAATTTTTCATCCAAACCGAAAGTAAACAACATATGCTTTTTTCTGATGATATCAAGGTTCTTTTTTCGCGCAAGATCTTCAGTTCTGACTTTTCGGTCAGTTTCTTTCCCGGCGTACCAGGGCCGGATCAAGGCCTTAGTGGGTCCCAAGGTTAAGACATCTTAGTGGGCCCCCAAAGAATTTGTGACGGTGAATCATTATTGAAGACCTCTAAAGCACTAAACTGTAGCAATATGCTTGTGATATTATAATTAACTAGATGTAAAGCCCGTTGAGGTAAGAATACAATGGGTTCTAGAAATCACTTATTGCTATTCAAGCGTTTATTAACGACTTTGGAAAATCACTTTGTACACGATATTTTTTGCAAATATCTTTTCGGAATCTGGAAGTAGTTTTCCTTGTTCTGGCCCATGGACTGCTTTAACTGTGACATTATCAAACCGTCGAACTCTTAACAATGCAACATAAAGTTGTCCATGGCCAAGCACTGCTTTAACTGTGACATCATCAAACCGTCGAACTCTTAACAATGCAACATAAAGTTGTCCATGGCCAAGCTCTGGTTCAGGAAGGTAGATAGCTACTTTCTCCAGTGTTTGACCTTGAGACTTATTATTGGTCATAGCAAAGGCGAGTTTTACAGGAAATTGTCGTCGTCTAAATGGGAATGGGAGGTCTATATTAATAGGTACGAGGTCAATTCGAGGAATAAAAACAGTTTTACCACATGCTGAGCCTGTGAGTACTTCTGCAATGACCAAATTGGGTTTTAGTTCTTTAATTATCAGTCTTGTTCCATTGCATAAACCTCGTTGTGTATCGAGGTTTCTCATGAGAATGATAATAGCTCCAATCTCCAATTTCAGTCTGTGAAGTGGCATTCTTGATGGAGTTTGCTCATTTAGAAACTCTATAGGGTAATACCGTACAGTATTTTCTTCGCCGTCGGCATCAATTGAATCAGAGCTTAAGTATGGTCTTTAATATAATGGCAACTTCATTAGACCTTGGAGCATCATAACGCTTTTGATCATTTCTACGATCTTGAATAATAGCCATTGATACATTAGAAGGAACAGCATTATTCATTTGAGAATCTTGAATACTCTATCGCTCGACTTCATAAAGCATTTTACATGCTTGGACAAATGGATTATTTTCTGTCATGAATGTATTCAGTGTTTGTAACAGGTCCACTATTTTCTCGCATTTGCACTCTTTGGGCAGAAGCCTCATCAGGATCCAATTTGTACAATTTCGCGTATTTCCGATGTTCATCATGATGCAATGCTCCTGCACGATGATAGATTGATCCATTTATTCTAAAACAATAAAGTCCATAACCTGGTGGAGGAGCCATTTGTGCTTCCATGGATGCAAATGCAAGAGAACTATTAATCGACCGTAAGCTAACCATAAAGTTTTTTGAGTGCTCATGCTGATTTCATAAGTTGTTCGATTAATGGGGAAGTGCGAATAGGATCTAATTTTACAGCTCCTTCTGAGCAACATTTAGAAAATTTACCTTCTAAAGGTCTTTCTCCGGCAAAGTTTTTGGCTTTTCAAAATTCACAAATTTGCTCAAGAGTGCCACATGAGTGTCGCGCTACAGTCTTTTCAACGTCTACATGGTTATGACGTGTAGCATTTGTTTGTTGTTGTCGGTTCGTTAATGTCCTCTGAACCTCTCGAGCGCAGCCTTCATTCCTTTGTTCGGGGGTCGTATTTTGTGCCTCTGCAATATGTACATTTCTCATGCGCTGAGATTCAGCTTCAATATGTACTGGCGTCACATTATTAGTACGACGATCACTCAAACGTCGAATTTCAGAATTTCTTTCAACTGCACTGCATTTTTGACTTTTTTCTCTGGCATGTTCGGCATCCGGAAGTTAACATCTTGTCTTGCGACTGCAGTGCGTTGTTCGCGCCTTGCTTGATCGTAATAGGCTTTTTTTCTTATTGTGAGTTCAACGATTACCATGAGCAACTCAATGGGCTATAAGCATTCGCCCGTACCTAATTTAGGGACACTGGTTCCAGGAAAGGGAGAAACCCGGTGCCGTAAGACAAACACAACATCCATGCCTCGCCGGGATTCGAACCAGGACCCAGCTCGGACGAATGAGCAGAAGCCATCGCTTACACCACTGCGCCATCGGGGCGGCAAATGGGCTTTGCGACGTTTACCTTCAATCTTTTCATCTAATGAAGGAGGTTAATTTCTTTTTTGAGGAGGCATAGGCGAGGTTTAAAACAAGAGTCAAGTTCGCGAAGGACACGAACGTTCATCCTTGCCTTACTGAAATAAAAGTGATCCACGTCATCGCAAGTACGTATGAAAATTAATAAATTTATAAGTATTAACGCCTATTAAATTTTCTTAAGAGGAAAATGCATGAAAAAATAATAATCTTGTATGTTTAAATACCATAAATAATAAACATCTTACAGCCTAGAACTGTATTCTTGCACTTCCACCGCACTCGAAAAGTAAAAAACAAAAAAACTCTAACTTCGAACGAGAGAAAAAAGATGTAAACAAAACGTTAAACAGGAACGGTTACGGATAACACGGTGTGAGCTCCGGATGTAAATGTTCGTCTTTTTCTTATAAACAGCGTAATAAAGCATATCAAGAGTATGTAAAGTAGAACCAAAATTGCCGACGTAGTTTTCCCATTTCTAAAGAGTTGACCGTGTGACGGAACGCATCTCTGACGCCACGTGAGAAGGATTTGGATGGGATGACGTCACACCAGCAGCTGGGTTCTTTGTTGCTATGACATCAAAACAAAGTGATATACGTGCGCGTGTAGGTGATGGCGTCGCTTGCACGAAAACACGAAAAGCTAATCGTGACGTCACAAACATTTGTTTCTCGGTTGTTGCTATGACGACTTAAAAAGTGATCCACGTCTTCGGCAACTTAGGCTTTTACATATTAGGATGATACGTGTGTAAAGAATTCGGCAAACTAATAAATTACTTGCAGAGTTTTCATAAAAAGTAACTGTATTTTCCACTATTCTCACAAGAACATGAGTTAAATGCTTAAGTTTCCTAGATTTTGGCATTAATAATTTAGAATGTTTTTTTCTTTTGGTGTATCGTTTTTGCTACGCAATGTGAAGTGATAGTGGATTTTGCCTATTAACGGTTCCAAGTGCTAAGAGGGTGATGTGCGTGGATGGTAATGAAAAAGCTGAAACTGCCTCGCCGACTGCGATGTACACAGCGACATGAAACGTTAACACTTGGTGAGTCACTGCCTTGAAATCTGTTAGTTCTCTAGCCACTGTTTATGATCGAGTGGAAACCATACGACACAAAAGTAAAACTATTTTGCTTCCTCTCTATATGTATAAATAAACTGTGTATTATTTCCGGTGTAGCGGAATACCTTCTGGGCCCTTGGTGACGGTGTGCTCTTAGGCTATAAGCACAGTTAGCCTCCCCCTTAAACCAGCTCTGCGGTGTACTAAGTTAACAAGCCCTTTTTTATTCGGTCCTGGTGGGATTCGACCCTGAGTTCTCCTGAAAGGAAAGCGCATGTCTTACCGGTGAGCCAGAAATTCGCATCAAGACTCTCGCACGTAAGGTACAACTTTAATTGCTCGATGATGAAATGTTTTCTTTTTAGTTATTAATGTAAATAATTTTATTTTCTATTGAAACTAATTATTTTTTTGAATATACTTGTAACATTTTTTTTGTGTGTAGGAGGACTTATTACAAACTACCTATTTTTTCCATCGTGGTTTCTCGAAGTAACAGAATGCTTCGGAACTCGAAATCTTCTTAAACTGACAATGACTTTCAGTTATCGTAAAGAAAGGTGAAATGTACTACTTTGTAGAACTACTTCACAAAACTCCTAAATATAAAAGTCACTCTTGATAGCGATAGCAGCCTTTGTCTTAAGGCCGTCTTTGATTGAGTGTAAGAGAAATCCTATCCTATCTGCAATGCAAATTCTTTTGTACACATTTTCTTGAAGACTATTACTTTGTGGTGCTTGAAATTTTGAGCACAAATGAAAACTACCCATAGCTAATATATGACACCGTTATTATTCAGAAAAATTTATTAGATGTTTTTTTTTTTTAAATTCAAATTATCTGACCCAGAAGTATTTCGATTTGGCGCTAGATGGCGTGATAAGTTAGCTTAGTAGTGCTCCTGTCTGGAAGAAACGAAATCTGTCATTTCTGTCGGATTGTTTTAATTATCTAGGTAAGATAGAAATCAATTAATAGGGGCAAAAGTGAGATTGGAATCTTGCCTTCTGTTGATCATGTTAAATCCTACTGTACGTTTTTTTTTTGAAGAGAAATGTGTACTTTAGCAGAGAACCCCTGAATTTGAGCTATAGAAACTCCGCCTACTTGCTAAGCTCCCCCTACTTACTGAGCTTCACCCCCAAATAACGTCATTGGTCAAACCGTAACAGCGCGTATTTTGTCTTTTCATTGTGGAGCCAACGAGAAAACCCTTCCATTCTGAATATGGTGAGGTCTCCAGTGATTTGTTGACGCCAACTTCTGGGACCGTCACTCAAGAAGTAAAAGCCACGCCCAAGGCGTGATTTTTTGCACCATCTATCCCAGGAGATGAACCCTAACACTCCTTCAAAGACAGCCTTAAGGGGTCTACAGACTGATACACAGACGGCATGCAATCAATTTGATAGTTAATTAAACCTCAAGCATTCCCGCGAATCGTTCCCATTAACAGAATTTTTCCGTCCCATGGATACGGAAAAAGTGAGAACGGATTTTTCCGTTAATATACGAAAGGAATTGCGGAAAAGCTTCTGAAAATTCAGAATTTTCCATTAATACCTCTTTAGAAACGGCAATTGACCGTCAATATAAGAAAAGAATTGCCAAAACGTTTCTGAAAATTCAAAATTTTCCTGGCGTACGGAAAATCCGTGGTATTCAGTGTCTTCCCGTCATTTCACGGAAAGGGTTGTATCAGAAATTTTCTTTGTTAATTTGCAAAAGGAATAACGTAAAATGGCTCGGGAATTTTAGTATCTTTTTTACAGTGTAGTCATGCTGATATTGTCCCCTCCTACTTGTACGCTTTACAGAAACCATCTCTTGCACGTGGTCGCAACCCAAAGGCCCAGAAATCTATCTGGGAAGTGCAACGAGGTTTGACAGACGTGTCGTTGTAATGTATTAGCGGAATAACGGACATCTGGCGAAATAAATATTGGGACTATTTCGACTTGCGGCTAGAAGTTTTATCTTGGTGGATACCTGACAGAGTTTCGTTGCAACCATATAGCGCCAGCACTTCCTTTTCGTAAACTGGAGACATAATGAGTTAACTTTGGCATTTTTAGCCACTCGACGAATCTGAAGATTTCTCTCAGTACGAGAATCCAGTGACAATCGAGGAAAAGTTTCATTGTGCTCTTGATGACATTTTGCAAAGGTCTCGACACAAATTCCACTGGATTTGCTGCAGTCTAAAAGATACACACACGTAGGGTTCGTCCAAGGCGTCAACATACTGGGTTGGTGCGAATGAAATATCTGGCAAATTACCAGCACACGTGGACGGCGAGAACGAAGAAGTGGGACAACTTACCTGGGCAAGATAATCCCCCTCGGCATTGACACATAGGTGTCATCTGTCCCATAATCCCGGAACAAAAAAAGTCTTGTGGCTGGGATCCGAAGAAGTCATCGACTGCTCGTTGAACCTCGTTGTCTCTCGTGAACTGTTTTCCGGACAGGAAGTGATCCAGGAGACGAAACAAATTATAGTCTGTCGGAGACCAGTCCGGGTAATAGGCAGCACGAGGCAGTGCTGCATAGCCCAAAGCACTTAGTGTCAGCATCGTTCGTTGTGCGACATGAGGGCGAGCATTGTCCTGGAGCAGAAGAACACCATGCCTGTTAGCCAAAGTCGGTTGTTTCTGCAGCAATTTCCGGTGCATCTGGCGTAATTCATCACAATAACGTTGTGCAGTGATGGTTTGGCCTCTTGCGAAGAAACTCCGATGAATTATCCCGACTGTGGACCACCAGACAAGGACAGTCATCTTCTTGGTGCGTAGGGGTGGCTTAGGATGCCGTCCATCAGACTGTGCCTTGCTTAACCATTGTACAGATCGTTTCCTATTATCACAATAGACCCACTTCTCATCGCAGGGGACGATTCGATGCAGTAGAGGTTCTTGTTTATTCCAGGCAAGCAGCGACGCGACATGCAGACTTCCAAACGCCCAGTTGTGTTAGCAGTTGTCAAGTCATGCGGCCAGATGTCCAGCTTTTTGACCTTACCCAGCGCAGTCAGACGCCGAACACCTGTTGTGTGTGGACATCTACCTCTGCGTCTATCTCACGACACATTTTTCGGGGGTCCGCTTCAACCACACGTCACAGAACATCGTCAGAAACAGCAGCAGGTCAGTAACCACGTGCTTCGTTTTTGCAGGTCGGTATCTCCGCTTCGAAACTTTACAAACCATCACCTAATGGTTCGTTCGTTGTCTGTATTCTCCCCAAATGCTTTGTTAACGTTTCGAGCGGAAATTCCTTCAAAATGGCCCAGTTTAAATTCATGCAGGAAGATGACTCTCAAATCCGGCGTCTGCATGTTTCCTTTGCAAGCCACGTTAGATCCAATCAAACCACGCCTGAACCTTGTTCTTCACACACGTACTAGCTATTTCTGATAACTCTGTGACGTAATATCCGCAACACCTGTGGATAGTTACATTCCGCTGTAGTGGGGGCCTGTCTCCACTGCTCGTTTGCGTCGGACCTTTCATTCGCACCAACCTAATACTTTCACTTTTTTTATCGGTCAGGTGTTTTTCATGAAGCTTCTTGCAGGCGGTCCTTTTCTTCAAATGTGCCTTGGGTAAAATTTCTATAGCTTTAAATGCCATTACATTAGAGAGTTAATGTGCCACACGGGTATTTCAGTCTTAACCGGGACGTCAACGTCTTTATTCGGCTGCGGATGTGGGTTCGATTTGAACCACCGGCAAATTTGGATAGCACATTGGCGCCCGAACTTAAAAATGGATCTACTGGACGTTAAATTCTTAGAAAAATTTGTGATATTCCTTCCACACATCGTCTGGAATTAATGAGAATTCCTACTTCAACGTTTCAAAAATGTGTGATGCATCTTCCACATATCGACTGGAATTTGTGACGATTCCTTCTTATACAGAGAGTTACTTGTAACGTAATACAAAGGTGAATCACGTGCCAAGACGACATATCTGCAGCGGTTCATTCCGTCCGTGTAGCTTAGTTGGGAGAGCAGCTTACTCCTGAGTGTGAGAGCAGATGTAAGATGAGCTTTATCGGAAGGGCAGATGAAGAGTGTTTTGTTTGCATGGCATAGTTTGGACAGAGGGTGAGTCGAAAAGTTTGCAATATTTGCTTAAACGCATGTGCTGCGGCGGGTATGTCACGTGTTTAAACTAGTTAAAGTGGTTCACTGCAGTCAGTCGAAAGGGATATGAAGAGGTAGTCGTTGCTGTGAACAGCATTGCATGCAGTCGTTCTGTCAGTGGTTGGGACGCCTAAAAGATGAACAGCCACAACCGGCTAATTAGGGAACTTCTGCTTTACGAGTTTGAACTCGGCCATAACGCTGCTCAAGCAACACGATACATTTGTCATGCGAAAGGGGAAGGTTCCGTGGACCACAGCACCGCAACCAGATCGCTTAAGAAACTTCGCTCAAATGACAGAAATCTCAACGATCAGCCAAGGAGAGGTAGGCCGCAAACCGTGGATTCGGAGGCCGTGTGCTAGGCCGTAGAGGCAAATCCGATAACCTGCACTCGGAGATAATCAGGAGAGCTGAGCGTGTCACAGACCACCATGGTTCGTCACCTTCAGGACCTCGGCAAGGTCTACAGGAGCTGCCGCATTTTTCTTCACGAACGGACGCTAGCTGAAGCAAACCGTCGAGTGGAAGTGTGCACGAAACGTATAGAAAACCCGCTCGATGTACGTTTCATCAAAAGAATTGTTACGTGCGATGAAAAGTGAGTCTATTTCCGTAATTCTAACTCACAACGGCAGTGGTTGAGCCAGGGACAGCTTCCTGAACGTGTTGCTAAACGTGGGGGCTTCGAGCACGAGGTGATGCTCTGCGTCTGGGGGAATTTCGAGGTGATAATCCATTGCGAATTTGTTCCAAACGGTCGGACCATCAACGCCAACCTCTACTCTGAACAGCTGGAGTGGATGTATGCCGTTTTGGAGGAGAAGTACCCGCCCTGGTGAACAGAAAGCCCGCTCTACTACAGTAGGACAACGCTCGGCCTCACACCGCGCGAACGACCCGGGCAAAACTCCAGGAACTTGAGGTCATCGAACTGATGCCACACCAAGCACATAGTCCAGACCTTGCCCCGTCGGATTATTACTTGTTCCGATCCATGGCCCACTTCCTTCGCGGGCGGCACTTCAACAACCAGGAGGAGGTGGCAACTGGGGTGAAGAAATTTTTCGCCTTGAAGGACAAGAATTGGTACCGCCGCGGATACGAAAAACTGGCAGACGATGGCCTATACTTTGAATGCTAGGCAGTTTTCGTCCTAAAGGTACGTATGAAGACATAAAGTGATCAAAATACTGCAAAACTTTCGACTCACTTTCGGTATAATCGACAGATTCTGAATTTGAGCTTAATTTTGTTCAAATTTGCTTGGGGCTAGGTCAAAGTGAGTTGGGACTAGCGAATTTTCATTCCAGTTTGTCCGAGTCTAAATGGGCAAAAACTATTTTTTTTCACATTTTTTTTTCTAACCCTGGATCTATTACTTAGCCATTAAGAAACTCAAACAGAGTATACTCATCGTTTATTTGAGCGGAAGAACCTTGAGCATACACCAGTGGCGTCAGGCCATTATGGGCATCCGGGGTTAAGCCCCGCATGAAAATGAGAATTTTTTTTTTTTCCGTTAATTGGAAAAATTCCGAAAGAAAATCATATTAGTAACCAGTTCCCAGATTTTCTGAATGCAAATGTGAGCCACTACCGTAGTTGAGTAACTGGTTAACACATTACAGCTTTTCATATCCGTTCGCTAGAGCACAATGAATACCGCGTGGCGGTAGAGGCGACACTCGTAAACTCGTCACCTTGGCTGCCGTGACGAAGCTTCACAGGACAGTAATGAATGAGGATATGCACTCTGAACTGCGCATGCGTACAACTGTCTTTCGGGGCTGGTCGCTTTTCTGTTTAACAGTAGCACCTTTGCTGCCGCGTTGTCGGACAGTGAGTGGCTGATTTTCGTTCGGGGAGTTCAGCCAGCAAGTTGTGAGGTTCGTTCATTAAGTAAAAGGAGTAAAGGGACTTTTTATTGGTTCACTCTTTTAGTTTATTAAGGGATGAAGAAAAAAACCCGTTGAAGACTTTGGCCCATATTGGCGAAATATTTGCTGGGTCCAAAAATCATAAGAATAAACCTAAAACGTTTACTGTGGTGATATAGCAAATATCCTGGTTAACTGGAGGAGAAAGCCAATATACTTTGTTTTGTTTTTACTGTTTACTACTGTTTCTTTCCTACTGTTTTATTTCTACTGTTCGCTACTGTTTTTTCTTCTGTTTTTCCTACTGTTTTGTTTCTATTGCTTACTAGCTTACTACTGTTTTGTTTCTACTGTTTACTATTGTTTATTTACTACTGTTTTATTTCTACTGTTCCCTACTGTTTTTCCTACTGTTTTGTTTCTACTGTTTACGACTGTTTTGTTTCTACTATTTTACTACTGTTTTTTTCTACTGTTTACGACTGTTTTGTTTCTACTGTTTACTAGTGATTTGTTTTTACTGTTTTACAACTGTTTTGTTTCCACTGTTTACTACTGCTTTGTTTCTACTGTTTTGTCTCTACTGTGTACTAGTGTTTTGTTTTTACTGTTTTACAACTGTTTTGTTTCCACTGTTTACTACTGCTTTGTTTCTACTGTTTTGTCTCTACTGTGTACTAGTGTTTTGTTTTTACTGTTTTACAACTGTTTTGTTTCCACTGTTTACTACTGCTTTGTTTCTACTGTTTTGTCTCTACTGTATACTAGTGTTTTGTTTTGCTGCTATGTTTATACCGTTTGCTACTGTTTTGTTTCTACTGCTTTACTAGTGTTTTGTTTCTACTGTTTACTAATGTTTTTTTCCTATTGTTTACTACTGTTTTGTTTCTACTGTTTTACTACTGTTTTGTTTCTACTGTTTTACTACTATTTTGTTTCTACTGCTTTACTACTGTTTTGTTTCTACTGTTTACTACTGTTTTGTTTCTACTGTTTACTACTGTTTTGTTTCTACTGTTTACTGCTGTTTTGTTTCTACTGTTCGTTTCTACTACTTGTTTCTACTGTTTACTAGTGTTTTGTTTCTACTGTTTGCTAGTGTTTTGTTTCTACTGTTTATTAGTGTTTTGTTTCTACTGTTTACTACTGTTTGTACTGTTTACTCCTGCTTTGTTTGTACTGTTTACTACTGTTTTTTTCTACTGTTTACTTCTGTTTTTTCTACTGTTTACTTCTGTTTTTTCTACTGTTTACTTCTGTTCTTTTCTACTGTTTACTAGTGGTTTTTTTTCTACTATTTACTACTGTTTTGTCTCTGCTGTTTTACTACTGTTTTGTTTCTACTATTTTTTATGTTATACAGCACTGTATACATATCAACAAAATTTCTTCTTCATTCTATGTGGTTAAGTATGAGTTCAGCAGGTTACCGTTGGAAACCTTACAATCCACTGAAATTATATTTCACAGCACGGAAGAAATTGAGAGCAGTTTTAAAGATATTTAGCCCCGGATAAATTTTAGGTCACCGTACTCTACTAACATACACATGCATGTATAAGCCTAAAGTCTGCGTACTAAAATAACACAGAAGGCTATATTCATTATTCATTTTGATAAAAAAGTAATCAATTTCAGACTGATTGCATTTTTGATTGAAATCAAGAGTAATTGCTACTCAGCGACAGCTCTGTCCTTTATTTTTGCTTTACTTCCAGACAGCCAGCAAGATAGGCTTATGTACCGACCACGCGTTGTCGATCGATTCTTCGGTCTTCAATAGCACGATGACTGCAAAACGAAACTACAGCTGCCGATGATTTGTTCGGAAGATTAAACTATTTTTCAAGCACCAAAATATGAATGATTTTTCTGAACCGAATCTGACAGAAAGATCATTCCTAGGAAAATAGCAACGTGAGAATTACGGAAAGTTCGGAAACGCCCACCTTTTAGCGTTTGTAATAATAAACCCAACGAAATAAATTCTCTTTTAACGAATCTAATTCTAAAATACTGAAAAAAAAAAAAAAAAAAAAAAAAGAGAGGAATTCATATACCATGACATTCGTAATATTATACTATTTGAGCATTCCGAATGAGCTGGAGGAAACTAAATACAAGCAATTGAAAACAATGGTCATTACACTGAAAACTCCGGTGACATGAGTGAGTTTTTAAGAAAATGACTCAAATTTAGAATGATTTCGTAATGGCTCAGTCTGATGAAACCCTCGTAGCGGCCGTACTACAATTCGTCCAAAGACGGTGTTACGTGAATTTTTCCAAACGACACCGCACTTGACTGCCATCTATACAAATAGGAAAGACGATAACGAATTTTTCTGGCCAACTGGGGCCCGGGTTCGAATCCCGGTGAGACATGGATGATGTATTTGTCTTACGGCACTGGCTCTATCCCATCCCGGGAATTAGCGACGGGTGACTGCTTATAACCCATTGAGTTGCTCACGGTGGTCGTTAAACCTCCAATAAAAAAAAAATCGGTTGTAATGAGCACGTCTTTTGTATCCTAAACGACACGAGAAAATATTTCACAGCAGATTTTTAGAAAATATACAAAATCAGCAAAACAGAGAATACAAGTACTCCACCTCAAGAAAAACTGCCTACAATTTTAAATACTCGATGTGACTGTTATTAAAAGTGAAAGGAACAGGTTAAAAAATTAACCGGGTTTCCACAATCGACAAAACATCCCCAAATAGAAAGAGTTCCTTAGATTCATATTCTCAGTAGCAGCTTAAATGTAGCTTAATAAATTGTGTACAAAAAGTTTCTCATAGTAGAAGCAGAAGATATCACAGGCAAAAAGGATTTTCAAATTGAACAATTAGAAGAAAAGATATAAAGGAAAACAAGTGACACAACTTTACACCCCTAGTGAAAAATCTGCGCGTTATTTGAAGAACAAAACAGTTGCAAAATAAATAGTATCCTATCGAAAAAGGAGTTATCTAAGGGATCCTTTGAAATGTATAGAATGAACACTTTCAAATAGAATAATAAGCTGATGCTTCCTAGCGGAAGAATTTTAAATAATGAAAAAGTAGAAAATATGGAACAAGTATTTTTCATAGCAAAAGCTGTATAAAGGGATTTTTTTAATACATGTTCTGGAAGCAGAGATAACAAGAAAGACGACACCGAATTTTCGGGTGTAATAAGCACGTCTTTTGAATCTGTTCTGATGCAAATTAGATTTATCAAAGCTATTCAAAGTCAATGGAACCGGTATGGAAAACAATAGTATCTGGCAGAAGAAAGAAGTTTTTCAATCGGGTTTTTAATCCCTCAGAATTGCTGCAAACGGAAACGTGAGCTTACACCCTCTGGTTGCAGACTTGTGCGTTAAGAAAAACATGAATTTATATGAGAAACATTTCGCACCGGAAACGCTCTCCAACATAGACAGAATTTTCCAAATCGGACTCTTAGAAACAGAGATATCGACAAGAATAAGATGTGACTTTACGTTCCCTGGTGGGAAAACCATGCATTATTTTAAGAAGAAAGTATTCTCAAAAGGTTTTTCCACATGAGCATTATCGATCCAAGAAAAAAAAAAATTAGTCGAGTTTTCAGGAGCCCAGATTTTGCTACAAATACATCAGAAGCAGAAATTAACACGTATGTCCCCTGGTGGTCAAACTATTATTTACAAAACATCAGAAATTATGTGAAAAATATTTTCCATCAGGAGTTTTAGAAGCAGAAATAACGTAAAAAACGCAATTTACCTTTCTGCCCCTTAGCGGAAAGCCTATGATTTACTTGAAAATTTTGAATTTATAGGAAAAACATTTCGCATCAGAGACACTATCCAACAAAGAAGGAATTTTTCAAATTGGACTATTAGAAGTAGAGATATTGACAAAAATAAGATATACATCTACGCCCCCTGGCAAAGAAACCATGCATTATTTCAAGAAGAAAATTTTCTTAAAAGTTTTGTCGACATGAGTAGTATCGGTCAACAAACGACTTTTTCAATCGAGATTTTAGAAGCTCATATTTTGCTGCAAATACATCAGAAGCGGAAATTAAGACTTACGCCACCTGGTTGCCAAACCATTTTTTTACAAAAATTAGAAATTATGTGCAAACGATTTCCCATCAGGAGCTGTATCGGGTGCAGAAAGAATTTTTTAAATCGGAGATTTGGAAGCAGAGATATAGGGAAACTCAATTTACCGCTACGCCCCCTAGCGGAAAGTCTATGAATTACTTGAAAATTTTGAAATTATATGAAAAACATGACACACTGAAAACATTATACAACAAAGAAGGAATGTTTCAAATCGAACCTCTAGAAATATAGAAATTGACAAAAATAAGATATACATCTACGGCCCCTGGCGGAGAAACTGTAAAATATTTTAAGAAGAAAGTATTCCGAAAGTGTTTATCGATGTGAGTGGCATCAGTCCACGAAAGAATGTTTTCAATCGATATTTTAGAAGCTCCGATTTTATGGCAAATACATCAGAAACAAAAATTAACACTTACTTCCCGTGGTGGCTAAAGTATTCTTTACCAAAAATTGAAAATTTATGCAAAAGAATTTCCATCAGGAGGTGTATCCGCTGAAGAAAACATTTTTCAAATTGGAGTTTTAGAAGGAGAGTTATCGGGAAAAATGTAATTTATTTTTACGCCCTCTAGCGGAAAATCTACGCATAATTCGAAAAAGTAACTATATCTAAAATGCTCTTCGACATAAATGTAATCGAAAGATAAAAGAATTTTTCAATCGGATGTTTAGAAGCAAATATGTGAAATAAAACGTATTTTTGAATTCGACATCATCTGCATTTACGCTAGCGGCAAAATTGTACATCGTAAAAAAAAAAAAAACGAAATAAAGGATCATGATTCGCATATTTCAAGCTTCCCAATGCAAAAATAATTTTTCAAATCGGACTAATAGTTGCAGAGATATCGTGAGTACAGACAGACTGACTGACGGACAAACGGACTGACGGACAAACCGATTACTTAAGCAGGATATTTTTTTACAAAAGACGTGCTAAAAATACACTAGTATATGCAAACTGTTCCTAAAAGTGAATGGTACCCGGTGTTGATTTTTTTATCGAACTTATAGAAGCAGAGATATTGAGAAAAAAGAGATTAACTGTTTGCGCAACCTAGCGAGGAAATTATGCATTATTGTGGGAAAGAAGTGAGTACAAGATGTTTTCGCAGTTAGCTGTATCTGACTAGAATTTTTTTTCTTTCGGGATTGTTAGTAGCTGCGATATTGCCGCAAATACACTATATTGACAAAAGTCACCGGACACATAGAAGAGAAACACAACATAGCATTTATTGACATACAATAATACGGTGTCGGTCCACCTTTGGCCTTAACGCATGCACTAACCATTCGAGGCATGTTTTCGACAAGGTTTCGGAACACAGCGATTGGTATGCGGTTCCATTCAGTACATAACGCTGCCGCTAACTGTTGCTTAGCAGTAGGTATTGGTTCCAAACTTCTTATGCGGCGCTCTAATTCATCGCATAGGTGCTCTATGGGATTAAGATCAGGGCTCTGTGCTGGCCAGTCCACACACGATACGGAATTAACTTCACACCACGACGTAACAGTCCTTGCTTTATGGCTCGATGCAATTACCTGCTGGTACTAACAAGGTTCGGTTTCATAGTATTGTCACAGAATTGGTAGGGCATAATTGTCCAGAATATTGAGGTAGACGTGCTGGTTAACAGGTTTGTCCAATATAACCAATGGGCCGGGACCATACCACGAAAAACATCCTAACACCAGTACACTGCCAGCTCCAAACTTGACCGTGGGAATAGTACACTGTGGTAAATAGCGTTCTTCCGGCTGCCGCTATACCCACACACGGCCATCAGACTGATGGATCGTGTATCTGGATTCATCAGTCCATAGGACACGTTTCCATTTATCTACGGTCCACGATAAATGTTCTTTACACCATGCTAAACGACGAGTAGCATTCCGAGTGGAGATGAAATGCTTATGAGCAGCCGCACGACCACGGTAACCCATGGAATGAAGTTCTCTGCGCATGGTATGTATACATACCCAGGTTCCAGCATTTTTACTTACCTGTACAATGAGGTCTTGTGCAGTACTCCGTCGATTAGCTGTAATGACTCTCTTGAGGCTTCGACGTCCTCTATCACTGATTTTCTTTGGTCTACCGGTATATACGTTTTGCTGCTTCAGGCACGCCATGTGTTTTTAACTTTATTCAATACATCCAAACAGTTGACATGGGTATGTTTAAACGCCTCTCAGTTTCACTTATGGACAACCCACTAATATAACACCAAACAATCTTTCCTTTCTCAAAGTTAGTTCTCTCCCGCCGCGATATTTTCACTCAACCTCACAGTGCGATATGAAAGCGGTCAGCTGCAGGCTTGTTTTTATACCGTTTGCAGCTGTACCACGCATCTTAACAACGCAGCGGATCCTCTCATTTGCCTTAAAAGGGGTGTCCGGTGACTTCTGTCAATATAGTGTATTGCAACAGGAAACGAGATTCATTGGACCAGACGACCTTCTTCCAATTCAAGGTCCAGTTTTGATACTCGCGTGTCAACTGTACGCTCTTTCGATGGTGTACTGAGGTTAGCATGGACATTCGCAGCTGCCTGCTGCTACGCAGCTCCATTTTCTTCAGGGTTCAACATACTGTTTGTTGTGACACATTACGCCCGTCCGTCACCAACGTTCAAATTACCTGCGAGTTGCGCCACCGTATTCCTTCTTTTTACTCGTACTATACGGGATAGACTTCGCTCTTCTTTAGTATACATGAGCCGTTGTCGGCCTACATCTTGCCGGTAGTTTGTGGTTTTCCTCTCCTCAGATCAATTTTGGAAGTTATCAAATACGACAGACCGTGAGCATCCCACAAGATTTATTGTCTCGGAAATTCTCTGACTCAGTCGTCTGCCATTACAATTTGGCCTTTGTCAAACTGTCTAAAGTTTGCTGTCTTTACCTTCTGAAGAACAAGAATAACACTGATTAACACAGCTGAATATTAGGTGTTATTTATACCGTTTCATAACTTTTCACATACGATGTCTTTTACCTGTAGTTTCTTCGATTTGCATAAAGATGCGGTGGTCATAATGTTTTGGAAGTTTGGTGTATACTAACGTGGACGCAAATCAAGAAGTATGAGCAAACAAGTGAGTAAAACCATGTAATGCATTGATTATGATTTGATTTTCAACATATCAGAAACCCCGCGCAGACAAATCCTTCTTCCTACCCTGACTACTGATTCTAAAATTTTGTCGCATTAGAAGCAATTTTTACGCTTTCCAACCGTAGGTTGAAGAAGCGTATATGTTCCATCTTGGTCCGTCCGTCTGTCCGCCTGTCGGCACGATAACTCGCGTAAAAATGGTTAGATTTCGATGAAATTTCAGTATGTGGTAGGGGACCACCTGGGGACGAACCCTATGGGGTCAAAGGTCACGACATAGGAACGGGATCCATTCATTTGCCCTTATGCGTCATAAATTGCGCAAATATGGTTCGATGTCGATGAAATTTTAGCATATTGTAGGGGACCACCTAGTAATGAACCCTATTGAAAATGGGCGAAGTGGGGTCAAAGGTCCCGGCATAGGAGCGGTATCCATTCCATTGCTTTTATGCGTCATAACTTGCGTAAATATGGTTCGCTGTAGATGAAATTTTAGTAAATTGTAGGGGACCACCTGGAAATGAACCCTATTGAAAATGGGTGAAGTGGGGTCAAAGGTCAGGACATAGGAGCGGGATGCATTTAATCCCTTTATGCGTCATAACATGCGTAAAAATGGTTCGATTTCGATGAAATTTTATTATGTTGTAGGAGAACACCTGGGTACGATCTTATGGCCTCACAATCTTGCGCTTGAGATGTAATCGCGCTGTCACGCCATGTGTCTCATTACGTCACGCGTAATGAGACAGATGTGTGAATCCTATTAAAGTTTTATGACGTCACACTCTTGCGAGCAGATGGTCGCGACTCCCATCTGCCTCATTACGTCACGCTTTGTGTGCATATGTTCGTCCGCACGATAAGTCGCGTAAAAATTGTTTCATTTCGATGAACTTTTAGTATGTGAAAGGGAATCACCTGGGAAGGAACCCTATGGAACGCGAACGAAATGGGGTCAAAGGTTAGGACATAGGAGCGGAATCCATTCCACTGCTCTTATGCGTCATAACTAACGTAAAAAAGGTTCGATTTCGATTAAATTTTAGTATATGGTAGGGGACCACCTGGAGACAAACCCTATTGAAAATGGGCGAAATGGGGTCAAAGGTCAGGACATAGGAGCGGAATCACTTCCATCGCCATTAGGCGTCTTAACTTACGTAAAAATTCTTCGATTTGGATGAAATGCTAGTATGTTGTAAGGGCCTGCCTATGAAATGGGCGAAATGGGGTCAACGAATCCTATTGAAAATGAGCGAAATGGGGTCAAAGGTTAGGACACAGGAGCGGAATCTATTCCATGGCCCTTATGCATCAAAACTTATGTAAAAATGCTTCCATTCCGATAAAACTTTATCATGTTATTTCGGAGGTATACTGAACCGGTTCTGTTGAATATCATCGAAAATGGGATTAAAGTTCAGGGCACAGGACCGAGATTTATTCCACAGCCATTATCCTCATAACTTTAGTAATGATTTCTGGTATGTTGGAAAGCGTATTATAATCAATGCATTGCATGATTTTGCCAACTTGTTAGTCAAGTTATGAGGATAATAGCTGTAAAATAAATCTCGCTCCTGTGCCTTGCCTTTGACCACATTTCGATGATATTTAACAGAACGGGTTCAGTATAGCTCCGGAACAACATGATTAAAATTTTGTCGCAATCAAAGCATTCTTACGTAAGTTATGACGCATAAGGCCGATGGTATGGATTCCGTTCCTATGTCCTGGCCTTTGACCCCATATCGTCCATTTTCAATAGGGTTCGTCCCGAGGTTGTCCCCTACGACATACTAAATTTTAATCGAAATTGAACCATTTTTACGCGAGTTATCGTGCAGACAGACAAAGCTGGAGCATATACGCTATTTCAACCTACGTTTGGGAGGCGTAAAAACATCATACTTACATAAGAAAGGAACGCGATGAATTAATGAGCATCAGTACTGTGATTTAGGTTACTTTCCAAGTCGCAGAATCACAGGCTTTTCTCCCATTTCAATATTTGTCGGTCGTTTATTAGCTTTACGAGTTTCGCTTCATTTTCTTCATCTGCTTTTTCATCTGTTAGTTGTACGAATGAAAGTCAGTGCAACAGTATCACAAATAGGATTAACCTTGCTGACATTAAGGGTCGTTAAAATACAGCGTGTTTTATGAACAGGATAGCGAAGCGAATACGCCGAGCAAGAAATAACAGGAAATGAAGCCGTGATAAAAAAAAATGAACCCTCTTTCTCGTATGTATTTTTACATACTGTGTCAGGATGTAATAAATCTCATGACATTTTTCATGATCGAATTAAGCGACATCCACTGTAGTTCGTTTGTCAACATCTGATTTGTCAACCGACGGTCATTACAATAACGTTTTACATATCTGAATCAATTCTTGTAGATGCGGCTTTTATATGTTTCTAGCTCATTACCCGGCGTTACCAGGGTATTTATTTATCTCAATCTTCTATTAGACAGGAAAATGAATGAATTCAATCTATAGTGTAAAATCAAAGTAATTTTATTTACAGGTTTTTAAAAGTATAAGTACAGTATACAAATTATAAAGTAAAATCTTTTACAAATTCACTATATAATATTAATTTAACACAAAACTTGTTTATAAACAACATTTTTAGTTTCACCTCCAGGAGCAAGAATAAATAAATTCTTGGGTGAACCCACCCTTGAGCAAGCAACATATTGGAGAAACATGTCGATCTCAAATCCACTCCGCAGTACTTAATAGACAGCCCCTGTGACTTGTTGATCGTGATCGAGAACGCAAGTCTCACTGGAAGTTGCAATCTCTTAAAGTTAAACGGGAGATCCGTCGGAGTGAGTGGTATCCGTGGGATAAAAACTGTTTCACCCTCTCCCTTTCCTGTTAAAATAGTCGCTTGAATTACATTGCCCAGCATCTTCTTTACACACAGCCTTGTGCCGTTGCAAAGGTTTGGCAGGTCGAGGTTCCGTAGTAAAATAATTGGAGATCCCAGTTTAAGTAAAAGACAATGTGGTGGCAATCCAGCCGGATCAAGTGAGTTTAGGAACTCTGGTGGGAAATTGACGACCTCATCGGCATCTACTATGGTATCGATAGATTTGTATTCCGTGACAACGCCTGGTAACATGGTAAGTATTAGATTGTTTATTTCGTGGACGTTTTCAGTTTTAGCAGAAAGAATGGTCCTCTCTCGCAACCAGTTCAAATTGTGATAGTTTTCGAAAACAGCCGGATAGACTGCATCTATCAGCTCTGCGACGGACGACACCAAATTACAAAAATCGGATGGCAATTTTATCTTGGCAGAAGATTCGACTGCTAATCTACCTTCTCCGATCTCCAGTAGTTTGTTTGAGAAAATTTGAGCACGGTTATCTCACAGATGTACTCTCATGTTTTGCTTTAAAGTTATCTTTCGCACATGTCTCCACAAAAATGAATGTTTTAAACATGCGTGGATCTCATCGGCCGGTGTTGACTTTGGGGTGACAGGCAGAGTTTGACGAAAGTCTCCACAGAGAAGTACCAGAGCTCCTCCCATCAGCTTGTCGTTTCCTCTCAGATCTCTCAGAGTGACGTCAAGGGCCTCGAGAGCTTTCGTGTGAGCCATGGTGCATTCATCCCATACGATAAATTTACATGTCTTCAGCACCTGCGCCCCACCACTTGCCTTGCTTATGTTGCAGGTAGGATTTTCCTGCCTGGCGATGTCAAGTGGCAACTTAAGTGAGGAATGGGCTGTCCTTCCTCCTTCCATTAACGTCGCCGCAATTCCTGAAGAGGCGATGGCAAGAGCAACTTCTCCCTGAGCCCTGATTTCGGCCAGAATGAAATTAGTTAAAAATGTTTTCCCTGTGTCCCCAGAAGCATCAAGTAAAATGATACCACCTTGTTGTTTCGCTACCTGATACATGATAATTTGATATGCTATTTTCTAAACTTGATTTAGAAGTGGCGTCTTGTCCGCGACGTATGCACTCAGCTCTTCGACGTTGTAGTTGTTTTCCGCTGCGTGAAGTACGTCTTGTCGGTCTCGTACTGGTGCAGGCAGGCCGAGTTGCAGTAATGTTATTGATCATGGCTACACATTTGTCCTCAAGAATAATCAAAGCCTTGTTGAAAATGTCCGGACCAAACGTAATTTCTAATGTCGGATTTTCTCTCCGGACTTTGGCGAGTAAATCCTTACTTAGGTCCTCCTTATATTTTCCCCATAAAGTGTTTGGATTCGATGGACTGCATGTAGTCAATATTATAACAAACAGGTTTCTGATTTGCTCTCGAAGGGAGATCAATTCGGCTTCTCGCAGTGTGTCATCCCAGTGCTGGTCTCCTTTTAGTAAACCCAACTTCTGACTGGCCTCTCTAAATGTCTGGCATACTTCGCCGTTTACTGTTTTTAGCTCCGCGAAAGATGTTGGACCTCGAACTGAGTGAAGAAGTATCCTAAGGAAATAGCATTCGTCGTTATTGGGGCCATTATCCTCATAACTTGAGTAATGATTTCTGGTATGTTGGAAAGCGTATCATAATCAGTGCTGTGTATGATTTTACTAACATGCTGTTTCTCAAATTGTAACAATATCTGAAAGGAAGAATATCTGGGAGTGCAGACGGCAAAATCGTGATAGAGAAACAAGCTAAACGTAGTCCCAAAAGAAAACTACCAAATATTCTTTTTGAAGTGGCAAAAATGATGGGACCGTTGTATTAGCTCAGAAGGAAGCATGTGTTTTGTTGAAGATGCGCTTAATTAGCTTGTACGTTTTTTTGTATTTTGAATTATAAACACAGTCCCGGTATTTTTGAACATACTTCGTTGATGCGGAAATGTCGCGTACAAACACAAAATATAATAAAACGAAGTAAATACAAACGACTGTTTAATGTACAAAACTAAATATTGTCTCATATAAACGTTATCACCTTCTCGCAAGAACTTGTGAATCCCAAAATGCAAAAACGTAGATCGCAATCTTTCGCAAATCATACGGCGCTTACACGCAGTTACTGTCACAGTATTTGGACGTAGATCGAAGTCCTTCGCAAATCATACGGCGCTTACACGCAGTTACTGTCACAGTATTTGGACGTAGATCGCAGTCTTTCGCAAATCATACGGCGCTTACACGCAGTTACTGTCACAGCATTTAGACGTAGATCGAAGTCCTTCGCAAATCATACGGCGCTTACACGCAGTTACTGTCACAGTATTTGGACGTAGATCGAAGTCTTTCGCAAATCAAACGGCGCTTACACGCAGTTACTGTCACAGTATTTGGACGTAGATCGAAGTCTTTCGCAAATCATACGGCGCTTACAGCAGTTACTGTCACAATATTTGGACGTAGATCGAAGTCTTTCGCAAATCATACGGCGCTTACACGCAGTTACTGTCACAGTATTTAGACGTAGATCGCAGTCTTTCGCAAATCATACGGCGCTTACACGCAGTTACTGTCACAGTATTTGGACGTAGATCGAAGTCTTTCGCAAATCATACGGCGCTTACACGCAGTTACTGTCACAGTATTTGGACGTAGATCGAAGTCTTTCGCAAATCATACGGCGCTTACACGCAGTTACTGTCACAGTATTTGGACGTAGATCGAAGTCTTTCGCAAATCATACGGCGCTTACACGCAGTTACTGTCACAGTATTTGGACGTAGATCGAAGTCTTTCGCAAATCATATGGTGCTTACACGCAGTTACTGTCACAGTATTTTGACATTTTACAAGATAGATACCGATCGGAACATTTACAAGTTATAATTTTGATAACGTTCTTTGCAATAAAATAGTTACTAAGCTTTCGCTAATTAAAGCGAAAGTGCGTCGATAATAATTGTCACGGATGCTTATTACTAATTAAAGCAAAACTTTCTTTCTCATGAAAGCAAAAGAGTGTAGCTAAATAAAGTGACTGTGCTTCCAGATAAATCTAAAGTGTTGCTAATGAAAAATGTGTGCCTCTAATATTTAAGAAAAATATGTTAAAAACCGGAGAGAAAGTGTACCTTCAATTTAATCGAAAAACTGTCATTTGTTCCATAAAATTTTGTATGTCACTAATTGAAGCGAAAAATTGTCTTCAGTTAAAGCAAAAATGTGCATCTAATTAAAGTGTAGATCTTCCTATTTGAACGCAAGTATGTCGCTAATGATGGAGAAAGTATGTGGCCAATTAAAAACTACTTTGCTAATTAAACAGAAAGTGTTTCACTAATTAAAGCAATGTTGCTACCTAATTAATGAAGAAATGTGAGTTGTTAGCCAAATCAAAAACATGCCTCTAATAAAAGAAAATTGTCTTGATAACTAGAGTGTGATTATGTAGTTATTTATCTCAATATTTGGCTCGAATTAACGCAGAAGTATGTTGCCATAAAAGCAAAATCATGACTATAAGTAAAGAAGAAGTGTTTTACTAATGAAAGGGAAAAACGCACGCAGTGCTATTTAGAGGAAAAGTATGTGCCTCTCATTAAATCAAACGCTCCCTACTGATTAAAAGGAGAATCAGTATCGCTGATTACAGCGAAATGTGCCTACAAATAATGCAAAATTGTCTTGCGTATTATTAATCACAGAGAAGAGAAAGTCTGTTGCTAATTAAATCGTAAATTTCCTATTCATATAATCCACTAAATGTGTGAGGAAGTTCTGCTGCCTATATCAGTAAAATTTAAGATGATTGCGAGTTCAGTGTTAACTCTTTAATCGGCTGGAACAAATTTACTCGGGTTTAGCAAAGCTCGAACAAATATATTCGCTGTCTAAGAAGTGGGCAGAACGCGGCCTGAATTGTGAACATGAAAATAAGAAGGCATTGCTTTCCCTTTAATGTGTTATTCAAAGTGGTCTATTGGGAGCATGATTGACCTTTGACCCCATTTCACTGATCCTTTTTGACGGATTTCCTGCTAAAACGGTTGTAACAACGGCGACGAACCTAAGAAAGGAGAGAAATTTGTTTTGAGTCATTTGATTTTATTCAATGGCATGATGCCCGTGTCAGATGGCCCAGCACTTCTCATAATGTCTTGGGTAAAGGAGCAGGTAGTAAAAGACTAGAAGAGAGAGTTTGTCACGAGCGACAGGTTAATAGTCGGTACTTCTGAAACTGGATGCTGTGTGGTAATTTCTGGTTTGGTAGAGCAGAAAGTTTTTGGCGCCATTTGGTTCAGATACGTAAGCCATTTAAGGAGTTAAAATAGAAAATTGGATTCAGCACTACATTTCATTTGATGGAAGAAAATTTTGTGTGAGCACACCCGATGCAATGTTAATAACTCAAGGTTGTTAACCCACTAAAGTGCTAAGATGACGATAGAGCACTGCTGAATAATGTCACTACTCCAGTCTGGTATAGTGAGTTCAAAGCTCATTTATATCGTTAGAATTCTCAATCTTCTTCTTGGTTACTCAGTCCAAGGACTGGTTGTTCAGTAGATGAGCTCTGTCTCTCCATTAAAATTCTCTTCCTCAGTTTTAGATCTATATTTTTGGTTGTCAGTAGTCTTTAATTCTCTCTAAAAGCCGTTTTTGCCATCCCCAGTCTCATTCTAATTTCCGTTTCACATCTCGCATCTGCAGTAATAATTTGACCCAAATAGCGAAATGATTTAATTTGTTCGATGTATTGTCCTTCAATTTTAAGGAAAGCCTGTTTCGGAACCTTCCCTATTACCATTAGCTTTGTCTTATTTTTATTTATCTTCATTCCATAGATATTCGCACTTTTGTGTATTTTTGACATCACACGCTGTAATGATTTGGCTGATCCTGAAACTATTGCCTGGTCGTCAGCAAACCTAATGTCCTTAATTCTCTCTCTATTAACCCAAACCCCTTCACTGGCGCTCCGCAAGGCCTGATCCATCATATCTTCGGCATAAATACCAAAAAGATCAGGTGACAACAAGCATTCCTGCCTTACCGCTTTATTTATTGGGATTGGACCAGTCATTCCCTCTTGAATTGAAATCAATGCTTCCTGATTTACATAGAGACATTCTCAACACGAAACCATATTATGACGCCAAATGTAGGGAAGATGGGACCTTTCCTTCTGCTGAGATAGCATTTTCAAAATAAACCTTTATTTTAGTGAACTTTTATGACAGATAGGAAATATATCGTTCGTTCTTGGACAGGACAAAGTGGTGCGTAGGTTAACAGAAATATTCTATTGAAGGCCGCACCAGGGTTAGGTATCGGGTCCAGGCAGGTTGTTAGTCTCAATCTTGAGTAATAAATTGATAGGGCACAGCATTTATTTCATGCATCTAAAATTCCTTCGTGCTTAAAGATAAAGGGTGGATCCCAACAGTGAGAACAAAGAATGTTCAAAAAATTACTTAATTTTTTTTAAATGGAAGCCGAATAGGTTATGGGAGAGTTTTAACTGGAAATAATTACATTGCCATACATCTGGTTTGAGGTTTCTTCGGGCTACTTTTCTCTCTTTCTTTTTAATCTTTTCTTTTAGCGAACGGAAACGCACATATTTTAATGAAACAGGAATTCCAAAGAGCGTCTATATTCTGTTTTTTTTTTATTTTTTTATTTATTGGAGGTTCCACCGTGAGCAACTTAATGGGCTATAAGCAGTCGCTCGTCCCTAATTTAGGGTCACTCGTTCCTGAGAAAGGAGAGAGCCAGTGCCGTAAGACAAACACAACATCCATGCCACACCGGGATACGAACCCGGACCCCCTTTCGGACGAATGATCAGATGCCATCGCTTAGAACACTGCTCCACCGGGGCGGCTCTTCTGGTTTCAATGATTTCTAATAGACGTTAATATGAAGATACTTTCCATGCTGTAGGAGTCACTCTGAGATATTTTTTTAGGACGCTGCTGAGAATATGAACGCACTGCTGGTGCGAATTCAAATTTTCCCTCAGACATCAATGACTAGGCCTTCCAAGGATTTTACCTGAAGTTAATACGGCCACCCCGGTGGCGCAAGGGTCTAAGGCCAGAGCCGTAGCTAAATTCCATACTTAGGGCAGGCTCAATAAAATTTAGGCGATGCTCGAAAAAGCTATATACCTTTTACCTTTTTTTTGAGCATTACTCAAATTTTACAAATTTCAAACCAGACTAAGTACCTTATACACAGTGCGTCGGGATGTAAGGTCATGTGATGCGTGACTTCACAGCCTCTCCTTGACAAATGTCAACCCCGCCTTCTCGTGGTGCATCCTGTTCCCACTAAAGGGGCTCTGACGACCGCCAATAGCGGTCTAATTATACCATCGGGATTAGAGGAAATGCTATCCCACACTCACCAACCCGCTTGGCCAGCATGGTGAGTTATGGCCAAACCCCTCCAAAATGACTCCACAACTTAAATCTTGGCCCTCAGTCTCCGGCAGCTGGAATGTAACTGGCCAAGGCAGCGGCCAGTGCGACATGAAGGCAGAGGGTGCTAAGAATCACCGGAGGACCGGACTAAGCTGCCATCTGATGCTGACCTTGGCTACGTATAATGGACGCTCCCTATCTTCTGATTCAAGGCTTCTTGAATTAGAAGAGGAACTACAAAGGATCAAGTGGGACATCGTCGGGCTAAGTGAGGTAAGGGGAAAAGGAGAAGATCTCATTGAACTGAAAAGTGGACATCTCTTCTACTATCGTGGGACAGATACTGGCAGAACTAGTGGTGTAGGATTTATAATAAACAAGAAACTGAAGTATAAAGTTGTAGAAGTTGAAAGTTGCTCTGACAGAGCTGCACGACTCGTTATCCAACCCTCGAGAAGATACCAGGCTCAGATTATTCAAACTTATGCACACACCACAAGTCATCCTGAAGAAGAAATTGAAGAATTTTATAAGGAAATTCGTCATCTAAATAATAAAGGTAAGCAGCACTTGAAGATAATTATGGGAGATTTCAATGCAAAAATAAGGCAACGGCAACAGAATGAAAGTTCAGTAGGTAAATTCGGTCACGACAACAGAAACCAGCGTGGAAATACTCTCATTGAGTTTGCAGAGGCAGAAGGGTTTTTCATCTTGAACTCCTTTTTCAAGAAAAAGCCGCACAGGAAATGGACATGGAGACATCCAAATGGGACGACAAGTGAAATTGATTTTATTATGTGTAACAAAAAATTCGTCATAGAAGACTGCAGTGTGCCAAACAAGTTCAACACAGGTAGTGACCATAGATTTGTGAGATGTAAGATGCACCTCAACACTAAACTCGAACGTGGCAAGCTTATAAGACAAACAAAATGCATTGAGATAACCAACCTTAAAAAACACCATAATACCTTCAAGTTGGAACTGAAGAACAGATTCTCTGCTTTAGAATGCCTAACATCGGAAGAAGTGGATATTTCTGAAGTTAACAGAAAAGTAACCAAAGCTCTTATGGAAACAGCAACAAAATTAGCTGGGTCTAAGAACAAGTTGCATGTGAACAAATTATCAGGAAGAACCAAAATGTTGATGCAAAAAAGAAGAGAGATGAGGACAACAAAAGAAGATTGACTTCCAAAGTGGAATACATAGAGCTATGCAAGACAGTACGAAAAAGTATCACTAAAGACGTAAGGAAATTCAACTGTGAATTAGTGAGGAAAGTCATTGAAAACAATCAAAGCCTAAAGATAGAAAAGGGACATCCCAGTAAGGGAAGAAAGCAGATTATGGCACTGAGAAAAAAAGATGGTTCTGTAACAAGAAATAGAGGCGAAATTTTCTGAAGAGTGAAAGATTTCTACTCCAAATTATATGAAAGGGATGATACATGTACTCCAGACATCATGGAAGGTACCAGTACCAGAGTTCTTCCAGTCTTCCCAGCAGAAGTTGCACATGCAATCAAGAACATGAAGTGGGGAAAAGCTCCAGAAGAAGATGGAATTACTGTAGACATCATACAAGAAGCAAGTGGAGAAATCGAAACTGTACTCGCCCAAAGTTTCAGTCGATGCCTTAATGAAGGGAAGATTCCTGAGGATTGGAACAATGCTATAATGATCCTGCTACATAAAAAAGGTGACATTGATGATCTCGGGAACTACAGACCTATCAGCCTCCTATCAGTGGTATACAAAATCTTCACTAAAGTTCTTTCACACCGTTTGAAGGTAACACTGGACATGGCTCAACCGAGAGAACAATCTGGATTCAGGAGTGGCTACAGCACAATAGATCATATCCACGTACTGAGATAACTAATTGAAAGAGCGAGGGAATATGAACTTCCATTGTGCATGGCTTTTATCGATTACGAAAAAGCCTTTGATTAGGTGAAACAATCAGGAGTTACAATGGCTCTTAAATCCTGCGGTATTGAAGATGCATACATTAATATTATTAATAACATCTATGAAAATGCAAGTGCAAAGATTAGGCTGTTTGAAAATACAACACACATAAAACTTGGAAAGGGAGTGAGACAAGGTGACACCATATCTCCGAAGCTCTTTAACGCCACATTGGAAAATGTCTTTCAATCACTGAACTGGGAAAACAAAAGGATAAAGATTAATGGAGATTATCTAACCCACCTTCGTTTTGCTGATGACATAGTCATTTTTGCAACTACCCCATCAGAGCTGCAGAGTATGATCCAAGAACTTGCTGACAAGAGTAAAGAAGTTGGATTAAAACAGAACTTTCATAAGACAAAAGTGATGTTCAATGCTTTTACACGAAATGAAGATTTATCGATTGATGGAGAAAAGCTGGAGATAACAGACACGTACGTTTATCTTGGACAGCAGATATCAAGTGAGGGTCACATTGATGAAGAAATTAATCGGCGTACAAAATTTGCCTGGAGAGCTTTTGGAAGAAACAGCATAATTTTCAAGAGCAATATGCCATTATGTATTAAAAGAAAAGTGTTTGATCAATGCATCCTTCCAGTGCTTACGTATGGTGCAGAGACGTGGACCTTAACTAAAAGAGACATACAAAGGCTACAGACAACTCAAAGTAGCATGGAGAGCTGCATGCTTGGTGTAACCAGGAGAGATAAGAAGAGGAACTCGTGGATCCGAAAAATGACAAGAGTGGAAGACATCATGATCAGAGTTAAATCCCTGAAATGGCAATGCGCTGGGCATACTGCCAGAAAGACAGACCATCGATGGACAGCCGAAATTTTAGAATGGATTCCAAGGGACAGGAAAAGACCCAGAAGAAGACCACATGGGAGATGGGTGGATGAAATTCGAAAGTTTGCGGGAGTGACATGGAGGAGACTGGCACAAGACAGACCGTTGTGGAGGAAACTTGGGGAGACCTTCGTCCAGAAGTGGATTGATAATGGTTGACAATGATGATGATGATGACACAGTGCGTCAAAGAATTTTTAAGACTGGGTCATTAAAATGAAATAGAAACAAGAAATTATAATTTGTTTTGGTTTGTTATTCAAAATAAGTCCCTCCGGCTTCAATACACTTGTTACAGCGATTTAATAATGATTTTTCCAGTTCACTTTGCGGAATTGCCTCCAAAGCACGCGTCGAAGCTGTTTGTATGGTCGAAATATCATCAAAATAACACCCTTTTAACGTCATTTTAAGTTTTGGGAACAAAGAAAAGTCGCAGGGTGCTAAATCAGGCGAATACGGTGGGTGATTCAACACACAGACGTTATTTTTTGCGAAACATCTACGAACAAGAAGTGAGGTGTGACTGGGTGCATTATCGTGCAACAAACACCAACTGTTTTCATCTCGATATTCTGGACGAATGCGACGAATTATGCCCATCAAACGCCTCAAAACATTTAAATAAAACTCACCAGCAATTGTTTGTCCACTTGGAACAAATTCTTTGTGGATAATACCATTACTATCGAAGAATGTAATGAGCATTGTTTTAATTTTCTATGGAACTTTTCTTGTTTTTTTTGGCTTGTGGGGTGTTTTTTGACTTCTATTCCGCACTTTGTCACTTTGTTTTAGGATCATATTGAAAACACAATGTTTCATCACCTGTAACAATCGATTTTAAGAAGTTTGGATCATTTTCAGCGGCTGAAATGATGGCTCTGCAATGTGCACTTCTCCTTGATTTTTGTTCATTGGTTAACGTGTGTGGAACAAATTTAACACAGACTTTTGTTTTGCCCAAATCTTCATGCAGGATGGTTCGAACCGTTTTTTTTGTTGATGTGTAAAGACTCTTCCATCAATCTTAGTGACGCACATCGATTGTTTGCCAAGAAATCACGCACTTTTTCAATAATCTCAGGTGTCCTAGATTAACTTGGTCTTCCGGTATGCTTATCATCTTCTAGCGTCTCTCTTCCGTCCAAAAAACGTTTGTGCCACAAAAACATTTGATCTACTTAAACAAAACTCACCGTAAACTTGTTTCATCATTTGGTACGTTTCCGAGGCACTTTTACCAAGTTTCGCGTTAAATTTAATAACAGCCCTTTGATACATCTTAATAATTCAACATGAAAAAATTTTTACTTCTCTAATGAACGCCCGTTTCGTTTGAGTTACTTTAACAACTGCGCAGTACTTTTGGCAGAAAGCAAGCAGATGGTCACGGTTTATAACGCATTCGCGATTACACTGGTGACGCCAATGTAGGCTTAAATCTAGCGCCGGTCATAAAAATTCTTTGACGCACTGTGTATATACACTGCTGGTCAACCAAAAGGCAACGCCAAGAAGGACACGAGATAGCAAAGCCAGATTTACTGGACACATAACAACAGATACAAAGATGAAACGATTGAGCTTGCAGGAAACGATTGAGCTTGAAACGATTGAGCTTGCTCCGTGCGACTTGCGTAACACGCAGACATCAATAGTTCGCGTGGCCCCCATGGCTGGCAATAACGGCCGCTACACGTCGCGGCATCGAACGAAAGAGGCTTTGGATGTGGGCTTGGGGTATGTCGGTTCAGGCTGCTTCCACACGTTGCCACAGTTAATCAGGCGTAGCAACGGGGCGTGCTTGCCAGGGCATTCGGCTGCCGATCAGCGACCGGACGTGTTCGATAGGTGACATATCGGGAGAACAGGCGGGCCACGGCAGCAGTTACACCAGGTGGGCAGTGAAGAATTGTTGCACAATGCGTGCCAGTGCGGGCGCGCATTGTCCTGTTGAAACGTGGCCGCTGGCAGGTCCTGCAGGTAAGGGAGGACTACAGGCTGCAGAACGTCGGAGATGGTGTGGTGGCTGTAGAGTGTACCGGTGATGCGTACCAGAGGAGTGCGGGTGTCATATCCAATTTTGCCCCAAACCATAATGCCAGGCAGCGGACCGGTATGGCGATGCATAATGCAGGCGTCATACAGTCTCTCGCCACGGTGCCGCCACACGCGGATCCGACCATCGTGGTGTTGCAGGCAGAAGCAGGATTCGTTGGAGAAGACACTGTAGTGCCATTCCATAGTCCAGGTGCGGCGTTCAACGGTACACTGACGCCGCAGTCGCCGGTGGTGTAACGTCAATGGTAATCGGAGCAATGGGCGCCGTGCGACAAGTCCCCGCTCCTGCAGACGACGTCGAACGGTACGTGCTGACACAGGTTGTTGCGCAACACACCCTAATTCTTGCGCTAACGTTCGTGATGTGGCGGCGTGAGCCGTCAATGCCCGTCTCACAACATGCCGGTCCTCTCGTTCGGTGGTGTGCCGCGGCTACGGCAATCGCTCACGTCGGTCCGTCCGTCCCTCCTGCACCCACCGAATCCATACTCGCCTCACAGTGGCTGGATGTCGTCCCCCACGGGCGCCGATGTCTCGGTACGGTAAACCGCTGTTGCGATAAGCCACTATTCGTCCTCTGTCGAACTCCGAATCGTGCTGGAATGACTGCTGTATTCTGCGACGATTCGTCAGGAAGCTTCCCACGTACAGGTCCGGCAGCACAACACACTTTCACTACTTACATCCCGCCTTCTGTGCACGCTTCTTATAGTGTTTCTCGGTGGCGTGCCGCACATGATTTGCATATGCTCTGCAATGCTAATCGTTTGCATGTCCTGTCGCGCGCGACGCATGCTGCGAATTTCAGGCCAGTCGGATGCTTCCTTCTTGGTGTTGTATTTTGGGTGGCCAGCAGTGTATATTGGACTCAGTGAAGCAGTCTCTGTGACAATCCTAATTCCTCTTTTTTTTTTTAAAAGTTATTTCGTAACACAGTGGTTACCCAAATGACTACTGGTACGATCTGTGTTATGCATTGTTTCCAGATCCTTTGGATTTCCAATCACAGGTTCTCATATTTCGAGATTTCTCCGATATTGTCCTTTCGATGTTTTCTGTTAGTGGAACTGCTACATCTATTAGTTCTGTCTTCTTCAGTTGTCTTGCCTACAATTACAATGGCAGGTCGATTGTGGACAACGGTATTGTCTGTAATGATGGGTTTGTCCCAGTATGTCATTGTTATTACGATTACTACCTGACAGACCATCAATAATGACTGGGAAAAATAACATATGTAGAGTAAATTTTTAATGATTACGTATTATTTTTGTTTGTGATGTCCAAATGTGAAAATATGTTTCACGAATATTTCAACAATAAAAAAAAGTATTGCGTCTTGCAGTTGTTACGTCACACGTTGACATAATTCGCAGTTTCCATTCACGGAACATCTGACCGTAAACATGAAAAGTCAAGCGGGACTTCACACATATTTCTTTCCCTGTTGTTGTTAAGATGATGACGTCATATAATATATCCGGTCCGAACGGGGTCCGGGTTCGAATCCCGGTGAGGCATGGATGTTGTGTTTGTCTTACGGCACTGGTTCTCTCCCCTGGAAACAGTGACCCTAAATTAGGGACGGGCGACTGCTTATATAGCCCATTGAGTTGCTCACGTTGGTCGTTAAACTTCCAATAAAAAAAATAAATATATATATATATATCCGGAGGGATGTAAGGTCAGGTGATGCGTAACATCACAGCCTCTCCTTGACAAATGTCAACCCCGCCTTCTCGTGGTGCATCCTGTTCCCACTAAAGGGGCTCTGACGACCGCCCATAGCGGTATAACTATACCATCGGGATTAGAGGAAATTCTATCACACACTCACCAACCCGCTTGGCCAGCGTGGTGAGTTATGGCCAAACCCCTCCAAAATGATTCCACAACTTAAATCTTAGCCCTCAGTCTCCGGCAGCTGGAATGTACCTGGCCAAGGCAGCGGCCAGTGCGACATGAAGGCAGAGGGTGCTAAGAATCCCCGGAGGACCGGACTAGGCTGCCATCTGATGCTGACCTTGGCTACTTACAATGGACGCTCCCTATCTTCTGATTCAAGGCTTCTTGAATTGGAAGAGGAACTACAAAGGATCAAGTGGGACATCGTGGGGCTAAGTGAGGTAAGGAGAAAAGGAGAAGATCTCATCGAACTGAAAAGTGGACATCTCTTCTACTATCGTGGGACAGATACTGGCAGAACTAGTGGTGTTGGATTTATAATAAACAAGAAACTGAAGGATAAAGTTGTAGAAGTTGAAAGTTCCTCTGACAGAGCTGCACGACTTGTTATCCAACTCTCGAAAAGATACCAGGCTCAGATTATTCAAACTTATGCACCCACCACAAGTCATCCTGAAGAAGAAATTGAAGAATTTTATGAGGAAATTTGTCATCTAAATAATAAAGGTAAGCAGCACTTGAAAATAATTATGGGAGATTTCAATGCAAAAATAGGGCAACGGCAACAGAATGAAACTTCAGTAGGTAAATTCGGTCATGGCAACAGAAACCAGCGTGGAAATACTGTCGTTGAGTTTGCAGAGGCAGAAGGGTTTTTCATCTTGAACTCCTTCTTCAAGAAAAAGCCACACAGGAAATGGACATGGAGACATCCAAATGGGACGACAAGTGAAATTGATTTTATTATGTGTAACAAAAAATTCGTCATAGAAGACTGCAGTGTGCTAAACAAGTTCAACACAGGTAGTGACCATAGATTGGTGAGATGCAAGATGCACCTCAACACTAAACTTGAACGTGGCAAGCTCATAAGACAAACAAAATCTATTGACATAACCAATCTTAAAAAACACCATAATACCTTCAAGTTGGAACTGAAGAACAGGTTCTCTGCTTTAGAAGGCCTAACATCGGAAGAAGTGGACATCTCTGAAGTTAACAGAAAAGTAACCAAAGCTCTTATGGAAACAGCAACAAAATTAGCTGGGTCTAAGAACAAGTTGCATGTGAACAAATTATCAGGAAAAACCAAAATGTTGATGCAAAAAAGAAGAGAGATGAGGACAACTAAAGAAGATGTGACTTCCAAAGTGGAATATATAGAGCTATGCAAGACAGTAAGAAAAAGTATCACTGAAGACGTAAGGAAATTCAACTGTGAACTAGTGAGGAAAGCAATTGAAAACAACCAAAGCCTAAAGATAGCAAAGGGACATCTCAGTAAGGGAAGAAAACAGATTATGGCACTGAGAAAAGAAGATGGTTCTGTAACAAGAAATAGAGGCGAAATTTTGACAAGAGTGAAAGATTTCTACTCCAAATTATATGAAAGGGATGATATATGCACTCCAGACATCATGAAAGATACCAGTACTAAAGTTTTTCCAGTCCTCCCAGCAGAAGTTGCACATGCAATCAAGAACATGAAGCGAGGAAAAGCTCCAGGAGAAGATGGAATTACTGTAGACATCATACAAGAAGCGAGTGGAGAAATCGAAACAGTACTCGCCCAAATTTTCACTCGATGCCTTAATGAAGGAAAGATTCCTGAGGATATTAACACCGCTACAATGATCCTGCTACATAAGAAAGGTGACATTGAGGATCTCGGAAACTACAGACCTGTCAGCCTCCTATCAGTAGTTTATAAAATCTTCACTAAAATTCTTTCACACCGCTTGAAGGTAACACTGGACATGGCTCAACCGAGAGAACAAGCTGGATTCAGGAGTGGCTACAGCACAATAGATCATATCCACGTGCTGAGAGAACTAATTGAAAGAGCGAGGGAATATGAACTTCCATTGTGCATGGCTTTTATCGATTATGAAAAAGCCTTTGATTCGGTGAAACCATCAGCAGTTACAATGGCTCTGAAAACCTGCGGTATTGAAGATGCATACATTAATATTATTAATAACATCTATGAAAATGCAAGTGCAAAGATTAGGCTGTTTGAAAATACAACACACGTAAAAATTGGAAAGGGAGTGAGACAAGGTGACACCATATCTCCGAAGCTCTTTGATGCCACATTGGAGGGTGTTTTTCAGTCGCTGAGCTGGGAAAACAAGGGGATAAAGATTAATGGAGATTATCTAACCCACCTTCGTTTTGCTGATGACGTAGTCATTTTTGCAACTACCCCATCAGAGCTGCAGATTATGATCCAGGAACTTGCTGACAAGAGTAAAGAAGTGGGATTAAAAATGAACTTTCATAAGACAAAAGTGATGTTCAAAGCTTTTACAAGAAATGAAGATTTATCGATTGATGGAGAAAAGCTGGAGATAACAGACACGTACGTTTATCTTGGACAGCAGATATCAAGTGAGGGTCACATTGATGAAGAAATTAATCGGCGTACAAAACTTGCCTGGAGAGCTTTTGGAAGAAACAGCATAATTTTCAAGAGCAATATGCCATTATGTCTTAAAAGAAAAGTGTTTGATCAGTGCATCCTTCCAGTGCTTACGTATGGTGCAGAGACGTGGACCTTAACTAAAAGAGACATACAAAGGCTGCAGACAACTCAAAGCAGCATGGAGAGGTGCATGCTTGGTGTAACCAGGAGAGATAAGAAGAGGAACTCGTGGATCCGAAAAATGACAAGAGTGGAAGACATCATGATCAGAGTTAAATCCCTGAAATGGCAATGGGCTGGACATACTGCCAGAAGGACAGATCATTGATGGACAGCTGAAATTTTAGATTGGATTCCAAGGGACAGGAAAAGACCCAGAAGAAGACCACATGGGAGATGGGTGGATGAAATTCGAAAGTATGCAGGGATGACATGGAGGAGACTGGCACAAGACAGACCGTTGTGGAGGAAACTTGGGGAGACCTTTGTCCAGCAGTGGATTGATAATGGTTGACAATGATGATGATATATCCGGAAGTAGTTTCCATTCACTAACACCTGAACGAAAGCTCGATAATTAAGCGTGTCGTCGCAAATATTTCTTTCTCAGTTGTTGTTCAGGTGATGACGTCTCATAAGTTTACCCAAAAAGCAGTTTCCATTCACTGAACACCTGCACGAAAACACGAAAAGCTAAGTGGGACGTCACAAATATTTCGTTTTCGGTTGTTGGTATGGTGATGACTATTTCCACGGCGCCACCAAAATGGGACATTCAAACGTTCAGACAAAGGAAATTACATTGTTTTTGATATTATTATTATTATTATTATTATTATTATATACTTTATGATATAACTATAATGCTATCATGGTCATTGTTATTATATACATTATCACTATTATTTTATTATTATTCCTGTGAGAGAAAGTAATATTTTACGTGGAGCGTTTTGGCGCCGGGTTATCAGAGTCAGTCTCCAATGTTTTCATGAAAATAGCAGTTTCAGTTTTCACAAATCCTTTTGTTACCCTTCTCTAAACGTGCTGCCTCATTTTAAGATCACAGACAATTTTACTTTAGAATTCATTGCATATTCTAAGATTGAAAAAGTTTTTCAATAGAAATTAATATACTATTAATGAAATTCTACGACTTCCTCGACATCTTCAACGCTGTACATTGGTGAAATACTTTGTTTTGATGGGAGCCAAGTCATTTCCTTGGTTTTGGGTCCCAAGTGTTATCATAGTCAGGCCCTATCCGTACATATCATTTCTTGCGCCTCTATCTAATGTTCTAGATTCTAGACGGAATAATTACCAGGAGATGGCCAAGGAGTTGTATGGAGCAATATTGGATTACACAACAGGCAATATCATTAATTTATTTAGCGACGTTATTTGACTTTTGTAAGAGCAGCTGTCTGCGGGGAAAAATTCGTTGCATTTAGGAAAGAAAACAAAAAAGTTTTTCGCGAAAAGTTCGACAGCTCGTTTTCCACCAATATTATTCTTGGTGCGGAGAGGAGGAGGAGGAGGCACGAATTTCCTACTAAGATCCAACACAGTTCGATTAAGCGTACAACTCCCCACCGATTACAGCTGCAGCTTTTACTGACAACATTTTCTTCCCCTGGTCGACGACTTTCTCTTCAGTGAGTCATATGGGACACGCTCGTTTGACCATCACACAATGGGTAGAGAAAATAGAAAATAGAAAACCGTCTTTGCTTTTGTCTGTTTTCTTGTTCTTTAAGTAAAGAGTCACATGAGGGAACTTTGCTGTTCCCTTTAATTGAATGAGAGTCCAAACTCCACACCCATTGCATCAAGGATCTCGGAAATGGAAGAGATGATTAAAAGTGGAAAGGTATATTGCCTGTACAACAATGCTCGGGCTCTGAGCTGGAAACAGACGTTTACTTTTCGCTGCCTTAGTGATCTTTCTTCAGCAGCATCAGGATGATGAAACCTATAATGATTCAAATAATGTTTATGACAATAGCAAAAGTCAGCTGAACGTATGCTGTGTGAAATCCATGAATACGTATTATTTCGCGAAAAAAAAATGTTGATGTAGATGAAAGGAAACGGCCACATAAGAATGTGTGCGTCTGTGTTCTAAAGAAATTGGGCATACAACATGGCTACTGAAGAAAATGTGTATGCATGTGCGTTGTACACGGAACGATATCGGTATTAATATCTCAGGAAGCAAAGGGATTTTCGCAAAGTGAAGAAGCTGTGAGGGTATTTTTATTTGAGCAAAATGAAAAAGCGTAAGAAATAGTACATGCGTGCTCAAGAAAAATGCATATGTGTGCATGTGAAAAAAATGCGGATGCCGTCCAGGTGGCGCAGTGGTCTAAGCGCTGGCTTATGATCATTCGTCCGCGAAGGGGTACGGGTTAGAATCCCGGTGAGGCACGGATGTTGTGTTTGTCTTACGGCACAGGCTCTCTCCCTTCCCTGGAACCATTGACCCTAAATAACGGACGGGCGACTGCTCATAGCCCATTGAGTTGCTCACGGTGGCAAAAGGAAAGCACGTATGCAAAAGATAATCATTCACACACACACACACATTATGCATGTGTTAACTTTATGTGTGCATTTTAGGCAAAACGTGTATACTGTGTAATGTGTGCAGAAGAAAAGACATGCTAAAAAAAGCATTCTTGGTGGCCGACTAATTGAGGCGCTGCCTGATGGCTAATCGTCTGAGTTCGGCCAAGGTTCGAGTCCTGATCGAGGCATGACTATTGTGTTTGTCCTACGGAGCTGTTTTTACTCCTTTCCTGGAATCAACTGCCCAACTTTAGGGATGGGCAGTTATAGAACTGTGTGGATGATCATGGGTAGCTTAACTCGAAAACAAAGAGAAAAAAAGGAAAGGAAATAGAATGTGTGGGTTTGTGTGTTAAATATAAATTGCGTTCAATGCAAAACTTGTACATACACTCATTCTCACAAAAAAATGCGCACCAAGAAGGAGGCGTTGGATTGAAATGAGATTTTAGTAGTGAGATGGTACATACCATAAACATAAATGATTATAGTATCACAGCAGCAGGGCGACTTCCCGTGGACATACGGTACACATTCCGGTCAGCGTTAGCACCACGTCAGACCGCCTCGTGCTCGGATACATGCGGTGATACTCTCCGGCACGGAGTCAAAGAGACGTCGTATATTATCCTGGTACAGATTGGCCCACACTTCTTGCAACTGACGCTCTAAATCACAAACACTGGGACATGGAGAAAGCTGGCGTCCGATCTGGTCCCCCACGTGCTCGATGAGCGAGAGATCAGGCTATCTGGCAGGCCACGAAAGCGTCGACACATGACGTAGACAGTCCCGGGAAACCCGAGTCCTGTGCGGAAGAGCGTTATTTTTTTTGGAAAATGGCTCCGGGAACCCCGCTAGGAAAGGCAGCACATGGGGCCGCAGGATCTCCTGTACGTAGCAATGGGATTTCAACGCCCCTCTGATCACTGCGAGGGAAGTCCGGCTGTCATACACAATTGCTCTCTAGACCATCACACCTGCAGTTCAGGACGTGTGCCGCTGAAAAGTGAGTTTAGGATTGTAGCGCTCACCTGCCGTCCTACACACTCTGCCACGGTGGTCGACCGTTCCCATACAGAAACGGGATTCGTCGCTGAACACTATACATCATCAGTCCGTAGCATTCCATGCTGACACCACTGCAATCGACGCCGACGATGGTCAGCTGTTAATGGCAGAAAAGGTAACGTCAGTCGAGAGTGCAAATTCGCCTCCTCCAGGCGTCTGGAAATGGTTCTGGCGGACATAGGAGTCCTTTGTACAGCCTCCACATGTCTCTGGATATTGAATTGGATTGGATTGGATTTGGAGGTTTAACGACCACCGTGAGCAACTCAATTAGCTATAAGCAGTCGCCCGTCCCTAATTTAGGGCCACTGGTTCCAAGAAAGGGAGAGAGCCAGTGCCGAAAGACAAACACAACATCCATGCCTCACAGGGATTCGAACCCGGACCCCTTTGGGACGAATGATCAGAGGCCATCGCTTAGACCACTGCGCCACCGGGGTGGCCTGGATATTGGACAAGGACGTTGCTGCATCTCTGCGTGTCGCTCTCACGATCCCACGGTTCACTCTGCTGGTGATGTTTCTGGGTCGTCCAGATCCAGTTCGCCGTGTCTGGGTGTACTGTCCGACCGGCCTAAATACCGGCCGATTCGGCGTGTCGGCCACCCTGCCTCTCTCATCCCAACGATACGGCCTCGTTCAAACTCCATCAGTTGCCCGTATGCACATCTACGGCGGCTCCTCGGCATGTCTATTGCTCAGGGATCTTACCTGACTCTTACCGTGCACTTCGGCACGAATGTGGAGACCCCTGAGCGGCGCTTCTTAAGCCTTAAGGATTGGGATTGTAACGCCGGTCATGGACGCGCGGGCATGCGGAATCGCACGAAACTTTAATCATCTGCATGTCTGCCCTCCCCGTAGCTATTCGCCGAGTTTCGCGTTCATCGCACGGTTTTTTCTTGGTGCGCGGATTTTTATGACAATGAATGTATGTCAAATTCATCCACCCGCACATAGAAGAAAGACATAGCCATCAAAACACTGTCTTTGCATTTATGTTATACACATACAGGGTTACAATGAAAGTCCGTGATCAGGCCAATATCTAAGGAACTATGGCAGTTAACGATTAACTTCTTGTGCAGTTGTATAGGAAACCCCCTACGGCGCACACAACAACACCACGAAGGATCTCCTCGTCCCCCTTTTGGAAGGGGCGAATTGAGGAGGCTATTGCGTCCTCCTTTGCAGATAGGGCAAAAAGGTCAATTACAAACTTGTTCAGCGTGGCGAAAATAGGACATAAATGTTTTTGTCCCATAACAAAAGATGGAAGGGGACTCTCCAAATGCGAAAAAAGCGGAAAGCTATCTGAGTCATTCTGTCCGAAGCATATTTGCATGGATTTCAAATGTGCTTTCTGCTCCGTCGTCAGAATACAAAAGTGTTATGTGTGGTCAGTATGCCACCACTTCGTGAACCAGTGCCGGGAAGTCGAAAGCTTTTTCACGCACGCAAGTCAATTAGATGTGCATACAGTTTTCTTATTAAATGAGCGTTTCACCACTTTATGCTATTTCTCTTTATCTCAGTGTATTTTTTACTGCATTGGACATCAAAGTCTGATATTGAATATGTCAAGGAACTGCGTTTTATTTCTGAATAAGAACTGTTGATAAGGTTTGTAGGAACATTTTTCCTTTGTGCTTTCATTTTCTTAGAACTTACCAGTTTCGATAAGTTCTAAGTAATAAGTTCTTGTCTAAATACTCTATCGTTGCTTCCGGATGTTGTGATTTTTTTGGGGCCACATTCTTGGGACCACATTCTCGGTCCCCTTCCATGTTTTGGGGTGAGAAAAAAAAACATTTCTGTACCATTTTTGCCTCGCTGAACAAGTTTGTAATTGACGTTTTTTGCCCTATCTTCAAGGGGAGCGAGATAGCTCCCTCAACCCTCCCAAAGGGGGCGAAGGTATCGCTCGTGGTATTATTGTGTGCGCCATAGGGGTTTTTCTATACAACTACACAAGAAGTAAAGCGCTAACTGCCATACTTCGTGAGATATTGGCCTGATCAAGGACTTTCCTTGTAACCCTGAAAACATCAGCATTATTAGCCATTCTCACTCAACTGCTGGATGAAGGTCTCCCGAATCCTCCCTTAAAACTCTTTATTTCCGGCAATTTTCTTTCATTTCATTTTAGCACGCTTTGGAATTTCATTTCCACCATCACCGCACATGTCCTTCATCTGGTTATTTTCCAGTTCATTGCTACCCAGTCAACTATTTCCTTTGTCCAATGGTAGTCGGTTCTTCAAGCAGTTTGTTCGGTTTGTAATGTTCTTAGGTTTTATGCCTGAAGAAAAAAAGACTCATTGTAACATTATATGACGTGAATCAGAATACTGTTGTGTTTTAAACGTTCCGTAGCTTTTATGTGATGCTCCGGATAGCAAAATAACCCACAGAGATTTTTCTTAATTACACACTGCTTGGCTTGAACGGCAGGTAACGACAAATCTACTTACTATAACTTCCTTATTTTATCCAAAACAGGCCACTTTAGCACACTTCGCCGTATTATTTGTAGCGTGTAACATTCTTCAAGGGTAGCAAACTTGATAACAGATTAACGCTGTAAGCTCGAAGTAGTATAACAATCAACTTCTAACAAACGCGAACCTCAAAGCACACAAGCAAAATATACCCAAGAAACAGTACTCTGATGGAAATCAACTTAAGAGCATCTGACCAACGTAGTCAACTAAAACGCCACCCAGCTCGAAAGCCAGAGAACATACGTCTATTGTAAACACCATTCTTATCTCTCTGTTTTTCTCGTACGTTCATTCTACTTCCGACTTCACTTCATGTTGTCACAAAACATTCAGTCGAAAGAGAAATTGTGTCGTTAAGTTTAGGAGCTGTTTAAGGAGAACGAGCCAAAATATATATGGATAGAGGAAAAGAAAAGGGCAGTTATAAATTAGAGTATACACTATATTGACAAAATTCACTTGACACCTAGAAGGGAAACACAACATAGGATTTATTCGCATACATTAGTACGGTGTCGGCCCACCTTTGGCCTTAACGCATGCACTAACCCTTCGAGAAATGCTTTCGACAAGGTTTTGGAACGCAGCAATAGGTATGCGCTTCCATTCAGTACATAATGCTGACGCTAACTGTAGCTTAGTAGTAGGGCTTGGTTCCAAACTTCTTGTGCGGCGCTCTAATTCATCTCATAGGTGCTCTATGGAATTAAGATCAGGGCTCTGTGCTGGCCAGTCCACACACGATATGGAATTATCGTCAAGCCACGCCGTAACAGTTCTTGCTTTGTGGCTGAGTGCATTATCTTGCTGGTACCAACAAGGCTCGGTTCCATAGTATTGCCACAGAGTTAATAGGACGTAATTGTCTAGAACATCGTGGTAGATGTGCTGGTTAACAGGTTTGTCCACGATAACCAATGGGCCGATACCGTACCATGAAAAACACCCCCACGCGAGTACACTGCCAGCTCCAAACTTGACCATAGGAACAGTGCACTGTGGTAAATAGCGTTCCCCCGACTACCGCCATACCCGTACACGGCCATCTGACTGATGGATTGTGTATCTGGATTCATCAGTCCAAAGGACCGGTTTCCATTGATCTACGGTCCACGATAAATGTTCTTTACACCATGCTAAACGACGAGTAGCATTCCGAATGGAAATGAAAGGCTTATGAGCAGCCTCACGAAATAAAGGCTTATGAGCACCTATGGAATGAAGTTCTCTGAGTATGGTGCGTGTACATACCGAGGTTCCACCATTTGTGCTCACATGTACAATGAGGTCTTGTGTAGTACTCCGTCGATTAACTGCAACGACTCTCCTGAGGCTTCGAAGTCCTCTATCACTGATTGTCTTTGGTCAGCTGGTACGTTCTGCGGCTTCAGGCACGCCATGTGTTTTCCACTTATTCAGTACATTCAAAACAGTTGACTTGGGTATATTTACACGCCTCTCGGTTTCTCTTATGGACAGCCCACTAATATAATACTCAACAGTCTTTCCTTTCTCAAAGTCAGTTCTCTCCCGCCGCGATATTTTCACTCAACCTCACATTGCGATATTATCGCGGTCACTTGCAGGCTTGTTTTTATACCGTTTGCAGCTGTACCGCAGATCCCAACAACGCAGCGGATCCGTTCATTTGCTTTTGAAGGGGTGTCTGGTGACTTTTGTCAATGTAGTGTATGTCAGGGGTACATTGCTATTTCCGGGTCTTTAGTTTGCTCAATATTCATTACCATTTCTTAGTTGAAGAGCTCCTCTTCTCACCTTTCCTGGTTACGCCAAGCACAAATATCTATATCTATCTATCTATCTATCTATCTATCTATCTATCTATCTATCTATCTATCTATCTATCTATCTATCTATCTGTGTGTGTGTGGACAGCCGAAGAAAATTGGTTCCTGGAATTGTGCTAAAAAGAATTCAATGCACCTTCATCTGCGATTCTAGAAAAGAAAATGTCTACGAATAAGTACCTATATGAAGGAAAATGTGCCTGCGTGTTTGTGCGTATTGTGTTCGATGTAAAATGCGTACTTTGCATTCATATGAGCATGAAATTTGATGCATGTATTGACTGAAGTAAATATGTTTGCGTGAGCAGAGAATGTGCATGTATATTTATTTTTATTTTCTGTTCGGTAAATAATTCGTGAATACACGGTGAGAGTTTTGAAAATATGTCGATGCCTTTATTTCTGTGGGAATGAAAGTTGTAAGAAATTGATTTCCCCGAAGTCCAAAAAGAATTTTAAATTTCATAGTGGTTTGTAAGTTTTTAGGAATTGAGTTCATAAGGACGGAAATGAAAGCATTGATTTCAAATCGAAAATTAATTGTAAATTTGAAGGAGACGTATTTATTGCATTTTTACGTTACAAAAATAGGTGATCAACATTATATCAGGCATAGAGATATATTATGGTCAGCTGTGATTGCTACTCATCTGGAGGTACCAAAACCTATAAATATCTTGGCGCTCTACAAGACTGTAAGCTTAGCCTTCATTTGAATATTTCATTTCACTATTTTGAAATTTAAGTGTGTACAAAAGTTCTACCCGCTTTCGTATTTGAGAAGAAAAACATTTTTTTTTAAATAAATAGCATTCTTATTCTTTTACATAATTACTATCATTATTTGTGATCTCTTGTGATCTTTCTGGAAGTAATTGAATTTCCCTTCTGTAGAACTCCTCTGTTTTGAAGTAAAAAAACTTGCAATGCAGTTTTGACATCTTCAACTTCATCGAAGGGTTTTCCAGCGAAGTTGTTCCATCCAACGTCCAGTAATTTTCCCTGACTGTCTAAAGTTGTATGGGGTCTTGCGTTGCAATAATGCAAGATGGCGCCTTTGCGATTAGCAAGTGCTGGATGCTCATATTTCAATTTTTCTTTCAGCCTTTTCAATTTTTCTTTCAGCCTTTTCAATTTTTCTTTCAGCCTTTTCAATTTTTCTTTCAGCCTTTTCAAATTTTCTTTCAGCCTTTTCAATTTTTCTTTCAGCCTTTTCAATTTTTCTTTCAGCCTTTTCAATTTTTCTTTCAGCTTTTTCAACTAATGGCACTACAGGGCAGCATTTGTTGTCTGATTACGTGCAAGCAGCTCCCAGTGGATTATGCCCTTGACATCCCACCACACACTTAACAAGACCTTTCTCGTATGCAGTCGTCTTCTTGAAGTCGGTGGAGCAGGTTTTTCAATTCGGCATACAGTGCTTTGATACTTTGCATTTCTGCAAAGAACCCACTTTTGATTACCCGCACCTAATTATTCTAAGAAAGGTTCTTTTCTGTGACGCGCAAGCAAAGAAAGATAGGTGGTTATTCTGTCCGATCGATTTCTTGCGGATAGGTCGTGTGGTATCCACTGGCCGAACTTTGTGATACACCCAAAAGCATGCATCTTTCTCTCTACTGTTGTTCTGTGTACGGAAAACCTTTCTGGTAATTCTTCAACGATTAGATGTTGGTCATCTGATATGGCTTGGTTAAGATCCTCTTCAGAAACCTCTAATGGACATTCAGAACGTGGTTGATCTCTGCAGTTTCTGTCTCCACGGAATTTTCGGTACCAATGGGAACATGTGATTTCGTAAACACTTCACAAATGTTACGGAAGACTACAGCTGCATTGTTGCCTTTGTGGAACGCATGAAGCAAACAATGCCTAATGTGATTCTTTTTGCTTAACATTTTAACCCTTTAAATTAAGAACGAAGAGCTATACATCAACCATGTAGAAAACAAATAGTAAAAGTGTACTAGTAATCCGATTTATTAGCGAAAGAATATATAAACAAGTGTTTCCAAACTTTCTCACATCAACCAGATGGCTTTTTCAAGGAGGATAGACAGAAATTGCTTGGAAACGCTTATTTATATATATATATTCTTACGCCAATAAATCGGATTACTGGTATAGTTTTACTTTTTTCTACATGTTAACTCTTGTGTGACTTGTTTACGAGTGAGATGCATCTGCATACCTGGTCCCATTTTATAGCACACTCCTCGAAGCATTTTGGCCATCACACACGCAATCTGTTATTGCATTTGTTACTACAATTCTTTTGTTGCAATTTGCATCATGAAAAACTGGTAGAACTATTGCACGTACCTTATATAATATTTCGGACGGTTGTGACGTGCCTGCACCGCAGGACGCACATGGGATAAAGGCAGACGGCAATGAGAGCACATGGCCGCCTAGCTCAGTTGGGAGAGCGACTTACTCCTGAGTGAGGGGGTCCCGGTTTCGACAAAACTCCGTTTTTACATGGTTCCATCCATTTTCGATTCTGACAAAATCGCTTCATTGTTGGATCGAATCTCATTTTAATATGCATCATGATATGGACATTTTTTAAAATCTCAAAATGTTATTCGCAGCAATTCATAAGATTTTGAAGGAGATTTTTAGGTGAAATTTCATAGTACGTACGAAAGTTTTGAGAAATTCTACACTCTTCATTCGTTTTACGTATAGCTTATCTTCTCACTATATGCTGCACCTCAATGTGCTGGTAAGCTTTTCTTAGGTTGATAAGCAGAGTGCTTGATACCTTTTGCCACCATTTTTTCCAAGGTTAGTATTGTTGACGATAAGGCTAAACCCATCCTGCTCTTCCGGTGATTGCTTTGTGACGTCACTGTCTAAACCGCCATCGTAAGACTACCTAATCGTCAGATTTCTTTGTATTTGCACCATAGCAGCGTGTCGGAATTACTATTCGTAAACCAGCTGGAATAATCTTCATAAATTATACCAGATGTTTTTAATTCATACTGTTTTCAGTTTTTAATTTAAAAAATGGTGAATGTTGCGGATATGCTTTTCCTATTCTTAATAAAGAAATTATCATGTGACAGCAATATGTCCTGCTGTGCGTTTTTCCTTCTAACTTTATACAAACACAGGAAACATTCCCCTTGTAACTAAATTAACACTTAAAAGTATTACCGTTTCCCGCCCTTTTCGTAACAAAACTGTACGGGAGGAATTTTGAAATATCCGTTACCAAAATATTCATATGACTGTGAATTTCCTATGTGTTAGGTGTAAATGTGCTTCTGCATAACCTTTGGTTCTGTATTAGAGCTATAAAAATTGTTTACAAAACATCTTCCTCCATAGCTATAGTTAGGATCTACGATTCAAATGTTAGGACGGAGATGTTATTCAGTGACGTCACGATTATTCTTCTGCGAGAAAGGCGGTATGAGCAAACTTTACTGTTTATTGACTTATTGAGCTTGACTCTTTCTAGTTTAATACCGGGCAATCATTGAAATAATTATTCATAATTTTTATTTTTTATACTGATTCGTTATTTGAAAAATATTATGAATTTTGATTCAAAATTTATTAATTGCAGCTTCTTTTGAGTATAACATGCTTTCCAATGATAGGAAATTCGATGTGTAAGGATAATACCGTTAACTTTTTAAGCGAGTTCAGAATTCCCGAGACAAAGGGAGGGAGAGAGAGAGAGAGAGAGAGAGAGAGAGAGAGAGAGAGAGAGAGAGAGAGAAAGTTCGAACTAAAGCCTGAGAGGAACCAAGATAGTTAGAGGAAGACACTTCTAGATTAGGTAGAGGAACACTGAGAATGATGGGAAGAAAGACAGTATTTGAAAATATGTTGTAAATGGATGAAGAAGTCTGAATAAAATTTGTTTAAAGTTTGTTTGTAATTACAGAACTGCAGTTTGTAGTGTACAAAAGAATATACTGTATTTCTGCTAAAGAATCTAGCATTTTTAAAAACAGGAGATTTGTGTAATCTTGATTTTGAATTGCTGAAATGCATGTCAAAACATTTGCTAAGACATGCATTCCTTAAGCATTTCTGTCGGTCTTTTTCGAGGTGCTTTTTATTTTATTTTAGGTCCACGCTTTTCTCAAAGCAAAAGTTTTACAATCAGATTGAATTATGTTAACCCGACTATCTATGTACGTGTATTGATATCAGCAAGATGCTAATATAATTTCCCATGGAAAACACTGCGACAACTTAACGTAATTTACCATTAAAAGAATACATATTCAGGAAGAACGCCGATGCATAATAAATATGGACGTTTCTCGAGCGTACATCTTGGCCAAATTGTCTTTTCCGTTTCTCGACTGCTGTGCTGTGCGAATAATTTTGTGCGCATCTTTATTTTTTTCATAGTTATTACTATTACATCCTGCTTTGAATTTCAATTGCCCACGGTGAAAGACTTAGCTTCCGACGGTGTATTTTTTTCCACGAATTCACAATGCAGCCATTTCCACCTTATCTGCCAAAACCCTGATTTTGTTTTTTCATTCTCAGATCTCGGAGAAAATCTGCATTTCCGTCAGTGATAATGTCTTAACGCAAAGTCTCAGGAATGGTATTGAGGAAATTCGGAATATTTTTTTGGGAATTACTTTGTTTTATTCTTCCCATCTTCCCTACTCCTCTTACCGCTTCCCCTCCTCCTCTTCGCCTTCGGAATGATTTCAAATTCCAGAAGAGTCTCCCGTGTAACGAAGCCCAACGCGAGCCAGAAAAAGAAAGAGAACGCAAAAGCAAAACAGGAGAAGAAAATAAAGGATGATAAAAGTAAGAGGAGTCATACTTAGGCTCTTCCCTTAATGTACTTTGCTCTGCTTCATCCCAAGGAATAGACCTCACCCAAGTGGCCATAAACCCAGTCTCAAGGGACCACAGGGCTTTGAAGAACGTATTCCCCCTAAGTAACGAGGGAAAAAAGTCACCCGGTACTCTATCCAAAATTTCTGTCGCCAAGCTACATTTTCTATCCAATCTGTGTTTCCCTTTCTCCCCCTCCCCCTCTTTCCTTTCGGCATCAGGAAAGGAAAAAACATAAAAGAAAATTACTAAGATTAACTATATTAGATCCATATACTGTATATACACATTCGTATATCTTAAGATGAATGTACGAAATCGGTTAATAAAATCACCAAAATATATATATTCGCATACATGCAAGTGCAAAGAAGATTACTCTATAAAATCACCAAAATATGTATGTGTCAATACAAATTTTGAAGTTGTGGATACGCTTATTGGTGCAAATAGGACAAGAATGGTAAGTCCGATAATATTTGAAAACTTGAAAATTTCGTCGTCCTGGAGCGGGAATCGAACCCGCGTCTCCCAGATAGCGTTACTATTCATGTCATATTTACACCAATAAACGGATTCACAACTTCCATATTTGCATTGTACAATGGTGTAATCCCGTATTTCGTTCATTGAAAATATGTGTCTTTATATGTGAAAGTGAATGTACTAAATTGGTAGTTCTACAAAATCCCCAAAATATATATTCGCATTCGTGAAGGTGAATTTGCGAAATTAGTGATTCTAGAAAATTAACAAAATGCATATTTGTATAAGTGAGGGTGAATGTACCAAATAGGTAAATCCATAAAATCACTAAGATGTACAGTATACTCGTCTACATGAAGCTGAATGTGCGAAATTGATGGTTCTACAAAATCATCAAAATATACATGCGAATACGTGAAGATGAATGTGAGAAATCAGTGATTCTAAAAAATTCCAGGAATGTGCATTCTGATACGTGAAAGTGAATGTAGGTAGTTGGTGGTTCTACAAAATCACCAAAATATATATTCGCGTACGTAAAGTTGAATGTACGAAATAGGAATGTTTTGAAAAACAAAACAAAATATGCATGTATGTCAACGCAGGAAACTGGTGGTTCTATAATGAAATCACCAAAATGTGCAATTTTGCACGTGAAGGCGAATGTGAGAAAAACTGATGGTTCTATAAAAGTGGTAATTAGCATACATTAAGGCAAATTTGCGAACTTGGTGATTCTATAAAATCGCCGAAATGTATATTCCTATATGTGAAGGTGAGAAATTGGTGGTTCTACAATATCAACAACATATGCTCACTGCTCATATCATCAAGTTCGCATTCACTCTCACGTATACAAATGCTCACTGTATAACGACCACTGCCCTATGCAAAATGAGTACACCCAATACTGGCATAATGAGGAAGAGGGCTATAGATAAGCCTATATATAAAAGAGGGTGGTGGTTCAGTTGAGAGCGAAATTATATACTGACGTGATGGCTTAGCCAAGTATTTATAGGGGTTTACGAAAGTCCATACTGTGGGTGGCCCACGTATGGCCCAGTGGTCAACGTTTGTGGCTGCTGCGGTGAGGGTTTAGGTTCGATCCAAAGTAGGTACGAACGCTCGAACCACTAAATATCCGCTGTGCGTCGGATGGACACGTTAAGCCGTCAGACCCAGGGTACTGCCCCCTGGTTATAAATAAGGACGTCTTCCTCCTCGTTTCTACCTTGCTTCCATGTGACTCTCCTGTCGGGCACTCTAATCTAATGCTCTTAGATTCTTACTTCTAAGGGTTGTTTAAGACCTGAGGTCAGACACTCCCTTCCTAAAATCCTTTATATATGATCTGGAACAAAGTAATTTCGTGCTAAAAGTAATTCAAGTTAAAAGAAGCAATGCCGTCTTACGCACGATTTCATAAAAGTTTTATGTTAAAAGCATACGTACAAATTAAAAAATACATGCACACACACATAAGACCTTTCAATTGGGTCTCCACTGTCCCCCCCTCCCCCTCCTCGAGGTGCTACTCTAGTCCCTTGAAGAAGATATAATCCCAAAGGCCCTGATTCAACCCTTACTGTACCTACGGTATGTACATGATATTGTAATATTTTGGCCCTCAACTCTGAAAGCTCTAAATGACTTTGCTGAAAATACGTCATCTAAATTCCCCTCCATCAAGTTTACACTAGAACTAGAAGAAAATCAGTCCCTCCCATTCTTGGACTTCAAGTTATACCGGGATCCAATTACTAATGTCATTTCCTATTATATCTACAGAAAACCGTGCTTAAATACTACTTTGATTCCATTCTATTCATTTCACCCCAGATGTCGAAAGTTATCATACTTGTATTTTTTGATAAGGAGGGATATTACACACTCATAAAACATTGCCTTCCGCAATATGGAGGTTCCATGCATAAAAAAACTAGCTGCAGAATATGGATACCCAGCACAAACTGTTCAAAAACTATTACGACGTATTACTTCGAGGCCCTCTTCAACTTTAACTAGAGCTAACCAACCTATTAAGTACGTTGGTTCTGTACCCTTCATGCTTGGTGTTACCAAGCACTTAACAGCTATCTGTAAAAAACATAAAATCGGCTTTGGCGTCAAGACAAATAATATCCTGACAACTATAAAAGGTGATAGACATGTAGTCGAGCTAGATAAACGGCATGGCATTTTCGCCATACCACTCAAAACCTCACAGAAAGGGGTTCAAAACACGATATACGGGAGTTCGACAGCTCGTTCTTTGAGCTGTAGAACCTCGGAACACAAATATAATATTCGAACATCCTCTACTTCAGCAGCCCTCTCCAGACTCTACTTAGGGGTTAAACATACCCCATGTATGGGAGTATATAATTATTTTGAACACTTCGAGGTTACGTTCAACTCTTTTTTTCACATAGAGTCTGTTGATTTACAAATACAGTCACCTTTGCTGTAATGAAGAATACCCATGTACAATCCCCTTCTCCTGGAAACAATTAATGGATCGTGAAAAACAATCAGATGACCCGGATTTCGGCGCATGCGTTGACATTGCTTCGAACTGCGTCATTTGTGAATGTGCTCCTATGATATATAAGCACCATCTACTCGCTCGTAATTTAGTATTGCGTTACATCTCAGCATGACTTATAGTAAGCTCGAAAAGTCTTATGTGTGCGTGTATATATTTTTTAATCTGTACATATGCTTTTAACATAAAATTTTTATAAAATCGTGCGAAAGACGGCATTTCTTCTTTTAACTTGGACATACACTGTACTGACAAAAGTCACGGGACACCCCTTCAAAAGCAAATGAACGGTTCCGCTGTGTTGTTAAGATGTGCGGAACAGCTGCAAACGGTATACAAACAAGCCTGCAGCTGATTGCGATCATATCGCACTGTGAGGTTGAGTGAAAATGTCGCGGCGGGAGAGAACTGACTTTGAGAAAAGAAAGATTTTTGGGTGTTATATTAGTGGGTTGTCCATAAGAGAAACCGAGAGGCGTTTAAACATACCGAAGTCAACTGTTTTGGTTGTACTGAATAAGTGGAAGACACATGGCGCACCTGAAGCAACAAAATGTACCGGCAGACCAAAGAAAATCAGTGATAGAAGACGTCGAAGCCTCAGGAGTGTCGTTACAGCTAATCGACGGAGTACTGCACATGACGTCAGTGTACATTGAGTAAAAACGCTGGAACCTAGGTATGTACACGTATCATTAGCAGAGAACTTCATTCCATGGGTCACCGTGGTCGTGCGGTTGCTCATAAGCGTTTCATCTCCACTCGGAATGCTACTCGTCATTTAGCATGGTGTAAAGAACATTTATCGTAGACCGTAGATTAATGGAAACGGATCCTATCGGCTGATGAATTCAGATACACGATCTATCAGTCTTATGGCGGTGTGTTGGTATGGCGGCAGCCGGGGGAACGCTATTTACCACAGTGTACTGTTCCTACGGTCAAGTTTGGAGCTGGCAGTGTACTCGCGCGCGCGCGCGCTTGTGTGTGTGTGTGTGTGTGTGTGTGTGTGGGTGGGTGGGGGGTTCGTGGTATGGTTCCGGCCCATTGGTAATCGTGGGCAAATCTGCTAACCAGCACGTCTACCTCGATATTCTGGACAGTTATGCCCTACCAAGTCTGTGGCAATACTACGGAACCGAGCCTTGTTGGTACCAGCAGGATAGTTCACCGAGCCATAAAGCAAGGACTGTTACGGCGTGGTTTGACGATAATTCCTTATCGTGTGTGGACTGGCCAGCACAGAGCCTTGACCGTAATCCCATAGAGTACCTATGGGAGGAAATAGAGCGCCGCATAAGGATTTTTCGAACCAAGGCCTACTACTAAGCAACAGTTAGTGGCAGCATTATGTACTGAATGGAAGCGCATACCTATTGCTCTGCTCCAAAACTTTATCGAAAGCATGTCTCGAAGGGTCAGTGCATGCATTAAGACCTAAGGTGGTTTCAGAATCGCTTTAGTGTAACAAAACATAGGAGACGAGCAACATGGAATCGTCTCAAAGAAAAAAAAGAACAGGAATGATACAAACTGATAAAAGCGATGATATGTACATTGAATGGGTAATGACAAATTTACAACGTGATGCAAACAGAGCAATGCTTGAGGAAGAACAAAATGATCACAGGCGGGGCATCGCAGCGCGAAAGAACATCAGAAAGTTAATGCAGAGTCATAACTCACCGTGAGATGTAACGGACTTGGTGTAACAGCAAACCACGGGGTAACTGGCGACCACGTAGCACAGAAGGTGCTTTCATGGCTGCGGAGATGGCAGACTGATACTCCCGCTGTATCACCGTGCACAGAGTAACGGAAATCATGGTAAAAAGTGAAGTCCCAAGTGCGCCATTTATGAAAAAGTGTCGAGGAGTGGCAGTCCGTCTCTTGCGGAAGGAGTAAGTCGGCCCCAAGAGGCGAGAGATCTCCCAGAACGAGATCGTCAGCGGGGGGTTAGCAAACCCTCTACAATTCAGAGGGGCGACCTTGAATGTGTAAATCCAACGTCGGATGAAGGGCAGCTATGGCTGCTTTCTGGAATGTGAAGAGGCGACTGATGGTACCTAGAAACCACAAGACGTAGTCGGGTTGCTTGGCCTTATGCCGGAGGAATTTGAGAATGGAGGTTGCTTGGTCAAAGACCTCGAGAAGAACTGCTTCAAACTACTGTAAAAAGATGAGAGAAGCCTCCAGATTTGTTTTATGAATGAGAAACTCTTAAAGATCTTTTAAAAGAAGATATGTTCTGAAGGAAGAGAGGCATTGGTAAGCAGATTCGAGAAATCCTCAAACGTCGGCAGAGGATCCTTGGACTTTGAAGAGGAAGAGCTTGAAAGTGACAAGGGAAATTTAAAGCCTGCTAGACTGGTGGAACGATGTGGGCGGCCAGACGGAGAAGGTGACTTCTTCTTTTTCCTTCGGGCCTCGGTGCTGGTAGTAGAGCGACGTTTGACGTGGATCGATGACACACGAGATGTGGAATCAGAGGAAAGGTCCATCTCATCGCCGGGAGCAAAAGTGCCGACGGTGAATGAAGCTTGAAGATCAGAAGTGATGTCCTCTGAAGGAGAGAGAAGACGGGAAGGCAAGGAGGAGTCAAGCGGAGGAAAATCCGACAGATTGGAGAAAGCAACATCGGAAGTGTGTTGATCGAAGGCTTTAATCAGATTTTTGGCAGAACTGGGTCCAGGAGGTGCAGACGCAGGAGGAGGCATGGCAGCAGAAACGGAGGAAGAGGTGGAATGCAGCCTTCGAGCTGCAGGAGTCAGTAGCACTGCATGGGAACAACGAGCCTGCTGATTGCCGTAAGCCTTGCAGCGTGAGCAATGAGCAGAGGTGAGGAGCTCAGTCCGGCGGCGCTCGTTACAGCAGCGAACATCGAGGAACCGTGGAAACGTTATGAGATGCTCTTCCGACGGGAAGATGATGCGAGCAGTTCTACGGGAGCCACAGATATATTTATCATCGGGGTCAGAGGGGGAAGAGTAGAGAGTCTTCACTGGGCCGACTACTCTGCCGCATCGACTAAGTGCAGCACACAGCATATCATCAGAAATCTCCGGGGGCACCGGATGTTGAGAGACCAGAACAGGACGCTGGGCGATGGATTCGGCTAAGAGGTGACGATCGCCAATTAATAGGACCTGAGACAAAACAAGCTCGGCATATTTTTTCTTCGAAAAATAAACAATCACAATTCGTGGCTTTCGGGTGAAGTGGGTGATGATACCAGAAGGAAGCATCTTCTTGAGAGCGGAGCTGTACTGCTTCAAAGGAGTGTTGGGCAGCGCATCAAAAAAAAAAAAAAACCCAACTCGAGGGGCGAATGAAGACGTTGACCAGCAGGAGAGTTCTCTGGGATGTCTAATAAGATGGTGTCACCGTTGAGAGTAACGTAAGAATCCATAGGGGGCAGACGAGACGAGGAGGAAGCCGGTGGAATACTAGAGGTAGCCGCAGAATACGTGCATGCCGAAGCGCCTCTTCTGGAAGGCATTGACTCAGCATGAGACTATGTACTGGAAGAAGAGGCAGTAGAAACTGTAGAGGGCAGATTAGCGACGCCATCACAGACGTCGATAAATTCATCATCTCCAGAAGAGGCCAGGGGCGTCACATCTACGTTCTCAAGGGCAGAGTCGGAGACCCGGGCAGGAGAAGAGGTGCAGATGACAGGAGAAAAATTAAGAGACTCTCCACTAGCAAGCGAAGATGATTGGTCGGCTGCGACTGACTTTGCGGAGGCCATGCGAGGAACTGCAGCCATGCGGGCGGGAACAGCGCCCTCATCGGCAGATACCATAATCAATGGCAAGGGTTAAGGAAGAAAAATGACCGGCTCGCTGCGGAAATTAAAACACTGATAATGAAAAAAATAAGCACTCACCAACTCGTGAGGGATCTTAAACGAAAGCACAGACTTTTAACTTTGGCACACACACAGAAGAAGAATGATGGGACACACAAAACACGTACGTGAAGCACTCAAACACGGAGCTCGTGAAGTCACGTTTAGGCCAAAGGTGGACCGACAGCGTACTAATGCATGTCAATAAATGCTATGTTGTGTTTCTCTTCTAGGTGTTTGGTGACTTTTGTCAATATAGTGTAGGATCTGATCTGATCATACTGTGGCTGCACGAAGAGTTGGTGCGTCCATTTTGGGAAATCCTACACTCTTGGAATGTCGGAGAGCATTCGTTGTTAAAGTATAACTGGATGGTAACAAAACTACAAAACAATTATGAAGGGCGGATTCCAGAGATGAATGACGGATACATCACCTTCCGTAGGGCAATCGCTGCAGCACAGTTGCGCAGTTGACAGCCGAATACAATATGGGAACTCGAAATAATATCCCGCATCACTTTTTGTCACACAATCTCATTTGTGGGCTACAAAAACAAACCCTCTGTATGCTACCCTCTCCTAACAACAGTCTATCAACGTAAACGACTCACCTGTTGCCAAAAGCATGCGGACTGCACGACGAAAGATCGGAAGTGGGTTCACTGGTTCTATGAATCAAGATACTCACTCCATTCCTGCGACAGTTGAGTCCGCATTTGGCGTTAGCAGGCTATGGATGTCTCCATTGTCTATCCTGTCCGGGTGAGGGTGGTTGAATGATATGGAGAATGTTTAACTGGAACGAACTGGAACTCCTGGTGCGTGTGAACCAATGAATGGATGCTGGCGACTACAAGGGACTGCATGCGGACTATGTACACCCCGCAGTATTGAACTTCCATTTAGAGCTTAGAGGGTGTTGGGCCCTTTCAGGACGATAATGAATCATGTCTCGTGCAGGAATGATTCGACCAACACAGTTCTGATATAAGACATATCAAATGGTTCCCAAAGTTGCATGATATCAACACAACTGTGGGATGCTGTGGAACAGGCAGTTGGACACACCACCGCTCTCCATACCGGAATTGCGGATTGCAATACAAACAGTCAAAGTTTTACAGGAAGTGATATGGTACAAAATATTAGGTTATTTGGGAAGTACTCGACCATTTCCATTGGCGTATATTTAGGAAAACTGAGGTCGCAAAACACAGGACGTCTAACGGTTGCGTAGTACACACCTTGGTGTCAGTCCGTGCCTACTGATCGGCTCGTGAAAGTTGTAATGGCAAAGAAGAAGCTGAGACGATCAATGACAATGGAACAACAGCGCGTTTTTTTAAAGTTTGGTGTCTTATTGCAATATTCCGAGGGCAAGGCACAAAATCTCTGCGGAGAGTAATAGATCAAAATGCCGTAAAAAAACGGAGGGCTACAGTTCTCTGAAAGGCTATAAGGAAGGTAGAACATCACCCAAAGATATTCCAAGATGTCCGATTTCGACTTCCAGAGAAGAATGTCTCCCGATTTCAACTTCTAGACGAGAAACGGCCAAAATGATATAAGAAAGGCAGGGCATCACCCAAAGATGATCCAAGATGCCCGATTTTGACCTTCAGACAGGAAGGTAGCCCGATTTCAACTTCCAGACAAGAGACGACTGAAAGATACAAAGAAACAGGACATCACGTTAAAACACCTCAAGATGCCCGATTTCGGCTTCTAGACAAGAAGGTCGCCCGATTTCAACTTCGAGACGAGAAATGGCTAAAAGGATGTCAAGAAGGCACAACATCACCCCAAAACGCATCAAGATGCCCGATTTCGACTTCCAGAGAAGAAGGTCATTTGTTTTCAACTTCCAGACAAGAAAGGGCTGAAAGGATGAAAAGAGAAAAGAAGGCAGAACATCATCCAGAAACGCCTCAAGATGCCCGATTTGAACTTCCACAGGAGAAATGGCTAAAATAATATAAAGGCAGCAGAACATCGTCCAAAGATGCTCGAAAATGTCCGATTTCGACTTCCAGGTTTCCCGATTTCAACTTCTAGACGAGAAATGGCCGAAAGGATATAAGGAAGGCAGAACATCATTCAAAAATGCTCTAAGATGACTGCTTTTGACCTTTAGACAAGAAGGCAGCCCGATTTCAACTTCCAGACGAGAAATGACTGAAATATTACAAAAAAGGGCAGAACATCACCCCAAGATGCGCCGTTTCGGTTTCCAAACAATGATGTCGCCCGATTTCAAATTCCAGACGAGAAATGGCTAAAAGAATATAAAGAAGGCAGAACATCACCCCAAAACACCCTACGATGCCCGATTTCGGCTTCCACACAAGAAGGTTTCCCGATTTCAAGTTCTTTACGAGAAACAGCAGAAAGAATATAAGGAAGGCAGGCCATCACCCAAAAATGATCGAAGATGCCTGATTTTGACTTTCAGACAAGAAGGTCAACCGATTTCGACTTCCAAGCAAGATGCCAAACGATGCATCAAATAGGCCTTACAACATTGTTATAGGGTAAGTGTCAATAGCCTTTTCACTCTATTGCGTCTTCCTCGCACAACGATTTATACCGTACTGACGGAAGACTTAGGCATAATGAGCAAATTAGTGGCGTGAGTACAACACGCACACTAACCACGGCACAGAAGAAATGTCTCTACGAAACTGCACGGAGTTACCTTGCGTACATGATATCGTCACAATAGTAGGGTGCTTATAAGGTTAGATGAAAGTTGTGTGGAATTTCACGCTCCCAGACAATGTCAGCAGTCATGGTCTTGAGTTGAACTAGGTACTTCCGAGATAAATTCCGTGCAGAGTTGCATGAGCGCAAAATATTTCTGATCTTTGGCACGGAAGTTCGCGGCGTCGCTTTTTCGAGACGTATGCTGAGAAAAACACCACGATACCAGAGATGGAAACTGGTCGCGGGGCAGCTGGTTAATGGGACAACGGGTCGAAAATTTCTTACGGGTCAGACAGGTCGGGTCAAGGTGTTCGTGACGCGATTTCGGCCCGGTTTTATTTCCATTTTGTTTTTGAAAAGATAAAAAATATTTCACAGAAAGATCCGTACTGTGGAATTTCGTGCTGGTGCCAGCGGAGTGAAAAATGATTTGTCATGCAAAACTATTGCCGCCTATTTCTTAAAGCAACGAAGATTTCCACCGACCGACGATACGGCGCAGGCGCAAGACTCACCGATACCATATCGTAAAACGACACTTCCTTTGCGTTTGTTTCAGTGCGATTGTCCAGAGCAAGATATAGACAAATTCCTGTCGCCTGCTTCTCTGGTGATTCATTCTCTCACAGCCCGCGTGTCACATTGCACGTAAGATTGAGAGTTATCTTTTACATCGCATTTTTTTGCATTGAGCATTCAGAGGTTTTCGTTTGGCATGATAACATCCCGTTCCATTGCATGTCTTGTCGGAATTAATGTCTTATTTGTTAATATGGATGGATTTAATATTAAGGAGATTGAAAAAGATGTCGAGGCCAAAAAATACGTTCTTGTTGAAAACAAAAAGGGAAAGAGTGAATACTGAAAGTTGTTTCGTCCCATTAGCCAGATCGGTGCATTGGAACCTTGCAGCGGTACAAATACCAGATCGGTGCACCGGAACCTTGTAGTGTTACAGTACCATCATTGTGTGAAGACTTGTAATAATTCTGTCGTCCTGCTGCAATCTCTTAGAAGACTGTTTGGAATTTTATGCTTCAACGGTTATCCTTTTGGTTTCATAGTGCTGCTATTTCGACAATTGTTGCAAGATTCAATTTCTCGTCGTTACTTTGCCAGACATTTCTGAATACATATGACATACATAATTACCAACTGACCCAACAATATTAAGTTTTGGTAAGTTTCCAAGTACTGCATGGTGGGTCACATGTGGTTGAAAATTTCCTTAACCGCTGTAATCTTACTCTTTTCCACAGCTTCACCTAACCGTCACTGACATGACATTTATTCAGCTTGTTTGGGATTGTCGTTTGGGTTCTTTTCCGTGTAACCTAGGGAACACTCATGTAGGTTTTTGGCATCTGCCAAACTGTTGCTATGATTTGAAAGGTCACACATCGAGCTGGTGTTACCCTGAAGAGAACAGCAGGATTTTGTAACTTCGGGACATGGTCGCCTGAAGGAAATTTTTCAAGGGGGGTCAAGTGCAATTAATTAAGGTTTAGCTAATATGTAGAAAACAGTAATTTGTGAAAATGAAAGATTAATACTATTACAATTACTACTACTTACTTACTACACAAGAACACTACTACTGCTACTACTACTACCATTATTATTATTAATTGATGCTGCTGGTGAAGAAAGTGTATGGTAGTAACAGTCATGTATTATCATGTACATTAGTAACTGTTTTCAAAATAATGAACACTGTCGAGCAGGGCCACGCCAAGCTTTTTAAGTTCAGCACACACCACTCTGAGCGGAACTTGTTTAGGTGTACTTCCTTACGGTTTGCCAGGTTTTCCGCTTTCACGTTATCGTTTTCCAATTCAAAATTTCCAATAAAATTGGGATATTAAATTAAACGCCCCAAACTCCATCTTTCCTTGTGGTACAGTTCTGTGAGTGTAAAAAAAAGTAATAAATAAAATAAAATAAAATAAAGTAATTTTACAGGGGGTTCAAGTGACCCCTGTGACCCCCCCCCCCTTTCGGCGCCCATGCTTCGGGAGCTTCTTATCGTACGGGTGGTTTAGGGTTATGCATTGTGTGAATTTTTTCGTGTATAACTCTTCGTTATACTTCCTGGTTGTCGTTTTAAGTTCCGTACTTCCATTCAGCTATGGTTTTTGATGTTGTGCTCTGGTGTTATTAGACGGTGAGTCTGTTTTTCTCACAGTTTGGTTTGTGTATTTGAGTTATTGAGTGTGGTGGCTGAGTGTGTGTATCTGTTGCTTGTGTTCTGCATATTGTGTGGTTTATGTGATTTGGTTTGAAGCCTTGAAGGATTATATTTTAAAACTTTAACGAGTCAGAGTATATCTATATATTTATGATTATGTTTAATGATAAATTGGGTTTCGAATTTATAGTTCAAAACAGATTTCTCCGTGGCAGGTCCGGGTCGGGTCCAATTACGTGACGTCCGAGTCCAGGTCCAAAAAGTTTGACCCATTTTCAAACACTGCACGATACTGGAGTAGTATCAGTCATTTCTAGAGCGGCATATTCCGGCACGGGCACTACGACATTGTGTACAGCGACTTGCTGTCATACAAAAGAAACGTATACGGTTACACAAGACCCGGATTATTTGCCTAATCGTTGAACAGACCGGCTGAGTAGAGTTGCCACATCCACCGCATTCACGACAAACAGACCTATTGTTGAATATTCTCTACTTGGAAATGAATTACTTCTGAAACCAAAAATCTCCTTACTAAATCTCCGTATCATTAGAATGGCTTTCGCAATATGACTGAAAAGGTTCGGGCGTCTTGACACTTGCCTGACCATTTCAACTGAAGATTTTGGAACGAGGCATATTTCAACAGCAAGAGAACAGACACATTTTACACCCAGAGGAACGAAAGGACTAACAGCATGAATATGAATCCTATCCTGTTTTGTTGTTATGTTGTGGACGTGCATAACTCTATGAAGTTTTATAAAAGAGCATGAAAAGTGAAGAATGGTTAGACATATCACATACTAAACTCATGAAAGCACACGGTCGAGTCACATCATTGTGACCACCAGCTAATATCTAGAGTGACCACCGTGTGCAGCGCGGACAGCAACTAGACTGGCTGGGAGTGACAAAATAAGGTGCTGGTTGTTCATAGGTATGTGGAGCCAAGCTGACTGCAGTGCATCTGACAGCTGCTGGAAGGTGCGTGGTGGAGGATCCGTAGAGCGAACAGAGGTGGTCCCACAGATGCTCAATTGGGATTAAGTCTGGGAAATCAGGGGGCCAGGGAAGTACTTTGAAGTCTACATCGTGCTCTTCCAACCGCTCTCGGACATTTCTAGCTGGGTGACACGTCTCATTGTCGTGCTAGAAGATTCCATGCGCCCCAGGGGAGACAATCAGCTTGTAATGGTGTACGTGGTCTGCAAGGATGGATTCATAAGGAATTCGGTCCATAGTGCCTTCCACAGCTATGAGTAGACCCAGAGAATGCCACGAAAACGTTCCCCATACCATAACGCTGCCCGCACCAGCTTGTGGTCTTCCAGCAATGGCTGAAGAGTGTTTGTTCTCCGATGTTTCTCACCTTATACGCTAATGTCCATCCGTTCTATGAAGCAGAAAACGTGACTCATCGGAGAAGGCAATCCTTTGCCAATCAGTGGAGGTCCAATTCCGATACTGCCGTACAAATGTAAGCCTTTCTTGCCAATGCACCTTCGTTAGCATAGGTACATTGACCATCCGTCTGCATCGGAACCCCATACGCAGCATAGTTCGCTGAACTGTCGTTTTAGACACACTTCCGGCAGCCCCTTGGTTCATACGGCCATTGAGTTGCTCCACTGTAGCCTGTCAATAGGTCCTCACGCACCTTTGAAGCTAACGTTCACCTCCCACATCAGCGGCACGTGGGCTCCGCAGTTTTCATGTCGCTTATTCGCAATGGTGCCATTTCTCGAATCACGATACGTTTTAACCACAGCAGCACGCCAACAGTTCACAAACTGCACTGCTAAAGAAATACTGCCACCCTTTGCCTGAAAGACGATAATCATCCCTTTTTGCAAATCTGATAAATCGCTCCTTTTATCCATGACAGCAACGAGTGATATGTTTTCAGATGATCATATGTAGAGGATTTTAGGAAGGGAGTGTCTGACCCCAGGTCTTAAACAACCCTTAGAAATAGGAAACTAGGAGAATAGGGCTAGAGCGCCCGATAGGAAAGTGACACGAAAGCTAAGTAGAAAAGGGGAGGAAGACGCCCTTATTTATTACCGGGGGGGGGGGGAGGCAGCTTAATGTGCCCATCCGACGCACGGCGGATATCTAGTGGATCGAGCGTTCGTACCTGCCTGGGATCGAACCTCAGGCCCTTTCCGTGGTAGTCACGAACGTTGCCCACTAGGTAACCCGCGGCCCAATATGTTTTCAGAATGCCTACAGCACACGCTATATACCCTCCAAGCCAGCTCACGACACGTGTCTTCTTTCATTGGCTACGAACTGTTGACGTCAAAAGTAGAAGGTGGTCACAATAATGTGACACGACTGTGTATTACATTCCTGCTGAAAAATTGTTAAAGAAAATTTGACAAAAGATAACATGCGTTTCTTATTTAAAATTACTGTCTTCGAGTGGAAACAGAGAACAACTTTACACTAGTGATATTTCATTGTTACTTTGAGGATGAAAGTCATTCTTTAATTTAGATGTAAGCAGTTACTCTGTGTGAAAAGTCTTAGCATGAAGAATAAAGTTAAGTATTTAGTCACCTGTTCTGCACTCGCTTGAAAAAAAAAAAAAAAAAAAACAAGTTCTCTTGGACTTGGCAGAAGTCCAAACTTTGCACTGTGTTTGTGCGGAGAAGCAAATCTTTTCTTTCTTTCTTTTTCTTTTCTTTTCTTTTTTTTTTGTTTGGACGAGGAGTATCTTTCTATTTCGTTGTCGATATGAAAAAAAGTTTATTGAAGTGAATATATGTGAAGCAATTCGATGTTACTCCCTCCTCTTACTGTGAGCTGAGTTCCTGTGGTGTTTACGATAGATGTTATTGGAAAACAGGGTAAATTTTGACATAGTATTTATTTAGAAAAGAAGGCCTTTCTGTTTTTTTTTTCGTAATGCCGAGAGAACAATTTTGATTCAAAAAAGAATACACGTCCTTTCTTTCCTTGTTGGACACATATTAATCGGATGAATGTACAGTTCTCAGCCAGCCTCCCCCCCCCCGCGTTTTGTTCTATGATTATTTACCTTTTCTATTTTTCGAAGGCAACAAACTTTAATACGAACAAGAAACACGATGATTTGAAAGTTATTTCACATACACCAATGGAGAGGTTTTTCGCGATTTACAACATTTTAGGTTAGAGCAGGGGTGAGAAACCAGCGGCACTTTGAGTGAATCCAAATTTTTTAGAAAAAATCCTTTTATTTTTATTGTTATGTTTTTGTTCGTATTCTATTATTTTCATTTTAATCTTAAAATGACCGTATTTGAAATACGAAAGAGCGAAAGAAGACTCAACGAAATAATGTTCCCCGACTGACGACCACAATTAAAACATTACTAAGTCATAAGGGCTATTTTGACACCTGCTGCGCTCATGATTTCGTTCTATGGCTTCTAAAAAACAAAACTACAGATGGAAGTGATTAAGCTCTCAGAAGATGACAATTTGAAATCCCTATTTGACGCTAAGAAAGATCCAGTTGAAATATGGAAAAATGCAATAGAATACTCACGCATTCGGCAGCAAGCACGAAAAATGCTTTCTTGCTTTTCAACCACTTATTGCTGCGAATCTATATTCTCCTACCAAATCATGACGGTATTAAGGCCACAAATGACGGATACCCATCTAGAGGAGCAGCGAAAAACACCGACCTTCATGTTGCAACTAAATATTCAAGTGCTTTTCAACAAAAAGCAATCGCAACAAGTCATTCAAAGATTAGTTAACTTTAGAATTAATATTTTTTCTCCGTTTTTGAAGTTAGCTAGTACAGAGTAAGATATTTTTCAAAATAATGTACATTTCGAAGTACATCTAATTGAAGTTTATTGAATGTTGCCTTGTTAGATTACGGTTAACTTAATGCGGCCATCCAACATGAAAAGGTTCCCCACGTCTGGGTTAGAGAAGCGAGAGTCAGAAATGAAATTATAAGAGAAAGAACAGGAATAGTAGGTATTATAAAATTATAAAAGAATCAAAGTAGAGACTGGATGGATATGTTGGAAGACTGAAATATGAAAGATTGACTCGATTATTAACAGAATGGCATCGGAGAGATGGAAGGAGACGAAGAGTGGGCCAAAGAACAAGATGGAGAGATCACCTTTTTTAGCACGTCTTTTGTAAAAAATGATCGTGCTTATGCTACCGGTTTGTTCGTCCGGCCGCCCGCCTGTACCCACGATATCTCTGCAACTATTAGTCCGATTAAAAAAAATTATTTTTGCATTGGGAAGCTTGAAATATGCTAATGATGATCCTTTATTTCGTTTTTTTTTTACGATGTACAATTTTGCCGCTAGGGGGCGTAAATGCAGATGATATCGAATTGAAAAATACGTTTTATTCCACATATTTGCTTCTAAACATCCGATTGAAAAAAATCATTTATCTTTCGATTCCATTTATGTCGAAGAGTGTTTTAGATGTAGTTACTTTGTCAAATAACGCATAGATTTTCCGTTAGAGAGCACAAAATTTAAATTACATTTTCCCCGATAACTCTTCTTCTAAAACTCCGATTTGAAAATTTTTTGCTTCAGCGGATGCACCTCCTGATGAAAAATCTTTTGCATGTAGTTTCAAATTTTTGGTAAAGAATACTTTAGCCAACAGGGGAGTAAGCGTTTATTTTTGCTTCTGATGTATTTCCCAGAAAATATGACCTCCTGAAATATCGATTGAAAAAATTCTTTCGCGGACTGATGCCACTCGCATCGATAAACATTTTCGGAATATTCTTTTCTTAAAATATTCCACAGTTTCTCCGCCAGAGGGCGTAGATGTATATCTTATTTTTGTCAATGTCTCTACTTCTAGGAGACCGATTTGAAAAATTCCTTCTTTGTTGGATAGTGTTTCCAGTGTGACAGTTTTTTTCATATAAATTCAAAATTTTCAAGTAATTCATAGACTTTCCGCTAGGGGGCGTAGAGGTAAATTGCGTTTCCCCCTATATCTCTGCTTCAAAGTCTCCAATTTGAAAAATTATTTCTGCGCTTGATACAGCTCCTGATGGGAAATCGTTTGCACATAATTTCCAATTTTTGTAAAAAAAAAAAAAAAAAAACGGTTTGACTACCAGAGGGCGTAAATCTCAATTTCCGCTTCTAATGTATTTGTAGCAAAATATGAGCTTCAAAATTTTCGATTGAAAAAAATCGTCGTTTGTAGACCGATAGTAAGTACTCATGTCGGTAAACCTTTTAGAAACATTTTCTTCTTAAAATAATGAATGATTTTTACGCCAGAGGGCGTAGATGTATATCTTATTTTTGTCAATATCTCTACTTCTAGGAGTCCGATTTGAAAAATTCCTTCTTTGTCGGATAGTGTTTATATAATTTCAAAATTTTCAATTAAATCATAGACTTTCCGCTACGGGGCGTAAAAGTAAATTGCTTTTCCCCCTATATCTTTATTTCTAAATCTCCGATTTGAAAAATTCTACCTGCACCGTATACAACTCCTGATGGGAAATCCTTCGCATATAATTTCTAATTTTGGTAAAAATTTGTTTGGCCACCAGGTGGCGTAAGTCTAAATTTCCGCTTCTGATGTATTTGCAGCAAAATATGAGCTTCTAAAATCTCGATTGAAAAGAAAGTCGTTTGTTGACCGATACTACTCAGGTCGACAAACCTTTTAGGATCATTTGCTTCTTGAAATAATGCATGGTTTCTACGCCAGGGGGCCTACATGTATATCTTATTTTTGCCATTATCTGTACTTCTAGGTGTCCGATTTGAAAAATTCCTTCTTTGTTGGATAGTGTTTCCGATGCGAAATGTTTTTCCTATAAATTCAAAATTTTCAAGTAAATCATAGACTTTCCGCTAGGGGACACAAAGTAAATTGCGTTTTCTGCGTAATTTCTGCTTCTAAAACTCCGATTTGAAAAATTCTTCTTGTATTGCATACAAGAAAAGATGGAAAATATTTTTCACATAATTTCTAATGTTTAATAAAGAATGGTTTGGCCACCAGGGGTCATAAGTGTTAATTTCTGCTTCTGATGTATTTGTAGCAAAATCTGGGCTCTTGAAAACTCGACAAATTTTTTTTTTCTTGGACCGATACCGCTCATATGGAAAAACCTTTTGAGAATACTTTCTTCCTAAAATAATGCATGATTTTCCCACCAGGGAGGCAAAGTCACATTTTATTTCTGTCGATATCTCTGTTTCTAAGAGTCCGATTTGAAAAATTCTTCCTATGTTGGAGAGCGTTTCCGGTGTGAAATGTTTCTCATATAAATTCATGTTTTTCTTAACGCACAAGTCTGCAACCATAGGGCGTAAGCTAACGATTCCGTTTACAGCAATATCTGAGGGATTAAAAACCCGATTGAAAAACTTCTTTCTTCCGTCAGATACTATTGTTTTCCATACCGGTTCCATTGACTTTGAACAGCTTTGATAAATTTAATTTCCGTCAGAACGGATTCAAAAGACATGCTTATTACACCCGAAAATTGGGTGTCATCTTTCTTGTTTTTGGTTGATTGGAGGTTTAACGACTAACGTGAGCAACTCAATGGGCTATAAGCAGTCACCCATCCCAAAGTTAGGACCACTAGTTCCAGGGAAGAGAGAGAGAGAGAGATCCAGTGCTGTATGACAAACACAGCATCCGTGTCTCACAGGGATTTCCACCCGGACTCAACTAGGACCGAATGATCAGAAACCACCGCTTAGACCACTGAGCCCCCGAGCGGCGAGATGACCTTCAGAAACTTAGTGGTGCTAAATTGTGGACTGAGGCTATACCCTGCAATTGGGGTCAACAGAGGCTAAGAAGAAGAAGGTTGTCAACAGAGGCTAAAAAGAAGTAGTATTTGGTGTCTACAGAGGCTAAGAAGTAGAAGGTTGTCAACAGAGGCTAAGAAGAAGTAGTAATTGGTGTCGACAGAGGCTAAGAAGAAGTAGTATTTGGTGTCAACAGAGTCTAGAAGTACAAGGTTGTCAACAGAGGCTAAGAAGTAGAAGGTTGTCAACAGAAGCTAAGAAGTAGAAGGTTGTCAACAGAAGCTAAGAAGAAGTAGTAATTGGTGTCAACAGAGGCTAAAAAGCAGAAGGTTGTCAACAGAGGCTAAGAAGTAGAAGGTTGTCAACAGAGGCTAAGAAGAAGTAGTATTTGGTGTCAACAGAGTCTAAGAAGTACAAGGTTGTCAACAGAGGCTAAGAAGTAGAATGTTGTCAACAGAAGCTAAGAAGTAGAAGGTTGCAACAGAAGCTAAGAAGAAGTAGTAATTCGTGTCAACAGAGGCTAAGAAGTAGAAGGTTCTCAACAGAGGCTAAGAAGTAGTAGTAATTGGTGTCAACAGAGGCTAAGAAGTAGAAGGTTGTCAACAGAGGCTAAGAAGAAGTAGTAATTGGTGTCAACAGAGGCTAAGAAGAAGTAGTATTTGGTGTCAACAGAGTCTAAGAAGTACAAGGTTGTCAACAGAAGCTAAGAAGTAGAAGGTTGTCAACAGAAGCTAAGAAGTAGAAGGTTGTCAACAGAAGCTAAGAAGAAGTAGTAATTGGTGTCAACAGAGGCTAAGAAGCAGAAGGCTGTCAACAGAGGCTAAGAAGTAGTAGTAATTGGTGTCAACCGAGGCTAAGAAGTAGAAGGTTCTCAACAGAGGCTAAGAAGTAGAAGGTTGTCAACAGAGGCTAAGAAGTAGTAGTAATTGGTGTCAACAGAGGCCAAGAAGTAGAAGGTTGTCAACAGAGGCTAAGAAGTAGAAGGTTGTCAACAGAGGCTAAGAAGTAGAAGGTTGTCAACGGAGGCTAAGAAGTAGAAGGCTGTCAACAGAGGCTAAGAAGTACTAGTAATTGGTGTCAACAGAGGCTAAGAAGTAGAAGGTTGTCAACAGAGGCTAAGAAGTAGAAGATTGTCACCAGTGGCTAAGAAGTAGAAGATTGTCAACAGAGACTAAGAAGTAGAAGATTGTCAACAGTGGCTAAGAAGTAGAAGATTGTCAACAGAGACTAAGAAGTAGAAGATTGTCAACAGAGGCTAAGAAGCAGTAGTAATTGGTGTCAACAGAGGCTAAGAAGTAGTAGTAATTGGTGTCAACAAAGGCTAAGAAGTAGAAGGTTGTCGACAGAGGCTAAGAAGTAGTAGTAATTAATGTTAACAGAGGCTAAGAAGTAGAAGGTTGTCAACAGAGGCTAAGAAGTAGTAGTAATTGTGGTCAGCAGAGGCTAAGAAGTAGTAGTAATTGTGGTCAGCAGAGGCTAAGAAGTAGTAGTAATCGATGTCCACAGAGGCTAAGAAATAGTAGTAGTTGGTGTCAACATAGGCTAAGAAGTAGAAGGTTGTTAACAGAGGCTAAGAAGTAGAAGGTTGTTAACAGAGGCTAAGAAGTAGAAGATTGTCAACAGTGGCTAAGAAGTAGAAGATTGTCAACAGAGGCTAAGAAGTAGAAGATTGTCAACAGAGGCTAAAAAGTAGAAAATTGTCAACAGAGGCTAAGAAGCAGTAGTAATTGGTGTCGACATGGGCTAAGAAGTAGAAGGTTGTTAACAGAGGCTAAGAAGTAGAAGGTTTTTAACAGAGGCTAAGAAGTAGAAGATTGTCAACAGAGGCTAAGAAGTAGAAGATTGTCAACAGAGGCTAAAAAGTAGAAGATTGTCAACAGAGGCTAAGAAGCAGTAGTAATTGGTGTCAACAGAGGCTAAGAAGTAGAAGGTTGTCGACAGAGGCTAAGAAGTAGTAGTAATTAATGTTAACAGAGGCTAAGAAGTAGAAGGTTGTCAACAGAGGCTAAGAAGTAGTAGTAATTGTGGTCAGCAGAGGCTAAGAAGTAGTAGTAATCGATGTCCACAGAGGCTAAGAAATAGGAGTAATTGGTGTCAACATAGGCTAAGAAGTAGAAGGTTGTCAACAGAGGCTAAGAAGTAGTAGTAATGGTGGTCAGCAGAAGCTAAGAAGTAGTAGTAATCGATGTCCACAGAGGCTAAGAAATAGTAGTAACTGGTGTCAACATAGTCTAAGAAGTAGAAGGTTGTCAACAGAGGCTAAGAAGAAGTAGTAATTGGTGTCAACATAGGCAAAGAAGTAGAAGGCGTTCAAAAGAGGCTAAGAAGAAGTAGTAATTGGTGTCAACATAGGCAAAGAAGTAGAAGGCGTTCAACAGAGGCTAAGAAGAAGTAGTAATTGGTGTCAACAGGGGCTAAGAAGTAGTAGTAATTGGTGTCAACAGAGGTTAAGAAATAGAAGGTTTTCAGTGGCTAAGAAGTAGAAGATTGTCAACAGAGGATAAGAAGTAGAAGATTGTCAACAGAGGCTAAGAAGTAGTAGTAATTGGTGCCAACAGAGTCTAAGAAGTTTAAGGTTGTCAACAGAGGCTAAGAAAAGTAGTAATTGGTGTCAACAGAGGCTAAAAAGTGTAGGTTGTTTTGGACAGATAGCAAAAGTGCTGAGATGGGTAATAAATGTTTCAATGCTCTGCGTGAAATGTCTTGGATTTTATCGAACCACTGCCAACATTCTTTTCCTAGATGTGGTACTCCTAAGGAGGAACATAATCTGAGTGATCAATTTACCAATTTAAAAGATGAAAAGCGGAATAGCAACCTTGGATGAGGATGAAAAAATGGTACACAATAAAAGTTCAGGCATCAGAAAAATTTAGAAGTCTAAGTTTTGCATGGTTGATTATTATACTTTTGTTTGGAGGTTTAGCGACAACCCAGAGCTGATAGATGTCATATGAGCAATGACGTGTCTCTAATTTAGAGCAGCTGATTCTAGGGTTGTAAGACAAGCACAACATTCATGGCGCCCCCTGGATTAAGGCCCGTACCTATCTCGTACAAATAGCAAGTGGCCTGTGCCTCGTACTACTTGGCCACCTGGGCAGCTATGATTGATCAATACCTAAAAAATTTAGGTAAACAACAAATGCATTCTATATCCATTTTCCCGAGGGAGAGGGAGAGAGAGAGAGAGAGAAATTTACGTTTTTCCACGACAGGAGACCTTTACTCACGAATCACACTTAGACTACGCAACAGAAAAGGTTCTAGCTTAAAATATATTTGATCAATCGCTGTAGCGTTGTTGCTTTGATCACATGTTCGATGCATCCACACTCGCTATATGCCCAGGTGATGAAAATCAGAAACCGCATTGATCTCTTCCTACTTTTAATGTCTAGGCTTGCTGGTTTTTATTTATCTTTACTTCCGACCTCCTAAGGAATTAACTGAACTGGCTTGGAGAAGTGAAGTGAAGAAGTGAAAAACCTCCAAATACATGGCGTCAGTGAATAAACAAAGACATCGCTCTTTCCACGAGGAAGTGAAGAAACCTCTTTCGCCCATTAAAGACACTTTACTCAAACGAGGAAAAAACCCTCTTAAAATCTAATACTTTACAATAATACTGCAGTTGAAATAAGGTGGTAGTGAAAGAGCCTAGTAAAAACACCAGTGTTAATCTTTATTTCAGGAAAAAAAAGACCCCCCCCCATATTTTTTTCCATTCATAATAATTAATTAATAAAACAGCATACTTTTTTTGCATTGCGATTTTGGTCCTCCCTAAAATGTGGGGCCCTAAGCGTAAATCAGGCCCTGTCTGACCCTGAGAATGCATTGTCGTTGGTCGTAGAGAGTTACACTTAGATTTCAATAAGTTATTAATGAAATTTGGTGCGTGATGAGTAAACCAACACTTGATAAGTCTCCACAGTTCAGATACATTTGATAATTCCTGAGCGGTACACCAGTTGACGAGACAAAGGGCGATTCTCAATATTAGTCGTAACAAAAATAATCAACACTAAGAATAGATTAAGTTAAGTTTAACGTACTAACTTGGTACAAATATTAAACTGCCTTTTCGATTGCAGTGACTTAGTTGACATCTCTCACAGCTACTTAACACATAGCATAACACACACTGTTCAGACCAACCGTCCAGTATTTATCTAAGTTTCCTCGATCTAAATGCTTGCCTCTGATTCCACAAGGGAGATTAAATCTCGGAAGATACGTTACAAAGTGTGGAGGTATAGTTACAAATGGAAAAAGCATAACAAGAAATAGCCAAAATTCTACATAGGAAACAGTTCACAGAGACAGATATTTAAATAAGTAATACCGTATACATTGAGTGATCACTAAACTAATCCATCCCTATCAAAAGTGGATGTGGACCGTTAACCACGTGATTTCCGAGAGGGCGCGACTAATCGACCGAAGTAGCATATATAGGGAGTGAGTGGAGCAGTAGGAAGTGAAATTCGAAGCGTGATGGGTAAACGGAAGGACTTATCGGATTTTGGAAAAGGACAAATTGTGGGAGCTCGGAGAGTGGATTGTCTCGATCTTTCAAACGGCTGCACTTGTGGGTTGTTCGCGAGCTGCTGTAGTTAAAGTGTATTAGGCCTGACCTGAAAATGGTGAAGTAACGACCCGGAGGCAAAACTGCACAAGACAGCGAAAGATTGATGTAAGAAGTGAGCGCCGTGTTCGATGAGTCGTACAGGGCAACAGACGCAGTACTGTTCAACAGTTGACTGCCCAGTACAACAGAGGTCAACCCGAAACAGTATCAGTCATGACCATGAGTTGCACACGCGCAAGTATGATCTACAACAACAGACAATATCCGCCGACATCCTTTCCTAACCACGGCTCATCGGCGCAAAAGACTTTCCTGGTGCAAAGATCATGGAAGTTGGACGTCGGATGACTGGAAAAAAGGGTGCTGGTCTGACGAGGCGTGTTTTTTACTCTACTCCGTGGATGGTCATGTACGTATTTAGCGTAAACAACATGAGGTACTCGATTCATCCTGCATAATATCCACAGTGCAAGACTGTGGAGACAGTTGTATGGTGTGGGGCATGCTTATTTGGCAGGAACGTGGACCCCTGGTGAGTGTGGAACAACGTATAACTGGTGCTCACTATCGTGAACTCCTTTCTGACTCTGCGCACCCAGCAATGTTGCATTTTCCCCTGAATGGCGACGATGTCTTCCAAGATGAAAACGCGTTGAGCCACGGGCGCAATTGTTTGAGGAACATAGTTGAGACTTCCAGCACATCGACTGGCCTCTGAATTGTCCCGATATCAATACCACAGCGCACTTGTGAAGCACTTTGGAACCCTATATCAGACATCTGGATACACCAATTACTTTCATACTTGCATTGAAAGCCGCATTACACACAGCCTTGTTGGCCATACCTCCCAACTGCTTCCGGTATCTTGCTGAAGCGAAAGGAGAACCACTCTTTGAACTCCTCTGTCAATATCGCATGACGTGACCTGCTTGAGATGACAGAAGACAGTCGTATCAGAATAATATGACGCACCCGGAATCGCAGTGTACCCGCCCAGGTGCATCCCAGAGTGTACGTGACAAGGTCGACCACACGGAGTTAAAAGCGACCAACCAGGACAGATGAGCCATAGTGCGTTATGTGAGCACAGTGTCATCGGCTATCGCGCCAATGGCGGGAGCATCTCAGAAACAGTAGGCTTCGATGACATAACTGTGGAGCCCCAATGACCATCGACGTGAAACGTGAACGTCGCCTCCGTCAACAGGTGAAGTTTAATCAACGCTCGACAGTGCAGCAATTGACCAGGCAAATGAACGCTGGTTCACCCAGGTACGTGTCCCTGATAACAGTAGAGCGAACTCTGTTGAGCACGAGTCTCCGGAGTCGACGCTTCGTCAAGGCACCCATGGTAACACAGGTCTATCGGCAACGACGCCTGCAACTCGTATGAGACTACAGTCATTGGGCAGTGGAAGAGTGGAAGAAGGTTGCCTTCTCCGACGAATCGAGGTTTCTACTCCACAGAAGTGACGGGCGGTGGCGGATATGACGTCAGACACACGAGAACTAACACCCGGACACCCTTGTCGGTCAAGTACAGGCCGGCGGTTGCAGTGCGCATGTCTACGGGGATGCTTTCCTGGTATGACCTTGGATCGTTGGTACCACTGAATGGGACTATGAACACCAATGGCTGGCTACCTGCCCATCGTCGCTGAGCACATGCATCCCTTCATTTTGGATGTTTACCCTGGTGGTGATGCTGTCTAGCAACAGGACAATGCGCCGCGCTACGTCGCTAAGGGTTCCAGGAACACGACAGCGATGTCTCCGTATGATCTTGGCCTGGGGAATCACCCGACTTCAATCTTATAGAGCACTTGTGGAACTATTTGGATCGGCAGGTTCGACGTGCCGTCTCACAGCCACGTCATCTCCGTGAACCCCGTGCTCTGCTGCAGTCCGAATGGGCTCTCGTGCTTTGGACAACCTTTCGCGGCTTCATCGCGTCCATGCCACACCGTCTCGCTACTGTCATCCGGGCCAAGGGTGGTTATTGTCATTATTAAGTAGGTGTTGATATTATTCTGACACGACCGTGTATTGCTAGACGCCTCCACAACAGTCAATCGTATGTCATTTCTGATTTCCTCATTTATACCGGTGATATAATCGTTTCTTCTTGAAGTTGGTCGGAGTCCAAAGCGAGGGTCGTCTTCAGTCGATGTGTTCTATCTTCATAAAATCTTTTAAATCATACAAAAAATTTTGAACGGCCTAGAGCTTTTCCCCTTAATGCCATCTGCAACATTTGAAATGTTTCTGAGGGAGGTTAACCTAGGTTTGGAGAATACCTGATGAATGCTCAATGCTTGTTCAAACCAGCCATTGTGAAATCCGCCAAACTACTGAAACAGAAGAACACTTAACAGACTAATCGGCGGGAATGAAAGCAAGTGTAGATGATGTGAAACTTTGCATGGCCTTCAGCAAACTCGCTTCCGCCATATCTATAAAGGCAAATCCAGTTTTCGCACACTCATCTCAATAATTAGAAACGTAGTCTCTCTCAGTAATTTTTGATGGCTAACCCTAGCCCTTGCTCCATGAAAGCCAACAAGCTCACTCATAAGGATGAGGTCCAAATTTTGATTCTGAAATGCCTAACAAGTGTTGCATTACGAATTTACACGCACACACGCATACACACACACAAACACACACACAGAGGACCGTAGCAAGCTTTTCTTATCTGGGAGGGCGAGACTTGACATCCCGATCTTTCGATTTCCACTCAAATAATGCGTGATTTTATTTTTCCACACACCGCCGTTATAGGAAAGTACAATGATCGTTCAAAAATCACACTCTATGTTTTTGACATAATTTTATTAAAAATGTAAAAACTAGGTAAATACCCAAGAACCACGGGTTGTAAATACTAAGTAAAGCGTAAACGTTATACACATTCGAGTCTCATTATTGTGACCACCTCCTACTTTTAAGGTCAACAGCGCGTAGCCATTGAAAGAAAGCACGTGTCGTGAGCTGGCTTAGAGGGTATATAAGGTGTGCTGTAGGTATTCTGAAAATATATCACTCGTTGCTGTCATGGATAATAGGAGCGATTTATCAGATTTGCAAAAAGATATTATTATCGGCTTAAAAAAATGTCCCACGAATAAATGCCCCACCATTAACTTGGCCAAGAGTGGCAATATTTCTGAAATAGCGCAGTTTGTGAACTGTTCGCGTGCTACTGTGGTTAAAGTGTATCGTGATTAGAGAAATGGCAACATTGCGAATGAGCGATTTGGAAACTTCGGTGCACCACGTGCCATTCATGTGAGAGATGAACATCGGCTGTCAAGGTACGCGGGGGCCAATCGACACGTTACAGTGGAGCAACTCACTGGCCGAATGAACAAGGGGGCTACCGGAAATGTATCTAAAACGACAGTTCAGCAAAACCTGCTGCGTATGGGGCTCCCATACAGACGGATGTTCACTGCTTCTATGCTAACGAAGGTACATTGGCCGAAAAGGCTTATATTTGCACGGCAGTATCGGAATTGGACCTCCAGTGATTAACAAAGAATTGCCTTTTCCAATGAGTCACGTTTTCTGCTTCATCGAACGGATGGACGTTGCCGTATAAGGCGAGAAACAACGGAAAACAAACTCTTCAACCATTGCTGGAAGAACACAAGCTGGAGGGGGCAGAGTTATGGTCTGTGGAATGTCTTCGTGGAATTCTCTGGATCCAATCTTACTTGTAGAAGGCACTGTATACCGAATTCCTTATGAATTCATCCTTGAAGACCACTTACAACCATACATGCTGATTGTCTTCCCTGGGGCGGATGGGATATTCCAACACGACAATGCGACGTGTGACACAGCTAGAAATGTCCGAGAGTGGTTGGAAGAGCACGATGAAGACTTCAAAATGCTTCTATGGCGCCCTAATTCCCCAGACGTCAATCCAATTGAGCGTCTGTGGGACCACTTAGATCGGGTTGTTCGTTCTATTGATCCACCATCACGCACCCCCCCCCCACATCAGCTGTTTGATGCACTGCAGTCAGCATCGCTCCACATACCTGTGAACACCTTCCAGCACCTTACTGAGTCACATCTAGCTTCTGTCCGAGCTGCATTAGCTGGTGGTCACAATGATGTGACTCGACCGCGTATAAACGCCGACAACACAACACTCCACAGAAATGCAGAACGAAAAATAAACCAGATCAGAATGAATAAGTATCGGATACTAAACGTAACCATAGGAAGAAATTTTAGGAACAGGACTTGGAAATATTCCATTCAAGGTTCCGCCCAGAGAACTTTCTGCAACAGAGCACAAATGATTAATTTGCTCTTCATCCCAAAGACAAGTTCGGAAAGGTCATGGTGGTTAGGCATATCATCAGCATATAGGTTTCTATGCCTGCATTAACTGTTTGGGAAAATTGCCTTCATGGATATGAGATGTTCACAGCTTAGTGTATGTTATGCTGTGCCATGGTTAACTACACGGAACTGTATGAGACTAACTAAAGTCTTTAAAAAGAAAATACTGAAGGGTATAACTTCCTTTTTTAGTAACAATTTCTATCTTTGGCATCCCCCAGGAATGACCATTCTGGCAGGAAAACGCCCCTCCCTGCCCTTCCGGTAGCTACGGCTCTGCACACACAGATGCATAAACATCCAGGCATCCAACAAGTTAGGGTAAGGAATTCCCGCTTTGATGTCACTCTTTTGTAAGGTCGCAAGAATTCCATTCATGATTGGGTTCTTCACGAATAACGTCGAGTTACAGAAAACGAAACTATGTTCTGTTGTTTCATTTTCGGAGACCCGGTCCTTTAGAGTACAGGGTGGTCGAAAAGTCCCCTAGGGGTTTCGATTGACAGCTGTACACAAAAGAACAGATTTGCAGCATTGCGGTTTGCGGTATATGAAAGAGTAAATATTCGAATTTTTAACGCCATCTCTTTCCAACAGATGGCTTTACGTGCTCGCAAATATGGACGCCGACAGCAAAACAACTGAAAAGGCTGTCGCTGCAGGAGAAAGCAATATGCGTGCTTTGGGTTTTTGAGACGAAGTCTGTGGTTACGGTACAAAGAAATTACCGTCGGATATATGGGAAAGACACACCGATTGATTTCAGTATCAGATCGTTGCAGAAGATATTTTTGGATACTGGTAGCGTCCTGGACCGGCAAAGAAGTGGCAGACACCCTATCAGGGAAGAAGAAACTGTGCAGAGCATACAGGAGGTTTCCTCTCGCAGTCCTAGCAAGTCCACGAGAAGGGCCTCTTTACAATTAAATGTTCCACGATCCACATTGATGGGAGTGCTTCACAAACACCTGGAACTAATCGCATACAAAGTGCAACTCCTACGCTATATAGACCTCAGCGTTTAGTATTTGCTCGGGATATGTTGGAGCTGCTGGAAGTTGATGAAAGTTTCCTACGCCGTATAAAGTACTCGGATGAGGCAACCTTTTACGTGCACGGAAAAGTCAACACTCAGAACGTGCGTATATGGGGTTATAAAAATCCACATTCAGTCAGGGAGCACGTCGTGCAGAGTCCAAAGGTGAATGTTTGGTGTGGGTTCTTGCATAATCGTATAATTAGGCCATTCTTCTTCTCCGAGCCCACAGTGCAAATTGATAATTACCTGGACATGCTTCAGAACTTCCTGAACTACAGGATTTGCAACCAAACGTTATACTGCAACAAGATGAAGCTCCCCCACATTGGGGACTTGAAGTTCGTGAACAATTGAACCGTGAGTTTCCCGACAGATGGATTGGCAGAGATGGTACCATTCCTTGGCCACCCCGGTCCGCGTATATCACTCCTTGAGACTTCTTCCTCTGGGGCTATGTCGAGGACATGGTTTACTGGGAAAGATTAAGCAGCCTTCAGGATCTGAAACAGCGCATTACAGCAGTGTTTGATAGAACCGATCCTGGTATGTTGGAGCGCACATGACAAGAAATTGAATACCGACTGGATGTGTTACGTACCACCAAAGGCGCACATGTAGAGGTGTATTAAGGTAAGATTATTAAACTCGAATATTTACTCTTTGAAATGCCGCAAACCTCAGTGCTGTAGACCTGTTCGTTTTTGTACAGTTGTCAATCGAAACCCACAGGGGACTTTTTGACCACCCTGTATAATTGTTGTCAGATTCGGTGGTTACTGCTAACGTTTTCTCTCCGGTGGAATCACTGAAGTGATCCATGGGAAACATCCTTAGAGTAATACCGTTTGCTAATATCTCGTGCAAATGCTGAACGGATTTTTTCGTTCATTTTGTCAACCTGCTGCTGTAGAACGGATTCGCTGAGGACGACCGCCTTTATTTAGGAGGTGAGACTTAAATATTATCGTAAGAAATAGGTTCCTGTCCTTGCTGCCCACAAGTCCAAAATCTTTGGCTATTATCGGACAAATGCGACACCTCACACAAGGATAGCAGGTTTCTATAGCCATGCATTGCGAATAAATGCCCCACCATTAACTTGATTATTCAAGGAAGTATACTAACACGCGGCACATTGTGTTATTAAAGATCTTTTGTGCAAAAATGCGGCAAACAAAGTCATTGTGATAGAATAAAGAAAACGTGTTTGTCTCCAGTTGGGGCTTAAATCAATTACACAGGCAAAATAAAAGAACGCTAACTTTCCGAATGCGTAAATGGCCCGTGTTACACCCGGTAGGTGTGGTCGCGGATTTTCGATCGGTCCCAGCTGCCTTTTGTTTTCTTTCAGGTCCCCTTTTGTGGGGCGGAAAATGAAGCGTCCACTCCCTTCTTACTTAAAGGCCAGCGGAAAGAAATCCCTGACATTCAGTCGACAACCACGAGCGAACGCAGAATACAAACTACATGACACAGCTGCTTCTGTCGATAACATGGCGTCATTGTTAAAGCTCGGCATTCTTTCTCTGCCGCTGCTCGTCGGACTTCAATCGGATCTGGACCATTGAACGGTCGCTTCTCCGTAATGAGACGTCGGTAATTATCCACTGATTACCAACAAGAGCATAGCTAAAAAAAATCTTGGAAAAAGATACACAATTACAACATTCGATGCGAACGGAGACCGGTCATGCGAGGAAGACTCACATATCTTTTTGAAAGAATACTTTCACATACATCGTGCTCCCTACTTATCGTTTTTGAAAACAGTCACACGCTTTTTTCTAAACAGAAATGCTCCGCGGCTAAATTTACAGCAAAATTTCACTGCGTAGTTTACCCGGAATATGTGGCATTAGCATGGCAATGAGACACAAAAGCTATCTCTGTAGAGAAATGTCTTCAAATAAAATTATATCGTTACTAAATGAGAAAGTTGGAACGAGATTTCACAGAATTTCTTTCAAATCATTTTAATGCGCACTTTTTTAGAAAACATAGTGCCTATTATTCGCCATGATTGAATCGGGTGACATCGAATAAGTCTGCGGACCCTACACGAATAAAGGTTTAGTTCATTCATTGGGTGTGTGCAAAAGTTCTACCAGTTTTTACAATAGATACAAATTGCGATCGGAGTAGTTACGTCACCGATGACGCTGCGCTGCCTAATTTTCGGCCAATAAAGCGTGGAGCAGTAGAGCATATAGAGGCACTAGGTTTGTCCGAGTAAGTCATTCGTAATCAAAATCACGGACGGTGTAACATGGCATGCGATAAGGAGCACATTAGACATTGTTTACTGTACGAGCTCAATAAAGACAGCACTGCAGCCACCGGCTTGCCGCAACATCTGTCAAGTGTATGCGGAGGATGCAGATGACGATAGCACAGGTCGCCGTTGGTTTCGGAAATTCCGGGACGGAGACAGAAGCTGTGAAGCTCAACCACGTGCTGGATGTCCATCCGTGGTTTCTGATGAGGATGTGGACAAAGCCATAGCAAATGACCCACATATCACCATTCAGGAATTAGCGGAAACGTTGTCGGTACACAGAACAACAGTCGAAAGCCGAATGCACGCGCTTGGGTTCATGACCAAGTTCAATAACAGGGTTCCGCACTAGCTTTCTGCAAAGAAACGAGATGAGGGAATCTGTGTTTCTTTGCTTTCTCGACACAGAAATGAACCGTTTTTGGGACGAATCGTAACAAGTGATGAGAAGTGGATACTGTACCGTAATGTAAAGCGTCGATGGACTGTGTGCCAAGGTGCGGATCCTGCTCCATCGACGTCAAAAGGAAGAACTCATCCCAAAACGGTTTTGTTGAGTGTTTGGTGGTATGTCCAGGAAATAATGCACTGGGAGGTGTTGGCACCTAACCGAACGATAAATGCTGATCTCTATTGCCAACAGTTGGACAGATTGTGAGAACAACTGACATGGAAGTGCCCAGCACTCGTCAATCGCAAAGGCGTGATCTTTCATTATGATAACGCTAGACCTCATGCTGCTTTATCACTCGGCAAAAATTACTGGGCTTTGGGAAGTGTTACCTCACCCAGCGTATTCCACTGACCTGGCATCTACGGACTACCACCTTTTACGATCGTTACAGAACGCCTTCGCTCTCCAAACCTTTGATGATGTGGGAATGTGGAAACGGCATTGCATGACTTTTTTGACTCTAAAACACAGGAGTTTTTTCGGCGTGGGATTCACCTACTCATAGACAGATGGAAAGAGGTCATACAGAATGATGGCAATTATGTGAAATCCTAGGTACATTATTTGTTGTGTTCTCCTCCTTTCTTTGTAGCCTACAAAAACTGGTATAACTTATGCACACACCCAATACTGATTTCAGTGGAATTTAGGTCTTTCCATTTCATAAAATACTGCGTTATACTGAAATATATAATAGAAATTTTCTTCTGTGGCTATTTAGTTTTAGACAAACGGTCACGAAGATCCATTCGCCTAAAACAAAATAGTCACAGCAAAAGAAAGAATTCAGAATATCTCAAAAGCACTGCTCAAGACCTACGTACGGAATCGTGAACTGAAGAAGTCGTCTGTAGCCCAGCATTGTCACGAAAACAACCATAAATGTCTGTTTGAAAACGCTACGCTCATTGAAAATCCGATTCAACGACCAAGCGTAATGTATTAGGAGCTTTTCACATATACAGAAACTCTTCACTGCTTGTCAACGACATGAAGTCTACTCCATTTCTTTCAAGCGCGTGGAAACAACTCACCGAAAACAGTGACCGTCAGAACTCTGATGATGTCACAATGATTTGAATGTTTAAGCTCCATTCGTCAGGATGAAGCCGAGCCAGAAGCTCTGCAAAACTACAGTCGATGCAAATAAAGCTTTTAATTGCGAATAAACGTTGATCATTTATTCTTAATCAACATCACAAGCGTGTAGTCTCGAATTATATATAACTTGATCTAGAAATGGCCGCATTAGTAAGTTGTGCAAATTTCATGATGCCAGAGTTCGTAGTTCAAGATCTTTTGTGTTCGGCGTTCGAGAGCTTTTGAGTTCGGCGTTCCAGGGCTTTTGAGTTCGACGTTTGAGAGTTTTTTAACGTTCGAGAGTTTTTGAGTTCGGCGTTCGAGAGTTTTTGAGTTCGGCATTCTAGAGTTATTTAACACGCGTTGAGGATACACAACGTTAGAACACTTTTCCAATTATGAGAATCTCTGACTGAACAAAATTTATTAATAATACTTGTCATTAATCACATGTGATGTAAAACATGCTGTGCCTTCTGTACATTTATGTGGTGCCTAATCACCTCAAAACTTGGGAAGGGAACGACGTATAGAGCTGAAAATAGTTGCGTTTACCTAGAACTTCCAGCATTAATAAGCTGTGCAAATTTCATGAAGCCAGATTTCGGCGTTTTAGAGTTTTTAAACAACAAACAGACACAAGGATTTTCTGCTTTATAGTTAAGATATGCTAAATAACAAACTATGAGATACAATATTGTTTTCTTATTTGCAGAAGGAATACTGCTGTTGTGATAATGTCAGATAATTTAGATTTGGGGTAGGAGGATTTTCTTAGGCACCACAGGGGACATTAAAGTGTGATGCTTGGATTAATAAAATAAACGATATCACCGATTTGTTCTTTTTTTCTCTGCCCAGATTAAATTCATTTAGAAAGTAAAAGCGAGCAAAAATGTGAACTGATTGCTGACTGAACGAAACTGTGGAAAAGTATTAGTCCTTGTCAAAGAAATTAAAGTTAATCACGGTCATTGCGGGTGGGCGCTTTCAGGTGTCTTAACCCATGAGAGTCCTTTGCCTTCATGATCAAGATTTTTTTTTTTTTTTATTGGAGGTTTAACGACCACCGTGAGCAACTCAATGGGCTATAAGCAGTCGCCCGTCCCTGATTTAGGGTCACTGGTTCCAGGAAAGGGAGAGAGCCAGTGCCGTAAGACAAACACAACATCCATGCCTGACCGGGATTCGAACCCAGACCCCTTACGGACGAACGATCAGAGGCCAACGCCTTAGACCACTGCGCCACCGGGGCGGCGATCAAGATTTATTCGAGCTTGTAAGTTCGGTGTTTCCGATTGCAATATTATTCATTTCTTCAGACAACAACTAACAACAACAACAACAAATGCACAATTTGAGTGGTCTATAGATGAAAAAAACCCCAGCTAAAACATGATTCTGGAAACATATTTGTGGCAATGAGCAGGATTGTATCCATCTGTACACAATTATTTTTGACAGGAAGCTCAACCTTCTTAAAAATTCTCTTCAGAGGCACATTAACTCATAGCTTTTCTAACCACTATTCAATCAGATGTTCAACAACAAAATTTTTCCTTTTTTTTTTTTTTTTTTTAAATCGTTCCCAGAAAGAGTACCAAATAAATTTGTTCCTGTTAGACTAACTAAAAATTCCGATGGAACCTAATGGATTGACACCGCCTTAAAATATTAAATACTGCTCCAGAAAAATAGTATAGAATTTAATAAAGACCTATTCTCAGAGATTCAAAATACAGTTTGTAATATCATCTTATCCAAATGCTCGTCATATCTGTTAATTAAATGTAAGAGCCACATTGCAAGAGTATACATACGCAAAGAAAACCCTTAAGTTCTTGAGAAAAGTTCTCAGCACGTAAAATGACGAAAACGTGCAGAAGAAAGTTACTAATGAGAGGTTTTCAAATGCATAATTTTCCATGAACTACCGATTAGATTCAGCGAAGTAAATATTTGTGTATGGATGAGTATTTAAATAAAATCGCGGTAGTACTGAGAATTTCAGGAAGGTGCCTGAACTTTGTATTACGCATAAATCTAACATCAGAAAAGTCATAGTGAAACATCAATTACCTCAAAGTGCTAAGCACTTCAGGAAATTCTTTTGAGCAACAGAAGCCTTTGATTTTTGAGGGGTGCTTTCAGATCGGAAATCAAAAGCGGCTGAAGGAGACTGATCATCTTCTAACAACTTGTAAGCTGCTTCGAAACTTTCAAATGGGTATGTTCGGGAAAAAGAAACTAAATTGGCTGACTTCATTAGGTAGACACCTTTTTTTTTTTTTTTGAATGAAGGTTTAACGACCACCGTGAGCAGCTCAATGGGCTGTAAGCAGTCTCCCGCCGCTAATTCAGGGTCACTAGTTGCAGGGAAGCGAGAAAGTCAGTGTCATAAGACAGACACAGCATCAAAGCCTCATCGGAATTCGAACCCAGACCCTTCACGGACGAATGGTCATAAGCCATCGCCTAGACCACTGTGCCACCGGGGTGGCAGGCGTTATTTAAGTTTTTAGTTTAGGGTTCAATGATCCCCGTGAACAACTCAATGACCTACACGCGTTCCCCCATCCCTAATTTGGGCCAACTGGTTCTGGGGGAAGGGAATCCATGCCTAGCTCGGGATTCGAGACTAGACCCATCTCAGACGAACTAGTCGTCTGAGATTAGCAGTCAAAGATTCCTATAACTCAGCCATTGAGGTGGTAAGTCCTTTTCATAGTACTAACTTAAATCACGTGTAATATTATTACACTTTCTCATCAAAACTATGAGTATAATTACAAGAATACTTCTACATGTGAAGATTTCCACCATGGTGGCCGAATGGTCAGAGGAACGCGTTTCGTATCATCCGATATGGGCCCTGGATTGAGTCCCGGATAAGGCATGGGTCGTGTGCCAGTCCAAATTGGAGGTCCCTGCCCATCTTCCGGAACCGTTGCCTCTAAATTAAGGAGGTGATAGCTACTTATAGCCTTTAGAATTGCTCACAGTGGTCGCTAATCTCTACCTCCCCAAACTTCAGATTTCATCTGTGCGCACGCATTTTTCCAACAGCATGGAGAAGCGCTCAGTTGCACTATATGATCAAAAGTATCCGGACACCCTTTTTGAGTAATGAATTTCCCTATATACATCACAGCCACGACCCATACAGGTATAAAGAGGCGCGTGGGACCTGGCAAACATCACAGACAAGCAGTAGAATGGGCCGTACGGCAGAGATCCGTGACTTTCAACGTGACACGATCATAGGATGCAATCTTAGCAACAATTCAGTTAGGGATATTTTTACATTGTTGCAGCTGCTCCGATCAACCTTAAGTGACGTTATTGTGAAGTAAAAACGCTTGGGAGCAACAAGAGCGCAATCGTGACCCATTAAGCCATGTAAAATAGCAGATTGAGACCACCGAGTGCTAAAGCGGGTGGTGAGACCAAATCGCCTGTCGTCGGTTGCAACACTCAACACCGAGTTCCGAAAAATCTCTGGAAGCAACGCCAGCACCAGAACGGTTCGTCAAGAGCTGTAGGAAATAGGCTTCCGTGGCCCAGCAGCAGCACCTATGTCTAACATGAGGTAGATCAACACGAAGCGTCGACTGGAGTTGGGTAAAGCTCAGCGCCATTGGACTCTGGAGTAGTGGAAATTATTTTGCTGGAGTGATGAATCACATTAAACCATCTTGTAGTCCAACGAATGTGTCTGAGTCGAAAGCTATCTGTCCGACTGTGAAGTTTGATTTAGGAAGCATCACTCTCTGGGGCTACTTTCATGGTTTCGGCTGGGTCTCCTAGTTTCAGAGCCGATGAATGTTTTCGATACAGTCAATAATGATATTTTCAAAAATTCTGTGCTATTAAAATTATAGCAACCGGTAGCTGATGGCCTTTTCCTTGAACGAGAACAAAAACCCACCGTTCACAAAGGGAAGTCTGTCCAGAAGTTTTTGACGAGATGGGTGTGGGAGAACTTGATCGGACTGCACAGAGCTCCGATATCAATCCCATAGATCATCTTTGGGATGAATTGGAACGTCAACTGCAAACCAGGCCGAATTGCCTGACATCGGTGACGGTCTTGACCAATGCTCTTGTGTTGGAATGGAGGACAGTTCCCGCACCAACAAGTTGTTTGACGATATCGTTGTGGAAGAACTTGACTGGATTGCACAGAACGCCGATCTTAGATGACCTTTGGGATGAATTGGAACGTCGACTGCAAACCAGGCCGAATCGCCGGACATCAGTGACGGCCATGACCAATGCTCTTGTGGTGGAATTAAGAACAATTCCTGCACAAACAAGTTGTTTGACGAGATGGGTGTGGAAGAACTTGACTGAACTGCACAGAGCCCTGATCTCAACCCCATACATCACCTTTGATATGAATTGGTTTGGCAAGATGGGTATGGAAGAACGTGACCTGACTGTCCAGAGAACTGATATGAACCCCATAGATTACCTTTGGGATGAATTGAAACGTCGACTGCAAACCAGGCCGAATCGCCTGACATCGGTGACGGTCTTGACCAATGCTCTTGTAGTAAAATGGAGGACAATTTCCGCAACAACAAGTTGTTTGACGAAATGGTTTTGGAAGAAATTGATTGGACTGCAAAGAGCGCCGATCTTAACCTCATAGATCACCTTTGGGATGAATTGGAACGTCGGATGCAAACCAGGCCGAATCGCCTGACATCAGTGACGGCCCTGACCAATGCTCTTGTGGTGGAATTAAGAACAATTCCTGCACAAACAAGTTGTTTGACGAGATGGGTGTGAAAGAACTTGACTGAACTGCACAGAGCCCTGATCTCAACCCCATACATCACCTTTGGTATGATTTTGTTTGACAAGATGGGTATGGGAGAACGTGACCTGACTGCCCAGAGATCTAACATGAACCCCATAGATTACCTTTGGGATGAATTGAAACGTTGACTGCAAACCATTACGAATTGCCTGACACCGGTGACAGCCGTGACCAATGCTCTTGTGGTGGAATGGAGGACAGTTCCCGCACCAACAAGTTGTTTGACGAGATGGGTGTGGAAGAACTCGACTGGACCTCATAAAGCCCCGATCGCAACCCCATATATCACCTTTGGGATGAATTGGAACGTCGACTGCAAACCAGGCCGAATCGCTTTGACATCGGTGACGGTTTTCACTAATGCTCTTGTGGTGGAAAGGAGGATAGTTCCCGCATCAACGTACCAAATTCTAGTGGAATGCCTTCCCAACAGAGTTAAGGCTGTGATGGCAGCAAAGGATGGACCAACTCAATATTAATTCCTTTCCTAATTACAGGGAGTTTATGGATAGGATACTATTAACCGGATAATTTATTTAATCAGGATTTTTAGATCAGGTAGTTTATTCAGGACAAAATGGTCAGATGAAACCCACTAAATTCCCACTTATCCTAATTAAATATGCTATTCAAGGGTCACTGCGACTCCTTGTGTTAAGAGCTGCATTCTAATCTTCCGAATTTTGCCCGGGCATGTGCCTTGGATGAAACATGGGATGATGGTTGCGTCGTTTTCCTGGAACCAGTGTTCCTAAATAAGGAATGGGTTATCCCTTATAACCTTAAATGCTGACTGGAGTCGTAAAACACGAAGAAAAAAGAATATGCCGAAATTTAAGGCGAGTTAAGAAATTACAGTAAAGTGAACTAAAAGCTCCAAAAGGCCCCAACAAAAAGGATCAGAACAATGCGAGATCATAAAATCATCTCTGCTCAGACTAACAACAAAGGAAAGACGACCATAATAAACTTTCGCCGTGTCGATGCTTGAGGAAAGCTCCGGCATTAAAAGCGTAAGTGTTAGAGGGTAGGGAAGTGAAAACAGATGTGAGTCAGCAAAGAGAAGATTGAAGCTATCGACAGCAGTGTGGGAAATTAAAAAAAATTGGCATGTGCAAAATCGCGCCTGTGGCTAAAATTCTAGGCGCAAATCTTAGTGTACAATGCGCATAATCTGTTTTTCGAGTGAAAAGCATATAATAGGCATACTCATACGCATTTAAAAGAAATTGTTAATTAAATAATTAAATATGGATTATTTGTGGAACTATCTTATATGTTTGAAATTTGACCTGTGTGAATGGAAAATTTTATGCATTGGTTGAGGGATAATTTTTGCAGAATTTTAAATCACATTTTATCCAAAATCACTGTATACTTCAGATCAAAACTCCTTTTTTACCAGTAAAATGTTCTTTGCTTTCTCCATCAGATGTATAATAAATACCATGAACACCTACACTAAATGGAAATTTGCTGTATTTTTATATTTCGGGAATTGAGGCCCATCATATTCAGCTTCTTGTACTCAAAATAAACTGCATGCATATTTCTCAAATTAGCGTATAGCCCTTGATTTTTTTTTTTGATTGGAGGTTTAACGACCACCGTGAGCAACTCGATGGGCTATAAGCAGTCGCCCGTCCTTAATTTAGGATCACTGGTTCCAGGGAAGGGAGAGAGCCAGTGCCGTAAGACAGACACAGTATCCATGCCTCATCGGGATTCGAACCCGGACCCCTTTCGGACGAATGATCAGAAGCCATCGCTTAGACCACTGCGCCACCGGGGCTGCTAGCCTGTCCTAAGACGATTGTTTTAAGCTTTAAATAAATATTAATATTATAGAGGATGTTGCCCGTCCTATGACGAAGAGAAATTTTTAATTGAAGCAGATTAAAAACAAATCCAACAGATACTGGATTTCTGTAAGGAAATACAGTAAAAACTTATATAGTAAGAACTCATTCATGTTAGAACTAAAAATTTCACTGCTGGCCACCCAAAATGCAACACCAAGAAGGACACGAGATAGCAAAGCCAGATGTACTGGACACATAACAACAGATACAAAGATGAAACGATTGAGCTTACAGGCCCGTGCGACTTGCAGAACACGCAGACATCAATAGTTCGTGTGGCCCCCATGGCTGGCAATAACGGCCGCTACACGCCGCGGCATCGAACGAAATAGGCTTTGGATGTGGGCTTGGGGTATGTCGGTCCAGGCTGCTTCCACACGTTGCCGCAGTTCATCAGGCGTAGCCGCGGGTGGTGCTTGCCGGGCCACTCGGTTGCCGATCAGCGAACAGACGTGTTCGATGAGCGACATATCGGGTGAACAGGCGGGTCACGGCAGCAATGACACCTGGTGGGCCGTGAAGAATTGTTGCACGATGCGTGCCACGTGCGGGCGCGCATTGTCCTGTGAAACGTGGCCGCTGGCAGGTCATGCAGGTAAGGGAGGACTACAGGCTCCAAAACGTTGGAGATGCAGCGGTGGATGTTGAGTGTACCGGCGATTCGTACCAGAGGGGTGCGGGTGTCATATCCAATTGCGCCCCAAACCATAACGCCAGGCGGCGGACCGCTATGGCGATACATAACGCTGGCATTATACAGTTTCTCACCGCGGTGCTACCACACGTGGATCCGACCATCGTGATGTTGCAGGCAGAAGTGGGATTCGTCGGAGAAGACAATGTCGTGCCATTCCGTAGTCCAGGTGCGGCGTTCAACGACCCACTGCCGCCGCACTCGCCGGTGGTGTAACGTCAATGGTAATCGGAGCAATAGGCGCCGTGCGACAAGTCCTCGCTCCTGCAGACGACGTCGAACGGTACGTGCTGACACAGGTTGTTTCCCAACGCACCCAAATTCCTGCGCTAACGTTCGTGATGTGGCGGTGCGAGCCGTCAATGCCCACCGCACAACATGCCGGTCCTCTCGTTCGGTGGTGTGCCGTGACTGCGACAATCGCTCACGTCCGTCCATCCGTCCGTCCCTCCTGCTCCCACCGAATCCATACTCGCCTCACTGTGGCTGGATGTCGTCCTACACGTGCGCCGATGTCTCGGTACGATAAACCGCTGTCGCGATAAGCCACTATTCGTCCTCTGTCGAACTCCGAAACGTGCTGGAATGACTGTCGCATTCTGCGACGAGACATCAGGAAGCTTCCCACGCACAGGTCTGGCAGCACAACACACTTCCACTACTTCCCCCGCCTTCTGCGCACCCTTTTTATAGTGCTTCTTGGTGGCGTGCCTGGCGCACATGATTTGCGTATGCCCTGCAAAGCTAATCGTTTGCATGTCCTCTCGCGGGCAACGCATGCTGCGAATTTCAGGCCAATCGGATGCTTCCTTCTTGGTGTTGCATTTTGGGTGGTCAGCAGTGTATATGTTATTTATTTCCGTTTTTCAAAAGACCTCGCAATAAATAATATTCTGCATAAAATATTTTTTGTTTAAACATTGTTGGTCAGAGCATTTAGGTAGATCGTTATTTTGCAAAGTGTATAATATAATCAGCACTAAACTCGGAAAGCTGTTTTCGTGTAAATTTATTTTAATAACTCTTACTTTGAATTTTGGCTTTAAATTACATTTCTCCGGCACACTTGTTATTGTCTTCACGGCTTGCTTTAGACTGTCCTATTTGACCTTCAGTTTGGAACTTTATACCGAAGCTTTTCCTACAAAATAATGCGACATCTGGTATTACCAATGGAACTATCTAAATTCTCGACAATGTGCTATTGGGGCGACATCTGCTTTTAGATGCAATTTTGCTCACTTTGACATCTCAAGATTTCAGTTTTTATTGTAGGTTAGAGAGTTTAGATAGATCGATACTTTGCAAAATGCATAATATAATAAGCACTAAACTCGGAAAGTTAGTTAAATTAAAAAAAGTAAAATATAATTAAAGCGTACAAATCAATATTTGAATTGTGATAAATTAAATTAATATACAAAAGCAACTTGCCGTGATATTAAGTACTCAGTTCGAATTTTGTAGATCAGATAAATGCAACTCGAGTCATTTATCATCCAATATTTTTAAATTAATACGCGATCACCTCGACATTTTAATGTGATCACGTGCAAACTCAACTTGCTGTGATATTAAGAATTAATTTCGAATTTTGTTGATCGGAAAAATAGAACTGGTATCATAGGTAATCCACTGTCTTTAAATTAGCACTGGATCACTTTGACATCTAAAAGTGATCGCGTGCTATTATATAGTAGGCAATCACTTTGACATCTCGAGAGCACACTTGAATTGATAGACATGTGATGGCGCAATAATGCAGACGCTACTGTTACGTCAAGCGTTCCAGACAGAGAGAGAGAGAGAGAGCCGCTCCGGTGGCGCAGTGGTCTTGGTCTAAGCGGTGGCCTCTTATCATTCGTCCAAAAGGGTTCCGGGTTCGAATCTCGTGAAGCATGGATGTTGTGTTTGTCTTTCGGCACTGGCTCTCTCCTTTCCATGGAACCAGTGAACCTAAATTAGGGACGGGCGACTGCTTATAGCCCATTGAGTTGCTCACGGTGGTCGTTAAACCTCCAATCAAAAAAAAAAAAAAAAAGAGAGAGAGAAAGTGATAGAGAGAGAGAAAGAGAGATCTGGGTTTTTATATGTATAATTCCGCTGATTCGTCAGTTTGAAAAACAGAATGGAGAAGAGCCGAAAATCTTCTGCCATTTACTGAGTTTTCATCAGCTACATTACACGAGTCACAGAAATTAACATACCAGCATGTAGGCCTACGTCAAAAGTTACAATTAAGCTATAGTTACCAAAAGTTATACTGTATATGTTTTCCAGACACCTTAGTGCGCATATGGGTCGCAATGCAAAGATTCAGTTACCGTCCTACGGCCATTGGGGTCCTTAAGATCCCAGCAGATCTTTGAGCTTTGATAACTCTGTTGACTGTTGTATTTTTTTAAACAGTTATTTTAGTTTTATCGTAGATTTCTCTTAACTCCACCAAGGAAAACATACTAACAAAATAATTTCTGAAAAAACAAAACAAAAAATAAACTTAAATTTGTGCAGTTGCGAATTTGCCCCTGTTCCCAAAATACTTGTCGCAGAACGAAAAATTACGGTAGAATTTTGTGCCTTGCCTCCGCTAATTTCCTACCCTGATCGGCATTCTACGACTTGGAGCTCTTAATTGTAATGAACTTGTCATTCAAAGGACGAAACACAAGACGGGGGGGGGGGTGTTAAAACAAAGAAACATGTAGTGTAAATAAATAACTTTTTTGGTCAAATATTGTTAGACATTTATACGGATACTGTCCTCTTTTGTTAAATTCACGTAAAATGTTGGCGAAATACTTCTAATTGGCATCCATAGTAAAATTCCACAAGAACTGTGACGGAAATCATGGAAAATGGTTAAAAACAGAAACAAGAGACAAACACAGACGAAAACAGGGTAACAGAAAGTAAAAGATCCTTCCGTAGGACTGGGGAAGGAGTTGAGTACTAAGGGAATCGCTTTTTGAAAGAAGTATTTCTAGAAACACTAGCGCCCTACTTTTATTTTCATCTGGTTACGTACTCGAGTGTCCTCTTTTGTGACTCCGACCTCAACGATTTCAGTCGGGGTCATCAGGATCAAATTTACTGATCACTGAAAGCAAAACTATCCACTCGCTTCACACCGTCCGAATTCACTCTCAAAATCGCACGAAAATTAGTGAATACATGCTTCATAGACTAAACTGCGTGGAAATATTTTATTCGCTTTTCATGAAAACAAAACCCGAGAGAACCAGACGGTGGATTTTAAAGTTTTTTTGTGCGAAAAAGGCGAACATTTCGCCGCATTCGATTGCAGATCATATCTTTGTTGCGCAAATTTAATTGGTCACAGAATCTAGTGTAAAAACCCAAAATGAATTTATAAAAACAAAGTGGTCTCCAGTTCAATCAACGACACACCGTTTGGTGAAAAAGTTTAGGTATATATTTCTCCATCATAATCATCATGGTGAATTGAGGTACCTCAATGTCATCAACTCATCATACAACGTGAAAGACATGAGACTGGCTAGTAGTGTTCACTTCGACGCGCAAGCCTTTATTATAGGCTACCTCAAGAGACGGAGCTTTCAAGATGTACACTTATCGCATTGCGGTTGTTCCCCAGCTTTTCTCATTGGATATCGGAAAGCAAATGTCTCAGTGCCAGTGGTTTTAAAACTTTGTAAAGGAAAATCCAATGTATCTTCGAAAAGACATTCCTCACAGAACAAGCGTGGTTTCATTTGTCGGGCTACGTAAATTAAAAAAAATTCTCTACACAGGGCTAGGGAAAAATTCCAATGTTTACCATGAACACAGACTGGAAAATCAGAGTACATTGCGCAGCAGCATCACAAAAAATATGTCGGGCTGATTTTGTTTAGAAAGCGTTCTAAATACAGAAGGCTACTCAGGAAATTTTGGTAAGTTCGTCAGTCAATTACTCGTACATGGTACCAGTATCTGGCCGTATATTAAGCAGTATAACGCCTAGTAACACAGTTTCCAAAAGAGCTTGGCAGAGATTTAAGGATTTTAACGAAAGGGAACAAATTCCAAGAGTTGTAAAGAAGCACAGGTTCGTCCGTGACGGGGATCGAACCTGTGCCTCTCACACCGGAGTAAGTTACTCTCCCAACTAAGCTACACGGACGGACTGTATCTCCGCAGATTTGTCGTCTTGACACGTGTTTCACTTCTGTAGTACGTCACATCATCTCCCTCTTAACTCTTTTCTTTTTTTTTTTTTGAAGCGAAGTAGGAGTTTTTCATCAATTCCAGACAATGTTTGGAACAAAAAAAAAAAAAAAAAAAAAAAAAAACGTTCCTAAAAGACGTTCCTCACCACACAAGCGTGGTTTGATTTGGAAAGCCATTAAAATAACAAATATCACACATTTTTGAACAAACCACACATTTTTCGAAGAACCTAACGGCCAGTAGATCAATTTTTTACGTTCGGGCGCCAATGTGAAAACACAGGTTTGTCCGAGACGGCAATCGGAACCGCGCTCACTCACTCCGGAGTAAGTTCCTCTCCCAACGAAGCTACACGGAGGGAACGTACCGCTGCAGATTTGTCATCCTGACACGTGATTCACCTCTGTAGTATGTCGCAGGATATCTGAATTTACCGCCATTAATTTATCGCCTGCTTCCAAGATATCTGAATTTATCGCCATTAAACTTCTTGGGTTACATACAAAAAGAGTTTTTCAGAGCAATCCGCACAGTATGCACGCACGAGAAGCAAATGAAATCAATTGTCGTATCGATTGTATGGAAAACACTTTTTCATTTTTTTGTATCAGAGTTTAACGACCACTATGAGCAAGTCAAAGATCTATAAGCTATCAGCCGTCACTAATTTAAGGCCAGGGCTCTTAGCAAAGGACAGACCCAAACACCCCACGCACGGCTCATTCGGGACTCGAACCCTGACTACACTCAGACGACTTGCCAGAAACCTACACTCCTGACCATTCTGCCATCTGGGCGACGTGTCGGCGAACACAGAGCGTCACGTTCAGCTTGTGCCTTGAAGCGCATGGAGGCCACATAATTAAGGTAAAACACAGGATAATGTATATCATCACATATTTTCAATCAGTTATACATCCTATGTCCAAAAAATTCCAGGACTGACGCAATAAAGAATATAAAAAAATACCATACTCACAGTTAATTCACCTTCAAAATACCACCCCTCTGAATCAACACACACTTTCCAGCGTTTCTGGAGATCCTGAAAAGAGTTCTGGAAGGCATTTTCCGGGATGTCCTCAAGTTGTTTTGTCACTACTGCTTGGATGGATGTAATATTGGCATGATACTGTGATTGGGTACTTACCCATTCAGCGCTTTGTTGCTTGGTTTGTGGATCATACTGCAGGCGCCATGTTTCATCTCCTGCAATAATTCTGGGGCGAAGATCTGGATCCTCAGCTGCAGTGGCCAACAGAGCGGAATAAATCAATGAACGAACCTTTTTTTGTCCTCATTCAGAATGAGGGGTACCAATCTGCCAAAAAGTTTCCGTTTTTTCAGATCCTCGCGTAGAATCTCATGACAGATAGACTTACTGATGCCCAACGACTTAGCCAAAAGTACCACTATAATTCCCCGATGTTTCTTTGATTGAATCCTCACCTCTTCGATTTTTTCGCTGTCCGCACACTGGAGGAGCATCCGGATCTCGGATTATCATCAATAGATTCCTGTTCGTCACAAAACCTTGCATACCACTCGAAAACTGTACTGCAGGATGATGCTGTGTCTCTATACGCTTCTTTTAACATTATGTAAGTTTCAGTAGCTGATTTACCAAGTTTTCAACACAAGCGGATGTTGTCTCTCTGCACTTCCATGGCTAAAATGAAATGGGACGAAAACGCTTGCTACGACACTCTTAATGCCCGTCTGCCACCTGCCGATACCAGTATAAACCGGTTTCCAGCTGTTCACTGATTGGCCCAGAACTGCTGTCTTCTGGCATACTCGTGGTATTTTTATCCCACTACTGTTACGTCAGTTTTGCGGTCAGTCGTGGAACTTACGAGTATTGGATGTAAGTTGTATAATAATTTTTAGCACGTCTTTTGTAAAAAAAGATCCTGCTTTTGTTACCGGTTTGTCCGTCCGTCCGTCTCTACCCACGATATCTCTGCAACTATTAATCCTATTTGAAAAATTCTTCTTGCATTGGGAAGCTTGAAATATGCGAATGATGATCCATCATTTCGTTTTTTTATACGATGTACAATGTCGCCGATAGATGGCGTAAATGAAGATAATGTCGAATTGAAAAATACGTTTTATTCCACATATCTGCTTCTAAACATCCGATTCCATTTATGTCGAAGAGTATTTTCGATATACTTACTTTTTCAAATTACGCATAGATTTTCCGCTAGGGGGCGTAAAAGTAAATTGCATTTTTCCCGATAACTCTTCTTCGAAAATTCTGTTTTGAAAATTTTTTTCTTCAGCGGAAACACCTCCTGATGGAAAATCTTTTGCATATAATTCCAAATTTTTGAGGGAGCGTAAGCGTTAATTTTTGCTTCTGATGCACTTGCCATAAAATCTGAGCTCCTAAAGTATCGATTGAAAAAATTATTTCGTGGACTGATGCCACTCACATCGATAAACCTTTTCGGAATATTTTCTTCTTAAAATATTCGACAGTTTCTCCGCCAGGGGACGTAGATGTATATCTTATTTTTGTCAATATCTCTACTTCTAGGAGTCCGATTTGAAAAATTCCTTCTTTGTTGGATAGTGTTTCCCGTGTGACATGTTTTTCATATAATTTCAAAATTTTCAAGCAATTCATAGACTTTCCGCTGGGGGACGTAAAGGTAAATTGCTTTCGCCCTATATACTCTGCTTCTAAATCTCCGATTAGAAAAATTCTTTCTGCACCGGATGCAGTTCCTGATGGGAAATTCTTTGCACATAATTTCTAATTTTTGTAAAAAATGGTTTGGCTACCAGGTGGCGTAAGTCTTAATTTCCGCTTCTGATGTATTTGGAGCAAAATATGAGTTTCTAAAACCTCAATTGAAAAAGTCGTTTGTTGACCAATACTACTCATATCAACAAACCTTTTAGGAACATTTTCTTCTTGAAATAATACATGATTCCTACGTCAGGGGACGTAGATGTATATCTTATTTTTGTCAATATGTCTACTTCTAGGAGTCCGATTTGAAACATTTCTTCTTTGTTGGATAGTGTTTCCGATGCGAAATGTGTTTCCCATAAATTCGTAGTTTTCAAGTAAATCATAGACTTTCCGCAAGGAGGCACAAAGGTAAATTGCTTTTTCCGCGTTATTTCTGCTTCTAAAACTCCGATTTGAAAAATTATTCCTGTATCGTATACAAGATCTGATGGAAAATACTTTTTACATAATTTCTAATGTTTGGTAAAGCATGGTTTGGCCACCAGGGGGCATAAGTGTTAGTTTCTGCTTGTGATGTATTTGTTGCAAAATCTGGGCACCTGAAATCTGGACTAAATTTTTTTCTTGGACCGACATCGCTCACATGGAAAAACCTTTTGAGAATACTTCCTAAAATAATGCATGGTTTTCCCACCAGCGGACGTAAAGTCACATCTTATTTTTGTCGATATCTCTGTTTCTGATTTGAAAAATTATTTCTGTGTTGGAGAGCGTTTTCGGTGCGAAATGTTTCTCATATAAATTCATGTTTATCTTAACGCACAAGTCTGCAACCAGAGGGCGTAAGCTCACGATTCCGTTTACAGCAAAATCTGAGGGATTAAAAACCCGATTGAAAAACTTCTTCCTTCCGCCAGATACTATTGTTTTTCATACCGGTTCCGTTGAATTTGAATAGCGTTGATAAATTTAATTTGCGTCCGAACGGATTTAAAAGACGTGCTTATTACACCTGAAAATTCGGTCTCATCTTTCTTGTTCAAGTTACAGGCAACTCTGACAGGCTCGTAGCGGTTGGACCGACATATGTGATCATTACTTCAAATGTGCTGTTCAAGATGGATTCTAGTTATTTATCAGTGTCAATTCTAGTTATTTATCGGTGTGATTTTCCTTTACAAAGTTGCTCGTTTTCATTTAGTTTTTACTAGTGCTGAAATTAAATATATTGTATTTACCATATATAATATACACATCGTTTACCATGAACACATACAACTGTACAGATATGTTCATTGATACTTAGTTTGATGGTTTCTCTAGTTATACATCATTGCACCGTTTTATAGCAGCTTCATGTTTGTTTTAGTACATAGATTTTGATGAGAACAGTAGCTGTAGGGCGGTTTTCAAAAACATATGCAACTTTTTCGCCGTAACATTTGATAAAATCAGCTGTGGCTGATCCGTTTCCATCTCGGTTACAGTGAACTACTTCGAGAATGGTTTGGCCGCCCCTGTGGCGCAGGGGTCCAAGCGATGGCGTCTGACCATTCGTTCGAGATGAGTTCGGGTTTGAATCCTGGTGAGGCATAGATGTTGTTTTTGTCTTACGGTTCTGGCTATCTCCCTTCCCTGGAGCCAGTGTCCCTAAATTAGGAACAGGCGATTTGCTGATAGCCCATTGAGCTGCTCACTGTGATCGTTAAACCCCTAATAAAAACAGAATGGTTTGCGGCAGATACGAAACCTGCGATTTCCTGCCCCCATTTCTCAAGGGGGTAAGGGATGTATGTGGTGTACTACAGAGGTGACGCTCATGTCAAGAAGGCAAATCGCAGCTATAAGCCCTTGTCGGCGTAGCTTAACTATGAAAGCATTCGGCTCCGGAGTAGAAGGATGTCGGTTCAAGTCTCCCCACCGGCAAATTTGGGTTTCACAAGGACTGTGGCTCAGTGTGGTCGTGAGTGACTCGAATAAATCGAATGTGTTGTATGTAAATAAATGTATAAGTGTCGTCCAAATGAAACACAGGCTAGCTGTTGGAGTTAAGTGCACTTTATTACACCAAAGGTGTGTAATAGGTAAACATATGTACATAACTCACGGGTGCTGATAACGCTAGAAATAGGCATCCCCTAACATTTTGGCAGATGTACCATTAATCGGGTACTGAAGCGCCACCCGTCTACCCGAGCCTATATTTCATTTAGGCGACCCATATACGTAGTCCGTCCCAAAAGTAATGAGAATAATTTGTTGACGCTTGCCACGAAGACCGCGGGAGGCAGATGGCGCTGCAGTTTGTTGCGTGGGTATCTCAGGTAAACAGCTAGACCATCCTCAGCTGAGGGCGAGACTTTCGTAGCGTCGGACAGTTAAAAAAGTGCACCCTTGTTTTTCACACTCTTTACGGACGAAAATGCAAAAGGACCGTTGAGTACCGTTAAGCAATCAAATTTTGCGTAAAACTAGGGAAAACAACTGGAGAAACCTAAGATACTGAAGACAGCGTATGGGGACGCAGCTTTGCCACCAGCCCAAGTTTTCAGGTGGCACAAGGCCTTCAAGGATGGAAGGGAAGCCGTTGAGGATGAGCAACGCTCAGGGCGACCTTCAACGTCAAGAACCAATGCCAATGTGGCCGTTATCAAGGCTGCTCTGGAACGGGACCGACGTGTGAATATCCGAATAATCGTAGATGAAGTCGGAGTGCCAAAAACGGTGGTTCATCGAATCATTACGGAAAATCTCGACATGAGGAAGATGTGCTCAAAACTCGTCCCAAAAAACTTGTCCGTCCGATGAGCAGAAGGAGAATCATCTGTTCATTGCCAAAGAACTGTTAGATCGTGTGACATCTGAGCCCGTGACGTTTTTTTTGTTCCCGAAAATCAAAACGCACCTGAAAGGACACCATTTTAGTAAGTGAAATGCTCAAACGTCCAGTCAGCCGCGACGAGGGCCGACCGTGCAGAGCCTCTCACAATTAAGACTTCTACCATTGCTACGACGAATGGGGGCCGTCCATAAAGTACATCCGAGATTACAGGGGGACGGGGGGGTGTCCTGCCAACGGTACCAAATGTGACATGGGAGAGGAGGGAGGTTTAGTAATTCGGACGTCCAGCGGCAAAAATATACGGGATAGTCTCTCTTTGTTTTGTTTTCTCTTTTTAGCACGTCTTTTGTAAAAAAAGATCGTGCTTATGTTACCGGTTTGTCCGTCCGTCCGTCCGCCTGTACCCACGATATCTCTGCAACTATCAATCCGATTTGAAAAATTCTTTTGCATTGGGAAGCTTGAAAAATGCGAATGATGATTCTTTATTTCGTTTTTTTTACGATGTACAATTTCGCCGCTAGAGGGCGTTAATGCAGATGATATCGAGTTCAAAAATACGTTTTATTCCACATATTTGCTTCTAAACATCCGATTGAAACAAATCTTTTATATTTCGATTCCATTTATGTCGAACAGTATTTTAGATATAGTTACTTTTTCAAATTACGCAATGAGTTTCCGCTTGTGCGGTAAAGGTAAATTACATTTCCCACGATAACTCTTCTTCCAAAACTCCGATTTGAAATTTTTTTTCTTCAGCAGATACACCTCCTGATGGAAAATATTTTGCATATAATTTCATACTTTGGCCACCAAGGGGCGTAAGAGTTAATTTTTGCTTCTGATGTCATCATCATCATCATTGTCAACCATTATCAATCCACTGCTGGACGAAGGTCTCCCCAAGTTTCCTCCACAACGGTCTGTCTTGTGCCAGTCTCCTCCATGTCACTCCCGCATATTTACGAATTTCATCCACCCATCTCCCATGTGGTCTTTTTCTGGGTCTTTTCCTGTCCCTTGGAATCCAATCTAAAATTTCGGCTGTCCATCTATGGTCTGTCCTTCTGGCAGTATGTCCAGCCCATTGCCATTTCAGGGATTTAACTCTGATCATGATGTCTTCCACTCTCGTCATTTTTCGGATCCACGAGTTCCTCTTCTTATCTCTCCTGGTTATACCAAGCATGCACCTCTCCATACTACTTTGAGTTGTCTGCAGCCTTTGTATGTCTCTTTTAGTTAAGGTCCACGTCTCTGCACCCTACGTAAGCACTGGAAGGATGCATTGATCAAACACTTTTCTTTTAAGACATAATGGCATATTGCTCTTGAAAATTATGCTGTTTCTTCCAAAAGCTCTCCAGGCAAGTTTTGTACGCCGATTAATTTCTTCATCAATGTGACCCTCACTTGATATCTGCTGTCCAAGATAAACATACGTATCTGTTATCTCCAGTTGTTCTCCATCAATCGATAAATCTTCATTTCTTGTAAAAGCATTGAACATCACTTTTGTCTTCTGAAAGTTCATTTTTAATCCCACTTCTTTACTCTTGTCAGCAAGTTCCTGGATCATACTCTGCAGCTCTGATGGGGTAGTTGCAAAAATGACTACGTCATCAGCAAAACGAAGGTGGGTTAGATAATCTCCATTAATCTTTATCCCATTGTTTTCGCAGTTCAGTGATTGAAAGACATTTTCCAATGTGGCATTAAAGAGCTTCGGAGATATGGTGTCACCTTGTCTCACTCCCTTTCCAATTTTTATGTGTGTTGTATTTTCAAACAGCCGAATCTTTGCACTTGCATTTTCATAGATGTTATTAATAATATTAATGTATGCATCTTCAATACCGCAGGATTTCAGAGCCGTGGTAACTGCTGATGGTTTCACCGAATCAAAGGCTTTTTCATAATCGATAAAAGCCATGCACAATGGAAGTTCATATTCCCTCGCTCTTTCAATTAGTTCTCTCAGTACGTGGATATGATCTATTGTGCTGTAGCCACTCCTGAATCCAGCTTGTTCTCTCGGTTGAGCCATGTCCAGTGTTACCTTCAAGCGGTGTGAAAGAACTTTAGTGAAGATTTTATAAACCACTGATAGGAGGCTGATAGGTCTGTAGTTCCTGAGATCCTCAATGTCCCCTTTTTTATGTAGCAGGATCATTGTAGCATTGTTCCAATCCTCAGGAATCTTCCCTTCATTAAGGCATCGAGTGAAAATTTGGGCGAGTACTGTTTCAATTTCTCCACTTGCTTCTTGTACACTGCCGGACAATTGCTAAGGACGGATGACAATAGCAACGATAGCAACCATAAAATGGAAGGCAGGAAAATGTGGAAATTAGCATAAGTGCGGGATACATTAAGACGTGTTGTGCGTATGCAAATTTTTGATTGCCGAACTTGTTCGTGACGTCATAGCGCTGATAAGAGATATAAAGGATTTGACGCTATTGACCGTTGTTGTTCAAACGCAAAGTTGAAAGGGAAAGAATCAATTGACGAACTTGCAATTTTCAGTATGTCTTCCGGACATCACCTAGATGATTTTACGCGTGGCCGTATTATTGGCAAGATTGAAGAAGGGCGAAAAATAACTGATGTTGCCAGGGAGTTCGACGTCAGCCACAGTGTTGTTTCAAGGCTTTGGAAATCATTTTAAACAAATGGAGAGTGTAGCAAACGTCACGGGGGAGGTCGTGTTCGCAGTACAACACCTGCAGAAGATCGGTACATAGTGCTATCAACAAAAAGACACCGGCGCAGCACAGCTAGTGAGGTAGCAAATCAGTTTATGGCTGCTACTGGCAAGCGGATCTCCCGAAAAACTTTCGCCAGACGTTTGCATGAAGGAGGACTATACGCCTGCCGTCCTGTTGTGTGCATCCTATTGTCCAGACGTCACCTTATCGCCCGTTTGCAATGGTGCCATCAACATCGCAATTGGGACTGATAATGACTGGTCTGCTGTCCTCTTCTCAGATGAGAGTAGATACAGTCTATCGTCTGATTGTCGACGACAACTGATCTGGCGTGATAGTGGTACTGCATATTGTCCAGCAAACACACAGGAAAGGGACCGATATCCGACATGTAGTGTCATGGTATGGGCTGGCATCATGATCAATGGTCGTACGTCCCTCTATGTGCTTCCAATTGGGACTATGACTGGCCAACGATACATTAATGATGTTCTGCTACCTCATGTTCGCATGTTCCGTGGTGCTGTCGGTGATAGATTCATTTTCATGGACGACAACGCAACATGTCATCGAACAGTCGCTGTCCAGGAGTGTCTTGAGAGCGAGGATATTCAACGCCTCGTATGGCCAGCACGTTCTGCAGATCTGAATCCCATTGAAAATGCGTGGGATGCTTTGGGAAGGAGTCTTGCTGGTCGCCAATGCCCTCCAATAAACAAGGACACCCTCATCCGTGCACTGACAGAGGAATGGGATAAATTACCCCAACAGCTGCTTGATAATGTTGTGCAAAGCATGACACGACGTGTGGAATCTTGCATCGCCCTCCATGGTGGCCATATCCCGTATTGACATCTTACGCCGGAACGCCTGCGGACGGTAATTGCATTTTTTTCACGTTTACGTATTCTGCACAAAATGGCCTGTTTGTCCTTTGAACACGTTCCAAAGCCTTCTGGATTTCAGAGCACAATAAATTGTCTTTCTTGTAATGTCCTGGCATTCTGACATTATTTTATTTCACTTGGCATCCAACCACACTTACTTGTTTATGCGCTATATAGCCGTTTATGATCCGTCCTTAGCAATTGTCCAGCAGTGTATGATGTCTATAGTAATTCCATCTTCTCCTGGAGCTTTCCCCCGCTTCATGTTCTTGATTGCATGAGCAACTTCTGCTGGGAGGACTGGAAGAACTCTAGTACCTTTCATGATGTCTGGAGTACATGATCATCCCTTTCATATAATTTGGAGTAGAAATCTTTTACTCTTGTCAAAATTTCGCCTCTATTTCTTGTTATAGAACCATCTTCTTTTCTCAGAGCCATAATCTGTTTTCTTCCCTTACTGAGATGTCCCTTTGCTATCTTTAGGCTTTGGTTGTTTTCAATTGCTTTCCTCACTAGCTCACAGTTGAATTTCCTTACGTCTTCAGTGATACTTTTTCGTGCTGTCTTGCATAGCTCTATATATTCCACTTTGGAAGTCACATGTTCTTTAGTTGTCCTCATCTCTCTTCTTTTTTGCATCAACATTTTGGTTTTTCCTGATAATTTGTTTACATGCAACTTGTTCTTAGACCCAGCTAATTTTGTTGCTGTTTCCATAAGAGCTTTGGTTACTTTTCTGTTAACTTCCGAAATATCCACTTCTTCCGATGTTAGGCCTTCTAAAGCAGAGAATCTGTTCTTCAGTTCTAACTTGAAAGTATTATGGTGTTTTTTAAGGTTGGTTATGTCAATACATTCTGTTTGTCTTATGAGCTTGCCACGTTCCAGTTTAGTGTTGAGGTGCATCTTACATCTCACCAATCTATGGTCACTACCTGTGTTGAACTTGTTCAGCACACTGCAGTCTTCGATGACGAATTTTTTGTTACACGTAATAAAATCAATTTCACTTGTCGTCCCAATTGGATGTCTCCATGTCCATTTCCTGTGTGGCTTTTTCTTGAAAAAGGAATTCAAGATGAAAAATCCTTCTGCCTCTGCAAACTCAACGAGAGTATTTCCACGCTGGTTTCTGTTGCCGTGACCGAATTTACCTACTGAAGTTTCATTCTGTTGCTGGTGCCCTATTTTTGCATTGAAATCTCCCATAATTATCTTCAAGTGCTGCTTACCTTTATTATTTAGATGACGAATTTCCTCATAAAATTCTTCAATTTCTTCTTCAGGATGACTTGTGGTGGGTGCATAAGTTTGAATAATCTGAGCCTGGTATCTTCTCGATAGTTGGATAACGAGTCGTGCAGCTCTGTCAGAGGAACTTTCAACTTCTACCACTTTATCCTTCAGTTTCTTGTTTATTATAAACCCAACACCACTAGTTCTGCCAGTATCTGTCCCACGATAATAGAAGAGATGTCCACTTTTCAGTTCAATGAGATCTTCTCCTTTTCTCCTTACCTCACTTAGCCCGACGATGTCCCACTTGATCCTTTGTAGTTCCTCTTCCAATTCAAGAAGCCTTGAATCAGAAGATAGGGAGCGCCCGTTGTAGGTAGCCAAGGTCAGCATCAAATGGCAGCCTAGTCCGGTCCTCCGGGGATTCTCAGCACCCTCTGCCTTCATGTCGCACTGGCCGCTGCCTTGGCCAAGTACATTCCAGCTGCCGGAGACTGAGGGCCAAGATTTAAGTTGTAGAGTCATTTTGGAGGTGTTTGGCCATAACTCACCACGCTGGCCAAGCGGGTTGGTGAGTGTGGGATAGCATTTCCTCTGATCCCGATGGTATAGTTATACCGCTATTTGCGGTCGTCAGAGCCCCTTTAGTGGGAACAGGATGCACCACGGGAAGGCGGGGTTGACATTTGTCAAGGAGAGGCTGTGATGTTACGCATCACCTGACCTTACATCCCGCTTCTGATGTATTTGCCACAAAATCTGAGCTTCTAATATATCGATTGAAAAATTTCTTTCGTGAACTGATGCCACTCACATCAATAAACCTTTTCGGAATACTTTCTTCTCAAAATATTACACAGTTTCTCCGCCAGGGGGCGTAGATATATATCATATTTTTGTCAATATCTCTACTTCTAGTAGTCCGATTTAAAAAATTCCTTCTTTGTTGGATAGTTTTTCCAGTGTTACATGTTTTTCATATAATTTCAAAATTTTCAAGTAATTCATAGACTTTCCGCTAGGGGGCGTAGAGGTAAATTGCGTTTCCCCCTATATCTCTGCTTCTAAATCTCAGATTTGAAAAATTCTTTCTGCACGGATACAGCTCTTGATGGGAAATCGTTTGCACATAATTTCTCATTTTTGTAAAAAAATGGTTTGGCCACCAGGTGGCGTAAATCTTAATTTCCGCTTCTGATGCATTTGTAGCAACATATCAGCTTCTAAAATCTCGATTGAAAAAAACGTCGTTCGTAGACCCATACTACTCATATCGACAAACCTTTTAGGAACATTTTCTTCTTCAAATAATGCATGGTTTCCACGCCAGGGGGGATAGATTTATATCTTATTTTTGTCAATACGTCTACTTCTACACTGGTGTGTAAAAATTAACGACGAAAAAAAGAAATTAGCATAACAGCGGAACGAGCAGTCAGAACGGACCGAAAGACCACTCAGGAGACCGAAAGACCACTCGGTACGGTAAGGCATGCGTGTATATGTAGCATGACGTAGGGGGTCGGGGGGTCGGAAGGGTATAAAGCACACGGGCGGTGTACGCTCAGCAATTCGGTGAAAGCTATTGCACGGTGTACATCGGTTTGAACGACGTCGAGTTGCTGCCACCGTGTGATATGGCCAACAGGCAATCCAGTAGACGACATCTGGATGACTTTACCCGAGGTCGCGTCATTGGAAAGTTGGAAGAAAGTCGAAGTGTGACTAGTGTGACCGAGGAGTTCGGGATTGCTCACAGCATCGTTTCACGAGCTTGGAGAGCATTTCAAACGACAGGAACAGCTGTCCGAGAGTTTAGCAGTGGTCGTCCATGAGCAACCACGGCGGCGGACGACCGGTATATTGTCCTACAGGCGAGAAGACACAGACGGCAGACAGCGGAAGAAATCGCAAGGCACATGAAACAGACAACTGGACGTCCCTTATCGCGTTTTACCGTGGCCAGGAGGCTGCACAAAGGTGATCTATTTGCACGACGACCAGAACGGCGTGTGCCATTAACGCCTGCTCATCGGAGACGGCGGTTTCTGTGGTGCCAGGAACACAAGAACTGGACACATAAGCAATGAGGTCGAGTTCTCTTTACGGATGAGAGCCGATTTAGTCAGACGGGCGATTCTGGACGTATACACATCTGGAGAGAGCAGGGAACACGCAATCGCACCTCCAACATCATCGAAAGGGACCGGTTTGGAGGTAGCGGAGTTCTCGTTTGGGGCGGTATCATGCTTGGTAGCCGTACTGATCTCCACATCGGGCCGCGGGTGGCCTAGTGCGCAACATTCGTGACTCCCACTCCCTTCCTAAAATCCTCTACATATGGTAATGGTCATGACGTCTACATCTTCCAAGGAGGTTCATTCACTGGTCTCCGCTATTGTACCGAGGTTCTCCTGCCTCACGTGCGTCTGTTTAGAGGTGCTGTGAGTCCTGAGTTCCTCTTCATGGACAACAACGCTACACCTCATCGTACAATGGCTGTCTTAGAGCTGTTGGAGAGTGAAGATATTCAACGCATGGATTACCCCGCAAGGTCCCTGGACCTATATCCAATAGAACACGTGTGGGACCTTCTCGGGAAACGCTTGGCAGCACATCACCAGCTGCCAGCAACGATTCCGCAGCTGCGATTGGCGCTACAAGAGGAATGGGCCGTGATACCTCAACAGCTCCTTGATAACCTCGTTCTCAGCACGGACATACGTTGTAAAACCTGCAACGCAGTCACGGGTGATTATATCCCTACTGAATCCCCTACTAAAGACTGGATTTTTCTTGGCAGCCGCCTGTCATATGGACGTTTCTGTCTTCTGTCCAGTTCTGCTCGAAGCTACCTTTTCAATGAAGTGCCTTTGTATCCTTTAGATTCCTTGTTTGGACAGTTTTGCTCACTTTTCCCATATTCTTACATCTTGGGGATCTTAAGGTATGATTTGAGTCAATGTTGAGCACTTCTGCACGACGTTACATTCGAAAAATCGTCTCGTCTTTAATTTTTGCACGCCAATGTAGGAGTCTGATTTGAAAAATCCCTTGTTTGTTAGATAGTATTTCGGATGCAAAATCTTTTTCCTATGAATTCGAAATTTTCAAGTAAATCATAGACTTTCCGCCAGGGGGCACAAAGGCAAGTTGCGTTTTCAGCGTTATTTCTGCTCCTAAAGCTCAGATTTGAAAAATTCTTCCTGTATCGCATATAAGACCTCATGGAAAATTTCTTTTCATATGATTTCTAATGTTTGGTAAAGAATGGTTTGGCCACCAAAGGGCATAAGTGTTAATTTCTGCTTTTGATGTATTCGTAGCAAAATCTGGGCTCCTGAAAACTCAACTAAATTTTTTCTTGGACCGATGCTGCTCATAGGGAAAAACCTTTTGAGAATACTTTCTTCCTGAAATAATGCATGGTTTTCCCACCAGAAGGCGTAAAGTCACATCTTATTTTTTTCGATATCACTGTTTCTAAGAGTCTGATTTGAAAAATTCTTTCTGTGTTGGAGAGATTTTCCGGTGCGAAATGTTTCTCATATAAATTCATGTTTTTCTTAACGCACAAGTCTGCAACCGGAGGGCGTAGGGTCATGATTCCATTTACAGCAAAATCTGAGGGATTAAAAACCCGACTGAAAAACTTCTTTCTTCCGTCAGAGTCTCTTGTTTTCCATACCGGTTCCATTGACTTTGAACAGCTTTCATAAATTTAATTTGTGTCAGAACGGATTCAAAAGACGTGCTTATTACACCCGAAAATTAGGTGTCATCTTTCTTGTTTTCCTATTTTAATAGTTAAACAGGTTAGTAAAATCATGCAATGCATTGATTACGATACGCTTTCCAACATACCAGAAGTTATTACTCAAGTTATGAGGATAATGGCTGTGGAATAAATCTCGCTCCTGTGTCCTGACCTTTGACCCCATTTCGATGATATTCAACAGAATCGGTTCAGTACACCTCAAGAATAACATACTAAAGTTTTGTCGCAATAGAAGCAGTTTTACGCAAGTTATGAGAATAATGGCTGTGGAATAAATCTTGCTTTTGTGCAATGACCTTTAACCCCATTTCGTTGATATTGAACAGAACCGGTTCACTATACCTCCGGAACAACATGATAACGTTTTGTAGCAATCGAAACATTTTTTGTAAGTTATGATGCACAAGGGCAATGGAATGGATCCCACTCCAGTGTCCTGACGTTTGACCCCATTTCGCCCATTTTCAATAGGGTTCGTCCCCAGTGGCTCCCTACCACATACTAAAATTTCAACGAATTCGAATAATTTTTACGCAAGTTATGACGCATAAGGCCAATGGAACAAATCCCGCTCTTCTGACCTGCCAGACCTTTGAACCCATTTCGCCCATTTTCAATAGGATTCGTGCCCAGGTAGTTCCCTACCACATACTAAAATGTAATCGAAATCGAACCATATTTACGCATTTATGACGTATAAAGGCAATGGAATGGATTCCACTTTTATGCCCTGAGATTTGACCCCATTCCGCCCATTTTCAATAGGGTTCGTCCCCAGGTAGTTCCTTACGAAATACTGAAATGTCATCGAAATCGAACCATTTTTGCGGAAGTTATGACGCATAAGGGCAATGGAATAAATACCGCTTTTATGCCTTGCCTAAAATTTGACCCCATTCGCCCATTTTCAATAGGGTTCGTGCATAGTGTTCCCTACCACATACTAAAATTTCATCGAAATCGAACCATATTTACGCATGTTATGACGCATAAAGGCAATAAAATGGATCCCGCTCTTATGGCGTGACATTTGACCCCACTTCACCTATTTTCAATAGGGTTCGTCCCCTGGTGGTCCCCTACCACATACTAAAATTTTATCGAAATCGAACCATTTTTACGTGAGTTATCGTGCCGACAGACGGACGGAAAAATCTGGAGCATATACGCTTCTTCAACCTACGGTTGGAAAGCGTAAAAAAAACGTATGAAATATTTCAGATTTCTGAGATATTTAGCTAAATCAGAATATTAATGTTAAGTTCTCGTATTTGTACTACCAAATCTAGCGTGTTTTGTAGATGGTATGATCCGGAGTGTTGCAACCTTGAATGCGTGCGTTCATTTGTACATCTTTATTTCAGAATGATAAAGTTAGCATTTGGTTTAAAATTAATGCCTAAATAATAAATATTTTCTGAAGCAGACGTGTAAATATGTAAATATATGGAAGATTCCTTTAAATAATTGCATGTTTTCTTTCTGTTTCTCAACGGACTTCTAAAAGCAGTCGTCAAAAATAAAGGGGGTTGCTGGAATTAGGACGTACTTTTTAGAGGGGGGGGAGAGGTGTCAATCAACAATCGGACACAAAATGTGACATGGGGATGAGGGAGGGGGGAGGGGGAGTCTTAAAATAGTAAAAAATCCCGGACGTACTTTATAGACGGCCCCATGGCAGCGTCGCTGGAATAAGTGTGTTCAGTCTCACGGTACCTATTTCGAAGGTAATCGGGCCTAATCGTATGTATTTTGATTAAACGCATTTGCTTTGCAGTCATTCTCTTTACTTTTGGAACGGACCTCGCATACTCTCTAATGACTCGTTTTATTTCACACCGACAAAATCTTGGCATTCGAAAGATGCGTGGCATAAATTATCTACAAAGAGTACCAGAGTTCTCTGTAGATTGTTTTTATCTTTGAATTGTTTACAGACAATATCTATATCACTTTAAGAGAGAATCAATGAATTCGATGTAAGGAAAATTCTACCAAATACGAGACAAATTATGTGAGTCGGAATGATATTTCAAGTAGATATGAATGTGTATTTCCTACTGTTTGTTTTCGTTCGGGTTCTAAGGAATTCCCCAACTAATAAAAGCTCAACTCATCGGCATGTACGACCGTTGCTTTTTGAGGACTGTCTCTGAACATAAGCTTTCTCCATAAATTTCATGGATTTTCCAGATCACAGAAGTTCAATTACCTTAAGCATCCATCTTCAGCAGACCCCATGTTTCGAACACCTCTCTCCTCATCTCCAGCGAAAAATAAGATAAACAAGTATACTCTTTATTTTTCAAGACGAAATTTAAGTAACCCGGCAAACGAGACGAAATTGCCGACATACTCCAACTCATTGCTTTTCCCGATCCCTTGTTTACATTTCCACCCCTCCCTCTCCCCGTATACTGATGCATCTGGATCTATTGCGGTAACATAGAACCGTCAGCAATGTTACCAAGATGGATTACCTCATGAAGCTTATAGTTTGCCCTTTGCCAGAGGAGAGAACAGCGAAATAAAAAAAGAAAAAAAAAAGTCTGGGAAAACGCCACCTAGCCGCAGATAGCCGTACTAACGGATTTTTCAGATCGATAGCACACTGACATTGATGAACGAGTCTCGCTGCTTCTTGAGAAACAGGCAGTAAAGAATAATTCATAGGAGCCGTGGAGGATATCGGACAGATCCGACGTGCAGAGGCAACCCCAGAGACCCGTACCACCCCTCGAACCGTTTTTTTTTACTTTTTTTAACGTATCTCACCAATCGCAAGTTCTCAAATGAAAAAAATTACGCCTACCACAATTTTCCTTTAGTTTTCTTCCGATGGTTTCCTTGCTCACCCCATTTCTTCAAATGTCCCTTGCGACACCCCTCATGGCGTGCATGGGGCTTCGGCATCTACAAGACTGAAGTAACGGAATTAAATTGTCCTCTTCTTCCCTTTTCTACCCCCTTTCCCACTTCTTTGGCTTCTTACCTCAACGCCCAGGACTAAAGGTGGAATTTCTCAGACGAGTGAATTCAGAGCGGGTCTCTTCTCTCTCTCTCGCTCTCTTTAGGTGCTTATTTTATTTTAGAATAGCACGTCCCTTTTGAGGGAGTTTTCCATCTTCGTCAGCACCTGGCCTTCACATTCTTTATCCAATGTCCCTATTCACTTATGCAATCTCTCGCCATGTCCATCAGCAATCCCGTCCGGAACTCAGACTATGCAAATAAGGATTTCCATTTTAGGAGGCTTTAAACAGCAAAACAGGTGCCAGTTAAAAATGTAATTCCAGTGATTGATAGTAAGGTTGCACACACCGTTTTCCAGGTAAATCCCCCGCAGACATCGTTGAAATTCCGTGTGGTGTTTGCGGTGAGACAAGAGTGTGATAGGCATGCACGTCAAAGAAAAAATTATGTAGCGAACAAACTTAAAAGACGGTAGATTCACAGAAGTTAAAAAATTCATTAATGAATTTATATTAATTGATGATCTTTTGTTATTTTTATCGATAAATCATAGGGCTCTTAAGATCATTCTGCAGGAGGTTCGATACGATTTTCGGTGGTTGATATATCCAAGTTATTTTATTTGCAGTTGTGTTGGAAGAAACCACTATAGCTAATGAGATCTAAGAATAATTTTTGATAGAAATGTAATACGGCTAGCAGTAATTTTTTTTTTTTGAGAAGCGTACCTGAAGGAAATGATTGGTCTATTTGTTTTTATAGTTGTTTTCAACTCGAAATGCTTAACTGACTTTGATTTCTTCTGATTTCATAATAATCTAACCAACTTGTTGCCAAATATTAATCATACTCTTTTGAGAAACAAAAGGTTTGCATAACAGAGCTCCTTACAGCGGGATGGAAACTGCAGGTGTAAAACCAAAGTCTGAAAGATCTCACGAGCAAAGCCCACTCTAGTGCCTGAGAAATGAGCACAGAGCTGTCATTGTATCTCCATGATCTCCATGGGAAATATACTGAAGAAAAGCAGTGTGAGGAATGTTAATAAAGCAACTAGTTGTTTAACCTTTGCTTTTTTTTCGCTTTTCAACCGTAGGTTGAAGAAGCGTATATGCTCCAGCTTTCTCCGTCTGTCTGTCTGCTGGTTCGCACGATAACTCGCGTAAAAATGGTTCGAATTCGATAAAATTTTAGTATGTGGTAGGGGACCATTTCTGCACGAACCCTATTGACAATGGGCGAAATGGGGTCAAAGGTCAGGACATAGGAGCGGGATCCATTCCAATGCTCTTATGCGTTATAACTTACGTAACAATGGTTAGATTTTGATGACAATTTTAGTATGTGGTATAGGACCACTTGGGGACGAACCCTACTGAAAATGGGCGAAATGAGGTCAAAGGTAAGGACATAGGAGCGGGATCCATTCCATTGCCCTTATGCGTCATAACGTACCTAACAAGTTAGTAAAATCATGCAATGCATTGATTATGATAAGCTCTCCAACATACCAGGATCATTACTCAAGTTAAACGGATAATGGCTGTGGAATAAATTTAGCTCCTGCGGCCTCACCTTTGACCCCATTTCGATTATATTGAACAGAATTGGTTCAGTATACCTCCGGAACAACATACTAAAGTTTTGTCGCAATAGAAGCATTTTAGTCAAGTTATGAGGACAACGGCTGTGAAATAAATCTCACTCCTGTGCCCTGACCTTTGACCCCGTTTCGATGATATTCAACAGAACCAGTTCAGTATAATTGCAAAACAACATGTTAAAGTTTTGTCGGAATCGAAGCATTTTTACATAAGTTATGACGCATCAGGGCGATGAAATGGATCCCACTCATATGTCTTGACCTTTGACCCCATTTCGCCCATTTTCAACAGGATTAATCCCCAGATTGTCCCCTACCACATATTAAAATTTCATCAAAATCGAGCCATTCTTACGTGAGTTATCGTGCGGACGGGGAGACGGACAGAATGACAGACAGACAGACGGACAAAGCTGGAGCATATACGCCTCTTGAACCTTCGGTTGGAAAGCGTAAAAATGCTTCGATTGCGACAAAACTTTATCATGTTATTTTGGAGTAATACTGAACCAATTCTGTTTAATATAATCGAAATGGGGGTCAAAGGTCAGGGCACAGGAGCGAGATTTATTCTACAGCCAATATCCTCATAACTTGACTAAAAATGCTTCTATTGCGACAAAACTACAGTATGTTGTTCTGGAGGTACACTGAACCAATTCTGTTTATTATCGTGGAAATGGGGTCAAAGGTCAGGGCACAGAAGCGAGATTTGTTCCACAGCTATTATCCTCATAACTTGACTAAAAAATGCTTCCATTGCGACAAAACTTCAGTGTGTTGTTCCGGAGGTATACTGAACCAATTCTGTTTAATATCGTCGAAATGGGGTCAAAGGTTAGGGAACAGGAGAGAGATTTATTCTACTGCCATTATCCTCATAACTTGAGTAATGATTTCTGGTATGTTGGAAAGCGTATAATAAGCAATGCATTGCATGATTTCCCTAACTTGTTATATTTTCAGTTTCTGTTTCAGCTGTAAGGAACTCTGTTATTCAAAACCCATGGATTCTCACATGAGTAAAAGCAGTTTGGAATTTCTTACCTCTTAGCGCATTCCTGAATGTTTGAACCTTGGTCATTTCTATTTGAGACAAATAAAATGTGTTCCCGCAATACTGGGCTCGCAAAAAATAAAATAAAATGAAACAAACATGATCACGATGCCAGATCACCGCGGACTGCTTTTTCTCTTGCTGAGCGGTCCATCAAAAGTATGATAAGCAAAAGAGTTTTGTTTTTCTTAATGCACATGTAACAGGAACATCTTTATGACTGCGCAAACAGCAGCGCAAGCACGTCGTTGGCTTAAAGATCACATACGCTTCTTAAACTCTCTGGTTCATAATACAGGGTAATTCAAAATGATTCAACCGATTTCAAATGACTGTATTTTATGTGTTTCTAAATATCATCATCATTAGTGTTCTGTCTTTTGACAGGTCGAACGGCATCTCAGCAAGTTCTCTTCCTCCAGTTTCCTAAATATACAGCGATCAAATTTACATTAGGATAAAGAAACAACTGTCCAAATTTTGTTTTCATACCTAATAAATGTTCTGTGACTTCCGTTGGTCACGCGAACTACGTCGAGGCGGTATTCAGATTCCTGCAACGCTACTCCATTGCTGTTGCTCTGCGTGAAAGAGAAAGCTGGGATATTCCTGTAAACTGTGCAATTGGGTACCCTATGCTTCGGCTGACCAGAATCGGATGCAACGCTACTCCATTGCTCTTGCTGTGCGTGAAAGAGAAAGTTGGGATATTCCTGTAAACTGTGCAGTTGGGTACCCCATGCTTCTGCTGACCAGAATTGGATGCAACGCTACTCCACTGCTGTTGCTCTGTGTGAAAGAGAAAGTTGGGATGTTCGTGTAAACTGCGCATTTGGGTCCCCATGCTTTTTCTGACCAGAATCGGAAGCAACGCTACGCCGTTGCTGTTGCTCTGCGTGAAAGAGAAACACCGGAGGGCGTTTTCCATCGGTTAATCACGGGTGACGAAAAATGGGCCACATGCGTGAATGTTACGCGACAAAGAATATGGACCAAGCTGGGACAACCCCCACAGATGGACCTAAGCCAACCCTTCATGGACGAAAGCTGATGCTGAGTTGGTGGTGGATTCACAATGAACTTTTACCCGGGAACAATACCATCACAGCGGATGCTCACATCCAACAGTTAGACCGTCTTCAAGCTGCACTGCAAGAAAAGCATTCAGCATTAATTAATCGCCATGGAGTTGTTTTTACCAGGAAAACGCTCGTCCACATGTCGCTTTACGGATCCAGCTAAAATTTCACGTGCTGGATTGGGAAATATTGCCGCACCGCACTTATTCTCCGGAACTTGACCCGCCCAAATTTCATCTCTTCTGATCTCTGTCGAACTTTCTCTTTGAGAAAAACTTTGCTAATGACGATGATGGGAAATGTTGCATGAATGACTTCTTCAACTCCTGCTCGCCAGACTTCTGCCGCAATGGGATATTTGAACTCGTAGATCGGTGGAACAAAGTCATCAGTTCCAACGGGGACTAACTGAATGATTCGGTTAGGTGTTTTGTACGAATTTTAAGTTTGAAATACATTCTTCTTTACTTTCTGAATACTTTCTTTACAACATGATACAATCGGGACCTCAACCCAGGCCTTAGGAGCAGGGGAGGTATTACGTCAACGATATGGGCAGTGTGTGTGTGTACGACCAGCGTGATGAAGTCGCGTTTAGAGAAAACGCTAAGGTTGTATTCCTCACGATTGCTTTCTTGGAAGAAAGGTTATTCTCCTTCTACATGCATCCGAATTAAATAGGAGATTAGATTTTTAAGGTATTAACACTAGTCCAAAAAAAAAAAATAGTTGCACCCAGAAGGAAGCAACCGTCAGGAATGAAACTTGATGGGTAGGTTTGACATCATGGGACATGCAAATGATTCAAGTATCATGCTTGGCAGCGCATGTCACGCAAGGAAGGAGGGGCCGAAATGCTGCGCCTTACCGGCTATATAAGGTCGTCCCGTTGCGCGTGCTTGCCATTCTGACTCGTGCTGTTGATTTGGTTGTATCCTCTGCAAGTGAAGTTTGCCTAAGAGAAAAGTTCGGAAGCAAATCGAGCAGTTGGAGGATTTCAAGAGGGGCCACGTCGTCGGACTCCGGGAAGCGGGATGGTCTTATGGTCGAATTGCGCGCCATACCAGTCGTTCGGATGTAACCATAGCACGCTGTTGGCGTCAGTAATAAGGCACGCAGCAGCGACAGGAAGGGTATGGAAGACCTAGACGAACCACGGAGAGAGAGAGAGAGAGAGAGAGAGAGAGAGAGAGAGAGCCTACGGGTGTCCGACATGCGCGGAATAACACAGCAGCCACGATTGCGGATATTCAGCGATCAGTAGTACCCTCCATGCATCGTCTGATTAATGCCAGTACCATTGGCAAACGGCTGCACAACGTAGGACTACATGCACGCAGACCGGTACGATGACAGCCCTTCATACCGTTACATCGTCGCCAAGGACTGCAATGGTGTCGTGCCAGACTGTCATGGAGCCACTCAGAATGGCAGCAGGTGATCTTCAGAGACGAGCCCCGCTTTTGTCTTGGAAAAGACGACCAACCAATCCGTGTGTAGAGGCATAGTTGTCAACGCCAGGATGAACGGTTTGTTGTCGAGCGTCACACGTCCAGAAGGCCTGGTGTCATGGTGTGCGATGCAATTGCCTACGATGCCAGATCACCTATAGTATTCATTACAGGCACTCTGACAGCCCATAATTATGTTAATGAGGTCTTGTAACCAGTGGCCCTACTTTTTCTGACCGCTCAGTCTGGTACGATATTCCAACAGGACAACGCTCGTCCGAATACTTTTGCTGTCTCGAGAGCTTGCCTTCAAGGCACTGACACTCTGCCATGGCCAGCCGCATCACCAGACCTATCGCTCATTGAAAACGTGTGGAATGCTATTGGACGCGCTACCCATCCTCCACCCCTACCGCACAATCTGCAAGAACTGCGTGAGAAGATTCAAACTGCATGGGATGGCTTATCGCAGGACACCATTAGGAACCTGTACAACTCCATGCCAAGAGGTATGACATGCTGTGTGAGCAAACATGGCAACCCGACGCCATACTGAGAGACACTACTTATTGGCGTGTAGCTCAATAAATATTGCCTATATCAGTCTCAATGTTTACTCACCTATTGCTCCTGGTAACCTTTATCTTCCTCCCGAATAACATTGCAATCCGACGTCCTTCTGGATGCAACTATTTTTTGACGATGAGTGTATTTGAATATTTTTGTGTGTTGGAGGAGAATTAAACATGCACCACCTAGTCATAGGATATTATATCTTTTCAGTATCTTCCTTCAGACTCTATTAATCCATAGAATTGTATCGTAACGTATTGCCTGTTGAAAAACTGACTACCTAACTTACCCAGAAACGTTTTAACTGCTACGACACCATTTTAATTTCAATTGTAGTTTTGCTGTGCAAATGGTCAATCTCTTCCTGACGATTGGTGTTTGGCTTTTTTCCTTCAAAAAGTTTGGTTCTTATGGAGGTCACGTATTTTATTGGAGTTTACGGGTTGTCGCTAGAAATACTCTCGCGCCTGGAGTTTTCGTGTGAAGATTGTGTTACTGAGAAATTTTGAAAAGAAAGTAGCTTTTAAGGATCTGATTTAACGATTGACCTCTGGTTACCAATCAGTCGAACTCTCTAAAGAAAGGGAAATCTGTAATTGCTTTCATTGTAATGTTGGCTAAGGAAGATTTCCTGTGTTCACTTTATTTAGTTTATGTTCCTTTAAACAGGCTCCTAGGCTGCTTGTGGTGAGTCCAGTGGATGATAAACCATAGTCTTAAGATTTCGTTTAAAGAAATGAAAATATAAGAGGGATGGAAGACCCTGTCTAACCATATTGTAATCATCTTGTCAACTTTATATCTGTTCTCGTTGCTGCCTGTGTGGCAGTGTTCTGATACGGGGGTCTCTGGCTAATTGTCCAAGCCTGGTCGGATGAGGCGTGGGTGGTATGCTTGCTCTTCGGAAGTCTCCCTTAAACCAGTAACCTTTATAACCTTAAATACTCATAGGGTATAAATCTGTTCGGAGGTTTACTTAGACGTATTACGTAATAAACACGTCCCACCTCTAAAAAGAAATGACGTCTGATAAGAAGAGCTAACATCTACGAGATTTTACGTTTGATATTAGTCTGTTTAATGCAAGTTGCTTTCAAATAACCTTACTTCTCGGAATATTTTGATTAGTAATCACTCTAAAGCATTCTAGGATCTCATTTTGGATGCAATTGTATTTCTGGTCCTTTTTTTAACCAGGTTGTTGACTAAATATTTAGACCATATCACATCAAGTTAAATAACGACTAACCTATTAATGTAAATTATTTACCAACGTTATGCCAGTGTGTCTGCTGCAGATCAGAAGTGAAAGTATGCCCTTCTTTACGAAAAATAAAAATACGATTCTCTGAAATACCTCGGCAGAAGTTACTGAGTGAATAATTTTAAACAAATAAGCTTCGAAAACATTCGATGAGGACTTTTCCGGTGACATCGCCTCTTAGATGTCTTTGTTCTCAGCATCGCAATAAAGCTCTCCGCTGAACACATAATGGGCAAGGGAATGATAATGAGTTTCAAACTTCGATTATCCGATAAGTGGATTAAGTAGCAATTTTGATCCTCCGCCCTCTCATTAGCGTAAGAAATTGCTCTAGAAAGGGTTGTTATTATATGAGGTTAAGTGGTTCCAATGACGATGAAGTCACAACCATTCTTCTTTGATTACGGTGCCACATAATTTTGAATGAGAAAACCTGAAAATAAAATGCTAGCTAAGTTACATTTAAAGGGAAATGAATCTCGTGCCTCAGTCATGTGAAAATGATCTATTGTAATAAGGGGAGGAGGGGGGGGAGTTGTAATTATATGTAATGAAGGCTGTTTCTCTAAAACTATGAGACATAGCGATTTAAAATGCAGTGCACACACACTAACCGCAAGACCGGGAATCCAAGTCATGATTCCAAAACGAAGAGTGCCACAAAATATAGCTATGTAATAAGGTAGATATGACTCACACTGTCCTGATTTGAAATTTCTTGAGGGACACACTCACAAGATGAACCAGAAACTGTCAGATTCGGACACTGAATATGAGAACTGTAAAACAGACAGTGCTACACTGATATTTATGAGCGAGCATTAAATGTGATTAAATGGATAATTTAATCCTGTAAACACAACGTAACTTCTATTTCTACACGAAGACGCACGGGGGCGCGCGCACATACACAAAGGGTAAGCCACTCCGGTATCTCAGTGGTCTAAGCGTTCGCTCTTGACCGGGTTAGGCATGGATGTTGTGTTTGTCTCACGGCTCTAGTTCTCTGCCTTCCCTGGAACCAGTGGTCCTAAATTAGGGATGGGCGACTGCTTATAGCCCATAGAGTTCCTTACGATGGTCGTTAAACCCCTGAAACGTTTAATACATACGTTAGGGTAAGCATAAGCAATTTAAAAATACATCGAATGCTTCAAAGATCTGAAAAATAAGGTTTTCATTCCTGCGAGAATATCAACTTCGATACAGTAGGCTTGAGCTCGATTACATGGTAGCTTCTTCCATCATAAACGGTGAGCTTAACCATTAAGCTCGTGTACCCTTCTTTCTGTTTCTCTTATTTTCCATTACAGACACGCGGTTAGTCCGTTCACAATTGTCGAGGCTATCCTATGAAAGCACAAGTTTGTCCGCGACGGGCATCGGATCCGTGTTCCCTTACTCCAGAGTAAGCCGCTCTCTCAATTGAGCTACATGGACAGAATCTCTCGCTGTAGATTTGTCTTCTTGACACATGTTTTCACCTCTGTAGTACGTCACATCATCAATCTCTTAATTTTTTTGTCTTTTAAGCAAAGTAGGAATTTTTCATTAATTCCAAACAATGGATGGAACAAACGTAACACATTTTTCGAAGAACCCAACGGCCAGTGGACCCATTTTACACAACCGGGCGCCAATGTGAAAACACAAGTTTGTCCGCGAAGAGCATAGAATCCGTGTTCCCTCACTCCGGAGTAAGTCGCTCTCCCAACTGAGCTACGCTGACAGAATGTCTCGCTGCAGATGTGTCGTCTTGACACATGTTTTCACCTCTGCAGTACGTCAAAATATACAGCACTTCAAAGTTTTTTTCTGAGTGTCAACTTTTGCCTCTTCTCAAAATATGAGTCGAAAGTGGTAAAAAGATCTCTGATATAAAACACACGCTACTTGGCTCTGAAAGAATCACTTATGATCACCCGTTGTTCTCGTGAGAGATCCAAGCTACAGACTTCAGTAGCGCCAATTGTGTTTTTAAGGTAAACAAAACAGATGTGAATAAAACATCACTCGCAGGCCGTTAAGGAGTAGGGAGGGTGAGGGAGGAATGATGACAAAGAAAATTTCTCTTGTCACCACGGCAGCAAAGCCGACTTCCATCGAACACTGTTTACACAAAAACGAGCAAGCATTTAGCTGCCTTCTCAGTTGACACTTCTGTTTCCTCACTTCAGGTAAATGAATTCTCACATTTGTCACAATATTATTATGACGATACATTTCTTACTACTCTTACACTTAAAGCAGGAAAGTTTTAGACTTAAAAGATAATGAATGTGCGTTGAAAATGGGACTAAAACGCTGAAATATTCTGTAACAAAACGTCTCACACAAATCATATGCTGATAGACAGCTTGAATAATAATATTTTTTGAAAATTAAAATTTCACAAATTATAACTCAGTATAAAGGATAATGACGGCAACCTAAAAACATACGAAGGAAGGCAACTGGGAAAAGGAAGACATATATTGAAAATCTGTTAAACGAGGGACCATGATTTTACAGAGGAAGAGAAGAAACATTATACTGTTTAACCATGGGTGGAGCAGCAAATTTTAGAAGAGATTAAACGGGTGACAAAGAAGGTGATACAGGTAAAAGCTCCAGGATTAGACGACATGAATTCAAAACCCTATCTGAAGAAAGGATTTGTTCTATATGAGAAGATATTACACCTTGTAGAATTAAATTGAAATAAGGAAACAATGTCTACAGAACGGATGTGACGTAATTCAGAGGTGAAAACATGTGTCAAGACGACAGACATGCAGCGAGACATTCTGTCCGTGTAGCTCAGTTGGGAGAACGACTTACTCCGGAGTGAAGGGGACACGAATTCGATGCCCGTCGCAGACAAACTTTGTGTTTTCATATTTCGCCGGTTTTTTGGAAAATGGATCCCCTGGCCGTCAGGTTCTTATAAAAATGTGTGATGTTTGTTTTACACATTGTTTGGAATTCATGAAAAATCCTACTTCGCTTCAAAGAAAAAAAATTAAGAGGCAGATGATGTGACGTACTACAGAGGTGAAAACATGTGTCAAGACGACAAATCTGCAGCGGGCATTCTGTCCGCGTAACTCAGGTGGGAGAACGACTTACTCCGGAGTAAGGGGACACGGACAAACTTGTGTTTTCACACCGAAAGAAACAATGATATGCCCAATAAATTAAATCGAAGATGCCATGCGTTTTCTAACTACAAAAAATGCGCTCTCTGTAAGATTCATAACTTTTTTACCTTATTATTGCCCAGAAAGCTATCATTTTATACCGAATAAACTGGCTTTAGGAAAATAAATCAATAGTAGATCAAATGCGCGTGCTTTTATTTTGTCTGGGAGTCTTACAACCACTGTGAGCAACTGAGTGTGCTATAAGCAGTCGCTCGTCCTTAATTTAGAGCCACTGGTTCCAAGGAAAGGACAGAGCCAGTGCCAGAAGAAAAACATGACATCCATACCTCAACGGGATTCGAACCTGGATCCAGCTCGGGCTAATCATCAGAAGCTTGCGCCACCGGGGCGTCGTGTACCTTTTGTGACTTCTATTGGCGAAATGCTGGGGATACAACTTGGATGTATACTGTGTATTTGTGGATTTCAAAAAGGAAAACGACAGCGTGAATGTAAAAATAATTTGGGAAGAAATGAGAAAGGTGGAAATCGCAGAAAAACCAATAAACCCAACAAAACTTTGTTTGAACGGACGATTATCGATTTTTTAAGTAAAGGCAGGTAAACAGAATGACCGTCTGCTTCCTTCACTTCTTAATCTATTGCTGGAAAAAGCCACAAAAAGGAGGTAACTTCAGTGGATACGGGTTTCACATAGCGAGGAAAGTTTATACACTTGCCAAGGTAGATGAAAAAGAGCGACCATCTATCTCATTTACTGTTCGGTCTAATGCTGGAGAAAGGCAAGAGAAAGGTAACTGCAAGAGGTACTGTCATGAAAAACTAAAAGGTCATGAAAAAATAAAAGGTCACGAAGGTCATGAAATGGTGTAATAATATAAAGGTCATGAAATGGTATAATAATATAGAGGTCATGAAAAGGTATAATAATATAAAGGCCATGAAATGATAATATAATATAAAGGTCATGAAATGGTATAATAACATAAAGGCCATGAAATGGTATAATAACATAAAGGTCATGAAATGATATAACAACGCCTGATACTGAGCTCAAGGTCATTGGGACAGCATACCTGCTTCTAATATCATCGGCCAGCACACCTGCTTCTAATATCATCGGACCAGCACACCTGCTTCTAATATCATCGGACCAGCACACCTGCTTCTAATATTATCGGACCAGCACCCCTGCTTCTAATATCATCGGACCAGCACACCTGCTTCTAATATCATCGGACCAGCACACCTGCTTCTAATATCATCGGACCAGCACACCTGCTTCTAATATCATCGGCCAGCACACCTGCTTCCAATATCATCGGACCAGCACACCTGCTTCTAATATCATCAGATAGCACACCTACTTCTAATATCATCGGACCAGCACACCTGCTTCTAATATCATCGGACCAGCATACCTGTTTCCTATCGTGTTGGTCACTATCAATCTACGTGCCGTTGTCACCAGGAGAACCGTTGACGCTGATAGACTGTTGTTAGGAGAAGTGTGACGTACTACAGCGGTGAAACACGTCTCTAGACGACAAATCTGCAGCGATACATCCCGTCGGTGTAGTTTAGTCGGTTAGAACTACCGGCTCCGAAGCGAAGAGGCGCGGTTTCGATTTTCGTCACGGACAAATTTGTGTTTTCATAGGTGGCGTACAGGGTCTCTGCGCTTGCAGTCCATCCCTGCCAACGTAAAACACACAGTCACGGGATATATGCTTTCTGGTTGACTCATATAGTATTGGGTCGTCAACTGGGAAATTGTGCTGCGCCGCTTGCACTGTAGAAGGCGACGCACTCGTTTTTCACATCTGGAATCCACCTTTCTCCGTCCTTTCAGTTGTGTCGCCGGCACCGTACCTGGTACACTTGAACCACGGAAGCTCTCTGTAGAAAATCAATCCTTATTTTGTTGTTTAATATCATGTAATGACGTAATTGTAGATATGCTATTATGTTTATTAATCCAAGTCAAGTGAGATGTGTATATATATCACGTAACGCATTGTTCTCGTGACAAGCACTATTGAAAGTACGTGCTGTAACGGCAAAATGTATCATAAGATTTGTTCTTGCCTTCGAAGCGTAAGGTTGAAGTTAGAAGTCATAGCTGTATCCTATTATTGTTTTTTAAGAGTTAAAAGTTCTTATGTTTTTAGAATGATATTAAATAATAGATATAAATCACTCAATCATGTCTTAATTGGCGGTAATCTCACAGAGCAACATGTAGCATTTTAAATGCTCCATTAACTGTCCTACACTCTCAAACAACCGACAAGCGTCGCCGTTTCTGAAATGGACGCAACAAATATTTGTGAGCCCATAATTTGGCTTTTCATAAACTCCGGTAAATACCTGGTCTTACCCTTAACGTCTATAACTTCGCTCTGGAACCATCAACCTCTTATACCTCCTTAGCCTAGTATTCAGTCTACGCCCTTTTCTTTGTTACGTCTGTATCAGGTGTTACTCACTTTTCATAGGGGTAGTGATAATTCAGTGAGCACTAGTACTATACTTCCAATTTGGAGGCATCATTACTTGAAAAAGGCCCATGAGGAAGAACTAAAAAACAGAAATCACGTACCTGAGCTGAAAGAAAGTCATCTACTTGGGAAAATCATTGATAAACAGAAATCACGTACATGAACGACTGCGGCGCATACTAGGTGATGTCACAATCAGTTGTCACAGCATGAAAAAATGTGCCAGACAACCTCCGAGTATTTTTTTTTTTTTTTTTGGTCGAGGGTTTAACGACGATCTTGAGCAACTCAATGGGCTATAAGCAGTCGCTGTCCCCAATGTATGACCACTGGTTCCAGAGAAGAGAGAGAGCCAGCACCGTAAGACAAGAAAAACGTCCATGCCTCACAGGGATTCGAATCCGGATCCACTTGCATGAAAGATCAGAAGCCAGCGCTTAGACTACTGCGCCATCGAGGTAGCTCTTCGAGTTTTACGTAAGTCGATTATGTAATATTATCGGAGAAAAAATATTACTGAAGTCATGTAAACAATTTTGAACGGACTGCCATGAAAGAGTCCATCGAAATACTCGCCTTGCCGCCCCGGTGACGCAGTGGTCGTTGAACAGACAAGTCGCATTTTTTTCGGCTCCTGCGTAGAAGTCAACGTTCGTTTGTTTACTTGTTTTTTTTGTGGTATTTCGTCGTTTTGTGTTTTGGTTGCAGTGTTTCGTACCCTCGCTTCACGAGCAGTGAGGCTGAGTGCCGAGTGGGTGCTCATGTTTTTTTTTTTTTTTTCATTTTCGTGTGTCGTCAGTTACGACGCATGAGTTTTGGTGCGCCAGTGGTCGAGAATGTCCACTACCACTGTGAATAAGTCACTGCCGTCTACAGCTGCTTCGTCGATTGCTGATATGTCTTCGCTTCTTAGTTCTGTGCCTTCTTCGGGGAATGTTGCGACGACTAGTGTTGCTGGACTTCCAGAGACTGTGCTTCTGGCCACCCGTGTGCCGACTGCGTCTAATATTCCTGGTTCTGCTAGTTCTACTTCAACGTCGTTCGCACAAGCTGTGGGAAGTACCTCATATATTTCTAGTGATTCTGCACCACATTTCAAACGTGTAGCTTCGGCGTTGAAAATTATTCTTCCAAGTGATTCACCGCAAGGTAAGCAATTGTCGTCTGCCTTATTATTAAGTGTTTTCATTCCTGCTTTGCGTGACACCCTCTCCCCAGTATCTGCATGCTGTGTCGAAGGTCGTTCCAGCCGAAAGCATTGTGTCCATTATTCGCTTGGGTGGAGGGGTGGTTGTTCACTTCACCCACCAGCAAGCAGTAGATTTAATTATAGTTCATGGGGTTGATATTGGGTCCTTTCATCTACAACCTGTCGCTGCAGCCCAAAGACCAGTTACGGTGACCCTCTCTCCTGTACCAACGGCTGTTCCTGATTCTCTGTTGATTGATGCCCTCAACACGATGGGGCGTGTTGTGGGAGTGACCAAGATTCTTCCAGCTACAGCTCGTGATTCCACCCTGAAACATGTGCAGGGTGGGCGCCGCCAGTAGCGGGTTATTTTCCCAACTTCTCAGTCAATTGCGGAACGCCCTGCAACTCTGGAATTAGTCAATTATACCCGGACGTACATTTTTAATCTTTTTGCAGGGGTTCAGTGCTTCCGCTGTGAAGGGGAAGGTCATCTCCCTTCTGCTTCTCCTCATGCTACTCCTGGTGCTAGATCTGATTCTTCATTAGCTACTACAGTTCCGGTGGCCGCTGACCCTGCGGATGTTGTGCAGGCCGCTGAGGCACCTGCTCACATTCTGCCTTCATCAAGTTTGCCTGCTGTTTCTCCAGTCGTTCCTTCCCTCCCGGTTCCTGTCGTCGTACTGGATGGTTTGGAGCCCTCCAATGAGGATTTTCCATCGCTGGAAGTGTCTGCACCTAAATCACAGCGTAAACGCCCCAGCTCACCTGGTGTTTCTACTCGCTCTTCCCGTTCGTCTCAACGTCTACGGTCCAAGAAACCAGCCCATTCTACCTCGGGTTCACCTAGCCATCATGAGCCAAACTCTGAATTACTAGTTTCGAACCGATTCGCATGTCTCCAGGATGATGATGTTATGGACACGGTCGCCCCTGATCCTGATGACACTGCAATGGTTGACTCTGACGATGATTCTCCTTCTCCTACACTTCTTGACATTTCTACTATGTTTGAAGAACTTGCGGTGCCTTTGCACCCTCTTACCTTATCTGATCTGTATGCATTGACCACTCGCCCGCGTAAGGCAAAGTTGATCACACTACCTTGCATTAAGAGTAAGCTTCACTTGCTGCCTGAAATGACTGCACAGCTACACCAGTTCCATGCATTTATAACTAATGTTACTTTGCCTGGCGGGACTGAGCAATATGCTCGCCGTCTGGGCTACTTACTCAAGATTTTGAGGGCTGAACTGGAAGGCTGGATGCAACCTACCAGTGATGTCCTTGTTAACACTACTTAGCTCTAATTGTAGAGGGCTAGCGTCTTCTGCGGCGAATGCTTTGGTTTTCGAGGACGTTCGTTACCTGGGGGCTAATATCCTCCTTCTCCAGGAGACGAACTGTTCCTTGGATGCCGGGTGTTCCCGCTGGAGACGCTGGCCGTACATTTTTTATCATAATTACCGGACCCATCTCAGGTCTGGTACCGCTATACCATTTCATGTGCGTTTTCATTCTTCCCTTTCTGATCTTGTTGAGTCACAGAGTCTGCTGGGTTCTTTTCAACATATTTCTTTTTGTTTTTGTTCTAAACGTATTCATGTTTTCAATATCCATATTCCGCAATCTGCTACGGATGCAGAAACTCTCATCCAACATCTTTCTTCTATCCTTTCGACCCATCATCCAAATGATACAGTCATTGTTGCAGGCGATTTCAATTGCACTTTGCAACCCGGTTTTGACCGAGATGGTTCAACCGAAAGCCGTTCCGACCTTGTTTCCAAACTCACTCAACTCGTTGTTAATTTTGATTTGATTGATGCATTCCGTTCCCTCCATCCCTGGTCCAAGGAATTTTCCTGGTTCCCCCGGCTGCTTCATGCTGTGTCGCAGCACGCCTGGATAGATTCTATGTTTCCAGTGTTCTCCATTCATCTCTAGTTGAAGTTACTCATCATCCTTCCGTTTCGTCAGATCATCGCCCCGTTCTTTTAAAACTTTTTTTGCATTCTTCCTCTGTTCCCCTTTCTCCAGTCTGGTCGCTCGACGATTCAGTTTTAACTGATCCTGTTTTCTGTGCTGAAATTCGCTCTATGATCTCGTCTTCTGTGCAACAACTTTCTTCGTCTGACGACCCAGTGGCTCTGTGGCTTTCCACGAAAATTTCGATTATTTCTTTCGCACGTCAGCTTTCTTTCTCTTCCCGTACTTCTCGCTTTCAAGATATTGATGTTCTCCGCCGTAAATTGCAGACTATTTCTCCTTCTGATCCTTCATTTCCCGTGTTTCAAGCTCAACTTCGTCGTATTCTGTTTACTTTTGCTTCAACAGCCCTTACTCGTCTGAAATTCACTCACTTGCGGTTTCACGACGACCCCTTTTCTAGTTTGAAGTCCCTTGAGGAGTATCATGTTAAAAGCAACACAATTTCCTTTCTTTCACTACCTGACGGGTCTACAGTTTCCGACCCTTATCGTATCTGTGAACTTACGTTTTCCCATTATTCGGATCGTTTTCAACACCGACTCCTTTCTCCTGCAGATACCTCCCCTCTTCTTCATGCCCTCCCTCAGGTTCCACATTGTTTTTTTGATTCTCTTGTTTCTCCTATCTCTCCTTCTGAAATCCGCTCTGCAATTTCCAGTCTGAATGACCGTTCTTCCCCTGGCGCGGACGGTCTTCCGCTCTCATTTTATAAGAAGTTTCTTCCTTCTCTCCTCCCGCTTCTGGTTGCTTGTTTTAATGCCGTTTTTACTTCTTCAAATTTTCAGTCTTCTGATTTCACTTTTGCTCTTCTCCGTCTCATCCCCAAAACCGGAAACCTTGGTCTTTTTTCTAACTGGCGTCCTATCTCTATTCTTAATACTGACTACAAAACCTTTGCTAAAATTCTCGCTTTTCGCCTCAATCCCGTCTTGCAGCATTTAATCCGCCCCGATTAAACTTACACTATTCCCTCCCGTTCGATTACTACCAACATTTCCACCATTCGCAACTTATATTTTCTTGCTTCCCGTCTTTCCGAACCTCTCGCAATTTTTAATATTGATCAGAAACAAGCTTTTGACTCCATTAATCACTCTTATCTCTTTGCTGTTCTTCGTCATTTTGGCTTTCTTACTCTTTTCTGTCAAGCACTTATTAATCTTTACTCTCACTCTTCTTTCCGTATCCGCACTTCCACATTCATGACAGCTACCATCCCCTTTGACAACGGGATCCGGCAGGGTTGTCCCCTTTCGGGATAACATTTTTCGCTTGCATTTGAACCTCTATTAATTTGTCTGCGTTCTCGTTTGTTTTCTGTGATTCCTCGCAGTATTGCTCCTACTCGTCACCACCGCATAGTGTTGTCTGCATATGCTGATGACCTCACTCTCTTTCTTCGCACTGAACGTTCTTTCGGTGTTGTCCTTTCTGCTTATCGTGAGTATGCTTCAATTTCCGGTTTCGAACTTAATCTGTCTAAATCTGTTGGTCTGTGGGCCGGATCGTGGGTGGTACACGGTGATCGCCCTTTGGGGTGCCCGTTGGTCATCCTCGGTCATTAAACTTCTTGGCGTGTACGTTGGAAATCCCGTGGCGGTTGCTGATGCCACATGGATTCCTTTGGTTCAGCAGCTGAATCGCCGTCTTGCTCCTTTTACCGGTTCAAACCTTTTTTGTCCTTTTTTAGCAGAGCACATCTGGTTTCTTCCTTTCTTCTTCATATTCTGACACATTCGTGGTTCGCTTATTTTCCCTCACCCATTTTTCTCCAATCAGCTCAACGTTTGATTACTGATTTCATCTGGAATAAAGTTCACTGGGTTCATCGTTCTACTCTCGTCCTTCCTCTGTTCTTTGGAGGTCTTGCCCTCTCAGATCTTTTCAAAAATCTAATGCTATTCATCTTCAGACCTTTCTCCGTTCTTTTTCTCATCCTCAGATTTCATTGATTACTATTGTTGATACTTTACTTTTCCTCGCAGTCCGTTTCTCACTCTCGCTACTTTCCTCCGTATGGATCTGTTCCCCCTCATTCCAGATCACTTTCCCGATACTTATCGCACCGTCTTTTCCCTCTGGCATTCCTTATGTCCCGTCCGTCTCCCACCTACCTCAACTAATGATCTGCTTGCGGAACCTCTCTTTTACTCTTCTGCACTCCGTTCTCCCTCTTCACCGTACTTGTGCTTCTCCACCTGGTTCGCCAGTGGCGTGGTACAGGTATCCCAACTTGTAGATGCTTCTCTCCGCTGGAAGTCTCTTTCCCAAATCGATCCCTCTCTTGCTGACACTCCGTTACATCGCGCTCAGCTCCGGTTGCTTCATATTCAGCTTCAACGCCTTTACCCGTCTCTCGTGAATTCTTTTGGGTTAATTGTTTCTTCTTCGGCGTCCCCTTGCCTTCCTTTTCTGGTTTATTTGAATGATGTTCCCTTTCTGGTGCATCAAGTTACTGCAAAACTCTTGTACCGCCACTTTCTTACTTATTTTCGAGCACCTCTCGCTATTCCTTTTGTGCTACCTGATGAAACCTCTCAGACATGGATCAATTCACACACTTCTCTGGCTTCCCCAAAAGCTACTGATATTCATTGGCTCCACCTTCATTGTCGCTTGCTCACACCACGGACTTCTCATCGTTTTGGTCGCCTGTCTTCTCCCCTTGTGTTTTTTCTGTTCAACGCTTGGTGATGTTCATCACGCATATGACTCCTGTTTAGTTTTACAGCCTCTTTTTTCATTGATGTTTGCTCTTCTCTCCAAGGTCTGTCCTTCCTTTCACTCTGTTTCACATTACTGTTTTCTTCGCCGTCATCATCCTTCCGCTGCTGTTCACAATCCAGTTTGCGCGTTTTTAATTTTGCAGGCCAAACTGACTATTTATTTATACTATCATACCAGTGTTGATCAGCCTGCTCTTCGTCGATATCATCCTGCGAGAGTTTTTCTGTGCCGTAGGTTTCGTTCCTCGATCAAGTCCGTCATCCAACTTGAGTACGAGGTAGCTCTGGCCCGGCAGGCGGTTCCTGCTTTCTTCTCGATCTGGTCCCCCTACCTCCCATGGTTTCGGGTTGAGCATGGGTTGATTCAATTCGTTTGATCAGTTTTTTTTCTTGTTTTTGTTTTGGTGTACTGGTTTCTTCACTTTGTTTGTTTTTGCTTTTCCGGGTTCTGTTTTTGATTGAGCTGCAGGTTTTTTCCCCTTGTATTCATTCTTTTCCTCTGATCCTGTTGTTTTTCCTTTTAATTTTTTACCGTTTTCCTTTTCTTGTTTTTATGATGGCCCTTTGGTAATGTTGTACTGTTTTGCTTCCTTGAGATTCAGGTCTTTTTGTTGTTTTTTCCCCTGTGCTTTGTTAGCTCATTCTACTGGTCGGTATATTCTTTCTTGGATAGTGCTTTTCTATATTTTTCCTCTTACTAGCGGCCTCGGCCTCTTTGTCTGAATTTTCTTGCCGTTTTGCGCTGTGATTGGATGTTTTACAGCTAGTTGCTTTGACTTTTTTTCTGTCCGGAGTCCGTGGGCATTTGTGTTCCTGTGTTCTGTGTGTATTTTTGTTCTGGTTCTTGGTGGTGCTGTGCAATCGGTTATTGTTTTTTGTGTCGGTATTTTTGTTGAGTTGTTTGTCTATGTATTATTGTGTGCTTGCTTTCTATGTTTTCGTCGGCCACAGTTGTTGGTCGACGCATTTCTTGTTGTAGTGTTTTGTTGTACTGGTTGGCCACCAATTGTTTGTGATCAGTGTTATTGTTTGATATAGTGTGATGCTTGTTGGGTGTTGTTGTTTTCCGTTGGGCTAGTCTGTGTTGTCTAGTTTTGCAAAATTTTTTTGGCGTGTTGTGTTTCTTTTGTGCTTGTTTGTTTGTTGTTGTTCCTGATCTTCTTTTTTGTACTGTGTTTCCTTAATGTGGTATTCCCGTGTTTTTGTAATTGCTCTTGCTTTTTGCACCTGTTTTGTTTAGTTGTTTGGATGGCGGCTGTCCTACTCGCTCTGCTCCTGTGTGAGTTTTTTAATACTGTGATTGTATTTTACCTATACTGCTAATGTGATAATCTTGTTTTTTACTTGTTTGTGTATGTTCTACTATCGTGTTTCAGTTGGCTCCGCAGTTTAGGGAGCCTTTTTTTTACTCATGCCCTGTGTTTCATGTTCACTTGTTTTGCTTTGTTTTTTTATATGAACTTTGAATTACTTAGTGTGGCCCAGCTGGTCTCGTTGAGTTTTTTCATTGAGTACTCAGCCTTATCTCTTTTTTTTTCTATATAGTGTGCTTCTCGTGTGTATCTTGTCTATTGGGTTACGTTGACCCCAGGAGTTGGTCAAGCCACCCCGGTGGCGCAGTGGTCTAACGCGGTGGCGCAGTGGTCTAAGGCGCTGGCTTCTGATCATTCGTCAGTAAGGGGTCTGGGTTCGAATCCCGGTCAGGCATGGATGTTGTGTTTGTCTTACGGCACTGGCTCTCTCCCGGTGTCACGTCAATTCGTCGCGTGCGTCAATTCGTCGACTACGTCAATTCGTCGCCTGCGTCAATTCGTCGCCTGCGTCAATTTGTCGCGCGTCAATTCGTCGACTACGACAATTCGTCTCTCCCACATGCGAAATTTTACGACAATTCACAACTCCCACATGCGAAATTTTCTTAAAAACTACAGTTTTCAATTCAGAACCACCCAATCTGGCATACTATCTCATGGTACTCTAACTTAGACGCTAGACGGTTTTTGGAAGGGGTTGGAGCCCGGGGGTCAGACCCCCCCCCCGAATAAAAACTTTTTCGTAAAATCTACAGTTTTCAATTTAGAACCACCAAATTTGGTTTACTATCTCATGGTACTCTAACTTAGACAGCAGACCGTTTTTGGAAGGAGTTGGAGCCCGGGGGTAAAGGCCCCCCATAGAAATGCCGCGTAAAATCTACAGTTTTCAATTTAGAACCACCAAATTTGGCATACTCTCTCATGGTACTCTAACTTAGACGGTAGACGGTTTTGGAACGGGTCGGGCACGGGGTCAGAGTCCTCCCGCCCATAAATATTTTTCGTAAAAACTAAAGCTTTCAATTTAGAGATACCAAATTTGGTATACTATAAAATGGTGTTCTAAACTAAACGGTAGACGGTTTTCAGAACGGGTCGGGGCAAGGGTGGTTACCCCCCCCTACACACAAACTTTCGTAAAATCTATAGTTTTCAATTTAGAACCACCAAATTTTGTATATTATCTCATGGTACTCTAACTTAGACGGTAGAAGGTTTTTGGAACGGATCAAGGCCCGGGGGTAAGACCCACCCCACATACAAAATTTTCTTAAAATCTTTATTTTTCAATTCAGAACCACCACATTTTGTGTCATGAAGCTCTAACTTAGCGGGAGACGGTAAGTGAAAGCGCAACATTATTAACTTGATTTGTTATGCAAACCTTATAAATACGACCACAGCGATTAAAAGTTACTAAAGAGTCCTTGTAAGTAATATGTTTTGACCGAGTGCAAGTACAATTTACGAAATGTCAACAGGTCAAAATATCTAAAGTAACAATGAAATTTGGAATATTTCTTTTTTCTTTCTTTTTATTTCAGTTTTGACACTTGTATTAAGTTTTAAAAACATATATTTCTCCTATCGTATACCTTCATTGTGCTTTAAACAGAATTTCTTACCATGTTTTGGGTATTTTGTTTCGTGTGGTTGCAGTTTTTTTAATGTTTTGGGCATTTCATTTTGTGTGGTTACTTCTTTTTATGTTTTGGGCATTTTACTTTGTATGGGTGTTTTTGTTATGTTTTTGTTCTTTTCTTTTCTGTGGTGGTTGTAATGTCGACAGGATGAAAAGGGGAAACTGTGGACAGTCACGATGCCTACTTGCTTCTAATTTTTTTTTCAAATACAGCACATGATTTTGTATTGAGTTATACCACTTACTCATTAAACGACTACAGGTTTCTTTAAATATGAACGTTTTCTTAGAGCCTTTTGTTTCCTCTACCTAGCTTTTTCGGTTCCGCAATTTCGTTTTTTGGTTTTAGAATATTTTCCTTATTATTAATCTATTTTCTCATGCAAACTCTTTATGTAAGGTATGTTTATTCTATCGAAGTATTTTGCAATTATACGTGAAGCCCTGTTGCTGAAGTAAAAAAAAATATTTCCAACTGAAACAACGCAGTTCAGATATTTTCCCGCTGTTAACTCAAAGAATGAAAACAAAAACAACAAATCTGTGCAATGGTTGAGGCATGAGACAGTACTTACTGGTAACCAGGCAAAGTTTTAAGGAAGAATGAGCTTAAGAATTTCTAACTGCAACAAAAAAGAGCATCCGCACTGTATCCCTCCCCATTCCCTAGTGCCGGCCTTTGGACGTCTTGAAAGAGAAGTCTTAAGGACACATCTGTATCGTAATTGCCTGAGCATTCGCGACAATCTTCTGGTGTCGTAGTAGAAAAACACACTTCCTACTTCGATTAAATTGCTTGGATGTAATGCCAACGAACAAAGTTTGCTCTCGCATTGGATTTCTGTTGCTTTTGATGGAATACTTTTCCCCTGGGGTTCACCGCTTTCACTATAGTCTTCAGGACAGGCGGCAATACACCCCAACGTAAAACACCAATTTCACGGCAATTAACTGCAATTAGCGAAAGAGAGGGGCGGTACAGGAAATAAGTCGAACGAGACAGATCTGAACTTAGAAAGTCGGGGGAAGGTGTTACATGAAAAACTGTGTTTGGCTTACAGATCATTAGGGACGTAGGTTTCGTTAAATATGTTACGGGGTAAAAAAATTGTCTTTTCAGTATAACAATTTTCTTTCATACGCATGGTGCAACACAAAAAATTTGAATTTATTTTTGAGAATTAGCATGACGCCTACAGGCCCAGAGTACAGCTGCCCAGTCCGCGCCTGCTGCCGCCTCCGGAACCTTGCTCCCGGGTTCTTCGGATCTGTTGATCCCCCGCCTGGAGCGTCCCAGCAGTAAAATACATGTACCTCTGCGTTTTGGAAAAACAAAAGATAAGATGCCGATCCTTAAAATTAACCACTTCTTGTGACCGCAGGTACGAAAATCTAGAACTTCGCTTAAACCCTAACTGGAGGAACAAGCTTCACGTGATTGTCTGTATTCTGAGTGTTTTATTGAATGGTTGCTCATTAGTTCGTAGTTGACTGGAGAACAGAGAACGTGCATGTTAAAACCTTTGTTGTGCGTTGTCAAGTGATAATAGTGGAAATATATCATTCTAAATATTTTGGAAAGAGAAAGTGCATTGTTTTCCGAAGGCACTGTGCAGATGAAGAATGCAACATAAATAGTTAACTCACAAAAATAAAATGATTTGCTGAAATGGAAAAGGTATTTATTTTGCCATAACAGAGTGCGAGGTGATTTACGGTATTGTCACTGTATTGAAAGAAATTATGGAAATTGTACTGGCTTTGCTAGTACTATTCTTATTGGAGATGAACACAGGATGCACAATGAGAAACCACATAATCATGCTCCAAGACCGGAGAAAAGTGATGTTGCTGTTGCAAGAGCGCAAATAAAAGAACGAGCGAGAAATACGGACGAAGCCCCTGCAGAAATTATTCAAACCGTGACAACGTCATTGGCTACAGTAAATGCAGCTTACATGCCTAATATGGATGCACAAAGGCAAGCTGTAAAAAAGAGAAGACATGCCAAGACATGCCTGCGGAGCCTACGACTTCAGAACGGATCGATGCCCCAATAAATTTACAGGAGAAGATGGTGCAAAATTTCTTGGCAGAGGTAGCACATTTGGACATCAAAGAATTATTTTATTTTTAACAGAATAACTTACGAAAGCTTAAAGAAGCACCCCTCTGGATTATGGATGGGACATTTGAAACTTGTCCAACCCTTTTTAGGCAATTATGTTCCATTCATGCTATGGTTGAAACGAATCCAGAGATGCACAGACTTGTCCCACTAGTTTATGGGTTACTTTCCAGCAAGTATAAATAATATAATACTATTATAAAGTATTTTTGTAGGATTTACAAGACTATGCATCAGACTATGATATTCAGCTTGCACCACAATATACGCATAATAATAGATTTTGAAATAGCTACCGTTATAATGCTGCTGAAAAGGAATTTGGAAGCATAACACACAAATGTTGTTGGTTTCATCTCGGAAAAAAATGTGCTGAGAAATATCCATCCTCTGGCATAGCCTTGGAATATAAGGAAAACAGTGAGTTTGCTCTCAAAGTCAGACATTTGCAAGCACTCGCATTTTTTTCATCTGATGAAATTCCAGCTGCTTTTGAAGAAGTGAAATCAATTTTACTAGAATATGCAGATTCTGTAGTTCTAGAACATGCAGATTCTGTAGTTTGAGGAAAATTATGTTCATGGAAAATTTCGTGGAAGCAGAAGAAACAATCCAAGCAGAAGCCCTCTACTGTTCCCGCCAACAATTTGGTCAGTTAGTGAAAACAATTTATTTGGCTTTCCCAGAACACAAAACGAACTTGAAAGATTAGACAGACGCTGGAATACAATTCTGGGAGAGAAAAAACTGTGACTGTACGAAATAATCAGTGAAATTGCGAAAGAGCAGAGAACAACTATGGCTAAAATTGAAAGAGTGATAGCACAGATTCCAACAAATCCACCCAGAAGAGAAACGCTGGCAAGATAAAAAGGAATTCGAACTTCTTTGGTGCACAGAGACAATGTTAACATGCTGGACATTTTAAGAGGAATTTCATATAATTCTACCCTTAACTAAAATGTGCTGGTATTTCTCACTAATTGAATTATACCTTTTACTAACTTGTATTTGAATTTTTCAAGAATGTAATTCCGCCGAAGATGCAAGAATGTAAAACACAACGCAAAATTAAAAAAGTCAAAATTTTCAAAATAGCATGTCAAAAACATAAAATGTCAAAAAGTAATCCAAAATGTGAAACATATAAAAATTCAAAATGCAATCCAAAATGTGAAACAAATAAAAATTCAAAATGCAATCACAAGTCACAAGCATTACAAAAATGCGAAACGCTATGTAACAAGTACAACACAAAATAAAACAAATGCCAAAAAAATGCATACGCTTTGTAAAATGTACAAAATAAAATAAATGCCATATTCACAAGGATTTCATGACGAGTCAAGTTAAAAATGAGCTTTTACTTAGACTTCAGATAATAATTACTAGCCTCTACACCTTTTTAAGTCTTTAATAAGTGCAACATCATTAACGTGACTTGACATCAAACATTATCAATATGACCATAGCATACAATCACTTAAAAGACTTGTTAATGGATGAATTGAGAAATCACCAAGTTCAGCGGGTGAAAGTTAATGGCTGTTTATAGTTTTGTACTCGAGTAAATGCGCAACACAGTAAACTTGACTTTCTCTGAAAATTTTATGTATATGAGCACGGTTGATTGAAAACTGATAAAAAGGCTTAAGGCCTGTTTATTAATTTTTGTGCCTCAGTCAAAACGCAGTACCATAACCTTGGCATGTTATCGAAACCTTATGAATACGTCGGACTAAAAATTCCTAAAAAAGTTTACGCCTAAGGTCTTGTAACTAAAGTTTTGTGACAGGGTAAAACTGCAACATTAATAACTTGACATGTTATGTTAACGTTGTGAATATGAGCACGGCGGATTAAAGTTTTCAACAAATAGCCTTTGGGATTAATGTGTTGTAGCTGAGTAAAAATGTAACATTATCTTGATTTTCTATATAAACCAAACTACGTGCTGAAATGGCCCAACTATATATACGTATACTTCAACCATATACCGAAGCGCTGACAAGGTGAAAACAAAAGTGCAATTTTTTACGGTCCCCTAACATTTTATGGCCAGCCTACATGGAAGTGGACACGTTGATATCAAAAACATACTTTTTGTACGGTCCACAACAAATAGTAATGGACTCGTCGCAATCTTTTGGGGGGGGGGGGGGGGGTTAACGACCACCGTGATCAATTCAGTGGGCTATAAGCAGTCGGACATTCCCAATTTTGGGCCACTGGTTCCTGGGAAGGGGGACAGCCAGTGCCAGAAGTCAAGCACAACGTCCATGATTCACCGGGATTTGAACCAGGATCCTTCTCGACAAGTAGTCAGAAGCCAGCGCCTAGATCACCCCGCCGCCGTAGCGGCACACGTTGAAATGTATTTTTCATACGGCCCCAAACGCTCTTATGGACATACTAGATTGAACTGGACGCAAATAAATCATTAATATAATTTGTACTAGCAGGGATACCAGTTATTTTCCAGGTACATATTACTATTTGTGGAATCACCAAGTTCAGCGGGTGAAAGTTAATGAATGAAAAAGATATTCCTGCAATTTTCCAGTAAACTTATTTTAAATTTTTTGATTTAGTTAATTTAATTTTGCGAAACAAAAAAAGAAAGAAAAAGGAATGGGAATACTTACCTTCTAGGAGACGTCTATAGAACTGCCGTACATCTGGCGTGTGCTTCTGTGAATCCCGCGACACAGAAATGCAATGTACCTATGTGATGTCGCATGCATACGACTTCACATTGGCATTGATCATCTTTTTCTTACCGTTTTGAATTTTGAATATCTGGAACTCTCTGTTTACATTACATTATATTTCTTTCTGATAAGCCGTTCGTTGGTAGTGAAAGCTAAACTATATAGATTTGTGTTTTTAATACACCATTAAACGCATATTTTTGCACTTTATTGTTATCTACAGTCCCTAACTTAAACCGTAGGTTGGTTAGTTGGTTGGTTGGTTAGTTCGTTGGTTGGTTGATGATTTATGGTGCAAGGCCCTCAAAGGGCCAAAGAGCGCCTTAGAACGTAAATAGGGTATTCTTAAGAGTAAAAAACGGAACTTTTTACGAAAATTTTGCATGGGGCTACCTTGACCCGGGCCCCGACCCCTTCCAAAAACCGTCTACCGTCTAAGTTAGATAACCATAAGTAGTATACCAAATCTGGTTGTTCTAAATTGAAAACTGTAGATTTTACGAAATTTTTATGAGGAGGGGAGGGGCTCTCACCCCGGGGTTCCAGCCCCTTCCAAAAACCGTCTAGCGTCTAAGTTAGAGTTTCATGATACCAAATTTGGTGGTTCTGAATTGAAAACTGTAGTTTTTAAGAAAATGTTGTATGTCTGTGTGTGTGTGCGGGAGGGGGGTCCGACCCCCAGGGCCTTGACCCGTCGAAAAAACCGTCGACCGTCTAAGTTAAAGTACCATGAGATAGTATACCAAATTTGGTGGTTCTAAATTGAAAACTGTAGATTTTACGCGGCATTTTTATGGGGGGGGCTCTTACCCCCGGGCTCCAACCCCTTCCAAAAACCGTCTAGCGTCTAAGTTAGAGTACCATGAGATAGTATACCAAACTTGGTGGTTCTAAATTGAAAACTGTAGATTTTGCGAATTGTTATATGAGGGGGCCCTTACCCCCGGGCTGCAACCCCTTCAAAAAATTGTCGAGCGTCTAAGTTAGAGTACCATGCGATAGTATACCAGATTAGGTGGTTCTGAATTGAAAACTGTAGTTTTTAAGAAAATTTGTATGGGGGTGGGGCTCTCACCCCCGGGCCTTGACCCGTTCCAAAAACGGTCTGCCGTCTAAGTTCGAGTACCATAAGATAGTATACCAAATTTGGTGGTTCTAAGATGAAAACTGTAGATTTTACGAAATTTTTATGAGGGGGGAGCTCCGACCCCGCGGGCTCCAACCCCTTCCAAAAACCGTCTAGCGTCTAAGTTAGAGTACCATGAGATAGTATGCCAAATTTTGTGGTTCTAAATTGAAAACTGTAAATTTTACGAAAAAGTGTTTATTCGGGCGGGGGGGGGGGTCTGACCCCACGGGCTCCAACCCCTTCCAAAAACCGTCGAGCGTCTAAGTTAGAGTATCATGAGATAGTATACCAAATTTGGTGGTTCTGAATTGAAAACTGCTGACTCCCCGGGCCTTAACCCGTTCCAAAAACGGTCTGCCGTCTAAGTTAGAGTACCATAAGATAGTATACCAAATTTGGTGGTTCTAAGATGAAAACTGTCGATTTTACGAAATTTTTTATGAGGGGGGCTCCGACCCCGCGGGCTCCATCCCCTTCCCAAAACCGTCTAGCGTCTAAGTTAGAGTTTCATGATACCAAATTTGATGGTTCTGAAATGAAAACTAGATTTTACGAAAATTTTGTATGTAGGGGGGGGGGCGGAGCTCTGACTCCCCGGGCCTTGACCCGTTCCAAAAACCGACAACCGTCTAAGTTAGAGTACTATGAGATAGGATACCTGATTTGGTTGTTCTGAATTGAAAACTGTAGATCTTACGAATATTTTGTGTGTGGGGGGCTCTGACCCGTTCCAAAAACCGTCTAAGTTAGAGTACCATGAGATAATATACCAAATTTGGTAGTTCTAAATTGAAAACTATATATCTTACGGCAATTCTGTAGGGGGGCTGTAACCCCCCTCTCTGCAACCGCTTCCCAAAACCGTCTACAGTCTAAGTTAGAATACCACGAGATAGTATACCAGATTTGGTGGTTCTGAATTGAAAACTGTAGGTTTTACGAAAATTTTGTATATGGGGGGCTCTGTCCAACCGGGCCCTGCCCCGTTCCAAAAACCGTTTACCGTCTAATATTTTTAGTGCCAAAGAAAAACGTAATATTCCTATCCTGTCTGCGTGGCCAAACTTTATAAATTTGATCAGGGAGCAAGACGTTCGAAATCGTACGTTTTCCTGAATTCGTTTTGTATGTAACCAAAATCTGTAAACGCGACGAATTGACGTAGTCGACGAATTTGTCCGCGACGAATTGACGCAGTCGACGAATTGACGCGCGACGAATTGACGTAGGCGACGAATTGACGCGCGACGAATCGTCGCAGTCGACGAATTGACGCAGTCGACGAATTGACGCACGCGACGAATTGACGTAGAACCCTCTCTCCCTTCCCTGGAACCAGTGACCCTAAATTAGGGACGGGCGACTGCTTATAGCCCATTGAGTTGCTCACGGTGGTCGTTAAACCTCCAATAAAAAAAAAAAAAAAAAGGAGTTGGTCAACGCACTATTTGCCTTGTGCTCATTTTTTTTACTGTGCTTCTTGTGTTTTTTTTTTCTTGACTGTATGCGACTACATGTGTAGTGAAGTTGTCGTTTGGGGCAGTTTTGTCTTTGATTATGTTTTAAGTGCACTTTTTGTGATTTCGTTTTTGTGTTTCTTTGCACTCAAGCTAGGGTTCTACGTCTTGCTTCGTGCTTCTCCTGTCCGGGTTTTTCCTGTAATATTTTATTTTTTCTCGGCACAGCCTTCTGTTGCGGTGCACGACTGGACGTACATTGTGTTGTTTTCAATGTGTTATGGTGCTATGCGATCTTGTTTCCGCGTGATTCTCTCTATAGCGCCACGTCGGCTTTCGGGGTTTGTCAACGCACGACTTCTTGTTTTGAGTATGAAATTTGAATTGAGTGCGATTTTTTTGTGAACCTCGTGTGCCTTTTTGGCTACATTTATTTTGTGTTATGCGGCGGTTTTTCCTCTTATTATTCATGTATTCTTCTGTGCGGTGTTCCTTCTGACATACATGCGTCGCTTCGTATTTCGTTTTTAGTTATAGCGGTTGGTTAACACCCCTCTTTATGTGCACGGTTTTTTGTTTTTTATGTTCTTCTTGTACTAATGTTTTGGCCGCTGCTGCATGTTTTTAGAAGTACAGTTTTGTTTCTCCTGTCACTGTCTTGCAGTGTCAGTCAATTTGTGTTGTGTTGTGTTGTTGTGTTTTTTTAACTGTCACTTTTGTGTTGGCGCTGCTATGTACTAGTCTTTGGAATGTGTTTTTCTTCCCTCCCTCTGGGGTTTGGGTTTTGTGATGTGTGTGTTTTTCGTTTTTGTTTTCTGTGTTCCTTTTTTATCTGTAAATATTTTAATCTTGTTCTGATGTTACCAGTTTTCTTTCCTCCTTTTTTTTTTTTTTTTTTTTTTTTTTTTTTTTTGATTAGAGGTTTAACGACCACCGTGAGCAACTCAATGGGCTATAAGCAGTCGCCCGTCCCTTATTTAGGGCCACTGGTTCCAGGGAAGGGAGAGGGCCAGTGCCGTAAGACAAACACAACATCCATGCCTGACTGGGATTCGAACCCAGACCCCTTACGGACGAATGATCAGAGGCCAGCGCCTTAGACCACTGCGCCAGACCACCCTCCTTAGACCACCCTCCTTTCTTTTGTGTTGAGACTTCTTGGCCTCGTCTCTTTTAATACAGTCTCATGTTACTGAAGCGTATCACATGTACTTTGCTTTTAGACTAATAAAGGTTTATTTTGAAGGCAGTGGTATAAGCGATGGCCTCTGATCATTCGTCCGGAAGGGGTCCGGGTTCGAATCCCGGTGAGGCATGGATGTTGTGTTTGTCTTAAGGCACTGGCTCTCTCCCTTCCCTGGAACCAGTGACCCTAAATTAGGGACGGGCGACTGCTTATAGCCCATTGAGTTGCTCACGGTGGTCGTTAAACCTTCAATCCAAAAAAAAAAAAAAAAAATACTCGCCGGTTGCATGCAACGATGCTGTCTCATGTGACCTGCATCGCTTCTGAATTGACTAGGCGAAAGCCCGTCTATGATAACGAGGTAAAATAAAATATGTAGAGTAAATTTAAAAAAATTTACTAACCCAGGTATTGTTTCCGTTTGTGATTTCCAAATGTGAAAGTATGTTTTATGTACATTACAACAATAAAAAAAACCAGGAAAAAAACCCAGGTAGGTTCAGTTCTGATTCAGCAGCTGTCGGTTTGGAACGTAGGAGTACGATGGGGGTGTTGGATTTTTGTTTGGCGGCGGCTGCTTTCAGGCGTTCTCGATGCTCTGTAGTTCGTTGGGCTGCAATCTTCTTGTACTTCTTACATTCCTCATCACTTGTTCATGCGTCTCGTTTTGATTTTCTTCACTTTTGCTTGCGTTCATTCTGTGAATTGTCGAAAATGTTAACCCGTTCACACGAAAACATTTTTTAATATCAGTTTAAACTACTGCAATATGCTCTTTATATATTTGAATAGATCTCACCGAGAACTTTAAAACGATACGACGCACAGTCTTTTTGCACTCACGGTTGTCCAGATAAATTATCAAAAGTGCTTACCGGTTCACAAGAAAATAATTTTTTAAATTTTCAGTTCAAACCGCTGTGAAATGTTCTTTGTATATTTGAATAGATCTCGTCGAGAGCTTTAAAACGATACCACGCACAGGGAGGGAGGGGAGCGTCGCGCACACGATGTATTCCGCAGTACGCGAATTGGACTCCATGCTGTTTAGGAATATGCTAACACGATTAGTGTGCGGCACGTATTTTTAACGCTATAATGATTTCATTTGGGAACTACTTTTGTCACAGGAGGTCGGCCGTAAGTCGCCCCATACTATCCAGGGAGTTAGATGTAGTCCTACGTTAAAAGTATATTGGTTGAGGCAGGGATACCACAATTAAGACAGTTAAGTGCTTTTCCCATTTGCGCCATCAAATTGGAACAAACGTTCAAACCTTTGGGAAAAGGAGATTAGATTGCTCGTGATACCTACAGTAGTATGGCTTTATGACTTTTTGTTTGCTAGTTATTTTCATGTGCAAATTTCGAATTCACACACGCTTTGAAGTTAAATTAACTTAAGCATTTATTTTCAAATATTAACGTTTATTGTAAGTCTTCTCCACATACGTTAGTATCAGTCCGCATTGGTAAAGTTTCCCGTTGGTGCGTGGAAGCTTGCAATGTCAGTTGTTTACACCAAAAAAAAAAAAAAAAAAAAAAAAAAAGAAACCGGTTTTTTGTAATATCTTGTTTGAATGGACTAGCACATAGGTGGAGATTGTTACTAAGCAAGGCAAGTAGTTCGTTTGATTTTGAAGCAAGGAACAATTTTTTTGTCGTTATAAAGCAAAATTTTTGCAATTCAAAAACACGACAAAAGAAATACTATTCAAATTAAGTAGTGCATCTAAAACATTTCTTTATTACGACTAGCACTCCTGTTCGCAATAAACAGCGCTTTGTTCCATTAGAAAAAAGGGTTTTCTTCGAAAACTTAATTGCTCGAAATTCGCATGGCTTCTTTTAAGTCCGAGAACACACCAAATCTCATCCACGTTTCAGTCTAAACGTTCTTCAGATCTTTGAAAAAACCATGTACGCCTTAAATTAACTCGGTTCCCATTCTATTTTAAAGAATGCTTAAATGCCTAAACTTGGTAAAGAAGTAATTTCTATGAACCTGCCCGTAAGACATTTTAGACGACTTCTATTTTTCTAATGAACATATTTCCCCCAGTTTGCAAAAAAGTGGCCAAGACAAAGAAAAGATCTTCGTTCTTTCAGATGGCTCTCTTGCTTTGTGTACCAGCAGGTAAGACATCGTTTCAAATACTAAGGCGTTTTTCCTCTGACTTCACCATCTTTCTTGCTAACAGAGTCATTTTCTGAATTCTAATTAGAACGGAAGAAGTCGACTTCCACGAAGATCCTGAATGCGAAACTTCTTTTACTCTCCCTCCTTATTTCACGAGCACGTGTTATAAAATGCACTACTGCACTAAAATGACATCCACTAGAAACTGTGGCTTCTCTTCTTTCAAAGCTGAGTAACCATAAACAAAAGGTACGTTTTTTTCACATGATAATTTATTCATATGCGCACGAAAACATTATTTCGTAATACTTACAAATAAAAGTTTCTTCTCATACCCAACACTGCTTTATGTAAACATATTTCTATTCTTGCTATTAAAAAATCAATCTCTTAACAGAGAAGAATGTAGTGTTATGAGGTGTGTGCATATTTTATGACCGTTGTATTTGGACTACATATTTTTAAAACTCTTTTTACTTCGTTAATATTTCGGCTTAAGCATTTATTATACTTTAATTCCGTGTTTCTTAGTTCATCTTGATTCGCGTTTTCTTTTTTTCCGGGTTTAGCAGGACCGGAACTTTCGTGGATCCCGGGGCAAAATTTCTTTGCCGGGGCCTGGGCGAAATCGCTTTGCGGGTTCCAGAAAGCAAAATTTCATGGCGGGCCCTAGAAAATAAAAATATCATATTTCAATTAAGTCGTTACGTGAAAAAATCGTAAAGCACACGCACGAAAAATATATAATGGAAAAAATGATTATCTCGAATTGCTGTTAGTTTGAAAAAAACAACAACTCATAATGATTGAAAGCTCAAAGTGAGAGAGGCAAAATATCTTTGCCGGGACCTGGACGAAATCGCTTTGCGGGTTCCAGAAAGCAAAATTTCATGGCGGGCCCTAGAAAATAAAAATATCATATTTCAATTAAGTCGTTACGTGAAAAAATCGTAAAGCACACGCACGAAAAATATATAATGGAAAAAATGATTATCTCGAATTGCTGTTAGTTTGAAAAAAACAACAACTCATAATGATTGAAAGCTCAAAGTGAGAGAGGCAAAATATCTTTGCCGGGACCTTGGCGAAATTGCTTTGCGGGTTCCAGAAAGCAAAATTTCATGGCGGGCCCTAGAAAATAAAAATATCATATTTCAATTAAGTCGTTACGTGAAAAAATCGTAAAGCACACGCACGAAAAATATATAATGGAAAAAATGATTATCTCGAATTGCTGTTAGTTTGAAAAAAACAACAACTCATAATGATTGAAAGCTCAAAGTGAGAGAGGCAAAATTTCTTTGCCGGGACCTTGGCGAAATTGCTTTGCGGGTTCCAGAAAGCAAAATTTCATGGCGGGCCCTAGAAAATAAAAATATCATATTTCAATTAAGTCGTTACGTGAAAAAATCGTAAAGCACACGCACGAAAAATATATAATGGAAAAAATGATTATCTCGAATTGCTGTTAGTTTGAAAAAAACAACAACTCATAATGATTGAAAGCTCAAAGTGAGAGAGGCAAAATATCTTTGCCGGGACCTTGGCGAAATTGCTTTGCGGGTTCCAGAAAGCAAAATTTCATGGCGGGCCCTAGAAAATAAAAATATCATATTTCAATTAAGTCGTTACGTGAAAAAATCGTAAAGCACACGCACGAAAAATATATAATGGAAAAAATGATTATCTCGAATTGCTGTTAGTTTGAAAAAAACAACAACTCATAATGATTGAAAGCTCAAAGTGAGAGAGGCAAAATTTCTTTGCCGGGACCTTGGCGAAATTGCTTTGCGGGTTCCACAGAGCAAAATTTCATGGCGGGCCCTAGAAAATAAAAATATCATATTTCAATTAAGTCGTTACGTGAAAAAATCGTAAAGCACACGCACGAAAAATATATAATGGAAAAAATGATTATCTCGAATTGCTGTTAGTTTGAAAAAAACAACAACTCATAATGATTGAAAGCTCAAAGTGAGAGAGGCAAAATATCTTTGCCGGGACCTGGGCGAAATTGCTTTGCGGGTTCCAGAGAGCAAAATTTCATGGCGGGCCCTAGAAAATAAAAATATCATATTTCAATTAAGTCGTTACGTGAAAAAATCGTAAAGCACACGCAGGAAAAATATATAATGGAAAAAATGATTATCTCGAATTGCTGTTAGTTTGAAAAAAACAACAACTCATAATGATTGAACGCTCAAAGTGAGAGAGGCAAAATATCTTTGCCGGGACCTGGACGAAATTGCTTTGCGGGTTCCAGAGAGCAAAATTTCATGGCGGGCCCTAGAAAACAAAAATATCATATTTCAATTAAGTCGTTACGTGAAAAAATCGTAAAGCACACGCACGAAAAATAAATAATAGAAAAAATGATTATCTCGAATTGCTATTAGTTTGAAAAAAACAACAACTCATAATGATTGAAAGCTCAAAGTGAGAGAGGCAAAATATCTTTGCCGGGACCTGGGCGAAATTGCTTTGCGGGTTCCAGAGAGCAAAATTTCATGGCGGGCCCTAGAAAATAAAAATATCATATTTCAATTAAGTCGTTACGTGAAAAAATCGTAAAGCACACGCACGAAAAATATATAATGGAAAAAATGATTATCTCGAATTGCTGTTAGTTTGAAAAAAACAACAACTCATAATGATTGAACGCTCAAAGTGAGAGAGGCAAAATATCTTTGCCGGGACCTTGGCGAAATTGCTTTGCGGGTTCCAGAGAGCAAAATTTCATGGCGGGCCCTAGAAAACAAAAATATCATATTTCAATTAAGTCGTTACGTGAAAAAATCGTAAAGCACACGCACGAAAAATATATAATGGAAAAAATGATTATCTCGAATTGCTGTTAGTTTGAAAAAAACAACAACTCATAATGATTGAAAGCTCAAAGTGAGAGAGGCAAAATATCTTTGCCGGGACCTTGGCGAAATTGCTTTGCGGGTTCCAGAGAGCAAAATTTCATGGCGGGCCCTAGAAAATAAAAATATCATATTTCAATTAAGTCGTTACGTGAAAAAATCGTAAAGCACACGCACGAAAAATATATAATGGAAAAAATGATTATCTCGAATTGCTGTTAGTTTGAAAAAAACAACAACTCATAATGATTGAACGCTCAAAGTGAGAGAGGCAAAATATCTTTGCCGGGACCTGGACGAAATTGCTTTGCGGGTTCCAGAGAGCAAAATTTCATGGCGGGCCCTAGAAAACAAAAATATCATATTTCAATTAAGTCGTTACGTGAAAAAATCGTAAAGCACACGCACGAAAAATAAATAATAGAAAAAATGATTATCTCGAATTGCTATTAGTTTGAAAAAAACAACAACTCATAATGATTGAAAGCTCAAAGTGAGAGAGGCAAAATATCTTTGCCGGGACCTGGGCGAAATTGCTTTGCGGGTTCCAGAGAGCAAAATTTCATGGCGGGCCCTAGAAAATAAAAATATCATATTTCAATTAAGTCGTTACGTGAAAAAATCGTAAAGCACACGCAGGAAAAATATATAATGGAAAAAATGATTATCTCGAATTGCTGTTAGTTTGAAAAAAACAACAACTCATAATGATTGAACGCTCAAAGTGAGAGAGGCAAAATATCTTTGCCGGGACCTGGACGAAATTGCTTTGCGGGTTCCAGAGAGCAAAATTTCATGGCGGGCCCTAGAAAACAAAAATATCATATTTCAATTAAGTCGTTACGTGAAAAAATCGTAAAGCACACGCACGAAAAATAAATAATAGAAAAAATGATTATCTCGAATTGCTATTAGTTTGAAAAAAACAACAACTCATAATGATTGAAAGCTCAAAGTGAGAGAGGCAAAATATCTTTGCCGGGACCTTGGCGAAATTGCTTTGCGGGTTCCAGAGAGCAAAATTTCATGGCGGGCCCTAGAAAATAAAAATATCATATTTCAATTAAGTCGTTACGTGAAAAAATCGTAAAGCACACGCACGAAAAATATATAATGGAAAAAATGATTATCTCGAATTGCTGTTAGTTTGAAAAAAACAACAACTCATAATGATTGAAAGCTCAAAGTGAGAGAGGCAAAATATCTTTGCCGGGACCTTGGCGAAATTGCTTTGCGGGTTCCAGAGAGCAAAATTTCATGGCGGGCCCTAGAAAACAAAAATATCATATTTCAATTAAGTCGTTACGTGAAAAAATCGTAAAGCACACGCACGAAAAATAAATAATGGAAAAAATGATTATCTCGAATTGCTGTTAGTTTGAAAAAAACAACAACTCATAATGATTGAAAGCTCAAAGTGAGAGAGGCAAAATATCTTTGCCGGGACCTTGGCGAAATTGCTTTGCGGGTTCCAGAGAGCAAAATTTCATGGCGGGCCCTAGAAAATAAAAATATCATATTTCAATTAAGTCGTTACGTGAAAAAATCGTAAAGCACACGCACGAAAAATATATAATGGAAAAAATGATTATCTCGAATTGCTGTTAGTTTGAAAAAAACAACAACTCATAATGATTGAAAGCTCAAAGTGAGAGAGGCAAAATATCTTTGCCGGGACCTTGGCGAAATTGCTTTGCGGGTTCCAGAGAGCAAAATTTCATGGCGGGCCCTAGAAAACAAAAATATCATATTTCAATTAAGTCGTTACGTGAAAAAATCGTAAAGCACACGCACGAAAAATAAATAATAGAAAAAATGATTATCTCGAATTGCTGTTAGTTTGAAAAAAACAACAACTCATAATGATTGAAAGCTCAAAGTGAGAGAGGCAAAATATCTTTGCCGGGACCTTGGCGAAATTGCTTTGCGGGTTCCAGAGAGCAAAATTTCATGGCGGGCCCTAGAAAATAAAAATATCATATTTCAATTAAGTCGTTACGTGAAAAAATCGTAAAGCACACGCACGAAAAATATATAATGGAAAAAATGATTATCTCGAATTGCTGTTAGTTTGAAAAAAACAACAACTCATAATGATTGAAAGCTCAAAGTGAGAGAGGCAAAATATCTTTGCCGGGACCTGGACGAAATTGCTTTGCGGGTTCCAGAGAGCAAAATTTCATGGCGGGCCCTAGAAAACAAAAATATCATATTTCAATTAAGTCGTTACGTGAAAAAATCGTAAAGCACACGCACGAAAAATATATAATGGAAAAAATGATTATCTCGAATTGCTGTTAGTTTGAAAAAAACAACAACTCATAATGATTGAAAGCTCAAAGTGAGAGAGGCAAAATATCTTTGCCGGGACCTGGACGAAATTGCTTTGCGGGTTCCAGAGAGCAAAATTTCATGGCGGGCCCTAGAAAATAAAAATATCATATTTCAATTAAGTCGTTACGTGAAAAAATCGTAAAGCACACGCACGAAAAATATATAATGGAAAAAATGATTATCTCGAATTGCTGTTAGTTTGAAAAAAACAACAACTCATAATGATTGAAAGCTCAAAGTGAGAGAGGCAAAATATCTTTGCCGGGACCTGGGCGAAATTGCTTTGCGGGTTCCAGAGAGCAAAATTTCATGGCGGGCCCTAGAAAACAAAAATATCATATTTCAATTAAGTCGTTACGTGAAAAAATCGTAAAGCACACGCACGAAAAATATATAATGGAAAAAATGATTATCTCGAATTGCTGTTAGTTTGAAAAAAACAACAACTCATAATGATTGAAAGCTCAAAGTGAGAGAGGCAAAATATCTTTGCCGGGACCTGGGCGAAATTGCTTTGCGGGTTCCAGAGAGCAAAATTTCATGGCGGGCCCTAGAAAATAAAAATATCATATTTCAATTAAGTCGTTACGTGAAAAAATCGTAAAGCACACGCACGAAAAATATATAATGGAAAAAATGATTATCTCGAATTGCTGTTAGTTTGAAAAAAACAACAACTCATAATGATTGAAAGCTCAAAGTGAGAGAGGCAAAATATCTTTGCCGGGACCTGGACGAAATTGCTTTGCGGGTTCCAGAGAGCAAAATTTCATGGCGGGCCCTAGAAAACAAAAATATCATATTTCAATTAAGTCGTTACGTGAAAAAATCGTAAAGCACACGCACGAAAAATAAATAATAGAAAAAATGATTATCTCGAATTGCTATTAGTTTGAAAAAAACAACAACTCATAATGATTGAAAGCTCAAAGTGAGAGAGGCAAAATATCTTTGCCGGGACCTGGGCGAAATTGCTTTGCGGGTTCCAGAGAGCAAAATTTCATGGCGGGCCCTAGAAAATAAAAATATCATATTTCAATTAAGTCGTTACGTGAAAAAATCGTAAAGCACACGCACGAAAAATATATAATGGAAAAAATGATTATCTCGAATTGCTGTTAGTTTGAAAAAAACAACAACTCATAATGATTGAAAGCTCAAAGTGAGAGAGGCAAAATATCTTTGCCGGGACCTGGGCGAAATTGCTTTGCGGGTTCCAGAGAGCAAAATTTCATGGCGGGCCCTAGAAAACAAAAATATCATATTTCAATTAAGTCGTTACGTGAAAAAATCGTAAAGCACACGCACGAAAAATATATAATGGAAAAAATGATTATCTCGAATTGCTGTTAGTTTGAAAAAAACAACAACTCATAATGATTGAAAGCTCAAAGTGAGAGAGGCAAAATATCTTTGCCGGGACCTGGGCGAAATTGCTTTGCGGGTTCCAGAGAGCAAAATTTCATGGCGGGCCCTAGAAAATAAAAATATCATATTTCAATTAAGTCGTTACGTGAAAAAATCGTAAAGCACACGCACGAAAAATATATAATGGAAAAAATGATTATCTCGAATTGCTGTTAGTTTGAAAAAAACAACAACTCATAATGATTGAAAGCTCAAAGTGAGAGAGGCAAAATATCTTTGCCGGGACCTTGGCGAAATTGCTTTGCGGGTTCCAGAGAGCAAAATTTCATGGCGGGCCCTAGAAAATAAAAATATCATATTTCAATTAAGTCGTTACGTGAAAAAATCGTAAAGCACACGCACGAAAAATATATAATGGAAAAAATGATTATCTCGAATTGCTGTTAGTTTGAAAAAAACAACAACTCATAATGATTGAAAGCTCAAAGTGAGAGAGGCAAAATATCTTTGCCGGGACCTGGGCGAAATTGCTTTGCGGGTTCCAGAGAGCAAAATTTCATGGCGGGCCCTAGAAAATAAAAATATCATATTTCAATTAAGTCGTTACGTGAAAAAATCGTAAAGCACACGCACGAAAAATATATAATGGAAAAAATGATTATCTCGAATTGCTGTTAGTTTGAAAAAAACAACAACTCATAATGATTGAACGCTCAAAGTGAGAGAGGCAAAATATCTTTGCCGGGACCTGGACGAAATTGCTTTGCGGGTTCCAGAGAGCAAAATTTCATGGCGGGCCCTAGAAAACAAAAATATCATATTTCAATTAAGTCGTTACGTGAAAAAATCGTAAAGCACACGCACGAAAAATAAATAATAGAAAAAATGATTATCTCGAATTGCTATTAGTTTGAAAAAAACAACAACTCATAATGATTGAAAGCTCAAAGTGAGAGAGGCAAAATATCTTTGCCGGGACCTGGGCGAAATTGCTTTGCGGGTTCCAGAGAGCAAAATTTCATGGCGGGCCCTAGAAAATAAAAATATCATATTTCAATTAAGTCGTTACGTGAAAAAATCGTAAAGCACACGCAGGAAAAATATATAATGGAAAAAATGATTATCTCGAATTGCTGTTAGTTTGAAAAAAACAACAACTCATAATGATTGAACGCTCAAAGTGAGAGAGGCAAAATATCTTTGCCGGGACCTGGACGAAATTGCTTTGCGGGTTCCAGAGAGCAAAATTTCATGGCGGGCCCTAGAAAACAAAAATATCATATTTCAATTAAGTCGTTACGTGAAAAAATCGTAAAGCACACGCACGAAAAATAAATAATAGAAAAAATGATTATCTCGAATTGCTATTAGTTTGAAAAAAACAACAACTCATAATGATTGAAAGCTCAAAGTGAGAGAGGCAAAATATCTTTGCCGGGACCTTGGCGAAATTGCTTTGCGGGTTCCAGAGAGCAAAATTTCATGGCGGGCCCTAGAAAATAAAAATATCATATTTCAATTAAGTCGTTACGTGAAAAAATCGTAAAGCACACGCACGAAAAATATATAATGGAAAAAATGATTATCTCGAATTGCTGTTAGTTTGAAAAAAAACAACAACTCATAATGATTGAAAGCTCAAAGTGAGAGAGGCAAAATATCTTTGCCGGGACCTTGGACGAAATTGCTTTGCGGGTTCCAGAGAGCAAAATTTCATGGCGGGCCCTAGAAAATAAAAATATCATATTTCAATTAAGTCGTTACGTGAAAAAATCGTAAAGCACACGCACGAAAAATATATAATGGAAAAAATGATTATCTCGAATTGCTGTTAGTTTGAAAAAAACAACTCATAATGATTGAAAGCTCAAAGTGAGAGAGGCAAAATATCTTTGCCGGGACCTGGGCGAAATTGCTTTGCGGGTTCCAGAGAGCAAAATTTCATGGCGGGCCCTAGAAAATAAAAATATCATATTTCAATTAAGTCGTTACGTGAAAAAATCGTAAAGCACACGCACGAAAAATATATAATGGAAAAAATGATTATCTCGAATTGCTGTTAGTTTGAAAAAAACAACAACTCATAATGATTGAAAGCTCAAAGTGAGAGAGGCAAAATATCTTTGCCGGGACCTTGGCGAAATTGCTTTGCGGGTTCCAGAGAGCAAAATTTCATGGCGGGCCCTAGAAAATAAAAAATATCATATTTCAATTAAGTCGTTACGTGAAAAAATCGTAAAGCACACGCACGAAAAATATATAATGGAAAAAATGATTATCTCGAATTGCTGTTAGTTTGAAAAAAACAACAACTCATAATGATTGAAAGCTCAAAGTGAGAGAGGCAAAATATCTTTGCCGGGACCTTGGCGAAATTGCTTTGCGGGTTCCAGAGAGCAAAATTTCATGGCGGGCCCTAGAAAACAAAAATATCATATTTCAATTAAGTCGTTACGTGAAAAAATCGTAAAGCACACGCACGAAAAATAAATAATAGAAAAAATGATTATCTCGAATTGCTATTAGTTTGAAAAAAACAACAACTCATAATGATTGAAAGCTCAAAGTGAGAGAGGCAAAATATCTTTGCCGGGACCTGGGCGAAATTGCTTTGCGGGTTCCAGAGAGCAAAATTTCATGGCGGGCCCTAGAAAATAAAAATATCATATTTCAATTAAGTCGTTACGTGAAAAAATCGTAAAGCACACGCACGAAAAATATATAATGGAAAAAATGATTATCTCGAATTGCTGTTAGTTTGAAAAAAACAACAACTCATAATGATTGAACGCTCAAAGTGAGAGAGGCAAAATATCTTTGCCGGGACCTGGACGAAATTGCTTTGCGGGTTCCAGAGAGCAAAATTTCATGGCGGGCCCTAGAAAACAAAAATATCATATTTCAATTAAGTCGTTACGTGAAAAAATCGTAAAGCACACGCACGAAAAATAAATAATGGAAAAAATGATTATCTCGAATTGCTATTAGTTTGAAAAAAACAACAACTCATAATGATTGAAAGCTCAAAGTGAGAGAGGCAAAATATCTTTGCCGGGACCTGGACGAAATTGCTTTGCGGGTTCCAGAGAGCAAAATTTCATGGCGGGCCCTAGAAAATAAAAATATCATATTTCAATTAAGTCGTTACGTGAAAAAATCGTAAAGCACACGCACGAAAAATATATAATGGAAAAAATGATTATCTCGAATTGCTGTTAGTTTGAAAAAAACAACAACTCATAATGATTGAAAGCTCAAAGTGAGAGAGGCAAAATATCTTTGCCGGGACCTGGGCGAAATTGCTTTGCGGGTTCCAGAGAGCAAAATTTCATGGCGGGCCCTAGAAAATAAAAATATCATATTTCAATTAAGTCGTTACGTGAAAAAATCGTAAAGCACACGCACGAAAAATATATAATGGAAAAAATGATTATCTCGAATTGCTGTTAGTTTGAAAAAAACAACAACTCATAATGATTGAAAGCTCAAAGTGAGAGAGGCAAAATATCTTTGCCGGGACCTGGGCGAAATTGCTTTGCGGGTTCCAGAGAGCAAAATTTCATGGCGGGCCCTAGAAAATAAAAATATCATATTTCAATTAAGTCGTTACGTGAAAAAATCGTAAAGCACACGCACGAAAAATATATAATGGAAAAAATGATTATCTCGAATTGCTGTTAGTTTGAAAAAAACAACAACTCATAATGATTGAAAGCTCAAAGTGAGAGAGGCAAAATATCTTTGCCGGGACCTGGGCGAAATTGCTTTGCGGGTTCCAGAGAGCAAAATTTCATGGCGGGCCCTAGAAAACAAAAATATCATATTTCAATTAAGTCGTTACGTGAAAAAATCGTAAAGCACACGCACGAAAAATAAATAATGGAAAAAATGATTATCTCGAATTGCTGTTAGTTTGAAAAAAACAACAACTCATAATGATTGAAAGCTCAAAGTGAGAGAGGCAAAATATCTTTGCCGGGACCTGGGCGAAATTGCTTTGCGGGTTCCAGAGAGCAAAATTTCATGGCGGGCCCTAGAAAATAAAAATATCATATTTCAATTAAGTCGTTACGTGAAAAAATCGTAAAGCACACGCAGGAAAAATATATAATGGAAAAAATGATTATCTCGAATTGCTGTTAGTTTGAAAAAAACAACAACTCATTATGATTGAACGCTCAAAGTGAGAGAGGCAAAATATCTTTGCCGGGACCTGGACGAAATTGCTTTGCGGGTTCCAGAGAGCAAAATTTCATGGCGGGCCCTAGAAAACAAAAATATCATATTTCAATTAAGTCGTTACGTGAAAAAATCGTAAAGCACACGCACGAAAAATAAATAATAGAAAAAATGATTATCTCGAATTGCTATTAGTTTGAAAAAAACAACAACTCATAATGATTGAAAGCTCAAAGTGAGAGAGGCAAAATATCTTTGCCGGGACCTGGACGAAATTGCTTTGCGGGTTCCAGAGAGCAAAATTTCATGGCGGGCCCTAGAAAATAAAAATATCATATTTCAATTAAGTCGTTACGTGAAAAAATCGTAAAGCACACGCACGAAAAATATATAATGGAAAAAATGATTATCTCGAATTGCTGTTAGTTTGAAAAAAACAACAACTCATAATGATTGAAAGCTCAAAGTGAGAGAGGCAAAATATCTTTGCCGGGACCTGGACGAAATTGCTTTGCGGGTTCCAGAGAGCAAAATTTCATGGCGGGCCCTAGAAAATAAAAATATCATATTTCAATTAAGTCGTTACGTGAAAAAATCGTAAAGCACACGCACGAAAAATATATAATGGAAAAAATGATTATCTCGAATTGCTGTTAGTTTGAAAAAAACAACAACTCATAATGATTGAAAGCTCAAAGTGAGAGAGGCAAAATATCTTTGCCGGGACCTGGACGAAATTGCTTTGCGGGTTCCAGAGAGCAAAATTTCATGGCGGGCCCTAGAAAACAAAAATATCATATTTCAATTAAGTCGTTACGTGAAAAAATCGTAAAGCACACGCACGAAAAATAAATAATAGAAAAAATGATTATCTCGAATTGCTATTAGTTTGAAAAAAACAACAACTCATAATGATTGAAAGCTCAAAGTGAGAGAGGCAAAATATCTTTGCCGGGACCTGGGCGAAATTGCTTTGCGGGTTCCAGAGAGCAAAATTTCATGGCGGGCCCTAGAAAATAAAAATATCATATTTCAATTAAGTCGTTACGTGAAAAAATCGTAAAGCACACGCACGAAAAATATATAATGGAAAAAATGATTATCTCGAATTGCTGTTAGTTTGAAAAAAACAACAACTCATAATGATTGAACGCTCAAAGTGAGAGAGGCAAAATATCTTTGCCGGGACCTGGGCGAAATTGCTTTGCGGGTTCCAGAGAGCAAAATTTCATGGCGGGCCCTAGAAAACAAAAATATCATATTTCAATTAAGTCGTTACGTGAAAAAATCGTAAAGCACACGCAGGAAAAATATATAATGGAAAAAATGATTATCTCGAATTGCTGTTAGTTTGAAAAAAACAACAACTCATTATGATTGAACGCTCAAAGTGAGAGAGGCAAAATATCTTTGCCGGGACCTGGACGAAATTGCTTTGCGGGTTCCAGAGAGCAAAATTTCATGGCGGGCCCTAGAAAACAAAAATATCATATTTCAATTAAGTCGTTACGTGAAAAAATCGTAAAGCACACGCACGAAAAATAAATAATAGAAAAAATGATTATCTCGAATTGCTATTAGTTTGAAAAAAACAACAACTCATAATGATTGAAAGCTCAAAGTGAGAGAGGCAAAATATCTTTGCCGGGACCTGGGCGAAATTGCTTTGCGGGTTCCAGAGAGCAAAATTTCATGGCGGGCCCTAGAAAATAAAAATATCATATTTCAATTAAGTCGTTACGTGAAAAAATCGTAAAGCACACGCAGGAAAAATATATAATGGAAAAAATGATTATCTCGAATTGCTGTTAGTTTGAAAAAAACAACAACTCATTATGATTGAACGCTCAAAGTGAGAGAGGCAAAATATCTTTGCCGGGACCTGGACGAAATTGCTTTGCGGGTTCCAGAGAGCAAAATTTCATGGCGGGCCCTAGAAAACAAAAATATCATATTTCAATTAAGTCGTTACGTGAAAAAATCGTAAAGCACACGCACGAAAAATAAATAATAGAAAAAATGATTATCTCGAATTGCTATTAGTTTGAAAAAAACAACAACTCATAATGATTGAAAGCTCAAAGTGAGAGAGGCAAAATATCTTTGCCGGGACCTGGACGAAATTGCTTTGCGGGTTCCAGAGAGCAAAATTTCATGGCGGGCCCTAGAAAATAAAAATATCATATTTCAATTAAGTCGTTACGTGAAAAAATCGTAAAGCACACGCACGAAAAATATATAATGGAAAAAATGATTATCTCGAATTGCTGTTAGTTTGAAAAAAACAACAACTCATAATGATTGAAAGCTCAAAGTGAGAGAGGCAAAATATCTTTGCCGGGACCTGGGCGAAATTGCTTTGCGGGTTCCAGAGAGCAAAATTTCATGGCGGGCCCTAGAAAATAAAAATATCATATTTCAATTAAGTCGTTACGTGAAAAAATCGTAAAGCACACGCACGAAAAATAAATAATAGAAAAAATGATTATCTCGAATTGCTATTAGTTTGAAAAAAACAACAACTCATAATGATTGAAAGCTCAAAGTGAGAGAGGCAAAATATCTTTGCCGGGACCTGGACGAAATTGCTTTGCGGGTTCCAGAGAGCAAAATTTCATGGCGGGCCCTAGAAAATAAAAATATCATATTTCAATTAAGTCGTTACGTGAAAAAATCGTAAAGCACACGCACGAAAAATATATAATGGAAAAAATGATTATCTCGAATTGCTGTTAGTTTGAAAAAAACAACAACTCATAATGATTGAAAGCTCAAAGTGAGAGAGGCAAAATATCTTTGCCGGGACCTGGGCGAAATTGCTTTGCGGGTTCCAGAGAGCAAAATTTCATGGCGGGCCCTAGAAAACAAAAATATCATATTTCAATTAAGTCGTTACGTGAAAAAATCGTAAAGCACACGCACGAAAAATAAATAATAGAAAAAATGATTATCTCGAATTGCTATTAGTTTGAAAAAAACAACAACTCATAATGATTGAAAGCTCAAAGTGAGAGAGGCAAAATATCTTTGCCGGGACCTGGGCGAAATTGCTTTGCGGGTTCCAGAGAGCAAAATTTCATGGCGGGCCCTAGAAAATAAAAATATCATATTTCAATTAAGTCGTTACGTGAAAAAATCGTAAAGCACACGCACGAAAAATATATAATGGAAAAAATGATTATCTCGAATTGCTGTTAGTTTGAAAAAAACAACAACTCATAATGATTGAAAGCTCAAAGTGAGAGAGGCAAAATATCTTTGCCGGGACCTGGACGAAATTGCTTTGCGGGTTCCAGAGAGCAAAATTTCATGGCGGGCCCTAGAAAACAAAAATATCATATTTCAATTAAGTCGTTACGTGAAAAAATCGTAAAGCACACGCACGAAAAATAAATAATGGAAAAAATGATTATCTCGAATTGCTATTAGTTTGAAAAAAACAACAACTCATAATGATTGAAAGCTCAAAGTGAGAGAGGCAAAATATCTTTGCCGGGACCTGGACGAAATTGCTTTGCGGGTTCCAGAGAGCAAAATTTCATGGCGGGCCCTAGAAAATAAAAATATCATATTTCAATTAAGTCGTTACGTGAAAAAATCGTAAAGCACACGCACGAAAAATATATAATGGAAAAAATGATTATCTCGAATTGCTGTTAGTTTGAAAAAAACAACAACTCATAATGATTGAAAGCTCAAAGTGAGAGAGGCAAAATATCTTTGCCGGGACCTGGGCGAAATTGCTTTGCGGGTTCCAGAGAGCAAAATTTCATGGCGGGCCCTAGAAAACAAAAAATATCATATTTCAATTAAGTCGTTACGTGAAAAAATCGTAAAGCACACGCACGAAAAATAAATAATAGAAAAAATGATTATCTCGAATTGCTATTAGTTTGAAAAAAACAACAACTCATAATGATTGAAAGCTCAAAGTGAGAGAGGCAAAATATCTTTGCCGGGACCTGGGCGAAATTGCTTTGCGGGTTCCAGAGAGCAAAATTTCATGGCGGGCCCTAGAAAATAAAAATATCATATTTCAATTAAGTCGTTACGTGAAAAAATCGTAAAGCACACGCACGAAAAATATATAATGGAAAAAATGATTATCTCGAATTGCTGTTAGTTTGAAAAAAACAACAACTCATAATGATTGAAAGCTCAAAGTGAGAGAGGCAAAATATCTTTGCCGGGACCTGGGCGAAATTGCTTTGCGGGTTCCAGAGAGCAAAATTTCATGGCGGGCCCTAGAAAATAAAAATATCATATTTCAATTAAGTCGTTACGTGAAAAAATCGTAAAGCACACGCACGAAAAATATATAATGGAAAAAATGATTATCTCGAATTGCTGTTAGTTTGAAAAAAACAACAACTCATAATGATTGAAAGCTCAAAGTGAGAGAGGCAAAATATCTTTGCCGGGACCTGGGCGAAATTGCTTTGCGGGTTCCAGAGAGCAAAATTTCATGGCGGGCCCTAGAAAACAAAAATATCATATTTCAATTAAGTCGTTACGTGAAAAAATCGTAAAGCACACGCACGAAAAATATATAATGGAAAAAATGATTATCTCGAATTGCTGTTAGTTTGAAAAAAACAACAACTCATAATGATTGAAAGCTCAAAGTGAGAGAGGCAAAATATCTTTGCCGGGACCTGGACGAAATTGCTTTGCGGGTTCCAGAGAGCAAAATTTCATGGCGGGCCCTAGAAAACAAAAATATCATATTTCAATTAAGTCGTTACGTGAAAAAATCGTAAAGCACACGCACGAAAAATATATAATGGAAAAAATGATTATCTCGAATTGCTGTTAGTTTGAAAAAAACAACAACTCATAATGATTGAAAGCTCAAAGTGAGAGAGGCAAAATATCTTTGCCGGGACCTGGGCGAAATTGCTTTGCGGGTTCCAGAGAGCAAAATTTCATGGCGGGCCCTAGAAAACAAAAATATCATATTTCAATTAAGTCGTTACGTGAAAAAATCGTAAAGCACACGCAGGAAAAATATATAATGGAAAAAATGATTATCTCGAATTGCTGTTAGTTTGAAAAAAACAACAACTCATAATGATTGAACGCTCAAAGTGAGAGAGGCAAAATATCTTTGCCGGGACCTGGACGAAATTGCTTTGCGGGTTCCAGAGAGCAAAATTTCATGGCGGGCCCTAGAAAACAAAAATATCATATTTCAATTAAGTCGTTACGTGAAAAAATCGTAAAGCACACGCACGAAAAATAAATAATAGAAAAAATGATTATCTCGAATTGCTATTAGTTTGAAAAAAACAACAACTCATAATGATTGAAAGCTCAAAGTGAGAGAGGCAAAATATCTTTGCCGGGACCTGGGCGAAATTGCTTTGCGGGTTCCAGAGAGCAAAATTTCATGGCGGGCCCTAGAAAATAAAAATATCATATTTCAATTAAGTCGTTACGTGAAAAAATCGTAAAGCACACGCAGGAAAAATATATAATGGAAAAAATGATTATCTCGAATTGCTGTTAGTTTGAAAAAAACAACAACTCATAATGATTGAACGCTCAAAGTGAGAGAGGCAAAATATCTTTGCCGGGACCTGGGCGAAATTGCTTTGCGGGTTCCAGAGAGCAAAATTTCATGGCGGGCCCTAGAAAACAAAAATATCATATTTCAATTAAGTCGTTACGTGAAAAAATCGTAAAGCACACGCACGAAAAATATATAATGGAAAAAATGATTATCTCGAATTGCTGTTAGTTTGAAAAAAACAACAACTCATAATGATTGAACGCTCAAAGTGAGAGAGGCAAAATATCTTTGCCGGGACCTGGACGAAATTGCTTTGCGGGTTCCAGAGAGCAAAATTTCATGGCGGGCCCTAGAAAACAAAAATATCATATTTCAATTAAGTCGTTACGTGAAAAAATCGTAAAGCACACGCACGAAAAATAAATAATGGAAAAAATGATTATCTCGAATTGCTATTAGTTTGAAAAAAACAACAACTCATAATGATTGAAAGCTCAAAGTGAGAGAGGCAAAATATCTTTGCCGGGACCTGGACGAAATTGCTTTGCGGGTTCCAGAGAGCAAAATTTCATGGCGGGCCCTAGAAAATAAAAATATCATATTTCAATTAAGTCGTTACGTGAAAAAATCGTAAAGCACACGCACGAAAAATATATAATGGAAAAAATGATTATCTCGAATTGCTGTTAGTTTGAAAAAAACAACAACTCATAATGATTGAACGCTCAAAGTGAGAGAGGCAAAATATCTTTGCCGGGACCTGGACGAAATTGCTTTGCGGGTTCCAGAGAGCAAAATTTCATGGCGGGCCCTAGAAAACAAAAATATCATATTTCAATTAAGTCGTTACGTGAAAAAATCGTAAAGCACACGCACGAAAAATAAATAATAGAAAAAATGATTATCTCGAATTGCTATTAGTTTGAAAAAAACAACAACTCATAATGATTGAAAGCTCAAAGTGAGAGAGGCAAAATATCTTTGCCGGGACCTGGACGAAATTGCTTTGCGGGTTCCAGAGAGCAAAATTTCATGGCGGGCCCTAGAAAATAAAAATATCATATTTCAATTAAGTCGTTACGTGAAAAAATCGTAAAGCACACGCACGAAAAATATATAATGGAAAAAATGATTATCTCGAATTGCTGTTAGTTTGAAAAAAACAACAACTCATAATGATTGAAAGCTCAAAGTGAGAGAGGCAAAATATCTTTGCCGGGACCTGGGCGAAATTGCTTTGCGGGTTCCAGAGAGCAAAATTTCATGGCGGGCCCTAGAAAATAAAAATATCATATTTCAATTAAGTCGTTACGTGAAAAAATCGTAAAGCACACGCACGAAAAATATATAATGGAAAAAATGATTATCTCGAATTGCTGTTAGTTTGAAAAAAACAACAACTCATAATGATTGAAAGCTCAAAGTGAGAGAGGCAAAATATCTTTGCCGGGACCTGGGCGAAATTGCTTTGCGGGTTCCAGAGAGCAAAATTTCATGGCGGGCCCTAGAAAACAAAAATATCATATTTCAATTAAGTCGTTACGTGAAAAAATCGTAAAGCACACGCACGAAAAATAAATAATAGAAAAAATGATTATCTCGAATTGCTATTAGTTTGAAAAAAACAACAACTCATAATGATTGAAAGCTCAAAGTGAGAGAGGCAAAATATCTTTGCCGGGACCTGGACGAAATTGCTTTGCGGGTTCCAGAGAGCAAAATTTCATGGCGGGCCCTAGAAAATAAAAATATCATATTTCAATTAAGTCGTTACGTGAAAAAATCGTAAAGCACACGCACGAAAAATATATAATGGAAAAAATGATTATCTCGAATTGCTGTTAGTTTGAAAAAAACAACAACTCATAATGATTGAAAGCTCAAAGTGAGAGAGGCAAAATATCTTTGCCGGGACCTGGGCGAAATTGCTTTGCGGGTTCCAGAGAGCAAAATTTCATGGCGGGCCCTAGAAAACAAAAATATCATATTTCAATTAAGTCGTTACGTGAAAAAATCGTAAAGCACACGCACGAAAAATAAATAATAGAAAAAATGATTATCTCGAATTGCTATTAGTTTGAAAAAAACAACAACTCATAATGATTGAAAGCTCAAAGTGAGAGAGGCAAAATATCTTTGCCGGGACCTGGGCGAAATTGCTTTGCGGGTTCCAGAGAGCAAAATTTCATGGCGGGCCCTAGAAAATAAAAAAATATCATATTTCAATTAAGTCGTTACGTGAAAAAATCGTAAAGCACACGCAGGAAAAATATATAATGGAAAAAATGATTATCTCGAATTGCTGTTAGTTTGAAAAAAACAACAACTCATAATGATTGAACGCTCAAAGTGAGAGAGGCAAAATATCTTTGCCGGGACCTGGACGAAATTGCTTTGCGGGTTCCAGAGAGCAAAATTTCATGGCGGGCCCTAGAAAACAAAAATATCATATTTCAATTAAGTCGTTACGTGAAAAAATCGTAAAGCACACGCACGAAAAATAAATAATAGAAAAAATGATTATCTCGAATTGCTATTAGTTTGAAAAAAACAACAACTCATAATGATTGAAAGCTCAAAGTGAGAGAGGCAAAATATCTTTGCCGGGACCTGGACGAAATTGCTTTGCGGGTTCCAGAGAGCAAAATTTCATGGCGGGCCCTAGAAAATAAAAATATCATATTTCAATTAAGTCGTTACGTGAAAAAATCGTAAAGCACACGCACGAAAAATATATAATGGAAAAAATGATTATCTCGAATTGCTGTTAGTTTGAAAAAAACAACAACTCATAATGATTGAAAGCTCAAAGTGAGAGAGGCAAAATATCTTTGCCGGGACCTGGACGAAATTGCTTTGCGGGTTCCAGAGAGCAAAATTTCATGGCGGGCCCTAGAAAACAAAAATATCATATTTCAATTAAGTCGTTACGTGAAAAAATCGTAAAGCACACGCACGAAAAATAAATAATAGAAAAAATGATTATCTCGAATTGCTATTAGTTTGAAAAAAACAACAACTCATAATGATTGAAAGCTCAAAGTGAGAGAGGCAAAATATCTTTGCCGGGACCTGGACGAAATTGCTTTGCGGGTTCCAGAGAGCAAAATTTCATGGCGGGCCCTAGAAAATAAAAATATCATATTTCAATTAAGTCGTTACGTGAAAAAATCGTAAAGCACACGCAGGAAAATATATATAATGGAAAAAATGATTATCTCGAATTGCTGTTAGTTTGAAAAAAACAACAACTCATTATGATTGAACGCTCAAAGTGAGAGAGGCAAAATATCTTTGCCGGGACCTGGGCGAAATTGCTTTGCGGGTTCCAGAGAGCAAAATTTCATGGCGGGCCCTAGAAAACAAAAATATCATATTTCAATTAAGTCGTTACGTGAAAAAATCGTAAAGCACACGCACGAAAAATAAATAATAGAAAAAATGATTATCTCGAATTGCTATTAGTTTGAAAAAAACAACAACTCATAATGATTGAAAGCTCAAAGTGAGAGAGGCAAAATATCTTTGCCGGGACCTGGACGAAATTGCTTTGCGGGTTCCAGAGAGCAAAATTTCATGGCGGGCCCTAGAAAATAAAAATATCATATTTCAATTAAGTCGTTACGTGAAAAAATCGTAAAGCACACGCAGGAAAAATATATAATGGAAAAAATGATTATCTCGAATTGCTGTTAGTTTGAAAAAAACAACAACTCATTATGATTGAACGCTCAAAGTGAGAGAGGCAAAATATCTTTGCCGGGACCTGGACGAAATTGCTTTGCGGGTTCCAGAGAGCAAAATTTCATGGCGGGCCCTAGAAAACAAAAATATCATATTTCAATTAAGTCGTTACGTGAAAAAATCGTAAAGCACACGCACGAAAAATAAATAATAGAAAAAATGATTATCTCGAATTGCTATTAGTTTGAAAAAAACAACAACTCATAATGATTGAAAGCTCAAAGTGAGAGAGGCAAAATATCTTTGCCGGGACCTGGACGAAATTGCTTTGCGGGTTCCAGAGAGCAAAATTTCATGGCGGGCCCTAGAAAATAAAAATATCATATTTCAATTAAGTCGTTACGTGAAAAAATCGTAAAGCACACGCACGAAAAATATATAATGGAAAAAATGATTATCTCGAATTGCTGTTAGTTTGAAAAAAACAACAACTCATAATGATTGAACGCTCAAAGTGAGAGAGGCAAAATATCTTTGCCGGGACCTGGACGAAATTGCTTTGCGGGTTCCAGAGAGCAAAATTTCATGGCGGGCCCTAGAAAACAAAAATATCATATTTCAATTAAGTCGTTACGTGAAAAAATCGTAAAGCACACGCACGAAAAATAAATAATAGAAAAAATGATTATCTCGAATTGCTATTAGTTTGAAAAAAACAACAACTCATAATGATTGAAAGCTCAAAGTGAGAGAGGCAAAATATCTTTGCCGGGACCTGGACGAAATTGCTTTGCGGGTTCCAGAGAGCAAAATTTCATGGCGGGCCCTAGAAAACAAAAATATCATATTTCAATTAAGTCGTTACGTGAAAAAATCGTAAAGCACACGCAGGAAAAATATATAATGGAAAAAATGATTATCTCGAATTGCTGTTAGTTTGAAAAAAACAACAACTCATTATGATTGAACGCTCAAAGTGAGAGAGGCAAAATATCTTTGCCGGGACCTGGACGAAATTGCTTTGCGGGTTCCAGAGAGCAAAATTTCATGGCGGGCCCTAGAAAACAAAAATATCATATTTCAATTAAGTCGTTACGTGAAAAAATCGTAAAGCACACGCACGAAAAATAAATAATAGAAAAAATGATTATCTCGAATTGCTATTAGTTTGAAAAAAACAACAACTCATAATGATTGAAAGCTCAAAGTGAGAGAGGCAAAATATCTTTGCCGGGACCTGGGCGAAATTGCTTTGCGGGTTCCAGAGAGCAAAATTTCATGGCGGGCCCTAGAAAATAAAAATATCATATTTCAATTAAGTCGTTACGTGAAAAAATCGTAAAGCACACGCAGGAAAAATATATAATGGAAAAAATGATTATCTCGAATTGCTGTTAGTTTGAAAAAAACAACAACTCATTATGATTGAACGCTCAAAGTGAGAGAGGCAAAATATCTTTGCCGGGACCTGGACGAAATTGCTTTGCGGGTTCCAGAGAGCAAAATTTCATGGCGGGCCCTAGAAAACAAAAATATCATATTTCAATTAAGTCGTTACGTGAAAAAATCGTAAAGCACACGCACGAAAAATAAATAATAGAAAAAATGATTATCTCGAATTGCTATTAGTTTGAAAAAAACAACAACTCATAATGATTGAAAGCTCAAAGTGAGAGAGGCAAAATATCTTTGCCGGGACCTGGACGAAATTGCTTTGCGGGTTCCAGAGAGCAAAATTTCATGGCGGGCCCTAGAAAATAAAAATATCATATTTCAATTAAGTCGTTACGTGAAAAAATCGTAAAGCACACGCAGGAAAAATATATAATGGAAAAAATGATTATCTCGAATTGCTGTTAGTTTGAAAAAAACAACAACTCATTATGATTGAACGCTCAAAGTGAGAGAGGCAAAATATCTTTGCCGGGACCTGGACGAAATTGCTTTGCGGGTTCCAGAGAGCAAAATTTCATGGCGGGCCCTAGAAAACAAAAATATCATATTTCAATTAAGTCGTTACGTGAAAAAATCGTAAAGCACACGCACGAAAAATAAATAATAGAAAAAATGATTATCTCGAATTGCTATTAGTTTGAAAAAAACAACAACTCATAATGATTGAAAGCTCAAAGTGAGAGAGGCAAAATATCTTTGCCGGGACCTGGACGAAATTGCTTTGCGGGTTCCAGAGAGCAAAATTTCATGGCGGGCCCTAGAAAATAAAAATATCATATTTCAATTAAGTCGTTACGTGAAAAAATCGTAAAGCACACGCAGGAAAAATATATAATGGAAAAAATGATTATCTCGAATTGCTGTTAGTTTGAAAAAAACAACAACTCATTATGATTGAACGCTCAAAGTGAGAGAGGCAAAATATCTTTGCCGGGACCTGGACGAAATTGCTTTGCGGGTTCCAGAGAGCAAAATTTCATGGCGGGCCCTAGAAAACAAAAATATCATATTTCAATTAAGTCGTTACGTGAAAAAATCGTAAAGCACACGCACGAAAAATAAATAATAGAAAAAATGATTATCTCGAATTGCTATTAGTTTGAAAAAAACAACAACTCATAATGATTGAAAGCTCAAAGTGAGAGAGGCAAAATATCTTTGCCGGGACCTGGGCGAAATTGCTTTGCGGGTTCCAGAGAGCAAAATTTCATGGCGGGCCCTAGAAAATAAAAATATCATATTTCAATTAAGTCGTTACGTGAAAAAATCGTAAAGCACACGCACGAAAAATATATAATGGAAAAAATGATTATCTCGAATTGCTGTTAGTTTGAAAAAAACAACAACTCATAATGATTGAACGCTCAAAGTGAGAGAGGCAAAATATCTTTGCCGGGACCTGGACGAAATTGCTTTGCGGGTTCCAGAGAGCAAAATTTCATGGCGGGCCCTAGAAAACAAAAATATCATATTTCAATTAAGTCGTTACGTGAAAAAATCGTAAAGCACACGCACGAAAAATAAATAATAGAAAAAATGATTATCTCGAATTGCTATTAGTTTGAAAAAAACAACAACTCATAATGATTGAAAGCTCAAAGTGAGAGAGGCAAAATATCTTTGCCGGGACCTGGGCGAAATTGCTTTGCGGGTTCCAGAGAGCAAAATTTCATGGCGGGCCCTAGAAAATAAAAATATCATATTTCAATTAAGTCGTTACGTGAAAAAATCGTAAAGCACACGCAGGAAAAATATATAATGGAAAAAATGATTATCTCGAATTGCTGTTAGTTTGAAAAAAACAACAACTCATTATGATTGAACGCTCAAAGTGAGAGAGGCAAAATATCTTTGCCGGGACCTGGGCGAAATTGCTTTGCGGGTTCCAGAGAGCAAAATTTCATGGCGGGCCCTAGAAAACAAAAATATCATATTTCAATTAAGTCGTTACGTGAAAAAATCGTAAAGCACACGCACGAAAAATATATAATGGAAAAAATGATTATCTCGAATTGCTGTTAGTTTGAAAAAAACAACAACTCATTATGATTGAACGCTCAAAGTGAGAGAGGCAAAATATCTTTGCCGGGACCTGGACGAAATTGCTTTGCGGGTTCCAGAGAGCAAAATTTCATGGCGGGCCCTAGAAAACAAAAATATCATATTTCAATTAAGTCGTTACGTGAAAAAATCGTAAAGCACACGCACGAAAAATAAATAATAGAAAAATGATTATCTCGAATTGCTATTAGTTTGAAAAAAACAACAACTCATAATGATTGAAAGCTCAAAGTGAGAGAGGCAAAATATCTTTGCCGGGACCTGGGCGAAATTGCTTTGCGGGTTCCAGAGAGCAAAATTTCATGGCGGGCCCTAGAAAATAAAAATATCATATTTCAATTAAGTCGTTACGTGAAAAAATCGTAAAGCACACGCAGGAAAAATATATAATGGAAAAAATGATTATCTCGAATTGCTGTTAGTTTGAAAAAAACAACAACTCATTATGATTGAACGCTCAAAGTGAGAGAGGCAAAATATCTTTGCCGGGACCTGGACGAAATTGCTTTGCGGGTTCCAGAGAGCAAAATTTCATGGCGGGCCCTAGAAAACAAAAATATCATATTTCAATTAAGTCGTTACGTGAAAAAATCGTAAAGCACACGCACGAAAAATAAATAATAGAAAAAATGATTATCTCGAATTGCTATTAGTTTGAAAAAAACAACAACTCATAATGATTGAAAGCTCAAAGTGAGAGAGGCAAAATATCTTTGCCGGGACCTGGACGAAATTGCTTTGCGGGTTCCAGAGAGCAAAATTTCATGGCGGGCCCTAGAAAATAAAAATATCATATTTCAATTAAGTCGTTACGTGAAAAAATCGTAAAGCACACGCACGAAAAATATATAATGGAAAAAATGATTATCTCGAATTGCTGTTAGTTTGAAAAAAACAACAACTCATAATGATTGAAAGCTCAAAGTGAGAGAGGCAAAATATCTTTGCCGGGACCTGGGCGAAATTGCTTTGCGGGTTCCAGAGAGCAAAATTTCATGGCGGGCCCTAGAAAACAAAAATATCATATTTCAATTAAGTCGTTACGTGAAAAAATCGTAAAGCACACGCACGAAAAATAAATAATGGAAAAAATGATTATCTCGAATTGCTGTTAGTTTGAAAAAAACAACAACTCATAATGATTGAAAGCTCAAAGTGAGAGAGGCAAAATATCTTTGCCGGGACCTGGACGAAATTGCTTTGCGGGTTCCAGAGAGCAAAATTTCATGGCGGGCCCTAGAAAATAAAAATATCATATTTCAATTAAGTCGTTACGTGAAAAAATCGTAAAGCACACGCACGAAAAATATATAATAGGAAAAAATGATTATCTCGAATTGCTGTTAGTTTGAAAAAAACAACAACTCATAATGATTGAAAGCTCAAAGTGAGAGAGGCAAAATATCTTTGCCGGGACCTGGGCGAAATTGCTTTGCGGGTTCCAGAGAGCAAAATTTCATGGCGGGCCCTAGAAAACAAAAATATCATATTTCAATTAAGTCGTTACGTGAAAAAATCGTAAAGCACACGCACGAAAAATAAATAATAGAAAAAATGATTATCTCGAATTGCTATTAGTTTGAAAAAAACAACAACTCATAATGATTGAAAGCTCAAAGTGAGAGAGGCAAAATATCTTTGCCGGGACCTGGGCGAAATTGCTTTGCGGGTTCCAGAGAGCAAAATTTCATGGCGGGCCCTAGAAAATAAAAATATCATATTTCAATTAAGTCGTTACGTGAAAAAATCGTAAAGCACACGCACGAAAAATATATAATGGAAAAAATGATTATCTCGAATTGCTGTTAGTTTGAAAAAAACAACAACTCATAATGATTGAACGCTCAAAGTGAGAGAGGCAAAATATCTTTGCCGGGACCTGGACGAAATTGCTTTGCGGGTTCCAGAGAGCAAAATTTCATGGCGGGCCCTAGAAAACAAAAATATCATATTTCAATTAAGTCGTTACGTGAAAAAATCGTAAAGCACACGCACGAAAAATAAATAATAGAAAAAATGATTATCTCGAATTGCTATTAGTTTGAAAAAAACAACAACTCATAATGATTGAAAGCTCAAAGTGAGAGAGGCAAAATATCTTTGCCGGGACCTGGGCGAAATTGCTTTGCGGGTTCCAGAGAGCAAAATTTCATGGCGGGCCCTAGAAAATAAAAATATCATATTTCAATTAAGTCGTTACGTGAAAAAATCGTAAAGCACACGCACGAAAAATATATAATGGAAAAAATGATTATCTCGAATTGCTGTTAGTTTGAAAAAAACAACAACTCATAATGATTGAAAGCTCAAAGTGAGAGAGGCAAAATATCTTTGCCGGGACCTGGACGAAATTGCTTTGCGGGTTCCAGAGAGCAAAATTTCATGGCGGGCCCTAGAAAATAAAAATATCATATTTCAATTAAGTCGTTACGTGAAAAAATCGTAAAGCACACGCAGGAAAAATATATAATGGAAAAAATGATTATCTCGAATTGCTGTTAGTTTGAAAAAAACAACAACTCATTATGATTGAACGCTCAAAGTGAGAGAGGCAAAATATCTTTGCCGGGACCTGGACGAAATTGCTTTGCGGGTTCCAGAGAGCAAAATTTCATGGCGGGCCCTAGAAAACAAAAATATCATATTTCAATTAAGTCGTTACGTGAAAAAATCGTAAAGCACACGCACGAAAAATAAATAATAGAAAAAATGATTATCTCGAATTGCTATTAGTTTGAAAAAAACAACAACTCATAATGATTGAAAGCTCAAAGTGAGAGAGGCAAAATATCTTTGCCGGGACCTGGGCGAAATTGCTTTGCGGGTTCCAGAGAGCAAAATTTCATGGCGGGCCCTAGAAAATAAAAATATCATATTTCAATTAAGTCGTTACGTGAAAAAATCGTAAAGCACACGCAGGAAAAATATATAATGGAAAAAATGATTATCTCGAATTGCTGTTAGTTTGAAAAAAACAACAACTCATTATGATTGAACGCTCAAAGTGAGAGAGGCAAAATATCTTTGCCGGGACCTGGACGAAATTGCTTTGCGGGTTCCAGAGAGCAAAATTTCATGGCGGGCCCTAGAAAACAAAAATATCATATTTCAATTAAGTCGTTACGTGAAAAAATCGTAAAGCACACGCACGAAAAATAAATAATAGAAAAAATGATTATCTCGAATTGCTATTAGTTTGAAAAAAACAACAACTCATAATGATTGAAAGCTCAAAGTGAGAGAGGCAAAATATCTTTGCCGGGACCTGGACGAAATTGCTTTGCGGGTTCCAGAGAGCAAAATTTCATGGCGGGCCCTAGAAAATAAAAATATCATATTTCAATTAAGTCGTTACGTGAAAAAATCGTAAAGCACACGCAGGAAAAATATATAATGGAAAAAATGATTATCTCGAATTGCTGTTAGTTTGAAAAAAACAACAACTCATTATGATTGAACGCTCAAAGTGAGAGAGGCAAAATATCTTTGCCGGGACCTGGACGAAATTGCTTTGCGGGTTCCAGAGAGCAAAATTTCATGGCGGGCCCTAGAAAACAAAAATATCATATTTCAATTAAGTCGTTACGTGAAAAAATCGTAAAGCACACGCACGAAAAATAAATAATAGAAAAAATGATTATCTCGAATTGCTATTAGTTTGAAAAAAACAACAACTCATAATGATTGAAAGCTCAAAGTGAGAGAGGCAAAATATCTTTGCCGGGACCTGGACGAAATTGCTTTGCGGGTTCCAGAGAGCAAAATTTCATGGCGGGCCCTAGAAAATAAAAATATCATATTTCAATTAAGTCGTTACGTGAAAAAATCGTAAAGCACACGCACGAAAAATATATAATGGAAAAAATGATTATCTCGAATTGCTGTTAGTTTGAAAAAAACAACAACTCATAATGATTGAAAGCTCAAAGTGAGAGAGGCAAAATATCTTTGCCGGGACCTGGGCGAAATTGCTTTGCGGGTTCCAGAGAGCAAAATTTCATGGCGGGCCCTAGAAAACAAAAATATCATATTTCAATTAAGTCGTTACGTGAAAAAATCGTAAAGCACACGCACGAAAAATAAATAATAGAAAAAATGATTATCTCGAATTGCTATTAGTTTGAAAAAAACAACAACTCATAATGATTGAAAGCTCAAAGTGAGAGAGGCAAAATATCTTTGCCGGGACCTGGACGAAATTGCTTTGCGGGTTCCAGAGAGCAAAATTTCATGGCGGGCCCTAGAAAATAAAAATATCATATTTCAATTAAGTCGTTACGTGAAAAAATCGTAAAGCACACGCACGAAAAATATATAATTTAAAAAATGATTATCTCGAATTGCTGTTAGTTTGAAAAAATCAACAACTCATAATGATTGAAAGCTCAAAGTGAGAGAGGCAAAATATCTTTGCCGGGACCTGGGCGAAATTGCTTTGCGGGTTCCAGAGAGCAAAATTTCATGGCGGGCCCTAGAAAACAAAAATATCATATTTCAATTAAGTCGTTACGTGAAAAAATCGTAAAGCACACGCACGAAAAATAAATAATAGAAAAAATGATTATCTCGAATTGCTATTAGTTTGAAAAAAACAACAACTCATAATGATTGAAAGCTCAAAGTGAGAGAGGCAAAATATCTTTGCCGGGACCTGGGCGAAATTGCTTTGCGGGTTCCAGAGAGCAAAATTTCATGGCGGGCCCTAGAAAATAAAAATATCATATTTCAATTAAGTCGTTACGTGAAAAAATCGTAAAGCACACGCAGGAAAAATATATAATGGAAAAAATGATTATCTCGAATTGCTGTTAGTTTGAAAAAAACAACAACTCATAATGATTGAACGCTCAAAGTGAGAGAGGCAAAATATCTTTGCCGGGACCTGGACGAAATTGCTTTGCGGGTTCCAGAGAGCAAAATTTCATGGCGGGCCCTAGAAAACAAAAATATCATATTTCAATTAAGTCGTTACGTGAAAAAATCGTAAAGCACACGCACGAAAAATAAATAATAGAAAAAATGATTATCTCGAATTGCTATTAGTTTGAAAAAAACAACAACTCATAATGATTGAAAGCTCAAAGTGAGAGAGGCAAAATATCTTTGCCGGGACCTGGGCGAAATTGCTTTGCGGGTTCCAGAGAGCAAAATTTCATGGCGGGCCCTAGAAAACAAAAATATCATATTTCAATTAAGTCGTTACGTGAAAAAATCGTAAAGCACACGCAGGAAAAATATATAATGGAAAAAATGATTATCTCGAATTGCTGTTAGTTTGAAAAAAACAACAACTCATAATGATTGAACGCTCAAAGTGAGAGAGGCAAAATATCTTTGCCGGGACCTGGACGAAATTGCTTTGCGGGTTCCAGAGAGCAAAATTTCATGGCGGGCCCTAGAAAATAAAAATATCATATTTCAATTAAGTCGTTACGTGAAAAAATCGTAAAGCACACGCAGGAAAAATATATAATGGAAAAAATGATTATCTCGAATTGCTGTTAGTTTGAAAAAAACAACAACTCATTATGATTGAACGCTCAAAGTGAGAGAGGCAAAATATCTTTGCCGGGACCTGGACGAAATTGCTTTGCGGGTTCCAGAGAGCAAAATTTCATGGCGGGCCCTAGAAAACAAAAATATCATATTTCAATTAAGTCGTTACGTGAAAAAATCGTAAAGCACACGCACGAAAAATAAATAATAGAAAAAATGATTATCTCGAATTGCTATTAGTTTGAAAAAAACAACAACTCATAATGATTGAAAGCTCAAAGTGAGAGAGGCAAAATATCTTTGCCGGGACCTGGGCGAAATTGCTTTGCGGGTTCCAGAGAGCAAAATTTCATGGCGGGCCCTAGAAAATAAAAATATCATATTTCAATTAAGTCGTTACGTGAAAAAATCGTAAAGCACACGCAGGAAAAATATATAATGGAAAAAATGATTATCTCGAATTGCTGTTAGTTTGAAAAAAACAACAACTCATTATGATTGAACGCTCAAAGTGAGAGAGGCAAAATATCTTTGCCGGGACCTGGACGAAATTGCTTTGCGGGTTCCAGAGAGCAAAATTTCATGGCGGGCCCTAGAAAACAAAAATATCATATTTCAATTAAGTCGTTACGTGAAAAAATCGTAAAGCACACGCACGAAAAATAAATAATAGAAAAAATGATTATCTCGAATTGCTATTAGTTTGAAAAAAACAACAACTCATAATGATTGAAAGCTCAAAGTGAGAGAGGCAAAATATCTTTGCCGGGACCTGGACGAAATTGCTTTGCGGGTTCCAGAGAGCAAAATTTCATGGCGGGCCCTAGAAAATAAAAATATCATATTTCAATTAAGTCGTTACGTGAAAAAATCGTAAAGCACACGCAGGAAAAATATATAATGGAAAAAATGATTATCTCGAATTGCTGTTAGTTTGAAAAAATCAACAACTCATTATGATTGAACGCTCAAAGTGAGAGAGGCAAAATATCTTTGCCGGGACCTGGACGAAATTGCTTTGCGGGTTCCAGAGAGCAAAATTTCATGGCGGGCCCTAGAAAACAAAAATATCATATTTCAATTAAGTCGTTACGTGAAAAAATCGTAAAGCACACGCACGAAAAATAAATAATAGAAAAAATGATTATCTCGAATTGCTATTAGTTTGAAAAAAACAACAACTCATAATGATTGAAAGCTCAAAGTGAGAGAGGCAAAATATCTTTGCCGGGACCTGGGCGAAATTGCTTTGCGGGTTCCAGAGAGCAAAATTTCATGGCGGGCCCTAGAAAATAAAAATATCATATTTCAATTAAGTCGTTACGTGAAAAAATCGTAAAGCACACGCAGGAAAAATATATAATGGAAAAAATGATTATCTCGAATTGCTGTTAGTTTGAAAAAAACAACAACTCATTATGATTGAACGCTCAAAGTGAGAGAGGCAAAATATCTTTGCCGGGACCTGGACGAAATTGCTTTGCGGGTTCCAGAGAGCAAAATTTCATGGCGGGCCCTAGAAAACAAAAATATCATATTTCAATTAAGTCGTTACGTGAAAAAATCGTAAAGCACACGCACGAAAAATAAATAATAGAAAAAATGATTATCTCGAATTGCTATTAGTTTGAAAAAAACAACAACTCATAATGATTGAAAGCTCAAAGTGAGAGAGGCAAAATATCTTTGCCGGGACCTGGACGAAATTGCTTTGCGGGTTCCAGAGAGCAAAATTTCATGGCGGGCCCTAGAAAATAAAAATATCATATTTCAATTAAGTCGTTACGTGAAAAAATCGTAAAGCACACGCACGAAAAATATATAATGGAAAAAATGATTATCTCGAATTGCTGTTAGTTTGAAAAAACAACAACTCATAATGATTGAAAGCTCAAAGTGAGAGAGGCAAAATATCTTTGCCGGGACCTGGGCGAAATTGCTTTGCGGGTTCCAGAGAGCAAAATTTCATGGCGGGCCCTAGAAAACAAAAATATCATATTTCAATTAAGTCGTTACGTGAAAAAATCGTAAAGCACACGCACGAAAAATAAATAATAGAAAAAATGATTATCTCGAATTGCTATTAGTTTGAAAAAAACAACAACTCATAATGATTGAAAGCTCAAAGTGAGAGAGGCAAAATATCTTTGCCGGGACCTGGGCGAAATTGCTTTGCGGGTTCCAGAGAGCAAAATTTCATGGCGGGCCCTAGAAAATAAAAATATCATATTTCAATTAAGTCGTTACGTGAAAAAATCGTAAAGCACACGCACGAAAAATAAATAATAGAAAAAATGATTATCTCGAATTGCTGTTAGTTTGAAAAAAACAACAACTCATAATGATTGAAAGCTCAAAGTGAGAGAGGCAAAATATCTTTGCCGGGACCTGGACGAAATTGCTTTGCGGGTTCCAGAGAGCAAAATTTCATGGCGGGCCCTAGAAAATAAAAATATCATATTTCAATTAAGTCGTTACGTGAAAAAATCGTAAAGCACACGCACGAAAAATATATAATGGAAAAATGATTATCTCGAATTGCTGTTAGTTTGAAAAAAACAACAACTCATAATGATTGAAAGCTCAAAGTGAGAGAGGCAAAATATCTTTGCCGGGACCTGGACGAAATTGCTTTGCGGGTTCCAGAGAGCAAAATTTCATGGCGGGCCCTAGAAAATAAAAATATCATATTTCAATTAAGTCGTTACGTGAAAAAATCGTAAAGCACACGCACGAAAAATATATAATGGAAAAAATGATTATCTCGAATTGCTGTTAGTTTGAAAAAAACAACAACTCATAATGATTGAAAGCTCAAAGTGAGAGAGGCAAAATATCTTTGCCGGGACCTGGGCGAAATTGCTTTGCGGGTTCCAGAGAGCAAAATTTCATGGCGGGCCCTAGAAAACAAAAATATCATATTTCAATTAAGTCGTTACGTGAAAAAATCGTAAAGCACACGCACGAAAAATAAATAATAGAAAAAATGATTATCTCGAATTGCTATTAGTTTGAAAAAAACAACAACTCATAATGATTGAAAGCTCAAAGTGAGAGAGGCAAAATATCTTTGCCGGGACCTGGACGAAATTGCTTTGCGGGTTCCAGAGAGCAAAATTTCATGGCGGGCCCTAGAAAATAAAAATATCATATTTCAATTAAGTCGTTACGTGAAAAAATCGTAAAGCACACGCACGAAAAATATATAATGGAAAAAATGATTATCTCGAATTGCTGTTAGTTTGAAAAAAACAACAACTCATAATGATTGAACGCTCAAAGTGAGAGAGGCAAAATATCTTTGCCGGGACCTGGGCGAAATTGCTTTGCGGGTTCCAGAGAGCAAAATTTCATGGCGGGCCCTAGAAAACAAAAATATCATATTTCAATTAAGTCGTTACGTGAAAAAATCGTAAAGCACACGCAGGAAAAATATATAATGGAAAAAATGATTATCTCGAATTGCTGTTAGTTTGAAAAAAACAACAACTCATTATGATTGAACGCTCAAAGTGAGAGAGGCAAAATATCTTTGCCGGGACCTGGACGAAATTGCTTTGCGGGTTCCAGAGAGCAAAATTTCATGGCGGGCCCTAGAAAACAAAAATATCATATTTCAATTAAGTCGTTACGTGAAAAAATCGTAAAGCACACGCACGAAAAATAAATAATAGAAAAAATGATTATCTCGAATTGCTATTAGTTTGAAAAAAACAACAACTCATAATGATTGAAAGCTCAAAGTGAGAGAGGCAAAATATCTTTGCCGGGACCTGGGCGAAATTGCTTTGCGGGTTCCAGAGAGCAAAATTTCATGGCGGGCCCTAGAAAATAAAAATATCATATTTCAATTAAGTCGTTACGTGAAAAAATCGTAAAGCACACGCAGGAAAAATATATAATGGAAAAAATGATTATCTCGAATTGCTGTTAGTTTGAAAAAAACAACAACTCATTATGATTGAACGCTCAAAGTGAGAGAGGCAAAATATCTTTGCCGGGACCTGGACGAAATTGCTTTGCGGGTTCCAGAGAGCAAAATTTCATGGCGGGCCCTAGAAAACAAAAATATCATATTTCAATTAAGTCGTTACGTGAAAAAATCGTAAAGCACACGCACGAAAAATAAATAATAGAAAAAATGATTATCTCGAATTGCTATTAGTTTGAAAAAAACAACAACTCATAATGATTGAAAGCTCAAAGTGAGAGAGGCAAAATATCTTTGCCGGGACCTGGACGAAATTGCTTTGCGGGTTCCAGAGAGCAAAATTTCATGGCGGGCCCTAGAAAATAAAAATATCATATTTCAATTAAGTCGTTACGTGAAAAAATCGTAAAGCACACGCAGGAAAAATATATAATGGAAAAAATGATTATCTCGAATTGCTGTTAGTTTGAAAAAAACAACAACTCATAATGATTGAACGCTCAAAGTGAGAGAGGCAAAATATCTTTGCCGGGACCTGGACGAAATTGCTTTGCGGGTTCCAGAGAGCAAAATTTCATGGCGGGCCCTAGAAAACAAAAATATCATATTTCAATTAAGTCGTTACGTGAAAAAATCGTAAAGCACACGCACGAAAAATAAATAATAGAAAAAATGATTATCTCGAATTGCTATTAGTTTGAAAAAAACAACAACTCATAATGATTGAAAGCTCAAAGTGAGAGAGGCAAAATATCTTTGCCGGGACCTGGACGAAATTGCTTTGCGGGTTCCAGAGAGCAAAATTTCATGGCGGGCCCTAGAAAATAAAAATATCATATTTCAATTAAGTCGTTACGTGAAAAAATCGTAAAGCACACGCACGAAAAATATATAATGGAAAAAATGATTATCTCGAATTGCTGTTAGTTTGAAAAAATCAACAACTCATAATGATTGAAAGCTCAAAGTGAGAGAGGCAAAATATCTTTGCCGGGACCTGGGCGAAATTGCTTTGCGGGTTCCAGAGAGCAAAATTTCATGGCGGGCCCTAGAAAACAAAAATATCATATTTCAATTAAGTCGTTACGTGAAAAAATCGTAAAGCACACGCACGAAAAATAAATAATAGAAAAAATGATTATCTCGAATTGCTATTAGTTTGAAAAAAACAACAACTCATAATGATTGAAAGCTCAAAGTGAGAGAGGCAAAATATCTTTGCCGGGACCTGGGCGAAATTGCTTTGCGGGTTCCAGAGAGCAAAATTTCATGGCGGGCCCTAGAAAATAAAAATATCATATTTCAATTAAGTCGTTACGTGAAAAAATCGTAAAGCACACGCAGGAAAAATATATAATGGAAAAAATGATTATCTCGAATTGCTGTTAGTTTGAAAAAAACAACAACTCATAATGATTGAACGCTCAAAGTGAGAGAGGCAAAATATCTTTGCCGGGACCTGGACGAAATTGCTTTGCGGGTTCCAGAGAGCAAAATTTCATGGCGGGCCCTAGAAAACAAAAATATCATATTTCAATTAAGTCGTTACGTGAAAAAATCGTAAAGCACACGCACGAAAAATAAATAATAGAAAAAATGATTATCTCGAATTGCTATTAGTTTGAAAAAAACAACAACTCATAATGATTGAAAGCTCAAAGTGAGAGAGGCAAAATATCTTTGCCGGGACCTGGGCGAAATTGCTTTGCGGGTTCCAGAGAGCAAAATTTCATGGCGGGCCCTAGAAAATAAAAATATCATATTTCAATTAAGTCGTTACGTGAAAAAATCGTAAAGCACACGCAGGAAAAATATATAATGGAAAAAATGATTATCTCGAATTGCTGTTAGTTTGAAAAAAACAACAACTCATAATGATTGAACGCTCAAAGTGAGAGAGGCAAAATATCTTTGCCGGGACCTGGACGAAATTGCTTTGCGGGTTCCAGAGAGCAAAATTTCATGGCGGGCCCTAGAAAACAAAAATATCATATTTCAATTAAGTCGTTACGTGAAAAAATCGTAAAGCACACGCACGAAAAATAAATAATAGAAAAAATGATTATCTCGAATTGCTATTAGTTTGAAAAAAACAACAACTCATAATGATTGAAAGCTCAAAGTGAGAGAGGCAAAATATCTTTGCCGGGACCTGGACGAAATTGCTTTGCGGGTTCCAGAGAGCAAAATTTCATGGCGGGCCCTAGAAAACAAAAATATCATATTTCAATTAAGTCGTTACGTGAAAAAATCGTAAAGCACACGCAGGAAAAATATATAATGGAAAAAATGATTATCTCGAATTGCTGTTAGTTTGAAAAAAACAACAACTCATAATGATTGAACGCTCAAAGTGAGAGAGGCAAAATATCTTTGCCGGGACCTGGACGAAATTGCTTTGCGGGTTCCAGAGAGCAAAATTTCATGGCGGGCCCTAGAAAACAAAAATATCATATTTCAATTAAGTCGTTACGTGAAAAAATCGTAAAGCACACGCACGAAAAATATATAATAGAAAAAATGATTATCTCGAATTGCTATTAGTTTGAAAAAAACAACAACTCATAATGATTGAAAGCTCAAAGTGAGAGAGGCAAAATATCTTTGCCGGGACCTGGACGAAATTGCTTTGCGGGTTCCAGAGAGCAAAATTTCATGGCGGGCCCTAGAAAATAAAAATATCATATTTCAATTAAGTCGTTACGTGAAAAAATCGTAAAGCACACGCACGAAAAATATATAATGGAAAAATGATTATCTCGAATTGCTGTTAGTTTGAAAAAAACAACAACTCATAATGATTGAACGCTCAAAGTGAGAGAGGCAAAATATCTTTGCCGGGACCTGGACGAAATTGCTTTGCGGGTTCCAGAGAGCAAAATTTCATGGCGGGCCCTAGAAAACAAAAATATCATATTTCAATTAAGTCGTTACGTGAAAAAATCGTAAAGCACACGCACGAAAAATAAATAATAGAAAAAATGATTATCTCGAATTGCTATTAGTTTGAAAAAAACAACAACTCATAATGATTGAAAGCTCAAAGTGAGAGAGGCAAAATATCTTTGCCGGGACCTGGACGAAATTGCTTTGCGGGTTCCAGAGAGCAAAATTTCATGGCGGGCCCTAGAAAATAAAAATATCATATTTCAATTAAGTCGTTACGTGAAAAAATCGTAAAGCACACGCACGAAAAATATATAATGGAAAAAATGATTATCTCGAATTGCTGTTAGTTTGAAAAAAACAACAACTCATAATGATTGAAAGCTCAAAGTGAGAGAGGCAAAATATCTTTGCCGGGACCTGGGCGAAATTGCTTTGCGGGTTCCAGAGAGCAAAATTTCATGGCGGGCCCTAGAAAACAAAAAATATCATATTTCAATTAAGTCGTTACGTGAAAAAATCGTAAAGCACACGCACGAAAAATAAATAATAGAAAAAATGATTATCTCGAATTGCTATTAGTTTGAAAAAAACAACAACTCATAATGATTGAAAGCTCAAAGTGAGAGAGGCAAAATATCTTTGCCGGGACCTGGGCGAAATTGCTTTGCGGGTTCCAGAGAGCAAAATTTCATGGCGGGCCCTAGAAAATAAAAATATCATATTTCAATTAAGTCGTTACGTGAAAAAATCGTAAAGCACACGCAGGAAAAATATATAATGGAAAAAATGATTATCTCGAATTGCTGTTAGTTTGAAAAAAACAACAACTCATAATGATTGAACGCTCAAAGTGAGAGAGGCAAAATATCTTTGCCGGGACCTGGACGAAATTGCTTTGCGGGTTCCAGAGAGCAAAATTTCATGGCGGGCCCTAGAAAACAAAAATATCATATTTCAATTAAGTCGTTACGTGAAAAAATCGTAAAGCACACGCACGAAAAATAAATAATAGAAAAAATGATTATCTCGAATTGCTATTAGTTTGAAAAAAACAACAACTCATAATGATTGAAAGCTCAAAGTGAGAGAGGCAAAATATCTTTGCCGGGACCTGGACGAAATTGCTTTGCGGGTTCCAGAGAGCAAAATTTCATGGCGGGCCCTAGAAAATAAAAATATCATATTTCAATTAAGTCGTTACGTGAAAAAATCGTAAAGCACACGCAGGAAAAATATATAATGGAAAAAATGATTATCTCGAATTGCTGTTAGTTTGAAAAAAACAACAACTCATTATGATTGAACGCTCAAAGTGAGAGAGGCAAAATATCTTTGCCGGGACCTGGACGAAATTGCTTTGCGGGTTCCAGAGAGCAAAATTTCATGGCGGGCCCTAGAAAACAAAAATATCATATTTCAATTAAGTCGTTACGTGAAAAAATCGTAAAGCACACGCACGAAAAATAAATAATAGAAAAAATGATTATCTCGAATTGCTATTAGTTTGAAAAAAACAACAACTCATAATGATTGAAAGCTCAAAGTGAGAGAGGCAAAATATCTTTGCCGGGACCTGGACGAAATTGCTTTGCGGGTTCCAGAGAGCAAAATTTCATGGCGGGCCCTAGAAAATAAAAATATCATATTTCAATTAAGTCGTTACGTGAAAAAATCGTAAAGCACACGCACGAAAAATATATAATTTAAAAAATGATTATCTCGAATTGCTGTTAGTTTGAAAAAATCAACAACTCATAATGATTGAAAGCTCAAAGTGAGAGAGGCAAAATATCTTTGCCGGGACCTGGGCGAAATTGCTTTGCGGGTTCCAGAGAGCAAAATTTCATGGCGGGCCCTAGAAAACAAAAATATCATATTTCAATTAAGTCGTTACGTGAAAAAATCGTAAAGCACACGCACGAAAAATAAATAATAGAAAAAATGATTATCTCGAATTGCTGTTAGTTTGAAAAAAACAACAACTCATAATGATTGAAAGCTCAAAGTGAGAGAGGCAAAATATCTTTGCCGGGACCTGGACGAAATTGCTTTGCGGGTTCCAGAGAGCAAAATTTCATGGCGGGCCCTAGAAAACAAAAATATCATATTTCAATTAAGTCGTTACGTGAAAAAATCGTAAAGCACACGCACGAAAAATAAATAATAGAAAAAATGATTATCTCGAATTGCTATTAGTTTGAAAAAAACAACAACTCATAATGATTGAAAGCTCAAAGTGAGAGAGGCAAAATATCTTTGCCGGGACCTGGACGAAATTGCTTTGCGGGTTCCAGAGAGCAAAATTTCATGGCGGGCCCTAGAAAATAAAAATATCATATTTCAATTAAGTCGTTACGTGAAAAAATCGTAAAGCACACGCACGAAAAATATATAATGGAAAAAATGATTATCTCGAATTGCTGTTAGTTTGAAAAAAACAACAACTCATTATGATTGAAAGCTCAAAGTGAGAGAGGCAAAATATCTTTGCCGGGACCTGGACGAAATTGCTTTGCGGGTTCCAGAGAGCAAAATTTCATGGCGGGCCCTAGAAAACAAAAATATCATATTTCAATTAAGTCGTTACGTGAAAAAATCGTAAAGCACACGCACGAAAAATAAATAATAGAAAAAATGATTATCTCGAATTGCTATTAGTTTGAAAAAAACAACAACTCATAATGATTGAAAGCTCAAAGTGAGAGAGGCAAAATATCTTTGCCGGGACCTGGACGAAATTGCTTTGCGGGTTCCAGAGAGCAAAATTTCATGGCGGGCCCTAGAAAATAAAAATATCATATTTCAATTAAGTCGTTACGTGAAAAAATCGTAAAGCACACGCACGAAAAATATATAATGGAAAAAATGATTATCTCGAATTGCTGTTAGTTTGAAAAAAACAACAACTCATAATGATTGAAAGCTCAAAGTGAGAGAGGCAAAATATCTTTGCCGGGACCTGGGCGAAATTGCTTTGCGGGTTCCAGAGAGCAAAATTTCATGGCGGGCCCTAGAAAACAAAAATATCATATTTCAATTAAGTCGTTACGTGAAAAAATCGTAAAGCACACGCACGAAAAATAAATAATAGAAAAAATGATTATCTCGAATTGCTATTAGTTTGAAAAAAACAACAACTCATAATGATTGAAAGCTCAAAGTGAGAGAGGCAAAATATCTTTGCCGGGACCTGGGCGAAATTGCTTTGCGGGTTCCAGAGAGCAAAATTTCATGGCGGGCCCTAGAAAATAAAAATATCATATTTCAATTAAGTCGTTACGTGAAAAAATCGTAAAGCACACGCAGGAAAAATATATAATGGAAAAAATGATTATCTCGAATTGCTGTTAGTTTGAAAAAAACAACAACTCATAATGATTGAACGCTCAAAGTGAGAGAGGCAAAATATCTTTGCCGGGACCTGGACGAAATTGCTTTGCGGGTTCCAGAGAGCAAAATTTCATGGCGGGCCCTAGAAAACAAAAATATCATATTTCAATTAAGTCGTTACGTGAAAAAATCGTAAAGCACACGCACGAAAAATAAATAATAGAAAAAATGATTATCTCGAATTGCTATTAGTTTGAAAAAAACAACAACTCATAATGATTGAAAGCTCAAAGTGAGAGAGGCAAAATATCTTTGCCGGGACCTGGACGAAATTGCTTTGCGGGTTCCAGAGAGCAAAATTTCATGGCGGGCCCTAGAAAATAAAAATATCATATTTCAATTAAGTCGTTACGTGAAAAAATCGTAAAGCACACGCAGGAAAAATATATAATGGAAAAAATGATTATCTCGAATTGCTGTTAGTTTGAAAAAAACAACAACTCATTATGATTGAACGCTCAAAGTGAGAGAGGCAAAATATCTTTGCCGGGACCTGGACGAAATTGCTTTGCGGGTTCCAGAGAGCAAAATTTCATGGCGGGCCCTAGAAAACAAAAATATCATATTTCAATTAAGTCGTTACGTGAAAAAATCGTAAAGCACACGCACGAAAAATAAATAATAGAAAAAATGATTATCTCGAATTGCTATTAGTTTGAAAAAAACAACAACTCATAATGATTGAAAGCTCAAAGTGAGAGAGGCAAAATATCTTTGCCGGGACCTGGACGAAATTGCTTTGCGGGTTCCAGAGAGCAAAATTTCATGGCGGGCCCTAGAAAATAAAAATATCATATTTCAATTAAGTCGTTACGTGAAAAAATCGTAAAGCACACGCACGAAAAATATATAATTTAAAAAATGATTATCTCGAATTGCTGTTAGTTTGAAAAAATCAACAACTCATAATGATTGAAAGCTCAAAGTGAGAGAGGCAAAATATCTTTGCCGGGACCTGGGCGAAATTGCTTTGCGGGTTCCAGAGAGCAAAATTTCATGGCGGGCCCTCGAAAACAAAAATATCATATTTCAATTAAGTCGTTACGTGAAAAAATCGTAAAGCACACGCACGAAAAATAAATAATAGAAAAAATGATTATCTCGAATTGCTGTTAGTTTGAAAAAATCAACAACTCATAGTGATTGAAAGCTCAAAGTGAGAGAGGCAAAATATCTTTGCCGGGACCTGGGCGAAATTGCTTTGCGGGTTCCAGAGAGCAAAATTTCATGGCGGGCCCTAGAAAACAAAAATATCATATTTCAATTAAGTCGTTACGTGAAAAAATCGTAAAGCACACGCACGAAAAATAAATAATAGAAAAAATGATTATCTCGAATTGCTATTAGTTTGAAAAAAACAACAACTCATAATGATTGAAAGCTCAAAGTGAGAGAGGCAAAATATCTTTGCCGGGACCTGGGCGAAATTGCTTTGCGGGTTCCAGAGAGCAAAATTTCATGGCGGCTCAAAGCTCAAAGTGGCTGGGTGGGTGAGAGACGGGAGGGGGGGGGAGATAACGCGGAGAGGAGAGAGAGCGCGCTGTCGGAGTTGCTTGCGTGACGTCACGTGCCTCGGGCAGTGGTGGACGGTGACAGTGAACTTTATCGTTTGTGTGTTATTATTTTACATTAATGCGAATTCGGGAACAAATAGAGAGCCGAGAGGAAGGGCTTTAGATTTGCGCCCTTGTTGGTAATGACAGAATTTCATTGAACGTTAGGACGCAACTTTGATGGGCATCGTGCTGTATTTTTGTTCTTTTTCTGTATAAGTCATGTGTGAAAGACGGATTCTTTTTTTTTTTTTTTTTTTCAGCGACATGTATCATTTGCCATTAAATTCCCATATGACTTTTTCCGTTTATGTTAATCTGATATTTCGATTTGTATATATAACTGAAGTTGTAATTTCTTGATAATATAATTTCCCGAAAACATGAAAGTTTCATAGAACAGGGTGGAAAATGGAGCAGTACTGAACTGAAGTCCACCTCTTCCGGAAGTTGAAACGATTTTAGGTTGAATTTTGAATTCTGTTACAATAAGAATTCAAAGAGAATCGTGCTTATGTTTAAACATGGATACGCGGAAATTTAACACATGTTAAAATTACTACAATCTTTCGTTACTAACGTGATGCTTACAGAATTGGGCCTACTTTCCTCAGAGGTTCGATAACTTCGTGAATTTAACGATTTCCATTGATCAAAACTTTGCGTATATTTCATTCACTCACTGACCAGTTCTAACATCTCAGATATCACACGTACATGTGAAAACACCAGTGTTTGCTCTATTTCCTCTAGGCGTTAACTTTCGTTTCCTTTTACATTCGTTTTAAATAGACTATCTCTATCATATCTGTTTTCTGAGATACGATCACACCATTTATTTAATTACTTCAGGAACATATTAGTCTTGAACATAGAGAACAGTCAATCGTATTTTAAATATGCTTTCTCTTGATTCCTATAAACGAACAAACATCAAAAAGTCCCCACACTGAAACGAACATAATCAATTCCTTGCTTTCATGTCTTTGTCACATCAAATTCTATAGTTCCACAGCAATGATGTTCTTAACGCTTCACCTTGTATACAAACATTTTCCCACTAATCTAAGAAGTTATATTTCCAAAACAATAACTAAACATCTTAGAACAATACAGTGAACAATGCACGTCACTTCATAAAGACTTAACAAAATGAGTTTATACATACAAATGTTATTTTCGATCATATCCAAATCGAAGGTGAGAGCAAGCTAAGTCTTTCAGAAAACATTTACGAAATCATTATTATTATTTTTTTTATAAAAGGCATTGAAACGTTCATTTTTCTAAAAGGCGAAATTTGGGTTCATAAATTTTCAGCAGATCAGTTTTTTCTTTCATGACATTTCTTGGCGTTAGTTTTCTCTTACATAAAATTTCTTCGGGTCAGTTTCTTTCATGAAATTGTCAGGTAAATATTTGAAAAGTTCATTTTTCACAAAGTTTGTTTTTGACTCGAATAAATTTCAGCAAGTCAAAAATGGTTTTGTTGTTTTTACAAAGAGGGCGATTTTTAAAATTTTCCTTTTTCTTGTAATCGCAAAAATCTCATAGAATAACACGGGAAATGCCATCCAACTAAAAGTCAATATTTGAATCGTTCATTTTTCCTTAAAGTAAAAAAATTTAAAAGATCATTTCTCTAAAAGTCAATATCTAATTTCACAAATTTTTACCAGATCAGTTTTTCTTTCATAAATTTTCTTCAGTTAAGTTTTTACGATTAAAATTTTACAAGAGTTTAGTTTTATTTATTTTTATTTTTCTATGGTTGTAAATAAAGTGTTTTCCAACAAATAGGAAAATCATCTTATAGTTTCTGGATTGAGAAAAAGAGGATTTAATCGTGTAAAAAAAGTTCAGTTTACAAGTTTGGTAACCTTTTTGATGAATTGGTGATGAACCTGAAAAGCACCGTTTTGATTTCATTTTTATACACCTTTTTGTGATTTTTATTTATCGAAGTGGTGTGCACTTGTTGATTCTAACTTCCAACCAGGATACATGGGAAAAACTCCTCCAGATTCTTTCAGCCCATTTTCAGTTTTTTTTTCTTGTCCAATTTCAGAACCGTCTTTTCCTAAAACTTCTCAATATTTGACATGTGATGCAACGGTTTATTTGTAGTTTTCAGATTAAATGGTCGATAATCAAACTCTTCAGTCTTCATGTTTACGCTTCTGAAAAATAACTACCATGAAAATATTGCTTTTGATAGTTAAATGTGCTATCAAAGATTATTGAAGAATGCTCCGGACTGATTTCTGAATTTCTTTTTAAATTTTTGGTAGACATTTCGCTGAATCATCTTCGAGTGTTATTTTGTAAGTCTGCAGTCTTCCATTAGCAGCAGATTCCACAAGTACAAAATCTGACGAATGAGCAACCGATTGAGTCAACTCAGTGTTGGACGACCCCGCAGTAGTGGTGTAATTACTGGTTCCTTCCAATGAAGCAGTACTAGATGAAGCAGCAGTTGATTTTTCGGATCCTCCAACATGAGACTGATTGAACTTGTGAAATCTTATTTCATGTCGTTTTCTGTCAGACTGCCAAGAAAATTTAGAAGAGTAATGCAGACATCCAAATGGTTTTACAACACTGTGTGTCATCGCATACCTCTTAAAAACAAATTTTCTTGTAAAAGTCTTGAAACAGATCGAAAACATAAAACGAGAACAGGTACCACGATCCAATTCTGTCTCATCTCGATTCGCTAACAGTTCTTCAGACACTATCTGAGAAACAAAAGAAAGCATAAATTTAGAAATAAAATAAAATAAAGTAAATGTTTTTAATATCTATAACAATACCTTGGGAATACGTATATTAAAATAACACCTTATTGGAAAGTAATGTACATGTCTTATGGATGTTGTCAGATTTCTTAAGAAATCCTAAATTAGGGACGGGCGACTGCTTATAGCCCATTGCGTTGCTTACGGTGGTCGTCAAACCTCCAATCGAAAAAAAAAAAAAACATTTCATTTCAACTTCCACTGGTGAATTACAGTTCCCTTTTCCTTGCCTGTACATAATTCTAGATATCCGTCCAGAAAATTAAAGTACTACTGCCAAGGCAAAAGGAATTGTTATTCACCAGTGGAAGTGTTTTCTCAACACAGAAGAGAACGAGAAATCAGTGGAACAAGTTAATATCCTACTTCTCTGAATAATTTCTATCTTTGATGTAGAATTTCTTAAGAAATCTGACAACATCCATAAGACATGTACATTACTTTCCAATAAGGTGTTATTTTAATATACATATTCCCAAGGTATTGTTATAGATATTAAAAACATTTACTTTATTTTATTTTATTTCTAAATTTATGCTTTCTTTTGTTTCTCAGATAGTGTCTGAAGAACTGTTAGCGAATCGAGATGAGACAGAATTGGATCGTGGTACCTGTTCTCGTTTTAAGTTTTCGATCTGTTTCAAGACTTTTACAAGAAAATTTGTTTTTAAGAGGTATGCGATGACACACAGTGTTGTAAAACCATTTGGATGTCTGCATTACTCTTCCAAATTTTCTTGGCAGTCTGACAGAAAAGGACATGAAATAAGATTTCACAAGTTCAATCAGTCTCATGTTGGAGGATCCGAAAAATCAACTGCTGCTTCATCTAGTACTGCTTCATTGGAAGGAACCAGTAATTACACCACTACTGCGGGGTCGTCCAACACTGAGTTGACTCAATCGGTTGCTCATTCGTCAGATTTTGTACTTGTGGAATCTGCTGCTAATGGAAGACTGCAGACTTACAAAATAACCCTCGAAGATGATTCAGCGAAATGTCTACCAAAAATTTAAAAAGAAATTCAGAAATCAGTCCGGAGCATTCTTCAATAATCTTTGATAGCACATTTAACTATCAAAAGCAATATTTTCATGGTAGTTATTTTTCAGAAGCGTAAACATGAAGACTGAAGAGTTCGATTATCGACCATTTAATCTGAAAACTACAAATAAACCGTTGCATCACATGTCAAATATTGAGAAGTTTTAGGAAAAGACGGTTCTGAAATTGGACAAGAAAAAAACAACTGAAAATGGGCTGAAAGAATCTGGATGGAGTTTTTTCCATGTATCCTGGTTGGAAGTTAGAATCAACAAGTGCACACCACTTCGATAAATAAAAATCACAAAAAGGTGTATAAAAATGAAATCAAAACGGTGCTTTTCAGGTTCATCACCAATTCATCAAAAAGGTTACCAAACTTCTAAACTGAACTTTTTTTACACGATTAAATCCTCTTTTTCTCAATCCAGAAACTATAAGATGATTTTCCTATTTGTTGGAAAACACTTTATTTACAACCATAGAAAAATAAAAATAAATAAAACTAAACTCTTGTAAAATATTTAATCGTAAAAACTAAACTGAAGAAAATTTATGAAAAAAAAACTGATCTGGTAAAAATTTGTGAAATTAGATATTGACTTTTAGAGAAATGATCTTTTAAATTTTTTTACTTTAAGGAAAAATGAACGATTCAAATATTGACTTTTAGTTGGATGGCATTTCCGTGTTATTCTATGAGATTTTTGCGATTACAAGAAAAGGAAAATTTTAAAAATCGCCCTCTTTGTAAAAACAACAAAACCATTTTTGACTTGCTGAAATTTATTCGAGTCAAAAACAAACTTTGTGAAAAATGAACTTTTCAAATATTTACCTGACAATTTCATGAAAGAAACTGACCCGAAGAAATTTTATGTAAGAGAAAACTAACGCCAAGAAATTTCATGAAAGAAAAACTGATCTGCTGAAAATTTATGAACTCAAATTTCGCCTTTTAGAAAAATGAACGTTTCAATGCCTTTTATAAAAAAAATAATAATAATGATTTCGTAAATATTTTCTGAAAGACTTAGCTTGCTCTCACCTTCGATTTGGATATGATCGAAAATAACATTTGTATGTATAAACTCATTTTGTTAAGACTTTATGAAGTGACGTGCATTGTTCACTGTATTGTTCTAAGATGTTTAGTTATTGTTTTGGAAATATAACTTCTTAGATTATAGGGAAAATGTTTGTATACAAGGTGAAGCGTTAAGAACATCATTGCTGTGGAACTATAGAATTTGATGTGACAAAGACATGAAAGCAAGGAATTGATGATGTTCGTTTCAGTGTGGGGACTTTTTGATGTTTGTTCGTTTATAGGAATCAAGAGAAAGCATATTTAAAATACGATTGACTGTTCTCTATGTTCAAGACTAATATGTTCCTGAAGTAATTAAATAAATGGTGTGATCGTATCTCAGAAAACAGATATGATAGAGATAGTCTATTTAAAACGAATGTAAAAGGAAACGAAAGTTAACGTCTAGAGGAAATAGAGCAAACACTGGTGTTTTCACATGTACGTGTGATATCTGAGATGTTAGAACTGGTCAGTGAGTGAATGAAATATACGCAAAGTTTTGATCAATGGAAATCGTTAAATTCACGAAGTTATCGAACCTCTGAGGAAAGTAGGCCCAATTCTGTAAGCATCACGTTAGTAACGAAAGATTGTAGTAATTTTAACATGTGTTAAATTTCCGCGTATCCATGTTTAAACATAAGCACGATTCTCTTTGAATTCTTATTGTAACAGAATTCAAAATTCAACCTAAAATCGTTTCAACTTCCGGAAGAGGTGGACTTCAGTTCAGTACTGCTCCATTTCCCACCCTGTGCTATGAAACTTTCATGTTTTCGGGAAATTATATTATCAAGAAATTACAACTTCAGTTCTTTATACAAATCGAAATATCAGATTAACATAAACGGAAAAAGTCATATGGGAATTTAATGGCAAATGATACATGTCGCTGAAAAAAAAAAAAAAAAAAAGAATCCGTCTTTCACACATGACTTATACAGAAAAAGAACAAAAATACAGCACGATGCCCAATTCGTTCTCCAGCATCTAGAAATTTCGGCGGACACTTGTTTCCACAAATCATTTTACACCCATCAAAGTTGCGTCCTAACGTTCAATGAAATTCTGTCATTACCAACAAGGGCGCAAATCTAAATTTCTTCCTCTCGGCTCTCTATTTGTTCCCGAATTCGCATTAATGTAAAATAATAACACACAAACGATAAAGTTCACTGTCACCGTCCACCACTGCCCGAGGCACGTGACGTCACGCAAGCAACTCCGACAGCGCGCTCTCTCTCCTCTCGCGTTATCTCCACCCCCTCCCGTCTCTCACCCACCCAGCAGAGAGCAGCTTCGCTGCTCTCGGCTCTCTTTTGTTCTCGTATCCCCCGTTCTATCCTACTACTCATAATGATTGAAAGCTCAAAGTGAGAGAGGCAAAATATCTTTGCCGGGACCTGGGCGAAATTGCTTTGCGGGTTCCAGAGAGCAAAATTTCATGGCGGGCCCTAGAAAATAAAAATATCATATTTCAATTAAGTCGTTACGTGAAAAAATTGTAAAGCACACGCAGGAAAAATATATAATGGAAAAAATGATTATCTCGAATTGCTGTTAGTTTGAAAAAAACAATAACTCATTATGATTGAACGCTCAAAGTGAGAGAGGCAAAATATCTTTGCCGGGACCTGGGCGAAATTGCTTTGCGGGTTCCAGAGAGCAAAATTTCATGGCGGGCCCTAGAAAACAAAAATATCATATTTCAATTAAGTCGTTACGTGAAAAAATCGTAAAGCACACGCAGGAAAAATATATAATGGAAAAAATGATTATCTCGAATTGCTGTTAGTTTGAAAAAAACAACAACTCATTATGATGGAACGCTCAAAGTGAGAGAGGCAAAATATCTTTGCCGGGACCTGGACGAAATTGCTTTGCGGGTTCCAGAGAGCGAAATTTCATGGCGGGCCCTAGAAAACAAAAATATCATATTTCAATTAAGTCGTTACGTGAAAAAATCGTAAAGCACACGCACGAAAAATAAATAATAGAAAAAATAATTATCTCGAATTGCTATTAGTTTGAAAAAAACAACAACTCATAATGATTGAAAGCTCAAAGTGAGAGAGGCAAAATATCTTTGCCGGGACCTGGGCGAAATTGCTTTGCGGGTTCCAGAGAGCAAAATTTCATGGCGGGCCCTAGAAAATAAAAATATCATATTTCAATTAAGTCGTTACGTGAAAAAATCGTAAAGCACACGCAGGAAAAATATATAATGGAAAAAATGATTATCTCGAATTGCTGTTAGTTTGAAAAAAACAACAACTCATAATGATTGAACGCTCAAAGTGAGAGAGGCAAAATATCTTTGCCGGGACCTGGACGAAATTGCTTTGCGGGTTCCAGAGAGCAAAATTTCATGGCGGGCCCTAGAAAACAAAAATATCATATTTCAATTAAGTCGTTACGTGAAAAAATCGTAAAGCACACGCACGAAAAATAAATAATAGAAAAAATGATTATCTCGAATTGCTATTAGTTTGAAAAAAACAACAACTCATAATGATTGAAAGCTCAAAGTGAGAGAGGCAAAATATCTTTGCCGGGACCTGGGCGAAATTGCTTTGCGGGTTCCAGAGAGCAAAATTTCATGGCGGGCCCTAGAAAACAAAAATATCATATTTCAATTAAGTCGTTACGTGAAAAAATCGTAAAGCACACGCAGGAAAAATATATAATGGAAAAAATGATTATCTCGAATTGCTGTTAGTTTGAAAAAAACAACAACTCATAATGATTGAACGCTCAAAGTGAGAGAGGCAAAATATCTTTGCCGGGACCTGGGCGAAATTGCTTTGCGGGTTCCAGAGAGCAAAATTTCATGGCGGGCCCTAGAAAACAAAAATATCATATTTCAATTAAGTCGCTACGTGAAAAAATCGTAAAGCACACGCAGGAAAAATATATAATGGAAAAAATGATTATCTCGAATTGCTGTTAGTTTGAAAAAAACAACAACTCATAATGATTGAACGCTCAAAGTGAGAGAGGCAAAATATCTTTGCCGGGACCTGGACGAAATTGCTTTGCGGGTTCCAGAGAGCAAAATTTCATGGCGGGCCCTAGAAAACCAAAATATCATATTTCAATTAAGTCGTTACGTGAAAAAATCGTAAAGCACACGCACGAAAAATAAATAATAGAAAAAATGATTATCTCGAATTGCTATTAGTTTGAAAAAAACAACAACTCACAATGATTGAAAGCTCAAAGTGAGAGAGGCAAAATATCTTTGCCGGGACCTGGACGAAATTGCTTTGCGGGTTCCAAAGAGCAAAATTTCATGGCGGGCCCTAGAAAATAAAAATATCATATTTCAATTAAGTCGTTACGTGAAAGAATCGTAAAGCACACGCAGGAAAAATATATAATGGAAAAAATGATTATCTCGAATTGCTGTTAGTTTGAAAAAAACAACAACTCATTATGATTGAACGCTCAAAGTGAGAGAGGCAAAATATCTTTGCCGGGACCTGGACGAAATTGCTTTGCGGGTTCCAGAGAGCAAAATTTCATGGCGGGCCCTAGAAAACAAAAATATCATATTTCAATTAAGTCGTTACGTGAAAAAATCGTAAAGCACACGCACGAAAAATAAATAATAGAAAAAATGATTATCTCGAATTGCTATTAGTTTGAAAAAAACAACAACTCATAATGATTGAAAGCTCAAAGTGAGAGAGGCAAAATATCTTTGCCGGGACCTGGACGAAATTGCTTTGCGGGTTCCAGAGAGCAAAATTTCATGGCGGGCAATAGAAAATAAAAATATCATATTTCAATTAAGTCGTTACGTGAAAAAAATCGTAAAGCACACGCACGAAAAATATATAATTTAAAAAATGATTATCTCGAATTGCTGTTAGTTTGAAAAAATCAACAACTCATAATGATTGAAAGCTCAAAGTGAGAGAGGCAAAATATCTTTGCCGGGACCTGGGCGAAATTGCTTTGCGGGTTCCAGAGAGCAAAATTTCATGGCGGCCCCTAGAAAACAAAAATATCATATTTCAATTAAGTCGTTACGTGAAAAAATCGTAAAGCACACGCACGAAAAATAAATAATAGAAAAAATGATTATCTCGAATTGCTGTTAGTTTGAAAAAATCAACAACTCATAGTGATTGAAAGCTCAAAGTGAGAGAGGCAAAATATCTTTGCCGGGACCTGGGCGAAATTGCTTTGCGGGTTCCAGAGAGCAAAATTTCATGGCGGGCCCTAGAAAACAAAAATATCATATTTCAATTAAGTCGTTACGTGAAAAAATCGTAAAGCACACGCACGAAAAATAAATAATAGAAAAAATGATTATCTCGAATTGCTATTAGTTTGAAAAAAACAACAACTCATAATGATTGAAAGCTCAAAGTGAGAGAGGCAAAATATCTTTGCCGGGACCTGGGCGAAATTGCTTTGCGGGTTCCAGAGAGCAAAATTTCATGGCGGGCCCTAGAAAATAAAAATATCATATTTCAATTAAGTCGTTACGTGAAAAAATTGTAAAGCACACGCAGGAAAAATATATAATGGAAAAAATGATTATCTCGAATTGCTGTTAGTTTGAAAAAAACAATAACTCATTATGATTGAACGCTCAAAGTGAGAGAGGCAAAATATCTTTGCCGGGACCTGGGCGAAATTGCTTTGCGGGTTCCAGAGAGCAAAATTTCATGGCGGGCCCTAGAAAACAAAAATATCATATTTCAATTAAGTCGTTACGTGAAAAAATCGTAAAGCACACGCAGGAAAAATATATAATGGAAAAAATGATTATCTCGAATTGCTGTTAGTTTGAAAAAAACAACAACTCATTATGATTGAACGCTCAAAGTGAGAGAGGCAAAATATCTTTGCCGGGACCTGGACGAAATTGCTTTGCGGGTTCCAGAGAGCGAAATTTCATGGCGGGCCCTAGAAAACAAAAATATCATATTTCAATTAAGTCGTTACGTGAAAAAATCGTAAAGCACACGCACGAAAAATAAATAATAGAAAAAATAATTATCTCGAATTGCTATTAGTTTGAAAAAAACAACAACTCATAATGATTGAAAGCTCAAAGTGAGAGAGGCAAAATATCTTTGCCGGGACCTGGGCGAAATTGCTTTGCGGGTTCCAGAGAGCAAAATTTCATGGCGGGCCCTAGAAAATAAAAATATCATATTTCAATTAAGTCGTTACGTGAAAAAATCGTAAAGCACACGCAGGAAAAATATATAATGGAAAAAATGATTATCTCGAATTGCTGTTAGTTTGAAAAAAACAACAACTCATAATGATTGAACGCTCAAAGTGAGAGAGGCAAAATATCTTTGCCGGGACCTGGACGAAATTGCTTTGCGGGTTCCAGAGAGCAAAATTTCATGGCGGGCCCTAGAAAACAAAAATATCATATTTCAATTAAGTCGTTACGTGAAAAAATCGTAAAGCACACGCACGAAAAATAAATAATAGAAAAAATGATTATCTCGAATTGCTATTAGTTTGAAAAAAACAACAACTCATAATGATTGAAAGCTCAAAGTGAGAGAGGCAAAATATCTTTGCCGGGACCTGGGCGAAATTGCTTTGCGGGTTCCAGAGAGCAAAATTTCATGGCGGGCCCTAGAAAACAAAAAATATCATATTTCAATTAAGTCGTTACGTGAAAAAATCGTAAAGCACACGCAGGAAAAATATATAATGGAAAAAATGATTATCTCGAATTGCTGTTAGTTTGAAAAAAACAACAACTCATAATGATTGAACGCTCAAAGTGAGAGAGGCAAAATATCTTTGCCGGGACCTGGACGAAACTGCTTTGCGGGTTCCAGAGAGCAAAATTTCATGGCGGGCCCTAGAAAATAAAAATATCATATTTCAATTAAGTCGTTACGTGAAAAAATCGTAAAGCACACGCAGGAAAAATATATAATAGAAAAAAATGATTATCTCGAATTGCTGTTAGTTTGAAAAAAACAACAACTCATTATGATTGAACGCTCAAAGTGAGAGAGGCAAAATATCTTTGCCGGGACCTGTACGAAATTGCTTTGCGGGTTCCAGAGAGCAAAATTTCATGGCGGGCCCTAGAAAACAAAAATATCATATTTCAATTAAGTCGTTACGTGAAAAAATCGTAAAGCACACGCAGGAAAAATATATAATGGAAAAAATGATTATCTCGAATTGCTGTTAGTTTGAAAAAAACAACAACTCATTATGATTGAACGCTCAAAGTGAGAGAGGCAAAATATCTTTGCCGGGACCTGGACGAAATTGCTTTGCGGGTTCCAGAGAGCGAAATTTCATGGCGGGCCCTAGAAAACAAAAATATCATATTTCAATTAAGTCGTTACGTGAAAAAATCGTAAAGCACACGCACGAAAAATAAATAATAGAAAAAATAATTATCTCGAATTGCTATTAGTTTGAAAAAAACAACAACTCATAATGATTGAAAGCTCAAAGTGAGAGAGGCAAAATATCTTTGCCGGGACCTGGGCGAAATTGCTTTGCGGGTTCCAGAGAGCAAAAATTTCATGGCGGGCCCTAGAAAATAAAAATATCATATTTCAATTAAGTCGTTACGTGAAAAAATCGTAAAGCACACGCAGGAAAAATATATAATAAAAAAAATGATTATCTCGAATTGCTGTTAGTTTGAAAAAAACAACAACTCATTATGATTGAACGCTCAAAGTGAGAGAGGCAAAATATCTTTGCCGGGACCTGGACGAAATTGCTTTGCGGGTTCCAGAGAGCAAAATTTCATGGCGGGCCCTAGAAAACAAAAAATATCATATTTCAATTAAGTCGTTAAGTGAAAAAATCGTAAAGCACACGCACGAAAAATAAATAATAGAAAAAATGATTATCTCGAATTGCTATTAGTTTGAAAAAAACAACAACTCATAATGATTGAAAGCTCAAAGTGAGAGAGGCAAAATATCTTTGCCGGGACCTGGACGAAATTGCTTTGCGGGTTCCAGAGAGCAAAATTTCATGGCGGGCCCTAGAAAATAAAAATATCATATTTCAATTAAGTCGTTACGTGAAAGAATCGTAAAGCACACGCAGGAAAAATATATAATGGAAAAAATGATTATCTCGAATTGCTGTTAGTTTGAAAAAAACAACAACTCATTATGATTGAACGCTCAAAGTGAGAGAGGCAAAATATCTTTGCCGGGACCTGGACGAAATTGCTTTGCGGGTTCCAGAGAGCAAAATTTCATGGCGGGCCCTAGAAAACAAAAATATCATATTTCAATCAAGTCGTTACGTGAAAAAATCGTAAAGCACACGCACGAAAAATAAATAATAGAAAAAATGATTATCTCGAATTGCTATTAGTTTGAAAAAAACAACAACTCATAATGATTGAAAGCTCAAAGTGAGAGAGGCAAAATATCTTTGCCGGGACCTGGACGAAATTGCTTTGCGGGTTCCAGAGAGCAAAATTTCATGGCGGGCCCTAGAAAATAAAAATATCATATTTCAATTAAGTCGTTACGTGAAAAAAATCGTAAAGCACACGCACGAAAAATATATAATTTAAAAAATGATTATCTCGAATTGCTGTTAGTTTGAAAAAATCAACAACTCATAATGATTGAAAGCTCAAAGTGAGAGAGGCAAAATATCTTTGCCGGGACCTGGGCGAAATTGCTTTGCGGGTTCCAGAGAGCAAAATTTCATGGCGGGCCCTAGAAAACAAAAATATCATATTTCAATTAAGTCGTTACGTGAAAAAATCGTAAAGCACACGCACGAAAAATATATAATGGAAAAAATGATTATCTCGAATTGCTGTTAGTTTGAAAAAAACAACAACTCATAATGATTGAACGCTCAAAGTGAGAGAGGCAAAATATCTTTGCCGGGACCTGGACGAAATTGCTTTGCGGGTTCCAGAGAGCAAAATTTCATGGCGGGCCCTAGAAAACAAAAATATCATATTTCAATTAAGTCGTTACGTGAAAAAATCGTAAAGCACACGCACGAAAAATAAATAATAGAAAAAATGATTATCTCGAATTGCTATTAGTTTGAAAAAAACAACAACTCACAATGATTGAAAGCTCAAAGTGAGAGAGGCAAAATATCTTTGCCGGGACCTGGACGAAATTGCTTTGCGGGTTCCAAAGAGCAAAATTTCATGGCGGGCCCTAGAAAATAAAAATATCATATTTCAATTAAGTCGTTACGTGAAAGAATCGTAAAGCACACGCAGGAAAAATATATAATGGAAAAAATGATTATCTCGAATTGCTGTTAGTTTGAAAAAAACAACAACTCATTATGATTGAACGCTCAAAGTGAGAGAGGCAAAATATCTTTGCCGGGACCTGGACGAAATTGCTTTGCGGGTTCCAGAGAGCAAAATTTCATGGCGGGCCCTAGAAAACAAAAATATCATATTTCAATTAAGTCGTTACGTGAAAAAATCGTAAAGCACACGCACGAAAAATAAATAATAGAAAAAATGATTATCTCGAATTGCTATTAGTTTGAAAAAAACAACAACTCATAATGATTGAAAGCTCAAAGTGAGAGAGGCAAAATATCTTTGCCGGGACCTGGACGAAATTGCTTTGCGGGTTCCAGAGAGCAAAATTTCATGGCGGGCAATAGAAAATAAAAATATCATATTTCAATTAAGTCGTTACGTGAAAAAATCGTAAAGCACACGCACGAAAAATATATAATTTAAAAAATGATTATCTCGAATTGCTGTTAGTTTGAAAAAATCAACAACTCATAATGATTGAAAGCTCAAAGTGAGAGAGGCAAAATATCTTTGCCGGGGCCTGGGCGAAATTGCTTTGCGGGTTCCAGAGAGCAAAATTTCATGGCGGGCCCTAGAAAACAAAAATATCATATTTCAATTAAGTCGTTACGTGAAAAAATCGTAAAGCACACGCACGAAAAATAAATAATAGAAAAAATGATTATCTCGAATTGCTGTTAGTTTGAAAAAATCAACAACTCATAGTGATTGAAAGCTCAAAGTGAGAGAGGCAAAATATCTTTGCCGGGACCTGGGCGAAATTGCTTTGCGGGTTCCAGAGAGCAAAATTTCATGGCGGGCCCTAGAAAACAAAAATATCATATTTCAATTAAGTCGTTACGTGAAAAAATCGTAAAGCACACGCACGAAAAATAAATAATAGAAAAAATGATTATCTCGAATTGCTATTAGTTTGAAAAAAACAACAACTCATAATGATTGAAAGCTCAAAGTGAGAGAGGCAAAATATCTTTGCCGGGACCTGGGCGAAATTGCTTTGCGGGTTCCAGAGAGCAAAATTTCATGGCGGGCCCTAGAAAATAAAAATATCATATTTCAATTAAGTCGTTACGTGAAAAAATTGTAAAGCACACGCAGGAAAAATATATAATGGAAAAAATGATTATCTCGAATTGCTGTTAGTTTGAAAAAAACAACAACTCATAATGATTGAACGCTCAAAGTGAGAGAGGCAAAATATCTTTGCCGGGACCTGGGCGAAATTGCTTTGCGGGTTCCAGAGAGCAAAATTTCATGGCGGGCCCTAGAAAACAAAAATATCATATTTCAATTAAGTCGTTACGTGAAAAAATCGTAAAGCACACGCAGGAAAAATATATAATGGAAAAAATGATTATCTCGAATTGCTGTTAGTTTGAAAAAAACAACAACTCATAATGATTGAACGCTCAAAGTGAGAGAGGCAAAATATCTTTGCCGGGACCTGGACGAAATTGCTTTGCGGGTTCCAGAGAGCAAAATTTCATGGCGGGCCCTAGAAAACAAAAATATCATATTTCAATTAAGTCGTTACGTGAAAAAATCGTAAAGCACACGCACGAAAAATAAATAATAGAAAAAATGATTATCTCGAATTGCTGTTAGTTTGAAAAAAACAACAACTCATAATGATTGAAAGCTCAAAGTGAGAGAGGCAAAAATATCTTTGCCGGGACCTGGGCGAAATTGCTTTGCGGGTTCCAGAGAGCAAAATTTCATGGCGGGCCCTAGAAAATAAAAAATATCATATTTCAATTAAGTCGTTACGTGAAAAAATCGTAAAGCACACGCAGGAAAAATATATAATGGAAAAAATGATTATCTCGAATTGCTGTTAGTTTGAAAAAAACAACAACTCATAATGATTGAACGCTCAAAGTGAGAGAGGCAAAATATCTTTGCCGGGACCTGGACGAAATTGCTTTGCGGGTTCCAGAGAGCAAAATTTCATGGCGGGCCCTAGAAAACAAAAATATCATATTTCAATTAAGTCGTTACGTGAAAAAATCGTAAAGCACACGCACGAAAAATAAATAATAGAAAAAATGATTATCTCGAATTGCTATTAGTTTGAAAAAAACAACAACTCATAATGATTGAAAGCTCAAAGTGAGAGAGGCAAAATATCTTTGCCGGGACCTGGGCGAAATTGCTTTGCGGGTTCCAGAGAGCAAAATTTCATGGCGGGCCCTAGAAAACAAAAATATCATATTTCAATTAAGTCGTTACGTGAAAAAATCGTAAAGCACACGCAGGAAAAATAAATATAATGGAAAAAATGATTATCTCGAATTGCTGTTAGTTTGAAAAAAACAACAACTCATAATGATTGAACGCTCAAAGTGAGAGAGGCAAAATATCTTTGCCGGGACCTGGACGAAACTGCTTTGCGGGTTCCAGAGAGCAAAATTTCATGGCGGGCCCTAGAAAATAAAAATATCATATTTCAATTAAGTCGTTACGTGAAAAAATCGTAAAGCACACGCAGGAAAAATATATAATAAAAAAAATGATTATCTCGAATTGCTGTTAGTTTGAAAAAAACAACAACTCATTATGATTGAACGCTCAAAGTGAGAGAGGCAAAATATCTTTGCCGGGACCTGGACGAAATTGCTTTGCGGGTTCCAGAGAGCAAAATTTCATGGCGGGCCCTAGAAAACAAAAATATCATATTTCAATTAAGTCGTTACGTGAAAAAATCGTAAAGCACACGCACGAAAAATAAATAATAGAAAAAATGATTATCTCGAATTGCTATTAGTTTGAAAAAAACAACAACTCATAATGATTGAAAGCTCAAAGTGAGAGAGGCAAAATATCTTTGCCGGGACCTGGACGAAATTGCTTTGCGGGTTCCAGAGAGCAAAAATTTCATGGCGGGCCCTAGAAAATAAAAATATCATATTTCAATTAAGTCGTTACGTGAAAAAATCGTAAAGCACACGCAGGAAAAATATATAATGGAAAAAATGATTATCTCGAATTGCTGTTAGTTTGAAAAAAACAACAACTCATTATGATTGAACGCTCAAAGTGAGAGAGGCAAAATATCTTTGCCGGGACCTGGACGAAATTGCTTTGCGGGTTCCAGAGAGCAAAATTTCATGGCGGGCCCTAGAAAACAAAAATATCATATTTCAATTAAGTCGTTACGTGAAAAAATCGTAAAGCACACGCACGAAAAATAAATAATAGAAAAAATGATTATCTCGAATTGCTGTTAGTTTGAAAAAAACAACAACTCATTATGATTGAAAGCTCAAAGTGAGAGAGGCAAAATATCTTTGCCGGGACCTGGACGAAATTGCTTTGCGGGTTCCAGAGAGCAAAATTTCATGGCGGGCCCTAGAAAACAAAAAATATCATATTTCAATTAAGTCGTTACGTGAAAAAATCGTAAAGCACACGCACGAAAAATATATAATTTAAAAATGATTATCTCGAATTGCTGTTAGTTTGAAAAAATCAACAACTCATAATGATTGAAAGCTCAAAGTGAGAGAGGCAAAATATCTTTGCCGGGACCTGGACGAAATTGCTTTGCGGGTTCCAGAGAGCAAAATTTCATGGCGGGCCCTAGAAAACAAAAATATCATATTTCAATTAAGTCGTTACGTGAAAAAATCGTAAAGCACACGCACGAAAAATAAATAATAGAAAAATGATTATCTCGAATTGCTATTAGTTTGAAAAAAACAACAACTCATAATGATTGAAAGCTCAAAGTGAGAGAGGCAAAATATCTTTGCCGGGACCTGGGCGAAATTGCTTTGCGGGTTCCAGAGAGCAAAATTTCATGGCGGGCCCTAGAAAATAAAAATATCATATTTCAATTAAGTCGTTACGTGAAAAAATCGTAAAGCACACGCAGGAAAAATATATAATGGAAAAAATGATTATCTCGAATTGCTGTTAGTTTGAAAAAAACAACAACTCATAATGATTGAACGCTCAAAGTGAGAGAGGCAAAATATCTTTGCCGGGACCTGGACGAAATTGCTTTGCGGGTTCCAGAGAGCAAAATTTCATGGCGGGCCCTAGAAAACAAAAATATCATATTTCAATTAAGTCGTTACGTGAAAAAATCGTAAAGCACACGCACGAAAAATAAATAATAGAAAAAATGATTATCTCGAATTGCTATTAGTTTGAAAAAAACAACAACTCACAATGATTGAAAGCTCAAAGTGAGAGAGGCAAAATATCTTTGCCGGGACCTGGACGAAATTGCTTTGCGGGTTCCAAAGAGCAAAATTTCATGGCGGGCCCTAGAAAATAAAAATATCATATTTCAATTAAGTCGTTACGTGAAAGAATCGTAAAGCACACGCAGGAAAAATATATAATGGAAAAAATGATTATCTCGAATTGCTGTTAGTTTGAAAAAAACAACAACTCATTATGATTGAACGCTCAAAGTGAGAGAGGCAAAATATCTTTGCCGGGACCTGGACGAAATTGCTTTGCGGGTTCCAGAGAGCAAAATTTCATGGCGGGCCCTAGAAAACAAAAATATCATATTTCAATTAAGTCGTTACGTGAAAAAATCGTAAAGCACACGCACGAAAAATAAATAATAGAAAAAATGATTATCTCGAATTGCTATTAGTTTGAAAAAAACAACAACTCATAATGATTGAAAGCTCAAAGTGAGAGAGGCAAAATATCTTTGCCGGGACCTGGACGAAATTGCTTTGCGGGTTCCAGAGAGCAAAATTTCATGGCGGGCCCTAGAAAATAAAAATATCATATTTCAATTAAGTCGTTACGTGAAAAAATCGTAAAGCACACGCACGAAAAATATATAATTTAAAAAATGATTATCTCGAATTGCTGTTAGTTTGAAAAAATCAACAACTCATAATGATTGAAAGCTCAAAGTGAGAGAGGCAAAATATCTTTGCCGGGACCTGGGCGAAATTGCTTTGCGGGTTCCAGAGAGCAAAATTTCATGGCGGGCCCTAGAAAACAAAAATATCATATTTCAATTAAGTCGTTACGTGAAAAAATCGTAAAGCACACGCACGAAAAATAAATAATAGATAAAATGATTATCTCGAATTGCTATTAGTTTGAAAAAAACAACAACTCATAATGATTGAAAGCTCAAAGTGAGAGAGGCAAAATATCTTTGCCGGGACCTGGGCGAAATTGCTTTGCGGGTTCCAGAGAGCAAAATTTCATGGCGGGCCCTAGAAAATAAAAATATCATATTTCAATTAAGTCGTTACGTGAAAAAATTGTAAAGCACACGCAGGAAAAATATATAATGGAAAAAATGATTATCTCGAATTGCTGTTAGTTTGAAAAAAACAATAACTCATTATGATTGAACGCTCAAAGTGAGAGAGGCAAAATATCTTTGCCGGGACCTGGGCGAAATTGCTTTGCGGGTTCCAGAGAGCAAAATTTCATGGCGGGCCCTAGAAAACAAAAATATCATATTTCAATTAAGTCGTTACGTGAAAAAATCGTAAAGCACACGCACGAAAAATATATAATTTAAAAAATGATTATCTCGAATTGCTGTTAGTTTGAAAAAATCAACAACTCATAATGATTGAAAGCTCAAAGTGAGAGAGGCAAAATATCTTTGCCGGGACCTGGGCGAAATTGCTTTGCGGGTTCCAGAGAGCAAAATTTCATGGCAGGCCCTAGAAAACAAAAATATCATATTTCAATTAAGTCGTTACGTGAAAAAATCGTAAAGCACACGCACGAAAAATAAATAATAGAAAAAATGATTATCTCGAATTGCTGTTAGTTTGAAAAAATCAACAACTCATAGTGATTGAAAGCTCAAAGTGAGAGAGGCAAAATATCTTTGCCGGGACCTGGGCGAAATTGCTTTGCGGGTTCCAGAGAGCAAAATTTCATGGCGGGCCCTAGAAAACAAAAAAAAATATCATATTTCAATTAAGTCGTTACGTGAAAAAATCGTAAAGCACACGCACGAAAAATAAATAATAGATAAAATGATTATCTCGAATTGCTATTAGTTTGAAAAAAACAACAACTCATAATGATTGAAAGCTCAAAGTGAGAGAGGCAAAATATCTTTGCCGGGACCTGGGCGAAATTGCTTTGCGGGTTCCAGAGAGCAAAATTTCATGGCGGGCCCTAGAAAATAAAAATATCATATTTCAATTAAGTCGTTACGTGAAAAAATTGTAAAGCACACGCAGGAAAAATATATAATGGAAAAAAATGATTATCTCGAATTGCTGTTAGTTTGAAAAAAACAATAACTCATTATGATTGAACGCTCAAAGTGAGAGAGGCAAAATATCTTTGCCGGGACCTGGGCGAAATTGCTTTGCGGGTTCCAGAGAGCAAAATTTCATGGCGGGCCCTAGAAAACAAAAATATCATATTTCAATTAAGTCGTTACGTGAAAAAATCGTAAAGCACACGCAGGAAAAATATATAATGGAAAAAATGATTATCTCGAATTGCTGTTAGTTTGAAAAAAACAACAACTCATTATGATTGAACGCTCAAAGTGAGAGAGGCAAAATATCTTTGCCGGGACCTGGACGAAATTGCTTTGCGGGTTCCAGAGAGCGAAATTTCATGGCGGGCCCTAGAAAACAAAAATATCATATTTCAATTAAGTCGTTACGTGAAAAAATCGTAAAGCACACGCACGAAAAATAAATAATAGAAAAAATAATTATCTCGAATTGCTATTAGTTTGAAAAAAACAACAACTCATAATGATTGAAAGCTCAAAGTGAGAGAGGCAAAATATCTTTGCCGGGACCTGGGCGAAATTGCTTTGCGGGTTCCAGAGAGCAAAAATTTCATGGCGGGCCCTAGAAAATAAAAATATCATATTTCAATTAAGTCGTTACGTGAAAAAATCGTAAAGCACACGCAGGAAAAATATATAATAGAAAAAATGATTATCTCGAATTGCTGTTAGTTTGAAAAAAACAACAACTCATTATGATTGAACGCTCAAAGTGAGAGAGGCAAAATATCTTTGCCGGGACCTGTACGAAATTGCTTTGCGGGTTCCAGAGAGCAAAATTTCATGGCGGGCCCTAGAAAACAAAAATATCATATTTCAATTAAGTCGTTACGTGAAAAAATCGTAAAGCACACGCACGAAAAATAAATAATAGAAAAAATGATTATCTCGAATTGCTATTAGTTTGAAAAAAACAACAACTCATAATGATTGAAAGCTCAAAGTGAGAGAGGCAAAATATCTTTGCCGGGACCTGGACGAAATTGCTTTGCGGGTTCCAGAGAGCAAAATTTCATGGCGGGCCCTAGAAAATAAAAATATCATATTTCAATTAAGTCGTTACGTGAAAAAATCGTAAAGCACACGCACGAAAAATATATAATGGAAAAAATGATTATCTCGAATTGCTGTTAGTTTGAAAAAAAAACAACAACTCATAATGATTGAAAGCTCAAAGTGAGAGAGGCAAAATATCTTTGCCGGGACCTAGGCGAAATTGCTTTGCGGGTTCCAGAGAGCAAAATTTCATGGCGGGCCCTAGAAAATAAAAATATTATATTTCAATTAAGTCGTTACGTGAAAAAATCGTAAAGCACACGCACGAAAAATATATAATGGAAAAAATGATTATCTCGAATTGCTGTTAGTTTGAAAAAAACAACTCATAATGATTGAAAGCTCAAAGTGAGAGAGGCAAAATGTCTTTGCCGGGACCTGGGCGAAATTGCTTTGCGGGTTCCAGAGAGCAAAATTTCATGGCGGGCCCTAGAAAATAAAAATATCATATTTCAAATAAGTCGTTATGTGAAAAAATCGTAAACCACACGCACGAAAAATATATATTAGAAAAAATTATTATCTCGAATTGCTGTTAGTTTGAAAAAAATCTCATAATGATTGAAAGCTCAAAGTGAGAGAAATAGGCTATTAAATTGAAAACAAATGCCGTCTCCTGCACGATACACTTTAATGATAAAAACTATGTACAATTAAAATAAGTGCAAGCTTAATACCTTTCAACGCCATAACGGCAATTGGAGAGGAATAGGGAATAAAAAAATGCAAAAATTTACGATATTCTATCCAGGAATAAGGGGGTTGAGGTGGTATTGTTATTCTTATAAAAACTTTCTCACAAAATGATAAAAAAATATCTTCAACTAATCTGCTTAGCGAATATTTTTGTATAGCGAATACTTTTTGGTAGCGAATAATAGGGATCCCTCTAAAACACATTCGTTTAAATACGAGGATTATACCGAAAGTAATGCAAAAGTGGGCATAACTTTTTTATTAACTGACAGAGGTCGTTCAAATTGCACATGTTGATAGAGTATCTCTTCCACTATAGCAATCCTTGTTCAGTGCAGGTAAATAATGGATTACATGCAGAAGCAACATGCTGTCATTGAGTTCTTCACGGAGGAACGGTGCAGGCTGTCAGACATCCACAGAAGGTTAACGAATGTTTATGGAGATGACACCATTGACAAGAGAAATGTGCACAGATAGCTGAAGAAGTTTAAAGAAGGGGAACCAGCATTGAAGACAAACCACGCAGTGGGCGACCATTATCTGCGACCACTGACACGAATCGTCAGGGAGTGGATTAATTGATTCGTGCGGAGACACGTATCACAATTCGGGAGTTTATTACACAACTGGACTGTGGTAACAATGCCATCAGAAAATGGTGGAAGATTTAAGGTATCGGAAATTGTGTGCCAATTTGACACTCGGTTTGAAGGAGAGAAGGGTGGAAGTCTGCTCTGATCTGCTGGAAGCGTTTGCAGCCAATGAAGATATGCTTTTTTCAATTTGGTGACAGGGGATGAAACGAGGGCGTATGTTTAGCATCCGGAAACGAAGAATCAATCAATGAAATGGCGTCACACCTCTTCACCAAGGCCTAAGCAGTTCAAGAGTCAGCGATTGGCGCAGAAAGTCTTGGGGACTATTTTTGGGGATGACAGGGGCGTCTTTCTCCTTGATTTTCTGGAACGTGGCAGTACCGTGACCAGCGAGCGATACATTGAGAAATTGAAGAAGCTTAGAGAAGCCATAAGGAGTAAGGTACCGAACAAGAATCTGAAAGGGATCCACATTCACCACGACAATGCGAGACCACGCACATCTTTTCCAACAAATCATGCGATCTGATGCTTGCTTTAGCGATTGGTTTTTGATTTAAGGAATTAATGGCTTTTTTTTAATTTTCAATACTGTTTCTTAAGTTACTGAACAATTGGCCTCCATATAGCAACTTTGCTATTGTTCTTTTTATTATTTTAAATTTAAGTATCTGGTTTGTACACAAACTCTGGAATATGTAAAAGTAGGGAGCCACAAAATGATAAAAAATTAATTTGATATTTCATTAATATGGAAACGCTTAAGGTTGTATTATTATTTGAAATCTGAAAATTTCAGTGTCTGTACGACGAAGGAAGGTAATCTATTTGAAAGTGATGGGAATATTCAAAACTAAAAAATAAAGAAATAAATAAAAAATACCTTCTTAAGAGCCTCGTGATCAAAAACTAAAAAAAAACTATTAATAATGAATATAAAAAAATCCACCGAAAATGATTTTGGTTTTACTTTCTTAACTGCGGGTCCCCGTGAAGGCGCAAGCGTCGCCTTTGCCACTATGGTCTAGCCAGCCCTAGGGTTTAGCTTATGTCATGAGTAGATCACATCAGATCAGATCATATGTAGAGGATTTAAGGAAGGGAGTGTCTGACTCCAGGTCTTAAACAACCCTTAGAAATAAGAAGCTAATAGATTTGGGCTAGAGTGCTCAATAGGAAAGTAACACGGAAGCGAGGTAGAAAGGGGAGGAAGACGCCTTTATTTATTACCGGGTGGCTAGTAACCGGGGCCCGACGGCTTAACGTGTCTATCTGATATGCCATGAGTATCTCGTAGCAGGGCTATAAAAGAGAAGGGCTGGTCCTTAGCAGGCCCGAACGCTCGAACCACTAAATATCCGCCGTGCGTCGGATGGGCACGTTAAGCCGTCGGACACCGGTTACTGCCCCCCCCCCGGTAATAAATAAGGGCGTCTTCCTCCCCCTTTTCTATCTCATTTCCGTGCCATTTTCCTATCGGGCACTCTAGCCAAAATCTCCTAGCTTCCTATTTCTAAGGGTTGTTTAAGACCCGGGGTCAGACACTCCCTTCCTAAAATCCTCTACACGTGATCTGATCTTAGATCTAGCTACCTGGAAGCCGGAAGTTGGATGTGATTACGTAATGATTTTGTTATCAGTTGGATGTGGTGGCTTCTCAGAAGCCACTGCTCAACAGGAACCCCGAACAAATCAGCGGAAAGGTCAAGGAAAATTACATAAACCTGAAGCCATTGTCGTGATTTAAAAGGAACAAAATATTCTTTAAACAAACTGTATGTTTTTAAAATTTAGGGCATCTTCCTGAAAACGCGGTTGACACACTTGTCTAAAGTTTTTAATTTGCGTTTTCTTTCCTGAAGTGTTTTTACCTGGTTTCTTAATTGCTGAATTTGAGAAATTAGAGATTTCCAAGAATTGGCTCATGTTTTCGATCGTTGAACAGAAACTTTGCAATTTCTAAATTTTTTCCTGCCTTTTGGTTTAGAAATCTTTCTCAAGTGTTAAATTTTTTTCATTAAATAATCATTACAGATTTGTACATAATTGCAGTTACGACATTCTGTCGTCTATATACATATCCATTGATACGCAGTTCGTACCTCAGCGTTTGTTTCACGTTTAGTTAATTTTCTTTGGGTTTAATATAAGTGCTTCGACTAATTTTCTTTTCCTGTGTATCTGGGTCTTTGACGTTATTTCTTCAGAATTTAAAGAATTTACGCTGGACACAACATCAGATTTGAGTATCTATCGTAAAGGCAATCCAAGTAATCGATTTTTTATTACGCTCATTGCCATAAAAATCTGCGCACCAAGAAAAAACCGTGCAATTAACGTAAAACTCGGCAAATAGCTACGGGGACGACAGACATGCAAATGATTAAAATGGTCGTGCGATTACGCATGTCCACTCGTCCAAGACTGGCGCTGCAATCGCAATCTTTGGGGCTTATAGGCGCCGCGCAGGATACTCCATTTTCGTCCTGAAATGCAGACAGTTGAGATTCCTGAGCGATAGACATGTCGAGAAGCCGCCGCAGACGTTCGAATGGGCAACTGACGGAGTTTCAACCAGACTGTATCGTCGGGATGAGAGAGACAGGGTGGCCGATGCGCCAAATCCTCCGCCATTTGTGCCGGTCGGACATTACGGAGCGATCGTATTGGGAGCAATGGACACGGGAAGGCATCCGGACACGGCGGACTGTCTCTGGAAGACCCAGGCACACCACCAGCAGAGAGCACCGTGGGAACGTGAGAGCGGCACACACAGATGCAACAACGTCCTTGTGCAATATCCAGAGACACGTTGCGGCTGTACAAAGGACTCCCGTGTCCACCAGAATCATTTCGAGACCCCTGGCAGAGGAGAATCTGCACCCTTGACGGCCCTTACGTTTTCTGCCATTAACACCTGACCATCGTCGACGCTGATTGCAGTGGTGCCATCAGCGAGCAACGTGGAATGCTACGGACTGGCGACGTACAGTGTTCAGCGACGAATCCCGTTTTTGTATGGGAAAGGACGACCACCGTGCCAGAGTGTGGAGGACTGCAGGTAAGCGGTACAATCCCAACTTCACTGTACAGCGGCGCACACCCCGAAATGCAGGCGTGATGGTCTGGGGAGCCATCGCGTATGACAGCCGGACTTCTCTCGCAGTGATCTGAGGGACGTTGACAGCCCAGCGCTACGTACAGAAGATCCTGCGGCCCCATGTGCTGCCTTTCCTGGCGGAGCTGCCCGGAGTCATTTTTCAACAAGATAACGTCCGTCTGCACACGGCTCGGGTCTCTCAGGACTGTCTACGTCATGCTTCGATGCTTCCGTGGCCCTCCAGATCGTCTGATCTCTTGCTCATCGAGCACGTGTGGGACCAGATGGGACGCAGCTTTCTCCATGTCCCGCTGTTCGTGCTTTAGAGCATCAGTTGCAAGAAGTGTAGGCCAGTCTGTCCCAGTATAACATACGGCGTTTCTTTGATTCCATGCCGGGCCGTATCACTGCATATATCCGAGCACGAGTCTGTCCGACGCGGTACTAACGCGGACCGGAATATGTACCATATGTCCCCGGGAAATCCTCCTGCTGCTGTGATATTGTAATCACTTCTGTCCTTGGTACGTACCGTCTCACTACTTAAATCGACGACGCCTCCTCCTTGGTGCGCGAATTTTTATGACAATGAGTGTATCTTCATAACCAGAACTCTGAAAATGTTCGCTACAAATTTTGGCGTACCTAAGATTCATAGAGTTCAGTCTTCGACTTTTATTCATTTATAACCTTTCCAGTACTGGACTGTTTCGGGAAAAAGCATGAAATACAACATCTTGTCCTTTTCGGTACCTGTGAGTGCATTCCAATACGTTGCGACAGCACACGAAAACATTTATAAATAATAAAAAAGGTGCACTGATTTACGCAGCTAAACTAACTGTTTACACTCTACGTCAAAGAAATAGTTGCACCCAGATTGAAGCAACCGACAGGAATGAAACTCGGTGGGTAGGTTTGACATCGTCAGACATGCATTCAAGTATTACGCTCGGCCACACGTGTGACACCAGCAAAGGAGGAATCGTAGCGCTGCGCCAGACTTGCTATATAAGGTCGTCCGGTTGCACGTGCTTGCAATTCTGATTCGTGCTGTTGTTTTGTTTGCATCCTTTGCAAGTGAAGTATGCCACAGAGAAAAGTTCGGAAGCAATTCGAGCAGTTGGAGGAGTTCGAGAGCGGTCGCATCATCGGGCTCCGGGAAGCTGGATGGTCTTATTGCCATATTGCGAGCCATACCAGTCGTGCGGGTATCACCATAGCACGCGGTCGGCGGCAGTGGATAGAACAAGGCACGCCGTTGGCGGCAGTGGATAGAACAAGGCATGTCGTTGGCGGCAGTGGATAGAACAAGGCACGCCGTTGGCGGCAGTGGATAGAACAAGGCACTCAGTTGGCGGCAGTGGATAGAACAAGGCACGCCGTTGGCGGCAGTGGATAGAACAAAGAACTCAGTTGGCGGCTGTGGATAGAACAAGGCATGCAGTTGGCGGCAGTGGATTGAACAAGGCATGCCGTTGGCGGCAGTGGATTGAACAAGGCATGCCGTTGGCGGCAGTGGATAGAACAAGGCACGCCGTTGGCGGCAGTGGATAGAACAAGGCATGCCGTTGGCGGCAGTGGATAGAACAAAGAACTTAGTTGGCGGCTGTGGATAGAACAATGCATGCAGTTGGCGGCAGTGGATAGAACAAGGCACGCCGTTGGCGGCAGTGGATAGAACAAGGCACTCAGCAGCGACAGGAAGGGTCTGGAAGACCTAGATGTACCACGGAGTGAGAGGACAGACGGGTTGTCCGACATGCGTGGTGTAATCCAACAGCCACGATTCCGGATATTCAGCGAGCAGTGGTGCCCTCCATGAATCGTCCGATTAGTGAGAACATTGCCAGACGGCTGCACGACATAGAAATACACGCACGCAGACCGACAGTTACGACGGCTGCCCTTAACACCACTGCATCGTCCCCAAACACTGCAATGGTGACTGTCTTGCCAGACTTTCATTGAGCCATTCAGAATGGCAGCAGGTGATCTGCAGTGAAGAGTTCCGCTTTTGTCTTGGAAGAGACGATCAACGAATCCGTGTGCGGTGGTACCCTGGTCAGCGCCAAGATGAACGATTTGTCGTGAAGGCCTGGTGTCATGGTGTACGATGCAATTGCCTACGATGCCACATCACTTTTGGAGTTCATTACAGGCACTTTGATAGTCTAACGTTACGTTAATGAGGTCCTGCAACCAGTTGACCTACCTTTTCTGAACGCTCACTCCGGTGAGATTTTTTAACAGGACAACGCTCGTCCGTATACTGCTGCTGTCTCGAGAGCTTGCCTCCAAGGCACTGATACTCTACCATGGACACCGTATCGCCAGACCTATCGCCGATTGAAAATGTGTGGGATTCTATTGGAAGCGCTATCCGCACTCCACCCCTAGCGCACAATCTGCAGAAACTGAGTGAGAAGATTCAAGCTGCATGGGATGGCTTATCGCAGGAAACCATTAGAAACCTGTATAACTTCATGCCGAGATGTCTGAGATGCTGTGTGAGCAAACATCACGGACCGACGCCATACTAAGAGACACTTTTTGTTGGCGTGTAGCTCAATAAATGTCGCCCATATCAGTATCAATGTTTAATTATTTATTGTTTCTGGTAACCTTTACCTTCCTCCCGAATAGCATTGCAATCCGACACATTCTACTGGGTGCAACTATGTTTTTGACGTAGCGTGTACATACATGCGTACAGTGCATACATCCTTAAATAACGCAAGCTACAAGACTCTGCCCGCAATGACAGCCTAACGCACTGGAGATGCAGAAGCAGCATAGTGACGTCACAACTGGTCCCCCAGCCTCTCTCATGAAGACCGTGTGGGCATTCGGTTTGACAAAGCGTCGGACTAGACCTTTTTTTTTATAGCACTGAACTCGTAGGGCTGCACGTAGTCGCGCCGTACGTACTTTGGGGGGGGGGGGGGGCAACCAGTTCCAGTGAGGAGAGAGAGAGAGAGAGAGAGAGAGAGAGAGAGAGAGAGAGAGAGAGCCTGCCCCGTAAGCCCGTCGCATTACACATGCCTAACCCTGGACTCGGACAAGAGTCCATGAGTGTCAAATGGTGAGAAAACAACGCTCAAACCATTTGGCCTAAGGACCGGTATGGGGTATTTCCATTGCAAAATACGCCATACCATTACGTTGGAATTTAACAACAGCGCGTCCACAGTTTATGCACAAAGATATCTATCGTACCGTGGAAAACCTACGCAATGACAGCCAACGTCCCATCGAGTCTCCTTATTGACTCCAAGGGACCGAAAGTTTAGGTTGCAGTTTGCAAAGCCTATCGCTGTTGTATTGCGGAGGACTGGGAATACGTCATCTGTTCTGAGGAATCACGGTTTTAACACTTTCATGCCGGTGGGCGTGTGAATGTGTACTAAACCACGCGAAGAGATGGATCCAGCTTGCCAAGTTGGGATTCAACGGACAGACCGAGGCGGTGTAACAGTTTGGGGTGCATTTATATTGCTTCCTTTTGGCCCCTCGTGCCCGTTAAGCCCCCGTCGCCAGCACAACGTATATGAACATCTTCGCCGCCCATCTACATCCGTTCGTAACGATTCTCTTTCCGCACCATGACGCCATTTTTCAACAAGACAACGCCACACAGCATAATTCCCGAGTTGCGACCAATTCTCCCCAGAAGCTTTCAAGTGAGTTTACCACACTCGAATGGGACCCTCGATTACCGGACCTCAACCCCATTGAGAATTCGTGGGAGTAATTAGAATGCTCTTTACGAGTCCTCCAACACCTACTGGCAACTGGGGAGGCTATGAACCGGCGATCTTTACTTCATGTGGAGGCAATACCAACCTCCGTATTTTCAACACCTCATTGAGTGCTTACCAAGACGATTGGATGCTGTCGTGAGAACGAAACCTTGGAAAAGTAGGCGTACGTAATTTGTCCATTGAATCTAGTTCGTATTCGATGTCTTTACTTTCAGGAATTTTGATAGAAGAAACTTTGGCGTGCATCTCTTTGTGTATTTCTCAGCATTTCTTTAGCGTTAACTATAGAACTTATTTCGTTAATTATGTATCCATCACACAGACTGTCCCTTTTTTTACGTGTGTTTTGCAACTCAACCAAAGTTTTTAGATTTCCTTTCATGCAAATGCATCACGATTTTCATTAACGGTAGCAGATACTCCATTATTATTTAATAAACTAATCCGCTAGCGCATAGTTCGAAACTTTACCAGAGAATAATACTCACTCCAACGAATCCACTTTCGCATAACGTAGATTGAATAAAGATTGAACAGTTTTTTCGTCACCCGTGTATATATTTCCATTTCCATTGTCACCGAAGTACGCCTAACTGTGGTTTATTTGCACGTAGACTTGTTACTATGAGCTGACAGCATCCCTAAGGCATTGAAGAGAATCAAGTGCTGTTTTCATTAACGATATCAATATTTAAAGCGCCCACAATGCAAATGTGTTGTATTCATTAGAATAGTACGTAATTTCATGGTAAATGATGCAAAGAATTGTCACACACGCGCATGCAAAGCAAAGACAGAAGTGTTTATTATGACAGTTAGTTTGTTAGAAATATGAGCTGCGCACACTGAAATAGATACAACTAGCAAATGTTATTTACGTACGGTAAGCTTAAAAGACTTAACAAATGAGTTCCTGAAAAACTTAAGTCGGATACATACAAATTTTTTAAAAGAGAGTGTAAATAAACACAAAAACTGAGTTTCTGACTCTATGTAAATTTTTGTACAGTACGAAAAATAATGCGAGGGAAAGTTTTAGTTTTTTTGATCTTCGCAGAATTTCTCTACATTAACAAGGAAGTGTTTGTTCAGATGAAAGAATTACTGCACAGTCAAATTCCGAAAAGAATAATTAATCAAACATATAATATTTGCATAAACGGGGGATTTGTTTTGTTTTGCATGACCGCAAGCCCGTATCAGAAGGGGGGGGGGAAGCTCGACGTGCGTAAATGTTTAACCTTCCTAACAACTACACTCACGTGCAAAAGTGTTAAGTAACAAACACAAATACCAACAATGTGTAAAAAACGGTTGGAGATATTACACCGAAACGCCGCAGGACAATGACATGGACAACAACCCATACACATATGAACCATTCCATTATGACCACCCGCGGCCTAGAGAAATGAGCGCGCCTGGAGACCGAACGGTGGTGCAAGTGAAGTTCACAGAGCAGTGTAATATATACATCCCGAGGACCGGCTTTCGGTCAATAGAACATTCCGAGTCAGAATAGGAAAAGCTTCCGATTTATCGCAGTGTGATAAAGGACAAATTGTGATTGCACGGCGCCTCGGAACTACGAACTCGGAAACGACGCAGATTCTGGGTTGTTGACGTACCGTTGTAGTGAGTACGTATCAAAAGTGGTGCACATATGGCCAAACCGTCGTCTAGCCGTGTGTCGTCCGCAGCACATTGATGCCTGAGGGGAGCCGAGAATGTAGCACCACAGTGCAACAAATCACCCGCAGCTACAACAGTAGTGATCAGAGCAATATGTCACACACATAGTTCATCACAGCCTTATGCTCATGGTCCTGCGTAGCCGAAGACCCAGCCGGGTCCCCATGCTCACTGCACGTCATTGCCAACAACGCATGAAATGGTTCCAAGATCATCGAGATTGGACCGTGGATGATTGAGAGAAAGTGGCCTGGTCTGACGATTCAAGATTCTTGGTGCATCACGTAGACGGCCGAGCGCAGATATGCCGATTGCAAACAGAGGCTATAACACCTGGATGTACTGTTGTGAGGAAACAGACAGGCAGCGGCGTTGTTATGCTGTGGGTGATGTTTTCTTGGGACTCATTAGGCCCCAGTATCCTAATCCCTGAGAGCTGTCAGGTATGTGATCATCGTTGCGGACAAAATTCACCCATTCATGGCAACTGTGTTCCCTGCTGGAGATGACAGGATAATACTCCATACCACACTGCCAGAATCATCAAGGAGTAGTTTGAGAAACATGGTAGTGACTTTCTGTTAATGCCCTGGCCTCCAAAGACACCTGACATGAACCCAATCGAACATTTGTGGTTCGTCTTGGAAAAGGAGGTTCACGCTAAATCGCCCCCTCCCCCGAAATACACGGAAACCGGAGGACCTGCTGTTGACATTAGGGTATCAGATATCCCAGGATACTTCTCGCCACCTCATAAAATCGATGCCTCGCCTAGTGGCCGCTGTTTTGTGGACTAAAGAGGGTCCTACAACTTATTAGGTAGGTGGTCATAATGTAATGGCTCAGCAGTGTATACTCCAAAGTGAAGATAAAGCGCTGAATGCATTTCAAATAAACCGTGTTATTCGACCCTCCCCCGCAAATATACATGCTAATAATCATTCCAGAAGGACATACTTTGGCCTTAATATGGTGTGTGATCTTATCTCATGGGAGCACATGACTGACAACATCACGGCATGCAGCCCAAAAGAGAGCTAATAAGCTCTGAGGACAGTCTGCTGTAAAAAAACACTTCGCAGCTCCTCTACATTTCTTGGAGGGGTCTCGGAGTAGGCTCCTGTCTCCCTATATCATCCCACAGGTGTTCTAGAGGATTAAGGAACGGAGACCTTGCTGAGCTCTCCATGACCGTACTACCGTCACTACCAAGGTGTTCCAGTCGAGCGGTATGTATTCGGGCATTGTCCCGTATTAAAACAAATTTTGGGGCGACAGCAGTTGGGGGAAAGCAATGATAAGGTGCAAAGATCTCATCTGGATAGCGGATTGCATTAATGGATCCCCTGGAAAACAAGTGCAGGTCGGTTCGTCTGTTACGCAATATGCCTGCCGACACCACACAATCACCGCCTCTTTATGTATCCCTCTCTCGGGTATTTGATGGATGGTAACGCATGCCACGTTCTCTCCCGACACGTCACGAATCCATCGGCAACGAGAAGCGTGACTCATCCGTGAAGAGAACGTCATATCACCGTTCACGTGTTCAGTTCAAATGCTCCCGCACACAATGTAATCGTTCTCTCCTATGGGAAGATGTTAGTGGCACGCAAACCGCAGGTCTTCTGGCATAAATCCCGCTTTTCTGAAGCTTTCTCGTCACGGATACTGATCGTCCAGTTGCTGCTGTCAGCTTTGAAGCCAGGTGACGAGATGTCACGCTTCTGTTGTGAATTTCAGTTAAGGCAAGAAAGCGGTCATCGACCTTGGACAACCTGATACAGGTCGTCTCCGAACACTTCCTGTACTTTGGAACTGTCTCCTATAGACTCTGTTGACAATCATTCAAAATACACGAAGACAACTTACCACCTCTGTTTGTCTGTGTGACATTTCAAGACAAGTCCTTTATTTGCAGTTTGACAGCAGCGAAGCTTTTTTAGTTTCTTTCGCTGTGTGAATTTGAGTTCGTTCTCCTTCACCTTTCTCAAACTTAACGTGATACCTTCTCTCTCGCAAGAGTATGGTTGGCAACACCTTAAGATCAGAACGTATGACGTGTTTATGTGTCCGATGAGAACTGAACATTTTATAATGTTTGAGAAGGAGCAGAAGTGTGGAGATGTTGGTAGTATGACGATATAATAGTAGTTGCGGAACTAAGTTAGCCGTCCCGGTGGAGTACTTGTCTTAGAGTGGCTTCTGACCATTCATCCGAGATGGGTCCGGGTTCGAATCCCGGTGAAGCATGGATGTTGTGTTTATGTTACGGAACTGGTGCTCTCCCTTCACTGGAGTTAATGGCCCTAAATTAAGGACGGGCGACTGCTTATAGCACGTTAAGTTGCTCACGGTGGTCGTTAAACCTATAAAAAAATGAGATACATGAAGTTGTGATCTCTTGACATCTGCGTATTATATTTTCAGTGTTGGTGTTTTTTTTGTTTCGTTAAACGTTCCCCCACAAGTAAATTGGATTAATTCACTAATATTGTTGAGCACTGAGTTGTGCTAAAGGATAGTTAGCTGAATAAAGACTAAAAAAGTAACATTTCCTGAAGTTCGCTAACATTGTTAAAGACTGAGTTGTGCTAAAGGATATTTAGCTGTATAAAGACTAACTGTAAGTAACTTTTCCTGAAGTACTTGAATGACTCCTGTTTCACAGTAGGTGAAGTTGTGAGACGGATCTATGTAGTGTTCAGGCAGCCATATTTCCACGAACATTACAAGATCTTTTATATCCTAGTTGCTGTCCATCCTTCACGATTATTTGCTCCTCGAGTCTATGTCCAACGCGCACTGGAACGTCATACACGTGTCATCATGCAATCATGCGTTACTTGACATACCCGTCACAGCCTGTTAGATTCCATATAAAAATCTCAGACCATATGTTTCATTTCTTTTCTTACTACGATGAAAAAAACTTTTTGTAAAAAAGTAAAACCTTCGTATAACAGTCACTGCTCGGACCAGTAAAAAGTGACCGTTGTTTCGAGATGGTTGCTGTTTGGACGTTAGGCCTAAGTTAACATTGTTGGCCCGTTGCGTTTTTACAAATGCAAGATAAGCGTATGAAGCTTATGCACAAAGAGAACGGATGCAGCGCTTTCTTCAAATGTTGACTAAAACTCAGTATGTTAACTGAATAAATAGACAATGGTGTAGAAGGTTTTAGGAAAGCAGTGTCTGACGTCTAGTCTTAAACAGCCCTTAGAAAGAGCAAGCTCAGAGATTAGGGATAGTTTAATGCCATAGGAAATAAAAATAAGAAAAATGTTAGACAGTGAAATATATTGCACAGTTAGCTGGCAGAAAGCAGGAACGTAATCCACATGGACCAGACCAAGAGATACTGTTACAGGGTTGTTCACTGAATAAAATACGTTGCAGGGCTGTTCACTGAATAAAATATGTTAGAGGGCTGTTCACTGAATAAAATATGTTACAGGGATCTTCACTGAATAAAATATGTTACAGGGCTGTTCACTGAATGAAATATGTTACAGGGCTCTTTACTGAATAAAATACGTCGCAGAGCTGTTCACTGAATAAAATATGTTACAGGTATGTTCACTAAATAAAATATGTTACAGGGCTGTTCACTGAATGAAATATGTAACAGGGCTGTTCACTGGATAAAATACGTTGCAGGGCTGTTCACTGAATAAAATATGTTATAGGGCTGTTCACTGAATGAAATATGTTACAGGGCTCTTTACTGAATAAAATACGTTGTAGGCTGTTCACTGAATAAAATATGTCGCAGAGCTGTTCACTGAATAAAATGTGTTACAGGTATGTTCACTGAATAAAATATGTTACAGGGCTGTTCACTGAATGAAATACGTTGCAGGGCTGTTCACTGAATAAAATATGTTATAGGGCTGTTCACGGAATGAAATATGTTACAGGGCTGTTCACTGAATGAAATATGTTACAGGGCTCTTTACTGAATAAAATACGTCGCAGAGCTGTTCACTGAATAAAATATGTTACAGGTATGTTCACTAAATAAAATATGTTACAGGGCTGTTCACTGAATGAAATATGTAACAGGGCTGTTCACTGGATAAAATACGTTGCAGGGCTGTTCACTGAATAAAATATGTTATAGGGCTGTTCACTGAATGAAATATGTTACAGGGCTCTTTACTGAATAAAATACGTTGTAGGCTGTTCACTGAATAATATATGTCGCAGAGCTGTTCACTGAATAAAATGTGTTACAGGTATGTTCACTGAATAAAATATGTTACAGGGCTGTTCACTGAATGAAATACGTTGCAGGGCTGTTCACTGAATAAAATATGTTATAGGGCTGTTCACGGAATGAAATATGTTACAGGACTCCTTACTGAATAAAATACGTTGTAGGCTGTTCACTGAATAAAATACGTCGCAGAGCTGTTCACTGAATAAAATACGTTGCAGGACTGTTCACTGAATAAAATATGTTATAGGGCTATTCACTGAATGAAATATGTTACAGGGCTCTTCACTGAATAAAATACGTTGCAGGCTGTTCACTGAATAAAATACGTCGCAGAGTTGTTCACTGAATAAAATATGTTACAGGTATGTTCACTGAATAAAATATGATACACAGCTGTTCACTGAAAGAAATATGTAACAGGGCTGTTCACTGAATAAAATACGTTGCAGGGCTGTTCACTGAATAAAATACGTCGCAGAGCTGCTGTTCACTGAATAAAATATGTAACAGGACTGTTCACTGAATGTTCACGCAGAGCTGTTCACTGAATGAAATATGTAACAGGGCTGTTTACTGAATAAAACACGTCGCAGAGCTGTTCACTGAATGTAATATGTAACAGAGCTGTTCACTGAATAAAACACGTTGCAGGGCTGTTCACTGAATAAAATACGTTACAGGGCTGTTCACTGAATAAAATATGTTACAGGGTTATACGACGTACCTATCTCACAAGTGATGCATATGTCAAGACCAGAGATAAGCTTCGTTGGTGTAGTTTGGGTAGGAGAAACTAGCGCCGGAGCGAGGAGACGTGGTTTCAAATCCCACCAGCTGCAAAATAGGCGTGTTCTGCTATATCTGCTCACTGAGTCTCTGAGTTCGTTAGACCTTCGCTAGTGAGAAAATATGAAAGTTTCTGGGTTTTAACTATATTTTCCTCCGATGATGAAACAAATAAATTACAAGCTGAAGTGAAGACTCACTCTGTTTCAGTGAAAAGCAGCTTTATTCAGTGCAGAATAGCTTTATTCACTGATGCATTGAGGGAAGGTCCGCTTGTCCTGATTTTACGTTATTTGATAATCATTCTCTTTAATATTAACACATTGATCTGTTCCTGTGTCCAGACGTAATTCTTTTCTCTTTATTCAATCTCGGTCTCTTAGAAATCTTTCACCGTCCTGAAGAGAATAGGAAGATCTCCTCCGAAACCTACTTCTTACCACCTTCCAGTCCTGGATGAATGTACCACTTTTCGTCTCTTCTATTCTCACCACTCAGGACGGCAAAATCTTCGAAGTGCCGTCCTCAAGAAGCTAGACTAAGACTCCCTGTGTTTTGTTCCTCCTTTCAGAAAAACTGCTGGTTGCGTTTTGTTGCGTGCTTGTCCACTTGACTGCTCCTGCGATCCTCGGTCATCTCCACTGTCATTTTCTATGCCCATTATCTACACGACATTAGCAATTTACTTCCGAAAAAGTATTTCCTCTTACGGACCTCTAGCTATCAACGCCATTTCGATCCATCGTGAGAACTACTTCATTGAAACTTGAAAATATAAGAATTGCTGTGTTCTCCCTGCAAGAATTCTGACATTATACTGTATAGCAATAATATCATTGATCATTCCCTTACAAGGACATAAAACTGCAAGTCCCAGAATTCCTCTCATCGGGCACCAATGCTGTCCGATAGGAAGCGAAAGGCAGTGTTCTGCCTTACCCCTCATTAAAGCAGCTCGTGGAAAACTATTGAAATGCAGTCCGCTACCAGATCTTCCCTGAAAGCACTAACGCAAAATGGAAGCGATTTCAACGTACAAGTTATTGAAAAAACGTTATTAACGTTAACTTTCACTAACTAATGAGCCTAAGGTTACAATATCGCTGCCAAAGGGCAACAATCTAGGCAGCAGCAACCACTTCTGTAGCCCCCGGAGGGCGTCTGAACTGGCATGGGAACTCGCCTAACGTAGAATTGAACTCTAACTTTTTTTATACTTAAGCACACCATTGTCCCAGACGTAATCGAGATTATCCTGCCTAATGCACGGTTCTTTTAGCCATATTCCTCGTCCCTATCTCATCCCTTTCGCCGAAATAACGAAAGAAGGAACTACGACGAATACTAAGGAAGAAGGTGTCCATTAGACCTCCATTAGGACTGGGGTGACCGTTGACCGCTGTTTAGCGGTTCCGTAGTTCGAAGGTTATCTCTTAATGTTAATTCTACCTCAGCTGTTCTGTACTAACCAAAACCTGCCGTTACTTAGAGGTTACCTTTGTTCGGAGGTGTCCGTTGTTGGATATTTCACTTTATATATACACCGAATGATCACTGAATTATGACCATCCCTATCAAAAGTGGATACGGCCCATTGACCACGTGATTTCCGAGAAAGCGCGATTAATCGATCGACGTGGCATATATGCGGTGTGAGTGGAGAAGCAGGTAGTGAACTTCGGATTGTGATGGGTAAACGGGATGATTTATCGTACTTTGCAAAAGGACAGATTGTGGAAGCCCGGAGAACCGGTGCCTCGCTTTCCCAAACGGTTGAACTGGTGGGTTGCTCCCGGGCCTCCATAGTTTAAGTGCATCAGAACTGGCGTGAAAATGGTTAAACAACGACCCGGAGACAAAACTGCACACGACAGCGAAAGATTGATATGAAAGGTGTGCGCCGGGTCCGACGACTCGTATAGGAGACGCAGCGCAGTTGACCACCCAATACAACAGAGGTAAACCCGGAACGGTATCTGCCAGGACCATGCGTCGCACGTTCGCACGCATGGGCTTCAACGGCAGACCACCTCGACGACATCCTATCATAACCACGGTTCATCGGCGCACAAGACTCGCTTACATCCTATCATAACCATGGTTCATCGGCGCAAAGACTCGCTTACATCCTATCATAACCACGGTTCATCGTCGCAAAGACTCGCTTACATCCTATCATAACCACGGTTCATCGTCGCAAAGACTCGCTTACATCCTATCATAACCACGGTTCATCGTCGCAAAGACTCGCTTACATCCTATCATAACCACGATTCATCGTCACAAAGACTCGCTTACATCCTATCATAACCACGGTTCATCGGCGCAAAGACTCGCTTACATCCTATCATAACCACGGTTCATCGTCGCAAAGACTCGCTTACATCCTATCATAACCACGGTTCATCGTCGCAAAGACTCGCTTACATCCTATCATAACCACGGTTCATCGTCGCAAAGACTCGCTTACATCCTATCATAACCACGGTTCATCGGCGCAAAGACTCGCTTACATCCTATCATAACCACGATTCATCGTCACAAAGACTCGCTTACATCCTATCATAACCACGGTTCATCGACGCAAAAGACTCGCTTACATCCTATGATAACCACGGTTCATCGGCGCAAAAAACTAGCTTACATCCTATCATAACCATGGTTCATCGGCGCAAAAGGACTCGCTTTCATCTTATGGTAACCTCGGTTCATCGGCACAAAAGACTCGCCTACATCCTATCATAACCACGGTTCATCGGCGCAAAAGACTCGCCTACATCCTATCATAACCACGGTTCATCGGGGCAAAAGAATCGCCTACATCCTACCATAAACACGGTTCATCGGGGTAAAAGACTCGCTTTCATCCTATCGTAACCACGGTTCATCGGCACAAAAGACTCGCCTACATCCTATCATAAACACGGTTCATCGGCGCACAAGACTCGACTACATCCTATCTTAACCACGGTTCATCGGCGCAAAAGACTCGCATACATCCTATCATAACCACGGTTCATCGGGGCAAAAGAATCGCCTACATCCTATCATAAACACGGTTCATCGGCGCAAAAGACTCCCCTACATCCTGTCATAACCACGGTTCATCGGCGCAAAAGACTCGCTTACATCCTATCATAACAACGGTTCATCGGCGCAAAAGACTCGCCTACATCCTATCATAATCACGGTTTATCGGCGCAAAAGACTCGCCTACAACCTATCATAACCACGTTAATCGGCGCGAAAGACTCGCCTACATCATATCATAACCACGGTTCATCGGCGCAAAAGACTCGCCAACATTTCATCATAACCACGGTTCATCGGCGCAAAGACTCGCCTACATCCTGTCATAACGACGGTTCATCGGAGACTATGCAAGTTGTTCAGCAAAGACCATGCAAGTTGAGCGTCGGATGACTGGAAAAATGTGTGCTGGCCAGACGAGTCGCGTTTTTAACACCACTCTTTAGATGGTCGTATACGTATTTGGTGCAAACAATATTAGGCAATCAATCCATCCTCCATAGTACCCACAGTGCAAGTTGGTGTAGGTGGTTGTATGGGGTGGTGCATGGCAGGAACTTGGACCCTTATTAATATTATTAAAAATATTATTAAAAAATTAATCGCCGTATAAAACTTGGATGGAGAGCTTTTGGAAGAAACAGTTCAATTTTTAAGAGCAGTATGTCATAATGTCTTAAAAGAGAAGTGTTTAATCAATGTACCCTGCCAGTGCTTACGTATGGAGCAGAGACATGGACCTTAACTAAAAAAGATATACAAAAACTGCATTTACTTGTGGAACAACGTATGATTGGTGCGCACTATCCTGAATTTCTCGCTTATTCTGTACACCCAACAATGTTACACCTTTCTTGAATGGTGACGGTGTTTTCCAAGATGGCAATGCGCCAAGCCACGGGCCCAATGCTGTGGTGGAATGGTTTGAGGAACACAGTTCAAACTTCCTGCATATCGATTGGCCTCCGAACTCTTCCGATATCAATCCCATAGAGCACTTACACTGAAGAGCAATTGAATTAGAGACAGCTGGCGTTATGCAAATGTGGCGCTGTGAGCGGCCCTGTAAACGGAAACGACATGACGTATACAGCGATCCGACAATATAAGGAGTGATGCGACGGGAATCAGTAAGAGATGGACGCAGTATGGGTAAGACGAAGGATCTAAGCGTTTTTGATCGTGGGAAATTTGACGGGGCCGGACGAACGGGTCACTCCATCTCGGAAGTCGTGCAGGCACTGGGATTTTCACGAGCCACTGTGTCACAGGTGCACCGTGAGTACATCGAATACGGTAAAACCATCCCTGCAAGGGCTAAGCCGTGGACAACAGCGTCTGGATGAGCGGGGTCATCGTCGGCTAGCTCGCATTGTAACAGCGGATAGACAGGCCACAGTGCAAGAAATCACTCGGAATTTAATGCTGGTGCACAAAAACGTTTAAGCAGCCACACCATCCAGAACCATCTCGCTATGGGGTACAGAAGCCATCGTCCCACGAGGGTACTGCTACTGACCGCACATCACAGGGTGCAAAGATTAGCATGGGCGCGGGAACATCGCCACTGGACCCTAGACATGTGGGAAAACGTTGCCTGGACTGATGAGTCGAGATTCACGTTGGTACATGAGGATGGCAGGATACGAGTACGGCGCAAACCACATGAAGCGATGCATCCTTCTTGCCAGCAGGGTACTCTTCAAGCTGGTGGGGGTGGTATTCTCGTCTGGGGACTGTTTACGTGGACTGAAATGAGACGCCTGGTACGTGTGACATCGTCCCTCACAGGTCAACGTTACCGGGATATCCTGGACGACCATTTGCTCCCGTTTGTGAGTCTTCAACATCCCACTGGGGACCTTATCATGCAACAAGCCAATGCACCATGCCATCGCTCCCGAATTGTTTCCGAATGGTTGGATGAACACTCTACCAACGTGACCTCGCTTCCTTGGCCACCTAGGTCACATGACCTCAATCCCATCGAGCACATCTGCGATGCCATCGAGAGAGATGTTCGAGGCTCTGACCCGCCTCCATCAAATCTTCGTGAACTGTGGGAGCTTGTTCAGGGGTTGTGGATCCGTATGGCTTCCCAACGCTTCGGGTGTCTTGCCGAGTCCATGCCGAGACGAATCGCCGCCGTCATCAAGGCGAAAGGTGGTGCTGCACGTTGCTAGACAGGTATCTCTAACTCAATTGCTCTTCAGTGTATTGGACACTATGGAATGAATGGCATATCAGGAGTCTGGAGACACCATTCACCTCCATACCTGCATTGAAGGCCTCATTACACACAGTTTGTTTGGCCATACCTCCCAACTGCTTCAGGCATCTAATTGAATCGATTCCACATGGGATAGCTGCTGTACTGAGAGCGAAAGAAGACCTAGGAAGTATTAAGTAGGTGATCATAATTCAGAATTCAAACGCCTGATCTTTTACCCCTTTATAAATAATTGCCGCCTCTCCCAACTTCACTGTGTTGCATGACTGGTGTTTACAGGAAATCAGGGATAGCGCTTTTTATCTAGGATATAAGGATCGCAGCGATGTCAGGTTAGCATATTATTTTTGGCGCAGAGTCCTATTACTTCGTGCGTTATGCTGGAGTGGGAATCGAACCGGAATCTCCCGATTTCGTTCGAATATTCAACCGTTGCACCACCCAGGTCAACAAATTCTTAAGCAACCGATGCCTAGGAATCTGAACAAATTTCAGATTTGTAGTAGTCGAAGCATCGTGATGCCTGTTCGTACAGCTGATTTACGATCTAATCTAGGATAGATCCAGGTCATGAATCACTTTTCCGAAAATAATATTGTGTAGCATCGCAATTGCAACATTTAGATGCTGTGGGAAAATTTAACTGATATCAATGTATGGAGCTGTGTGTGAAACAAGAAAGTCATTTCGAAATTAATGAACGATTGTACTACCTGAAAAATAAGATATATCACTAAGAGACACAGCTACCTGTATCAGGGAATGCGTTCAGAAATGTGTAGTGGTATTGAGTCGTGGAGACCTCTTATATCCTCCTGTGGCAATGTGCATAACTCTTCCTGCAGCTCGTCTTGCAGTGTGGCCGTTGTCTGCGCTGGTTGCTGGCGGGGATGGACTTTTGAATTGTTGTCCAGCTATGTACAGGTTATGTTTCGCTCGGTACAATGTAACATGATCATACTGTTCATCCCAGGACCCTGATAGAGCACAGACCTTTCTTGAAGATGTGAGTAAGTATGGGGGCGCGTGTCATCTTGCTCAAACGTGCTGTCCACCCTTACAAAAGTAATAGTAACAGTAACCAGGATTTTCTGTGACGTACCTGCCTCAGAGGAGACGCACATCTCAAGACGGCAAAGTTGCAGCGACAAACCTCACCGGTGTAGCTTAATTGGGAAAACATTCGGCTCCGGAGAAGATGGATGAGAGTGGGTTCGATTTTCACCAACGGCAAATGGCTTTTACCGTATAATTCTTCACGTACCTTCGAACTATCTGTGATGAATACTAGAGATGTTTGGCTGTAATTGTTGACTGCTTACCCATCAGGATTCCAGCCGTTTAAGGTGCGTTCCGCTGGACCGTTGCTCTTGAATTGGTTCGTTCACCTCATCGTCTCCGTACGTAAACCAAGCTACCATCAAAACCACGGAAGTTTGCTCCTGAGGATCACACGACGTCATTCTGTTTTGCCAGTTTACTCGAGCACGGCACCACTTCAAACGTACTGGATGAGGATAAGGTGTGCATTGGATGTCGTGCTTACAGTCTTAACAAATAGGGTTTATCATTTGATGGGGAAGACTTTAACAAACATTTGCTTCCATTTTGATGATAGAGAGAGTGGCTCTTGTGAGGCCGAAGCTTGTCGTCGGCTCCAGCGGACTTCCAGTGGTGTGATCTTCCTGTGGTTTCCAAGTCCAGGTCGATGAGTGGTTGCACTATCTGTATCGATGGACTGTTGCGTTATGAATCCATCCTTGCAGACCACGTACACCCATATAAGCTGATTATCTTCCCTGGAGCGGATGGGAGATTCCAGAACGACAATGAGACGTGTCACACAGCTCGAAATGTCCGAGAGTGGTTGGAAGAGCACGATGAAGACTTCAAATTACTTCAATGGCTTCCTTATTCCCCAGACGTAAACCCAATTGAGCATCTGTGGGACCAACTCGATCGTGTTGTTCGCTCTGTGGATCGGGTATCGTTCATTTGATCGAAAGGTCACTTGACCGAAAATCACTTGGTCGAAATGTACATTTCACCGAAGGGTCACTTGACCAAAAAGTTCATTTCACCGAAAGGTCACTTCACCTAAAAGTTCATTTCGTCGAAAGGACATTTGATCGAAAAGTTCATTTCACCGAAGGATTACTTTACCTAAAAGTTCTTTATATCGAAAGATCATTTCACCGAATGGTCAGTTTATCGAAAACTTAGAATTTTGTTGTTAGAGATCTGTTGGAGTGTGGTGCTGGTTTTTGAAAAACTGGCCACATAAACATTATCGGATTGTATAAAAAATACACTTTTAATTTCTATGAAACACCTCCCCATTAGTAGGTTTTTCTAAATATAAAATTAATTCTAAGGCCTAAATCTGCCTTTTTGTCAAATTTTAATCCTCCGAGCTCATATTCATAAGGGTTACATAGCAAATCAAGTAAATAATGTTCCACTTTTACTCAACCACAAAACATTAGTTTTTTTACCGTAGGCCTAGATACAGGCCATTTAACAGATTTAAACCCTACTCATATTCATAAGCATTACGTAAAATGTAAAGTAACTTTTTATGCAAACCTTATGAACATGAGCACGCACAGTTAAAATTTGCTGAAAAGGCCTAAGCCGAGACCTAGGGCCCTAAAATCGATTCATTTTGCCTGAAAAAATGTGCAACTTTATTAACTTGACTTTTTATGTAAACCTTATGAACATGAGCACTGAACATGACTTTTATGTAAACCTTATGAGCATGATTAAAATTTGTTCAAATGGCTTAAGCCGAGGCCTAGGGACTTAAAATTAATTATTTTTGTCTTAAAACTAAATCTTACGTTCTCTGTGACACAGAGAAATCAAAACTGCAATTTGGTTATGATCCCCTAACGTTTCGGTGGTCTGTTTGCCGAACTTGCACTATGCTTCAACAGATCATGTAATGAAATCCAAAGTTTTCGATAAACTGACCCTTCGGTGAAATGACCTTTCGATGAAATGAACTTTTAGGTAAAGAGAACTTTCTGTGAAATGAACTTTTCCATCAAGTGATCTTTCGGTGAAACAATCTTTTCGGTGAAGTGCTTTTCGGTCAAGTGACCCTTCAGTGAAGTAAACGTCGGGCAAATGCACCAGACCCCTATGCATCCTCCACCACTCACCCTCCAGCAGCTGTCAGATGCACTGCAGTCAGCAAGGCTCCACATACCTGTGAACACCTCATAGCACCTTATTGAGTCACTCCCAGCCCGTCTAGCTGCTGTCCGCGCTGCACACGGCGGTAACTCTGGATATTAGCTGGTGGTCACAATAATGTGACTCGACCGTGTATGTAAAATCAGTTTATGGCGTCTGACGTCGCCTTCCGACCTCCGAGAGATTTTCCTATCTTTCTTTATCTAATCACCATTCTTCCATCAGGTCATTTTGACTAAGTGTTCGCTTTAGTCCATCAGACCATGTTCTTCTAGACCGGCCTCTATTTTTTTCCTTTGTTTGATTTAAATTCCATAGTAATTTTGGGCAGTCTTTCATCGGTCATTCTTTTTACATTATAACGAAGTAAATTTCTCCGTCATTTTCGGTCTACGCCGGGATTCGAACCCGAGTACGCTTATTCCGGAACAAGCAGCTCTACCAACTGAGCTACGCAGACATGTATTCTGATTCCTATCTGCCTTTATGTCATGTGCGTCCTGCTGGCAGGTACGTCACATCTCCCCCCCGAAAGAGGGCCGGGGGCATGGCCCACGGGTCAGCCGTGACCATGAATCGCTGCAGGCAGACAACCACTGTAGAACGTGCACTTGAGAACTCCCAGTCAATCTGGTGTGTGGAATGCAACGTCACACACATTTATTTTTCGAAGCACTGGAGAAGGGATTCTCTGATTTTTCCTATCTCGCGGTGTGGAAATAACATCACACCAATGCGAGATTTTGAACGGTCGGGTCATCCGGGTAGTTCGGGCGCCATTATAACGAAGTGAATTTCTCCGTCATTTTTGGTCTACGCCGGGATTCGAACCCGAGTACGCTTATTCCGGAACAAGCAGCTCTACCAACTGAGCTACGCAGACATGTATTCTGATTCCTATCTGCCTTTATGTCATGTGCGTCCTGCTGGCAGGTACGTCACAACATGACCATACCAATTCAATTGTCTCTTCTGTATAACTTCTAAAATTGTTTCCTTCACTTCCATCAATTCTTTAATCCTTTCATTCGCTATTTTCTGTCTTCTTGACTCTCTACAGTCTACACAATATTCTTAAATCATCGATTTCTACAGCTGTTGTTTTCTTTCTATCCGTTTCTGTTAATCGCCAGGTCTCGGGGCCATATAATAAGATGCTCTTATCAAAACTATTATAAATACCCCATTTCATTTTTTCTGGTTATTTCTTCACTCCACCAGATTCCATTCAGGAGTTTAACAGCTTTTCTTCCCTGTGCAATTCCATTCTTTAATTCCATTGCATCTCTACCTTGTTGTACCGTGTTGTGCAATTTTAACAACTAGGTAATTATAACGATCACATCTTTCAATTTCTCCGTTATCTTGCAGCTCTAGGTTTATTCCATTACTTCCAATGCGTAAATATCTTGTTTTATTTAAATTTACAGTGAGACACTATTTTTCATATTCTTTTTCTATTTTTCTAGTCAGATACTTCAAATCAAATTTAACTTCTGCAAAAAGTACCTGATCATCAGCGAATTGTAAAGTAAATTCTATCGTTCCATTTAAAGTAAATTCTATCGTTCCATTAATCCTCATTGCTCGACACTTCCTTGTCCATTCTTACAAATCCTGTTCCATATAAATCTTAAATAATGTTGGAGATATGCAACATCCCTGTCTTTTAGTCACTAGGAATCCTTTTGAACTTTTCTGGCCCATTCTTATTTTTGTTTTTGATCCTTGATAAAGTTCGTTGACTGCCTTGATAATCGTAGCGTTAATATTGGTATGTTTTAATGTTTTCGATGTCGCGAACATTAACGTTTTGAGAAACCGCATGCATCGAAGCTCAATACGGTTATAGTGAAATAAAACAAGTGGCAATCACTCTGTTTTTAAATCTATTTCAATGGAAAACAAGAAATTATCAGCTGTTGACGACACCCAGTGGTTACCCTGACAGATAGGTCATTTCGCATGAAGATAAAAATGTTCATTTACTTTTTTTACTATCTCACCCTTCACGCTTGCCAAGCCTTACATCTCCTGGACAAACACTGTCTTTCCTATGCTTAAAATGTTTTAGTTTATTTTCCATCTAAAAAACATCTCAACCGTATCAAAGGAAGTTGTAAAATGTTTAAAACAACGATCATGCAAGCCACAAAACAAGGAAGAATTTGCTCATTTATCAGACAAATCATGTAGTAGGTGAACATTTAAATTTTCGGTAGTTACATTAATTTTTTCTTTCGTTAAATATCTCATTTATCGTATTCTTCACTCATATTGTTTTGATAGCTATAGTTTTCAATTAACAAGTGTTATTTAATTAATAAACAGAAGCAGTAAACCAACCATACTCAAAATAATATAACTATACTATTTATAGTTATCCGAATTTCTTGGTGGAGAATAGAAAGTCAATTTCCAAGCTTTCAAGCTTTCGCACATCAATCAGATGGCTTTTTCAAGAAAGGCAGACAGCAAACAGAAAACTGGATAATACACTATCTACCAACAAGTAATTTGAGACCCCTGCAATCGACGATATCTGCGGTCCTGATACACGTCACGGCCGCCGCCGTTAAATATTATGTGGCAAACAACAACGCAACCAGTCGCATGCAAGATGCCACGCAGTTCGGAGCTCTCTGATTTCGAGAAAGGTGTAATCGTCGAGTATCACAGTAATGGCCGATCCATACGTGACATATCCACCGAGTTGAAGTACCCAAAATCGACAGTGGCCTACGTGACTGGCAAGTGGAAGATGAGAGGTGGCTGTCGGAATGTGCCTCGATCCGGCAGACCCACAAAACTTGGAGTTAGAAACCGACGGGTGCTGGTCAGAGAAATTCGCGGAAGAACCGCACCAAATCGATGGGCCACATCCGCGAGGAGATTCAACAGGCATCCGGGACTGTTCTTTCGATGAATACCATCCGTAAGGAAGCCCATCTGCTCGGTTATCATGGACGTGCTGCCACCCACAAGCCTTTGATCACCAAGTCCAATAGCGCTGCTCGGCTAACTTGGTGCAAAGAACGTCGACAGTGGACCGTTGAACAGTGGAAACAGGTTCTCTGGAGCGAAGAATCAAGGTTCACCCTCTACCGTTCGGATGGCAGGGCCTGGGTTTGGCGTCTGCCTGGAGAACGCCTCCTGCCGGAATGTATTGTGCCAACTGTGAAGTTCGGCGGCGGTGGAATTATGCTATGGAGGTGATTCTCCTGGTATGGCACAGGACCCTTGGTCGCAATTCCTGGTAGACTCAACGCCGAGACCTACTGCACCATTTTGGATGACCATGCGCTTCCTACGTTGTGGCACTTTTACGCGGTGGACCCATGTTACTTTCAGGATGACAATGCCACCTGTCATGTTGCGAGGTCCACCATGGCTTGGTATTTTTTTTTGATTGGAGGTTTAACGACCACCGTGAGCAACTCAATGGGCTATAAGCAGTAGCCCGTCCCTAATTTAGGGTCACTGGTTCCAGGGAAGGGAGAGAGCCAGTGCTGTAAGACAAACACAACATCCATGCCTCACCGGGATTCGAACCCGGACCCCTTTTGGACGAATGATCAGAGACCATCGCTTAGACCACTGCGCCACCGGGGCGGCATGCTTGGTATGGTGACAATGGGGTTAATAGAATGGACTGGCCTGCGCAGAGCCCAAACCTTAACCCTATCGAGCACCTCTGGGACGAGTTGGAGCTTCGACTTAAGGGGTGCCCCCAATGTCCGAAATCGGTGAAGGAACTGACCTGTCTTAACCAAACCGAGTGGAAGAAAATATCGCTAGCCGTCGTACAACGCCTGGTTGAGTGTATGCCCCAGAGGGTGGCAGCTGTAATCACCGCTCGTGGAGGCTCCTTAAAGTATTGAAGGTGAATAAACTTCGTCTTCCTTTGCTATCACAGGTGTCAAATTACTTGTTGGAAGATAGTGTAGAACTCTTCAACAATTTGAACGCGGTGACCTGACTTGACAATAAACGAAGTGATGCAAATGTAATTATTCAATTAAAGGCACGAGGTATCACGTTCGCTTTCCACGCGGAATTCTTGGGGGGGGGGGACAAAAGGCATTCACTATTTAAAGAACTGTTTCCGAATTCGTGGTAATTCTAGCGAGACGCTGCCATTGCGAGCCTCATTGTTGGTAATGATCTCCAAAGTTTCCCGAATGGCAATGGATTCATACGTACCAAATGTTTCCTATAAACTCAAGAACGCGCTCGGGAATATGAGCCTCGGTGTCGGCATAAGATATCCGACGTGTTTATATTCTATGCTTAAGCGAAATAATGACAAGCCCCCCACTTTCCAACGAAGCAGGTGTTTATGCCATACCTCTACAATATGCGGACGGCTCCATGCGATACTGCATTGGAATGACCAAACGTTCTTTTCGAATTAGAGTCAACGAGCATAAGATGGATATAAACAACCGCAAATAAACCACTTCCCTATTCAAAAAAGTCCAGTTCAAGTCCGCTGATCTTACATGAGATGACATAAAGAAATTAGTTTCCTACTCTACTCCTAAATCCACTGTCATTCGGGAAACTTTGGAGATCATCCCCAACAACAAGGCTTGCAATGATAGCGTCTCACTAGAGTTATCCCGAATTTGGAACCAGTTCTCCAAAGAGTGATTGTTTTTTGTTTTTCCCCCAAGAATTCCATTTGCAAAACCAACATGATACTTCGTGTCTTTAATTGAACTAGGACAAGCCGCCAACGGTAACCGATAACTCGGGTACAGTTGGCAAATTTTGAGCGAAGCTATTGCAAAATAATCGGAAGTCGTCAAAACCTGACCATGGACGATGTCCAATCGCATGGCAAAAATCACGGTGATCGGATGTGTCATGTCGCAGCTATGCCCGAACAAATAATTGTCCCGAGTCTCGTATATAGAGAGAGGAGATTTTCAATTATTATTAAAATTGGTCATTTTTTTAATGGCCCTTATTTTTATACGACACAACCAATCCCCATGATACCAAACCCATGTCATTCATCATGTCCTTCCCTTTCTCTATGACAAGTGTCACCGCGATCGGCTGAAGATTTTTGAAGGAGTTAGGGAACAAACGACCCCTTCTCAAAACCCGGACACCCCCCTTTATGCAAGTTTTGGGACTATTATTCCTCACTGACGCGGAATTTCGGGAATCGGAAGGCGTCGAAACCTGACCATGGTCGATGTCCAATCGCATGCAAAACATCACGATAATCGGATGTGTCATCTCGTACTTTAGCCCGAATAACTAATTGTCTAGAGTCTCGTAAAGAGAGCTCCGCTCAATAATTACATTTGCATCCCTTCGTTTATTTTCAAGTCAAGTCACCGCTTTCAATATGTTAGGGCCGCCCCGGTGGCGCAGTGGTCTAAGGCGATAGCCTCTGATCATTCGTACGAAAGGGGTCCGGGTTCGAATCCCGGTGAGGCATGGATGTTGTGTTTGTCTTACGGCACTAGCTCTCTCCCTTCCCTTGAACCAGTGACCTTAAATTAGGGACGGGCGACTGCTTATAGCCCATTGAGTTGCTCACGGTGGTCGTTAAACCTCCAATCAAAAAAAAAAAAAAAAAAAATGTTAGGGTTCTATTTTCCAGTTTGCAGTTTGCTGTCTACCTTCTTTGAAAACGCCATCTGGTTGATGTGCGAAAGCTCGGAAACTGATTTTCTATTCTACACAAAGAAATTCGGATTCGTAGTATGGTTATACTATTTTAAGTGTTATTTACCTTTGGTTAATAGACAAGATTTTAAATCAAAATAATTAGTTTATAATAGTTTATAATATACTATTTTTTCCCTGTATACCAAAAATAACCCCTATTTTTCTATCTGTCCGGTTACAACGAGGTTCGCACATATCGAATATTTTTGACGCACTCTTCAACTTTGTTTTATACGGGTTCGACTATATTATAAAAATCATAAAAATCAGTTTACGTATCTTTGTATGAAAAATGAATATGCATCACTGAAAGTTCACGAATCTTGATCTTCGTATTTAGGGCTATCAGGTGCAGAAATAATTTTTCCTCTGAATCTGACTTATAGGTTCGGATATATTCTGTCTAGAGAGAAGCTGACGAGCAAAAAAAAAAAAAAAAAAAAAAAAAAACAATACTAAAAACCCATAACTCTTTCAAAATATGTTTTGAAAAGTCTGATGCTTGCCAGGCATTTGCTGTTCACGAGCTGTTAGAGAATTTATGATGCATTCAGTCTCCGCGTTCTGAACGAGACTATCACCGCATGGAGTTTTTGTAGTTATTAGGTCGCATTCAAATGGATTACTTCATGTTTGTGGGCGATTTGTATTGGCGACGTATGTTTAGTATGTTAATCGATATTGCGATAAACGTCTTTCTTGCATAAAGGCATAATCGTTTTTTTTTCTTTTTTCAATTCAGTTTCTTTTTGGATAGTTACTACGCAACCCGAAATATGATTTTATCAGATCCTCGATAGCCCATGAAATTTTGACTTCTTTAAAGACAAACTCCCTTTCATAAGGGTTTCAAGCAAAACTTCGAATTAATATCTGCACAAATGGCTTAGTAAAACATATCAACGTTTCATAAATTGCTCTATAAAGGTTCTCAAAATAATGTAGCACAAATTCCCACAGCAGGGAAGAAGAAAAAGAATTGATTGAGAACTATTCCATTTCAAATTACCAAACAAAGAAGAAACTGATGCATCTGTGGAAATATAGTAGGTAGGAAGCGAAACGAAGAGCGAGTGTTCCGAGGAGACTCCATCAAACTTCTCCATCCACTCAGGTCCCATTAAACTCGAACCTCAATTTCTTTTTCTTTCCAACTCTTTGAAATGATGTTTCAAAAGATACCATTAATATCTGGGGCGTCTGCCGTTATGCCTCTTCATTTCGTGAATAATTTATCGTCCAGGAAAAGAGCCATGAGGAGGATCGGGAGGAGGAGGAGGAGGAGGAAGAAGTCAAGGGATTATGCAAAAGTAAAGCCAAGAAGGCAGGTAACACTTAAAGGTGTGCCGTGTGTGGAGAAGTGCATCGAAAGTGACCGCACATCGCTGGCAGAGAGAGATCAACCGGCAAGGAGACAGAGGTAATGGCAAATCGAGGTAATTTTCCGGAAATAAATACTGGGTGGTAAGTATCAATGATGATCTCTTCCCTTTCTTTGGAGAATCCACCCTATGGTTAGGGACCCTCGCTGTGAAACCGTGCACGGCATGGAACCATTAAACAATAATGCATTGGGAAACAGCAATTAGATCTTTCCGTGCCAGTCGCCTCTCGTTAGTTTGATCTTGACATGGAAATATGGCTTTTGCTTGGGAACACATCTCACAAACACACTGGGATAAAATAACAGTTTAAAAGTAATTAAAGTGCTTAAGAGCGCCGCATTATGGGAAATGCCCGTATCATGTGAAAATAGTTGTTAAAATGAGATTTGAGAATTCCATCGTCCGGCAATCATAAGAGCTGGCACAAATACCACGGAGAATTAGCAGGTCGCGTTTAAAGTCGAGCAGCAGCAATAGTGTGAACCAAAAATATGAATAAATGGAATATTCATTACCACTTCAGAACGATGAAACTTTTGAAAGTCGAGAGCTTTTATGAGAAGCTCTCTAACGCCATAATAACGAAATTATGGCGTTAGTGATTAATTGCCAACTTTGACATGAATATCTCTGTTCCTTCTTCAGTTGAATCAATTTAAGCCGCATGGGTTGCCAAGTGAGGGTTGGCTTCAAATCATTCATTCGAGACGGGTTCGAATCCCAGAGCCGTGGATAGTGTGTAGAACAAGTGGCCCTAAACTACGGACGAGCGACTACTAATAGCCCATTGAGTTGGTCACGGTAGTCGTTACCCCCACCCCCAAAGGAATAAATCAATTTAGGAGAGAAGCCTGCAATACAGAAAAGCATGCAGCATAATTAATTTCGAATTATTGACTTCCATTCTAGCATGATTGATTTCGAATTCTTGACTTACATTACAGCATAACTGATTTCGAATTCTTGACTTGCATTCTAGCATAATTGATTTTTAATTCTTGCCTTGCATTCTAGCACGATTGATTTCGAATTCTTTACTTACATTCTAGCATGATTGATTTCGAATCCTTGACTTACATTCTAGTGCTATTAATTTCGAATTCTTGACTTGCATTCTAGCATAATTGATTTCGAATTTTTGATTTGCATTCTAGCATAATTGATTTCGAATTCTTGACTTACATTCCAGCGTAATTGATTTCAAATTCTTGACTTGCATTCCAGCATAATTGATTTCGAATTCTTGACTTACATTCGCCCTGCGAAAGGAATGGGACATCTTATTTGAAATTTTGTAAGGGAATTCCATTTGAAATATTGCTTATAAAAATTAGTAGAGTTTTGTCCCTCGCGGAGAAACATTTCCTGAGAAATCTCTCTTTTGATCGAAGAGCATTGAAAACAGATTCACAAAATTATAAGGAGTTCTTTTACAAATTCACAACCTTGAAGTAGCTTTTTGATAAGAATACGCGCTATTTCAATGCAAGCAAAAGTAACGTTTTTTACGCTTTCCAACCGTAGATTGAAGAAGCGTATATGCTCCAGCTTTTATCGTCCGTCTGTCGGCACGATAACTCACGTAAAAATGGTTCCATTTCGATGAAATTTTAGTATGTGGTAGGGGACCACCTGGGGACCAACCCTATTGAAAATGAGTGAAGTGGGGTCAAAGGTCACGACATAAGAGCGGGATCCTTATAATTGCCCTTATGCGTCATAATTTGCATAAATATGGTTCGATTTCAATGAAATTTTAGTATCTGGTAGGAAACCATCTGGGGACGAACCCTATTGAAAATGGGTGAAGTGGAGTCAAAGGTCAGGACATAGAAGCGGGATGCATTCCATTGCCCTTATGCGTCATAAGGTGCCTAAAAATATTTCGATTTCGATGAAATTTCAGCATGTGGTAGGGGTCCACCTGGAGAGGAACTCTATTGAAAATGGGACAAATGGAGTCAAAGGTCAGGACATAGGATCGCGATCCATTCCATTGCCCTTATCCCACACTGTTAAGGTGGACGTCAAGTAATTTTGCTTCCTATATTTCCAATGGAAAACATTTTGTACACATTTCCTTCACAATTAGTGTGAATTTCCAAGGTTGGAAATTTGAACATCGATTAAACTAACTTCATACTATAACTTGGAATACTTAACGTTTTCTAAAACATAAGCATAATTATATTAAAAAACAATAACGTTTCCTTTGGTGGTGTTGAAACCAGAAAAAAGATGGCGCGACCTGTACTTTGATGACGTCAGTGGACAAATAAATGCTGGATTGCATAATTACGGTTATGGTTTAGAAAATACGTATTATGCAGGGGAAGAACCCTCGCAGTTCCACAGTCGGGTTACCCTTGCCGCGAGTATAGACAGTTTACCACCATAAATAACTAGACAAAACAACAGCTACTAAGAGCTAGAAGAAATAGAGGTACACATTCATTTTAGCATGTTATTTTAAGAAAAACAAACAAACAATATCGTGCTTATGTTCTGACTTCTTCCGCAGTCCATCAGTCCGCCCGTCCATACGTTTGTTGACATATCTCTGTGTCTAGTGTTCCGACTTGAAAAATACTTTTTTAATTGGAAACCCTGTACTGCGGAAACAGCGATTTTTTTTTCCATTTGGTCTTTTCCCGAAGCTGTTTAAGCGCTGGCTTTTGCCGCTAGGGGGCGTAAAAGCAGTTGCTATCAAATTAAAAAATACTTTATTCAACATAATTGCTGCAAATTATCCTACCGAAAAATTTCGTTCTCAGCTTCTATGACATTTAGAGCAACACTTTTGTGTAGCTTGTTTTTCAAATAATGCACAGTTCTCCCTGGCGGGAGAACTGTGCATTATTGTAAAATCTTGCAAAAATCTTCAGGTTGTTCTCGGAACCATTTTCTCGTAGCAGCTAGAACATTTCCTTGGTTATTTCTGCTCCAAAAGTTTGATATGAAAAGTACTTTTTTACATCAGATAGAGTTCGCGATGTAGAATGTTTCGAATATTATCTCTAATTTTTCGTTTTTGTTCGTTTGTTTGTTTAGAGGCTTAACGACCACCGTGAGCAACTCGATGGGCTATATGCAGTCGCCCGATCCTAATTTAGGGTCGCTTGTTCCAGGGAAGGGTAATATCCAGTACCGTAAGACAAGCACGATACCCATACCTGATCGGGATTTGAAACTGCACCCATCTTGGATGAATTGTCAAAAGCCAGCGCTAAGACAGCTGCGCCTCCGGGACGGCGTAATTCTTCGCAGCTCACAATTCTGCAAAAAACAGGTGTAAGTGTATATTTTTGTTTCCGATATCTTTGCTGAACAATACGGTCACCGTATTGTTACATTATTACATTTCGGTTGGTTAGAGATTACGACGAGAAACATTAACCTCATAAACCCAAAAATCCTTTTTGGGTTGTATAAAGTACTAGCTTTACTACCCGGCTTTGCCCGTGATTTAGGCTTAATAATTTCATATTCCTTTATATGTCACTGAAAAACTCGAGAAAAAAATTGATGCTTGCAAGAAAGAAAAATGCTGATTTCACAACTTCGGTTATTACAAATTATTTATTCCTAATGTGATTATTTCAGCACTTGGCCGTACACAACATTTTTGGTTTCTCCTTCTTCTCTTGACATTCCAACATGTGAGAAAAATCAAATGCATCACGAGCTTTCAGTTTCAGATGTCTTTGAAGGGCGAATCTCTGGGATAAAAAAGTTAAAAACGTATCTTTGCGAATATTTTATGAAACTGGCTGAAATTTTAATGAACACCATGAATCGTTAATAGGAACATGACCTCTAAATTTCGTCTGAATCGGTAAATAACTTCTTAAATTAGCCGTCAAAATTTTATTAACCGTTTCTGCATATATATTTTTATTTACCGATGAATTAAAATTCCATTCCTATTTAAAAAAATTTTGACCGGATTCCGGTGAAATTTTGAGGGACTCTTCTTATTACCAATTCACGGTGTTGATAAAAATTTCAGCCTGTTTCGTTGAGATTTCGCAAAGTTCGTTTTCGCATTTTTTTATGCACAGTTCTCAAAGAATAGAAACACCTGTGGATGTGCCGCGGCGATGAATGCAGTCACGTGCTTTCAGATAACGATGAGGTAGCAAACGACGCTGACTTTATTGGTTAGCTTATTAATTAATTCGCAACTCGCGAACGGAACAACGTAGAGATCTTAAAATAGTTGCGTTGACCTAGAAATTCCAGTATTAATATCCTTTGCAAATTTCACGATGCCACAGTTCGGCGTTTGAGAGTTTTTGCTGCTTTAGACAAACAGACGTTTTGTGTTTTATACTGTGTTTAAGATATAATAATAAGGAATATTTTGCGTAAAATTTCTGATTTTTTAAATTCATAATTCTGTCAATAAGTACATAATTCTGTTTGACTCATGTTTGTAACCGTATCTGCTCACCTATAACCCCGATTGAAAATCTTTCTTTGCCGTGAGGTACCGCACTCCCCAAAAATATTTTATGGGGATTTTCTTCACCAAAACAATACACAAATTAGGAGGTAGAGGGCGAAAATATCTCTTCCTCTCGACATTTCTATTTTTCAAAGACAGGTTTGAAAAATTCTTTTGACAACTGATGCCATTTATTTCGTGGAATATTTTACATATGCTCTCTTATTTCCGGTAATGCACGTTTCTCACACTGGGTAGTTAGTGTTGGTGGATATTTATGTTGTCAACTATACATACGCTTCTAAAACCCAAAGCACTGTCATAAAGTAAAAAAAAACAGAAAAAAATGTTTTTCTACTTTATGATAGTGTTTCCCAAACTTTTTAAAAACGCGGTTCATTTTTTGAACGACAAATTTCTGCGGCGGACCGAACTTTAATGGAGATGAGAGGGTAGGGGTATTTTTAATGAAACTATTTTTTACTACTATTTTTTAATTTATTGATATGTACAATTTTACGAAAAACTGATCTGATATTTTAATTTAATAATGTGTTCTACTGTTTTTGATAGGTATTATTGAACATATTTTTTCAAAAATCTCATACTGTTTCTCATAAAGAGGTGTGTGGGAAGGGTGAGCTCAATTTCACTTTTCCTTTTCCTCCAGTTTCTTATTTTTTTCATGATTTTCTCTTTTCAAATAATCACAAAATTTTCACTGTTGAAAACCTTTCGAGGCCCAGCAAAATTCGGTTTGCGACACGTCGTTCTCCACGTTTTGGTGATTCAGGCTTTTGAGAGGTCCTGAAGAAGCCGAATATTAGAGTCATTTCATTACACATTTTCATTAAATTCACATTTTTTTGTGGTATACCCGTAAATGTAAGTTTTTTCTACAGCCCCTCTCTATTTGTGCTGTCACATGCTTGTCTGAATTCCTCAAAAACCACTTGAAGGTTTTAATTTAATTTATAGTGTGTCTCTAATATTTGACTTTAAGTACAAAGGTTGTTCAGAAAGTAATGCCTCCATATTTATATGCAAGCCCAGTTGTATGTTATCAAATAAAACAAGAACAAAGCTCAGAATTTCTACTTTAAATCACATACTTTATTTTTCTAAATAGTCCTCCTTACGCTCAATCAGTGGCGTAACCATGTTTCAAAATCTGGGGGGGGGGGGGGGGGACGATCACACATACACACATTATATGTATACGTATAAATACAATATTATATACATACTGTATAAGATAAAGCTTGGGACCCTCTACACACACACACACGCAGGAGTAAACCAGTTGCTGAGGAGTGATCTAACGAGTACGACATAGGCGCCTCTGTTGGCGAATTGTGGAACTTAGCAAACACAACTGTAAAACTATGGTAGATAGGGCAGAAATGTAAATTACAAAGTTGTAGAACTGACTTTGCGTATTAGGAATCGATATCGCTGTTTCACTAAGTACACATTATACACGTGTTTGCATTCTACGAAATATTACAATCTTACATTATTAAATTTAGTTGGTTCACATCATAAAAAAGTGTGCATCATATCATTGTATTCCCGAAAAAATTGGGGGTCTTTTGCTTTGGAGATCCCTAACTCTGAAAATCTGGGGATCCAAACCTCCCAACCCTTCGATCACCCGCCCTCGACCCCTGACCCCCGACCCCCAACCCCCGAGTGGTTATGCCTATGCGCTCAATACAGATTATTCTGCGTTTAACATGTTGTTTTTTAAAAAAAATCAGTCTCTATAAAGATCTTCAGGTTGTTCTCGTAGCGTGTTGAACATCTTCGTCACAGGTGAACTGAATTACTTTGAGATGTCTCTTGAGAGCAGAAAACAATCAGAAGTCCGATGGCGCCAAATCTGTGCTGTAAGGAGGGTGTTCAAGAACTTCAAACCCGATTTTCTGCATGGCCTCTGAAGATAAAGCCCTGTCTTGGGGTTTGACGTTGTAGTGTTGCAGAATCACTGGGTTTTGTCCCCACGCACGTAGTTTATTCTTTGCTTCAACTTCTTTAAGGTATATGCGTAGTTAGTTCTCAGAGTTTACAGTCGTACTTTTGAACAAGTACTCCTGATAAATAATGCCTCTGTAGTCCCAGAACACAGTGAGCAGGACCGCAGCAACCTTTTCTTATCCAAGAGGGCGAGGTTTGAAATTACGCCCATTCGAGTTTTAAATTATGACCCCTTCTAGTTCAAAATTACCCTCTTCGAGTTTCACTCAAATAATACATGATTTTTACGTTCTTATACACAGCCGTTATATGAAAGTGCTATGATCGTTCAAAAATCGCACTTCAAGTTTTTGATATAATTTTATTAAAAATGTTAAAACTACCTAAATACCCAATAGCCACAGATTGTAAATACCAAGTAAAGTGAACGCGGATTGCGTTCACAGAAATGCAGAACGTGTATTGGCTAGTAAACGTAACAATAGGCAGAAACTTCATGGGTAGATCTCGGAAAAATTTCGTTAAAGGATAAACGCTCAGAGAACTTTCGCCGACACAGCAAAAATGATTAAGCTCTTAAACCCAACGACATGTTAGGAAAGGTCATGGAGGTCAGGTATAGCATGTTTTCTATGCATCCATTCACTGTTTTGGAAAATTCCTTTCATGAATATGAGATGTTCACACCTCGTAGTATATGTTATTCTGTTCCCTGGTCTACTGTATAAGACTAACAAAAGTCTTTAAAAAGAAAACACTGAAGGGTGTAACTTTCTTTTTAGTTACAATTTCTATTTTTACATCACTCAGAGCATTAATTTACGCCCTTGGAATGACCATTCTGAGAGGGAAATCGGCCCTTCCTGTCCTCTATGCCCCGTTAGCTACGGCCTTGACAGTGAGCATGCACTTACTGGGAGAAACTTTAGTTTTGAGTTTTATTCGCTCGAGGAGAAGATGGGTGTCGGTATTCCAGCGATTGATTTTTCATTCTGGGTCATAATGGCGAGCTCAACATTCACCACGAGTCACAATGCATTGGGGAAAATCACTTCCAAATTTTTAATAGCGAGCAAGTAACCTTTGTTATGTTTCAAGACTTGATTTCTTCATTTCGGTCCTTAGCTGACGCGGTGCCCAACAAGCGCACACTTTCTTGTATCTAAAGACAGTAACAACGTCACTGACACTACCTAAACTAATGCTCAGTTTTCCTGCTACGGGTTTTTAGTTATTCTTGAATTTTCCCTGATGAAGTTATTCTTGAATTTTCCCTGATGAAGTTATTCTTGAATTTTCCCTAAACTAATGTTCAGTTTACCTGCTACGGTTTTTTAGTTATTCTTGAATTTTCCCTGATGAACTTATCGACTTTTTGCCTGTTCTTATAGCAAGTTGCGATTACGGGCCCCCCCCCCCCACACCGTGGCTGATCATTTACGGCGAACATTCCTCCACTGCACCTTGATTTTCTTACCGAACGACGAATAGCGCTTATTTTCAAAGTTCCAGAACCATAAACTGCCACTAATCTAGCGTGAATTTCTTTGGAAGGTAAATTTTTATGATTTAAAAACTTTATAACTGTTCGTTATTTGACACCCGTCGTCACAGTTGAAAAGGAATCATCCGTTTTAAAAATAGATGTATGGAGTTCTTCTACGCAGTAAAATGCAGCTAATGGTATAAAGACGTTTGCCGTCTGACTGGTTGCTAAGCAACAGGTCATGCGTGAGATACTTATCGAACACACCTCATAAATATGTGGATCACCACATTTTCTTCTATGTCACACTGTCAATATCCAATATTTTCAGTAGCACAAATATTGACTCTTGCTGCAGTGATCATCAACAGAACTTTGTAGCTCGTATCCAGACAGCAGTGATTGGACAATAAACAAATGCGTAAACCACTGAAAGACATCATATTCTAGGAATGCAGTTACGGCCTAAAGAGTTCAAGACAGCAGTGATTGGAAAATAAACAAATGCGTAAATATCTCTTCTCTACCCATTATTCTAAACTTTCATTGATAGATCAGGACATCTCACATGTTCCCATGACATCTTTACTACATTTTTAATGAAATTGTTTATATAGGCAGGAGCTCTGCCAAAAAATTTGCCCAGGGCCCGACAAACCCTACGGGCGTTCCTTTTATAACGTATTACGTGATATGACGTAGATGACGTACCACTGAGGTGACACATAGTCAAGTTGACAATGAAGCAGCTATCGGTAAGCCTGTCGGCGTAGTTCAGTTGGGAGAAGAGCCGCTCCGGAGCAGGAAGATGTGAGTTCGGATGTGAGTTCGGATGTCATCATTGGCAAAAGGTTATGTGCTATATTGGAGCTCGAAAGAAATTGAATCTCTTGGCCGTTAGGTTTGAGAAAAAAATGTGTAATGACTCATCCGCACAACGCACGTAACTGATAGAAATTACACATTCTACAGTGCGATGGTCCTTAGTGTATGGTTGCTGGCTGACCCCAAAACTGCGATTTCGCGGTACCGCTTTTCTCAAAGAGGGAGGGTTGATGCAACATACTATGTGACATGATGTAGGTAACGTATGAGTCAAATTAACAGTGAAGGAGCGATAAGCTTGTTCGATTTTTGAGCAGCGATAAGATTATAGTTCAATTAGGAGAACGGTCACTGAGAAATAGGAAAATGTGGATTCCAGTTCGACCACCTGCAAAGAAAGGATATACAGGTTGTAATGTTAGTCTATCCAGAAGTCAGACGAAGTATTGTTTTTATTCCTCCAGCACATCCTAGCTCTGATAGTGTTTTTTTTTTTTGAAAAGTTTCTGTTACATATGTACGTGGTTTGCGAAATACATCTTTTTCACAATTCGACAGGCCAATCCCATTTGCAAGATCTACGTTTACTCTACACAGTCGTACGAGAATAATATGACCACCCCCGGAATCACAGTGTACCCGCCCAGACGCGTCACAGAGTACACGTGACAAGGTTGACCACAAGGAGATATACGCGGCCGGCCAGGACAGATGAGCCACAGTGCGTTACGTAAGCACAATGAGCAGATGGAGCGATTTGACGGACGTTCAAAAAGGAATGATCGTCGACTACCGCACCAAGGGTGAAAGCATCTCAGAAACAACAGACTTCGTGGGCTGTTCGCGAAGTGCTGTAGTAAGGGTGTACCAAGACTGGACCACTGGCACACCAAGTACCTCCTGACGTCACAACTGTGGAGCCCTAAAGGCCATCGACTCAAGAGGAGAACTTCGCCTCCGTCGACTGGTAAATATATTACAAATTATGTCACACTGTATTATCGTTGACTGGTAAATACAGTGTGACATAATTTGCAATAGCTAAAAATAATGGTGAAAGAAAGTTGGATACAATTTTTTTAAAGATTTGTGGGGAACCATGGGAAGTATATTTCTATTCGAATCTTACTCTGAGTTTCTTTTTCTTCTGCAAATTATGTCACCTCTTAACGGTATTTCCATTCTGAACGCCACGTCAGAACCGCCAAGTTTCTCCGTACGTTTTAGCAACAAATGGAAACTAGTCAGATTGCAAATAAAAGAAGATCCTTTCAGGGAGATGACAGCGATATAGTCTGTAAAAAGTGATAGGACAAAAATATATTCTGTAAAAAGAAGTGTTTCTGTTATCATACGAAGAGCTGCTACTTTTTGGTGTTGCAAAAATTGTAATGTTCGTGTATTTAAGAACTGGTTGTATCTAGTTTACTGAATACTACATACAATCAGTTCTTGAATACGGTACTTCACTTAAAGTGAAACAGGAGTCACTCGAATTAAAGTCTAAAGAAATAGTTGCTTACAGATCATTGCCTTTATTTTGTCAAAACCTCATGAATACGGTACATGCAGAAGGCTACCATTCGAACAAGCTTAAAGTATTCACACTGGTATTAACACTTCAGAACTAATTAACAAACGTTAATAGGAAGAACACTTTTAAATCGAAACGCTAAATACATTATGACCCCTCCTCTCAGCCTAGAGAAATGAGCGCGCCTGGAGACTGAACGATGGCGCTGGTAAAGTTCACAGGATAGTATATATACAACCCGAGGACCGGCTTTCGGTTAGTAGAGTGTTCGGACTCAGAATGGGAAAAGTTGCCGATTTATCGGAGTTTAATAAAGGACAAATTGTGATGGCGAGGCACCTCGGAACTACGATCTCGGAAAAGGCACGACTCGTGAGTTGTTCACTTGGCGCTGTAGTGAGTATGTATCAAAAATGGGGCGCAGTTGGCCAAACGACGAACGGTCATCCAGCCGTGCGTCGCCCGCAGCTCATTGATGCCTGAGGTGAGAGGAGATTGTTCACAGAGACTCAAGGGCCACAGTGCGACAAATCACTCGCAGCTACAACAGTGGTGATCAGGGCAATGTGTCACAGAACGCAGTTCATTTCAGCCTTCTACGCATGGGCCTGCGTAGCCGAAGACCCAGCCAGATCCCCATGCTCACTGCACGTCATCGCCAACAGCGCATGAAACGGGCCCTAAGATGATCGAGATTGGACCGTAGATGATTGGAAGAAAGTGGCCTGGTCTGAGGAATCAAGATTCCTCGTGCATCACGTAGACAGCCAAGCGCGGATACGCGCCGATTACCAACTGAGGCTATGGCACCTGGATGCACTGTTGGGCGGAAACAGGCCGGCGGCGGCGGTGTTTTGCTGTGGGCGATGTTTTCTTGGGACAATTTAGGCCCCATTATCCTAATAGCACAATTCCTGACAGCTGTCAGGTATCTAAACACCTTTGCAGACCAAATTCACCCATTCATGTCAACTGTGTTCCCTGCTGGTGATGGCTATTATCAACAGGATAATGTGCCATGCCACACTGCCAGAATCGTCAAAGAGTGGTTTGAGGAACATGCTGGTGACTTTCTGTTAATGCCCTGGCCTCCAAATTCACCTGACATGAATCCAATCGAAAATTTGTGGTTCGACTTGGAAAAGCGGTTTCGAGCTAAATCACCACCATCCCGAAATGTACGGGAACTGGAGGGCCTGCTGTTGACATTTTGGTACCAGATACCCCAGGATACCCATAGCCACCTCATCGAATCGATGCCTCGCTGAGTGATCGCTTTTTTGCGGCCTAAAAGAGGTACTCCAGCTTATGAGGTATGTAGTCATAATGTAATGGCTCGTCGGTGTATATAACACGTCGCCGTCACAAGCAAATTAAACTTCAAAATAACGTAGTATCCACATTTACAACATCACACAACCATCTCCACTCTTTTGGCTGCTGCCTCAACATTATACACAGTGCATCAAAGAATTTTTAAGACTGGGTCTGTGAAATGAAATAGAAACAAGAAATTATAATTTGTTTTGGTTGGTATTCAAAATAAGTCCCTCAGGCTTCAACACACTTGTTACAGCGATTTAATAATGATTCGAATGCCTGTTCCAGTTCACTTTGCGGAATTGCCTCCAAAGCACGCGACGAAGCTGTTTGTATGGTCGAAATATCATCAAAATACCACCCTTTTAACGTCACTTTAAGTTTTGCGAACAAAGAAAAGTCGCAGGGTGATAAATCAGGCGAATATGGTGGATGATTCAACGTTATTTTTTGCCAAAAATCTACGAACAAGAAGTAAGGTGTGACTGGGTGCATTATCGTGCAACAAACACCAACTGTTTTCATCTCGGTATTCTGCACGAATGCGACAAATTATGCCCATCAAAGGCCTCAAAACATTTAAATAAAACTCACCAGTAATTGTTTGTTCACTTGGAACAAATTCTTTGGGGATAATACCCTTACTATCGAAGAATGTAATGAGCATTGTTTTGATTTTCGATGGAACTTTTCTTGTTTTTTTGGCTTGAGGTGAGTTTTTTGACTTCCATTCCGCACTTTGTTGCTTTGTATTAGGATCATATTGAAAACACCATGTTTCATCACCAGTAACAATCGATTTTAAGAAGTTTGGATCATTTTCAGCGGCTAAAATGATGTCTCTGCAATGTGCACTTCTCCTTGATTTTTGTTCTTTTTTTAACGTGTGTGGAACAAATTTAGCACAGACTTTTGTTTTGCCCATATCTTTATGCAGGATGGTTCGAATCGTTTCTTTGTTGATGTTTAAAGACTCTTCCATCATTCTTAGTGACGCACATCGATTGTTTGCCACGAAATCACGCACTTTTTCAATAATCTCAGGTGTCCTAGATGAACTTGGTCTTCCGATATGCTTATCATCTTCTAGCGTATCTCTTCCGTCCAAAAAACGTTTGTGCCACAGGAAAATATTTGATCTACTTAAACAAAACTCACCGTAAACTTGTTTCATCATTTGGTACGTTTCCGAGGCACTTTTACCAAATGTTTTCGTTTAATTTAATAACAGCCCTTTGTTACATCTTAATTATTCAACATGAAAAAAATTTTACTTCTCTAATGAATGGCCGTTTCGTTTGAGTTACTTTAACAACTGCGCAGTACTTTTAGCAGAAAGCAAGCAGATGGTCACGGTTTATAACGCATTCACGATTACACTGGTGGCGCCACCGCAGGCTGAAATCTAGCGCCAGACTTAAAAATTCTTTGACGCACTGTGTATGTCTTCCAGTTCTTATCGGCCACGTGCATACGTCACATTCTCTGACCTCAGACGTGTTGCCAATCTCATTCCGCAAGAGAAAAGATATAACGTTGAGTTTGAAAAATGCTAAAAGAGAATTACCTATCACGATATTTGGGCGTTGTTGCAAGTTATCAGGTGGTGTGCGCCAAGTGTTGTTGATAAAATACAGTAACAGTGGTCACAAATAGGTAAACTTATAGCGGATTTGTCACAGTGGAACTTTAACACTTATCCGCTGTTGGGAGGTTAGTCGGGAAGTTGACTTCTTAATCAAACGAGGCTCACAATACGAAAAACGTCATACTAAATACGTATTTACAATATGTAATCGAAATGACGTTTTTTAAGTAATTATTTTATTTTGTTGCTATTGTTACAATGAGAAACAGAACACAATCTTTGGACACATGTACAGTATTTCATTAAAAATACAGTACATACAATATACAGGCTTACATGCATGTTTAAATATATGTACGTAATAATAATATATGAAACATGTTACACCATGAATTTTAAAACGAACGTATTTGTCTCCTATAATTTAATTAAATCAGTCGGCAATGTTTGGCTTCAAAAACTCATGTTAAAGAGTATTTCTCTTTTTTGTTTTGGTAATTCGTAGCATGCTTGTAAAAAAAATGTATTCTTAAAAATTTTCAATAGTGCTAAATCCCCATATCAACTTTGTTTACAAAAAACTTTTGTCACTCTTCACAGCACTTCACAGTGTCTTTAAAAAAATGTACAGCTCTTTTATAATCGCAATAGATGTTTCCCCAATCAAATAATTTTCTTTCGATTTTTTAAACGCTACGAACTCGCGCACATTGCTTTTTTAATGCAGGTTTGACCACTACTGTGAGCAACTCAATGGGCTATAAGAAGTCGCCCGTCGCTAATTTAGGGTCACTGGTTCCAGGGAAGGAAAAGAGACAGTGCCGTAAGACAAACACAACATCCATGCCTCACGGGATACGAACCCGGACCCCTTTCGGACGAATGATCAAAAGCCATCGCTTAGGCCACTGCGCCACCGGGCGGCCATTGTTGTTTGCCTTTTCGATATACAGATCTTTGTCGTCCAATGGAATTTCTTGAATTTCCTCCACTGTTTGAAAACTTAATTAATTCTCAAATGGCTTCTAAATCCTCTTTTTCTCGATAGATTACTAATATCACATTTTGTTTGAAAGGAGCTGTTTTGCCCAATTCTAAAATTCCTCGGCCATATTGCAATACAGTTCAGTAGTTTTTGTAACGGGGAACTGGAAGACAAAAAGTACCCTATTCAAGGAGGGGGGCATAACAAGCAATCCCTACGTAAAGCTCAGAAGCAGACGCTCCTGAGCGGCAGATATCTTAGGTTACCCTTCTGACTGCGAACGTTTGAATTACGTACCTAATAACGGTAAGCAGGTTAGAACTTTTAAAGCCTTCTTGCGAAAAGAAAAAATATCATGTACATTTATTATAATAGACTATATCCATAGATATAGTCTATAAATATCACCACATTTTTTTTGTTTCAAAGCAATGTTAGGTCACGTTTTACCACTGCGTCCCGCAAAATCTCTTTAATTTATCACACGAAAAGTGCACATTGTTTAAAGTAATACATGAAGCAGAGTTCACAAACTCTAAAATGAATTAAAAAAAGCACGCTGATTTATTTCACGCGATCGAGTGGATATTTCTGGAAACACATACGCAAAGAAATATTACCTTAAAAACGATAGTTCGGGCTAAACTTTGGTAATTAAAAAAATTTTAACAAAGAGTACACGAAATATACAAAATTGAAAAAAGTTTGTAGCGCACAGTAAAATCCGATTGAGTTGATAGATGACTAATAATAAATGCAAACATTTACAAATTTTTAAAAACAAAAGAAAAAAATCACAGATTTTACTGTGCGCTAACCGATTTTTAAACTTTTTTAGTAAAACGTAGTTTTTGACCGGGAGTTACTGGAAACTGGACAACATTCTAGTTCAAACTGGAAATGTTTGGCTATTACATCATAAGTTTTTTATCTTCGTTTGCAAATATATCTCTCCTTCAAATAAACAACAAACTTTAAATAAAAGTTGAACTTCAAATAAACAACTCGGTAAATCAGTCATAAGCAAACGTCTATCTCGCAGGAAATAAAAAACTGAAATCTTCTGTAACTTTCAAAGCGAAAATGAACAATTGAGGGTAATGTAACATGGCAGCCACGCAGCTCAGCTGGCTTCAACGGTGAGAGCACATGCTCTCTTCCTTTATTCTATCCTCCCTATTCGTCCAAAGACCTAAATAAAATCTTTGCAGCAAAAATTTGCGGATTTTTTTATTTGAATGTTCATGTGTTTAACTGTCTTATGACCAAGATCAATATCCGTTTTATTCGGAGGGTCCACTAATTGCAGGTAAATATACTGAATCACACATACTTCGGGACTGGGAATCAAAAACCTATCAGCTAAATGGAAATGCCCGCTCTTTGGGAGTTCCCGTTGAGGACGTTTTATTGTATTTCCAAATATTTCATATGTTATAAATTCAACCGATGACGCAATACCTCACATGTGAGGTATTTCCTGAAGTAATGTGAGGAATTAATACAAGAAATAGCGTCATGTTTGGCTTTCAATCAATGGAAATGTGGAATTATTTTTGAGTACATGGAAAGCTCAATTTTTTGCACTCCCGTCATTTGACAACCAGTTTGCAAAATTTAAGCACATTGTGATAATTATTTGTCACCAATGTAACTAAGGAGGGGGGATAAAGCTACACATACCCTCAAAGGGTTGTTTGCATTTCTGTTTTTCATCTTGAATACGTCTCTTCAGTTGTGTCACGGAGATTATGTCCGAAAGAAGAAGTACTCTTCTCGCAGGTTTTTCCTTAGACTCCATCATGAGTACAGAAACACATTGTGTTAGAGTGAGCTTACCTCTGAGTCCTTCTGATCCTCTAGGGCTTTAGCACGATGGCATGAGATTTTATTAAATAAGGTGTCTTATTCCACATTCTAGCTCAGAGACCTGAATAAACTGGTACGCGATAAGGAGGAGAAAAAATCGATGTTGTCCAACCAGATTTGCAATATGTTGCAAACAAAATGGAGTTCCGTGAAACATGAAATCCAATGAATTCATTGCATTTTTTAAACGTGCAACAATAATATTTCTCTTTTTTCAGTGCATTTCCTTTTGAGAAAATTGGATTGCTTTCGCAGACTTTACAATGGGAATTTAACTGATTTCGAACGCAAGGAGAAGTTGTTACTGGACAGTTGTGCTTTTCTTTATTAAGATATCAATAATATAAAAGCTTTTAATATCGCGTATTAGTACATTATGTTCCCATTCTCAGAATAAAAGGCAGTAGCCTTTTATATATACGAGGATATCGTTTCCTAAACTTCTCTCTCTCTCTCTCTCTCTCTCTCTCTCTCTCTATATATATATATATCCAATGAAAAGCCAATCAACAGCTCATAGCCAATGAAAAAAGGTGCGTGTCGTGAGCTGGCTTGGAGGGTATATAAGGCGCGCTGTAGGCATTCTGAAAACATATCACTCGTTACTGTCATGGATAAAAGGAGCGATTTATCAGATTTGCAAAAAGGGATGATTTTAAGCTTTCCGGCCAAATGTGCCAGTATTTCTGAAACAGCGCAATTCGTGAACTGTTTGCGTGCTGCTGTGGTTATAGTGTATCGTGATTGGGGAAATGGAATCATTGCGAATAAGCGACGTGGAAACTGCCGAGCACCACGTGCCATTGATGTGAGAGGTGAACGTCGGCTTTGAAGGTACGTGAGCGCCGATCGACACGTTACAGTGGAGCAACTCACTCACCGAATGAACCAGGGGGTTACCATAAGTGTGTCTAAAACAACACTTCAGCTAACCCTGCTGCTTATGGGGCTCCGATGCAGACGGATTGTCACTGCACCTATGCTAACAAAGGTTCATCGGTAGCAAAGACTTACATTTGCGCGACAGTATCGGAATTGGACCTCCGCTGATTGGCAAAGGATTACGTTCTCCGATGACTTACGTTTTCTGCTTCATCGAACGGGTGGACGTTGACGTATAAGGCGGGAAACATCGGATAACAAACAGTCTTCAATCATTGCTGGAAGAACACAAGCTGGTGGGGGCAGCGTTATGGCCTGGATAATGTTTCCGTGGCATTCCCAGGTGCCACACATACCTGTGGAAGGCACTATTGACTGAAATCGTTATGAATCTATCCTTGCAGACCACGTACACTCATACATGCTGATTGGTTTCCTTGGAGCGGATGGAATCTTCCAGCACGACAATGCGACGTGTCACACAGCTAGAAATGTCCGAGAGTGGTTGGAAGAGCACGATGAAGACTTCAAAGTACTTCCCTGGCCCCCTAATTCCCCAGACTTAAACCCAATTGAGCATCTGTGGGACCACCTCTATCCTGTTGTTCGCTCTATGGATCCTCCACCGCGCACCCTCCAACAGATGTCAGATGCACTGCAGTCAGCATGGCTTCACATAACTGTGAACACCTTTCAGCACCTTATGGAGTCTCTCCCAGCCCGTCTAGCTGGTTTCCGCGCTGCCCACTGCGGATACTCTGGATATTAACTGGTGGTCACAATAATGTGACTCGACCGTGTATATATATATAAGGGTTTTTCATCTTGAACTCCTTTTTCAAGAAAAAGCCACACAGGAAATGGACATGGAGACATCCAAATGGGACGACAAGTGAAATTGATTTTATTATGTGTAACAAAAAATTCGTCATAGAAGACTGCAGTGTGCTAAGCAAGTTCAACACAGGTAGTGACCATAGATTGGTGAGATGTAATGTGTACCTCAACACTAAACTCGAACGTGGCAAGCTCATAAGACAAACAAAATGTATTAACATAACCAACCTTAAAAAACACCATAATACCTTCAAGTTGGAACTGAAGAACAGATTCTCTGCTTTAGAAGGCCTATAATCGGAAGAAGTAGATACTTCTGAAGTTAACAGAACAGTAACCAAAGCTCTTGTGGAAACAGCAACAAAATTAGCTGGGTCTAAGAACAAGTTGCATGTGAACAAATTGTCAGGAAAAACCAAAATGTTGATGCAAAAAAGAAGAGAGATGAGGACAACTAAAGAAGATGTGATTTCCGAAGTGGAATATATAGAGCTATGCAAGACAGTACGAAAAAGTATCACTGAAGACGTAAGGAAATTCAACTGTGACCTAGTGAGGAAAGCAATTGAAAACAACCAAAGCCTAAAGATAGCAAAGGGACATCTCAGTAAGGGAAGAAAACAGATTATGGCACTGAGAAAAGAAGATGGTTTTATAACAAGAAATAGAGGCGAAATTTTGACAAGAGTGAAAAATTTCTACTCCAAATTATATGAAAGGGATGATACATGTATTCCAGACATCATGAAAGGTATCCGTACCAGAGTTCTTCCAGTCCTCCCAGCAGAAGTTGCACATGCAATTAAGAACATGAAGCGGGGAAAAGCTCCAAGAGAAGATGGAATTACTGTAGACATCATACAAGAAACAAGTGGAGAAATCGAAACAGTACTTGCCCAAATTTTCACTCGATGCCTTAATGAAGGGAAGGTTCCTGAGGATTGGAACAACGCTACAATGATCCTGCTACATAAAAACTGTGACATTGAGGATCTCAGGAACTACAGACCTATCAGCCTCCTATCAGTGGTTCATAAAACCTTCACTAAAGTTCTTTCACACCGCTTGAAGGTAACACTGGACATGGCTCAACCGAGAGAACATGCTGGATTCAGGAGTGGCTACAGCACAATTGATCATATCCACGTATTGAGAGAACTAATTGAAAGAGCGAGGGAATATGAACTTCCATTGTGCATGGCTTTTATCGATTATGAAAAAGCCTTTGATTCGGTGAAACCATCAGCAGTTACAATGACTCTGAAATCCTGCGGTATTGAAGATGCATACATTAATATTTTTAATAACATCTATGAAAATGCAGGTGCAAAGATTCGGCTGTTTGAAAATACAACACACATAAAAATTGAAAGGGAGTGAGACAAGGTGACACCATATCTCCGAAGCTCTTTAATGCCACATTGGAAAATGTCTTTCACTCACTGAACTGGGAAAACAAAAGAATAAAGATTAATGGAGGTAATGTAACCCACCTTCGTTTTGCTGATGACGTAGTCATTTTTGCAACTACCCCATCAGAGCTGCAGAGCATGATCCTGGAACTTGCTGACAAGAGTAAAGAAGTGGGATTAAAAATGAACTTTCAGAAGACAAAAGTGATGTTCAGTGCTTTTGCAAAAAATGAAGATTTATCGATTGATGGCGAAAAGCTGGAGATAACAGACACGTACGTTTATCTTGGACAGCAGATATCAAGTAAGGGTCACATTGATGAAGAAATTAATCGGCGTATAAAACTTGCCTAGAGAGCTTTTGGAAGAAACAGCAAAGTGTTTGATCAATGCATCCTTCCAGTGCTTACATATGGTGCAGAGACGTGGATCTTAACTAAAAGAGACATACAAAGGCTGCAGACAACTCAAAGTAGAATGGAGAGGTGCATGCTTGGTGTAACCAGGAGAGATAAGAAGAGGAACTCGTGGATCCGAAAAATGACAAGAGTGGAAGACATCATGATCAGAGTTAAATCCCTGAAATGGCAATGGGCTGGACATACTTCCAAAAGGACAGACCATCGATGGACAGCCGTACGTTTAGATTGTATTCCAAGGGACAGAAAAAGACCCAGAAAAAGACCAAATGGGAGATGGCTGGATGAAATTCGAAGGTATGCGGGAGTGACATGGAGGAGACTGGCACAAGACAGACCGTTGTGGAGGAAACTTGGGGAGACCTTCGTCCAGCAGTGGATTGATAATGGTTGACAATGATGATGATGATGATGATATATATATATATATATATATAAAAAGACCCAGAAAAAGACCACATGGGAGATGGGTGGATGAAATTCGTAAATATGCGGGAGTGACATGGAGGAGACTGGCACAAGACAGACCGTTGTGGAGGAAACTTGGGGAGACCTTCGTCCAGCAGTGGATTGATAATGGTTGACAATGATGATGATGATGATGATATATTTATATTTATATACATATATTTGACAATGACCCAACCAACATCAATTAACGAAGTCCGAACAAAGCAAGCTTTATTGCTGAAGCTCTTATAGCGCTTAAATGTGGTGCAAATTCCTTACTCAGGGCTGAACAAAGCATAACATCCGAAAAAAATGGAAAGTAAATAATGCAACTCACGCCGTTGAAGCCAGAACATAAATATATATACATGTAAAAGTGTGAAAAAATTCATGTCAACTCCAAATCACAACACCATGAACCAGGCCCGGAGTTAGACCACTTGCCGCCCTGGTGCCGAAAACAATTTGCCGCCCCTTCCACAATTTTTCAGAAGTGAAGATAAGAATGAATGAGGTTTCTGGCCACAAGAGTTGCCTTATGTGTATGTGTGTGTAATTAGTCCGTGATGGTCAGAATTTGAATCCCAGTGAGGCATGGGTGTTGTGTTTGTCTTATGGCCCTGGCTCTCTCCTTCCCTGGAACCAATGGCCCTGGCTCTCTCCTTCCCTGGAACCAATGGCCCTAAATTAGGAACGGGCGACTGCTTATAGCCCATTGAGTTGCTCACGGTGGTCGTTGAACCATCAATAAAAAAATATATATATATCAAAGCTTGCAGGAATTTCAGGCCTTATGTTCAATGGCAGTGCTTCTTCTGTATCTTCGAAAAGCCACATAAGCATAGCACAACCAATCCTTGTGGCGATAAAGTTCCCCATCAGGGTATTTACGTACTCGCAATATTAAACGATGGGAACATGTCATTAACCCTCCTAGTCTAATAGGTCAACTCGTCTTCAGTGAGCATTCCTCAAAGCGACAGAGACAAAATTATTCTTCCTGTAGAAATACTATTGAAAGCGTTAAACAGTGAGCTGGCTTTCCAAACAATTTCCACAGGACGAAAAATTCTGTCTCTTACCACTTTTAGGAACGCTCACAGAGGACCAGTTAACTCGTCCATGAACGCTCAGATGATTAAGAAAAGATTACAGTCACTGTACTTTCTAACTTAAAGCAATGAAATTTATTTTCTTCATCAAAAGTAGATCATTTTATAATCCACAGATATGCTAAAGGAATTTCATCTTTCTAGCTTTCAAGCTAGTAAAATTTTCCAAAACATTTTTCAAACCAATTTTTTCAAACATCTGACTTTCAATGGATATTAGAGCTAAGTCAGCAAGTCTTTGTTGGGGCATTGTTGATCTCGAATAATGTTTGATCAGTTTTAATTTCATGAAGAACCTCTCTTTAGAAGCAACTGTCCCAGGAAGCGTTAATGAAATCCGTAATGCTATTGTAATGTTTGGAAAAGTTCCCGTCAGTGTATTCTTATAAATGTACTGCAAGACATCCTTTGGTGAAGTTTCGGGTTTTCGGTTGTTAGAAAACTCGTAATGGTACTAAGTTCATCTGCAAGTTCTGTAGCTCTTATGTCCTTCGGGCAGTTTTCATCAGTTTTGTCGGATGGCTTTATTTCATAATCCACGCAATGTTTCAACTTTGTTGTTTCTCAGATTCGTACAAAAAACTGAACATTTCTCTGTGATTTTGAAGCAAATCAGATCTTTCGTCGATTGATCGAACAGCCGTGTCAATGATAACATACATAAAATCTATGCGGTAATTATCTTTAGTGTTGGTCAAGCTTTCATCTTCGTGTTCATATTCGAATATTGTTTTCTTTTTTCTCCTGCAAAACTGTTCAGAAGGAAAGTGTGGCTCTATATTACATGAGGTGGCAATTTCAGACGCAGTACGTATCATGTGTTCAAATTTATCGCGGTGGTTTGCGAGAATTTTTTAAGGAGGTTTAAATGTTCAATGCAAGATGATAAATCTGTGTTTCAATTTAGCATCATTTTGGAAACAACGTTTACTGTCGATAATACCTTATAATATATTATAATGAATTCAAAGCTTCTGCTACTAGTTTCTTCTAGTAATGGTTGTTGTTTGTTAATTATATCCTGAATAAAGTTTCCTGCTAGTAGTGTAGTAATAATAATGAACAAGCTTTTAACTGCTAGTAATGTTGTAGTAGTAATTAAGATGAATAAAGTCTTATGCTGGTTGTTAATAATAACAACTAATGAAATAAACCTAACAGCCAGACAGAGGTCTGACAGTACTATGAACTGAGAAAAACGTACTTACTAAAAAACCTTTTATTTGAAAACTCCTGGTATGATCCAGCATACACTTCACACACAGCTACTCAATAAAACGTAGCTCCTTGCACATGAACGAAGCTCTACTCACATAAACGAAGCTCTCGTTACACATAAACAACAGCTCTCTCACGTAACACAAAAGCTCTCTACCACATAAACAAAAGCTCTCCTAGGTATCGTTGAACGCGCCTATTTATACTGGCTACCACCACGTCATGACTTACACTCATTGCCAGATCTCATTCAGCGGGAGAAATAATATCTCGTTCAGTAAGAAGATAATTTACATAGAAAAATAAAATAACCAGAGATAGTAAAATCAAAAGGAAAGTGAATCTAGAGTATACGTTACAATATAACGATGGAACATATAAACACAAAAGATTCCAATTTTTGTAACAAACATTCGGCGTCATGCTTGGCAGGTAGCTCACGTTTTTCGCCATCGATAATTTCTGATAAGCCGTCACAAACTTCCGATAAACCGAATCGTAAAGGTTTTACTGCTTCAACTCGACTTTCACATCGAGTGTCAGCAACTGCTTTCAGGGTAAACAGGGACACATTTTTCGTTAAAATTCCCCACTTCACAGTCGAGCAAGAGAAATATGTAAACAGGCGTTGAATGCAGAAAAGAAATAAATTATTTGATAATTTACTTTTGCGTCATCATAAACTACCAAATTGAGCATGTGAGCCTCAGAGCAAGGAACATAAAATGCTCGTGAATTTTTGTTTAGTATATGTGCCTGCAAACTGTTTTTTTAAGGAACATAAAATGCTCGTGAATTTTTGTTTAGTATATGTCCCTGCCAAACCATTTTTTAAGGAACATAAAACGCTCGTGAATTTGTTTAGTATATGTCCCTGCAAACCGTTTTTAAGGAACATAAAATGCTCGTGAATTTTTTTAGTATATGTGCCTGCAAACCGTTTTTAAGGAAAATAAAATGCTCGTGAATTGTTTTTTAGTATATGTGCCTGCAAACCGTTTTTAAGGAACATAAAATGCTCGTGAATTTTGGTTTAGTATATGTGCCTGCAAACCGGTTTTTAGGAACATAAAATGCTCGTGAATGTTTGGTTAGTATATGTGCCTGCAAACCGTTTTTTAGAAACATAAAATGCTCGTGAATTTTTGTTTAGTTTATGTGCCTGCAAACCGTTTTTTAAGGAACATAAAATGCTCGTGAATTTTTGTTTAGTATATGTGCCTGCAAACCGTTTTTAAGGAACATAAATTGCTCGTGAATTTTTGTTTAGTATATGTGCCTGCAAACCGTTTTTTAAGGAACATAAAATGCTCGTGAATTTTTGTCTAGTATATGTGCCTGCAAACCTTTTTTTAAGGAACAAAATGCTCGTGAATTTTTGTTTAGTGTATGTGCTTGGAACCCGTTTTTTTAAGGAATATAAAATGCCGGTGAATTTTTGTTTAGTTTATGTGCCTGCAAACCGTTTTTTTAAGGAAAATAAAAAGCTCGTGAATTTTTGCTTAGTATATGTGCCTGCAAACCGTTTTTTTAAGGAACATAAAATGCTCGTGAATTTTTGTTTAGTATATGTGCCTGCAACCGTTTTTTTAAGGATCATAAAAGGATCGTGAATGTTTGTTTAGTATATGTGACTGCAAACCGTTTTTGTTTTCGTTCAGTTTATTTATGGGCTGCAAACTTCATTTTGGGGTTGGTTGGCTGGTTTTTGGTAGGTGACCAACCAACCCCAAAATGATTTCATGTGCTACACGGAGACGGAGGGCTAAATGGCCCGGGCCCAATCTCATGAGATAAAGGGTTATAATTGTTCATAATGAGGAGTTTCTTTACCCCGGCACGCGGCACCAACGGCTTAATGAGACTTCCGAACGTCTGCGGATCTTTGGTGATCTAGCTGAACTCGAGGCAAGAGCGCTGCTACCGGGCCACCGCGGCTCCACTTATTTTGAGGATATCCAGGTGAGCAATAACTGGCGAATATATTTAAAATTGTCACATATTTTAATTTATTACGTTTCGTAATAAAATATGTTGTTAGTATTTAAATTTGCATATTCTGCATCATTATCATTAAGAAACATTTCATTTTTAGTTAAAAATATGTCCCGCAAAAAATCTATTCCGCTGATTTTTCAACTTTGTTTCAGAAGCAGAGATATTGACAGAAATAAGATATACATCTACGCCACCTGGAGGAGCAACCATGCATTATTTTATGAATAAAATATTTTCAAATGTTTCTCAACGTGAGCGATATCAATCCACGAAGGAATTTCTTCAATCGAGCTTTCAGAAGCTCAGACTTTGCTGCACATACCTACGAAGCAGAAATTAACGCTTACGCGCCCTGGTGGCCAAACCATAATTTATAAAAAGTTAGAAATTACAATCAAAACATTTCCCACCAGGAACTGTATCCGGTGCTGGAAGAATTTTTTAAATCGTAATTTTAGAAGCAAAGATATCGGGGAAAGTGCGATTTACTTTTACTCTCTTAGCAGAAAGTCAATGAATTACTTCAACATTTTGTAATTGTATGAAACACATGTCGCACTGGAATCACTACCCAACAAAACAGAAAATTTTCAAATCAGACCCTTAGAAGAATAGATGTTGATACAAATAAGGTATACGTCTACGCCCCCGTGGCGCAGTAACCATGCATTATTTTAAGAAGAAAATATTCCAAAAAGGTTTTCCGACGAGGGTAGTATCGATCCGCGAAATAATTTTTTGAATCGAGATTTTAGAAGCTCAGATTTTGCTGCAAATACATCAAAATCAGAAATTAACAGTTACGCCCCCTGGTAGCCAAACCATTTTATTACAAGAATTAGAAATTATATGCAAAATATTTTCCATCAGGAGCTGTATCAACTGCAGAAATAATTTTTCAAATCGGCGTTTCGAAGCAGAGATATGGGGAGAAACGCAATTTGCTTTTACGCCCCCTAGCAGAGAATCTATGCGTAACTTGTAAAAGTGACTATACCTAAAATAATCTTCGGCATGAACGGAATCGAAAAGTAAACGAATTTTTTGAATTCGATGTTTGGAAGGAAATGTATGGAGTAAAATGTACTTTGAATTCGATATCATCTGCTTTTACGCCCCCCAGCGACAAAAGCGTGCATCGTAAGAAAAAAAATAAAATAAAGGATCATTATTCGCACATTTCAGGCTTCCAAATGCGAAAAGAATTTTTCAAATCGGACTATTAGTTGAAGAGACATGATGTCTACAGGCTTACGGACAGACGGACGGACGGACAAACCGATAACATTAGCACGATATTGTTTTTACAAATAATGTGCTAAAAAATCTGTAGTGGCCTCCACTGGACTTCTTTATACATAAACTGAGATGTGAAGATGCATAACAAAAAAAAAAAAAAAGGAACTGCAAAATATAAAATTTAATATTGATGAACTCAACAATTATTGAGTTATATAACAAAATAAGAAAAGTTCAATAGGGAACGCCTACTTCCGGTTACCCGATTTTTACTAAAATCTAGTGAGCACAGGAATGATATACATATAATAAAGCTGCTAAATGATAAATTTCGTCTACATATCCCCAATAGTATTTGAGCTTTATGAAGAAAGAGTAAACGCGTTATGGAGAACGCTTCCTTCCCGTTTCCCCAGTCTGTATCAAAATATAATCAGCAATACCACAAAACTCCCAAAATTAAATTTCGCTATTATAGTTTTTAAGTTATAGTGGACACAAAACAAACAGACACACAGACACCACTGCCAAATTAGTGAAATCGCATTCTGCGGTCGCCAGAACGTGTATTTCCGTTGAAATCTCGAAGTCGAATATTTGCACGGTGAATACTTCCTCCTACTAATGAATGTGAAAGTTTAAAAAAAGGCCTGTCAACACTGCATTTTCAATTGTTGCTTTTAATGACCAGATTACTTGTAATCTGGATCACTCTTACCATAAATCTTCTTGAGATGACACTTATTAACAAACCAAAAAATGTATGTCGACCTTCGTAGTATCAATATGTCTGTGTCCTTGTTAGAAGCTCACTGTCATCGATCTCAGCACGCTGCTTTGCACACAATAATTAGCTGACTACTGACAGCATTTTCACACGATGAAGTTTACTAACACATATTACACTTTCTGTACATACTGCATTGACATTCACGAAGTACTTGGTGTTACACAGGAGGAACAAACATGATAGAGGATAGTTCCCGAACACCCACTGCTCCAAGACCGAGATACCTGAATAAGGCTTACGCACTGCTCTCACGTGATCCACTAAAGCTTTTATCTCTTCAAAGTTGGCACGCCAGATCTTTGTCGCCGTCGGTATTATTATTATTTTTTTTTTGCTGAACCCAGGCGAATTGAAATAATATTATCTAATTGTTTGCGAAATTAAATTTGAATTATTATTTTCACTTATTTATTTTTATTATTTAGTATTTTATATCATTTTTTCTTATCATCTTCATCTAACTTTTCCTTCTACTTTTCATTCTCTTTCCTTTCATTATTTTTGACATAAAAATGCCGCCCCTAAGGAGTGCCGCCCTAGTGCATCACACCTTCCGCACCCTAGGAAAAAACCCTCTAAACAACCCAAAAGTTCTTTGAAGTATGAAGTTTCCTTTTGCTTGTTGTGTGGTTCTGTGGTTTGCTTTTGGGTTGTTTAGAGGGTTTTTTCCTTGTTGTTTTGTGTGTTCATGGTGTCGTGATTTGGAGTTGACATGAAGTTTTCAATATATATATTCCTTTCCTAGTTCCTGCAGCATTGCGCGGCACTGGAGGGTTTTTGTGCAATTGAGCTTATTACTCTTTCTTCATTTAATATATAAAAGTATATATATATATATATCATCGTCATCATCATTGCCAACCATTATCAATCCACTGCTGGATGAAGGTCTCCCCAAGTTTCCTTCACAACGTTCTGTCTTGTGCCAGTCTCCTCCATGTCACTCCTGCATACTTTCGAATTTCATCCGCCCATCTCCCATGTGGTCTTCTTCTGGGTCTTTTCCTGTCCCTTGGAATCCAATTTAAAATTTCGGCTGTCCATCGATGGTCTGTCCTTCTGGCGGTATGTCCAGCCCATTGTTATTTCAGGGATTTAACTCTGATCATGATGTCTTCTACTCTTGTCATTTTTCGGATAAACGAGTTCCTCTTCCTATCTCTCCTGGTTACACCAAGCATGCACCTCTCCATGCTGCTTTGAGTTCTCTGCAGCCTTTGTATGTCTTTTTTAGTTAAGGTCCACGTCTCTGCACCATACGTAAGCACTGGAAGGATGCATTGATCAAACACTTTTCTTTTAAGACATAATGGCATATTGCTCTTGAAAATTATGCTGTTTCTTCCAAAAGCTCTCCAAGTAAGTTTTGTACGCCGATTAATTTCTTCATCAATGTGACCCTCACTTGATATCTGTTGTCCAAGATAAACGTACGTGTCTGTTATCTCCAGCTTTTCTCCATCAATCGATAAATCTTCATTTCTTGTAAAAGCGTTGAACATCACTTTTGTCTTCTGAAAGTTCATTTTTAATCCCACTTCTTTACTCTTGTCAGCAAGTTCCTGGATCATGCTCTGCAGCTCTGATGGGGTAGTTGCAAAAATGACTACGTCATCAGCAAAACGAAGGTGTGTTAGATAATCTCCATTAATCTTTATATATATATATATCATCATCATCATCATCATCATCAACCATTATCAATCCACTGCTGGACGAAGGTCTCCCCAAGTTTCCTCCACAACGGTCTGTCTTGTGCCAGTCTCCTCCATGTCACCCCTGCATACTTTCGAATTTCATCCACCCATCTCCCATGTGGTCTTCTTCTGGGTCTTTTCCTGTCCCTTGGAATCCAATCTAAAATTTCGGCTGTCCATCGATGATCTGTCCTTCTGGCAGTATGTCCAGCCCATTGCCATTTCAGGGATTTAACTCTGATCATGATGTCTTCCACTCTTGTCATTTTTCGGATCCACGAGTTCCTCTTCTTATCTCTCCTGGTTACACCAAGTATGCACCTCTCTATGCTTCTTTGAGTTGTCTGCAGCCTTTGTATGTCTCTTTTAGTTAAGGTCCACGTCTCTGCACCATACGTAAGCACTGGAAGGATGCATTGATCAAACACTTTTCTTTTAAGACATAATGGCATATTGCTCTTGAAAATTATGCTGTTTCTTCCAAAAGCTCTCCAGGCAAGTTTTGTACGCCGATTAATTTCTTCATCAATGTGACCCTCACTTGATATCTGCTGTCCAAGATAAACGTACGTGTCTGTTATCTCCAGCTTTTCTCCATCAATCGATAAATCTTCATTTCTTGTAAAAGCATTGAACATCACTTTTGTCTTCTGAAAGTTCATTTTTAATCCCACTTCTTTACTCTTGTCAGCAAGTTCCTGGATCATACTCTGCAGCTCTGATAGGGTAGTTGCAAAAATGACTACGTCATCAGCAAAACGAAGGTGTGTTAGATAATCTCCATTAATCTTTATCCCTTTGTTTTCCCAGTTCAGTGATTGAAAGACATTTTCCAATGTGGCATTAAAGAGCTTCGGAGATATGGTGTCACCTTGTCTCACCCCTTTCCAATTCTTACGTGTGTTGTATTTTCAAACAGCCTAATCTTTGCACTTGCATTTTCATAGATGTTATTAATAATATTAATGTATGCATCTTCAATACCGCAGGTTTTCAGAGCCATTGTAACTGCTGATGGTTTCACCGAATCAAAGGCTTTTTCATAATCGATAAAAGCTATGCACAATGGAAGTTCATATTCCCTCGCTCTTTCAATTAGTTCTCTCAGTACGTGGATATGATCTATTGTACTGTAGCCACTCCTGAATCCAGCTTGTTCTCTCGGTTGAGCCATGTCCAGTGTTACCTTCAAGCGGTGTGAAAGAACTTTAGTGAAGATTTTATAAACTACTGATAGGAGGCTGATAGGTCTGTAGTTTCCAAGATCCTCAATGTCACCTTTCTTATGTAGCAGGATCATTGTAGCGGTGTTCCAATCCTCAGGAATCTTTCCTTCATTAAGGCATCGAGTGAAAATTTGGGCAAGTACTGTTTCGATTTCTCCACTTGCTTCTTGTATGATGTCTACAGTAATTCCATCTTCTCCTGGAGCTTTTCCTCGCTTCATGTTCTTGATTGCATGTGCAACTTCTGCTGGAAGGACTGGAGGAACTCTGGTACTGGTATCTTTCATGATGCCTGGAGTGCATATATAATCCCTTTCATATAATTTGGAGTAGAAATCTTTCACTCTTGTCAAAATTTCGCCTCTATTTCTTGCTACAGAACCATCTTCTTTTCTCAGTGCCATAATCTGTTTTCTTCCCTTACTGAGATGTCCCTTTGCTATCTTTAGGCTTTGGTTGTTTTCAATTGCTTTCCTCACTAGTTCACAGTTGAATTTTCTTACGTCTTCAGTGATACTTTTTCTTACTGTCTTGCATAGCTCTATATATTCCACTTTGGAAGTCACATCTTCTTTAGTTGTCCTCATCTCTTCTTTTTTGCATCAACATTTTGGTTTTTCCTGATAATTTGTTCACATGCAACTTGTTCTTAGACCCAGCTAATTTTGTTGCTGTTTCCATAAGAGCTTTGGTTACTTTTCTGTTAACTTCAGAGATGTCCACTTCTTGCGATGTTAGGCCTTCTAAAGCAGAGAACCTGTTCTTCAGTTCTAACTTGAAGGTATTATGGTGTTTTTTAAGGTTGGTTATGTCAATAGATTTTGTTTGTCTTATGAGCTTGCCACGTTCAAGTTTAGTGTTGAGGTGCATCTTACATCTCACCAATCTATGGTCACTACCTGTGTTGAACTTGATATATATATATATATATATATATTCATATACGCTTCTCTCTCTATATATATATATCATCATCATCATCATCATCTACCATTATCAATCCACTGCTGGATGAAGGTCTCCCCAAATTTCTTCCACAATTGTCTGTCTTGGGTCTGTCTCCTCCACGTCACTCCAGCATACTTTCGAATTACATCTTTACATCTGCCATGGAGTCTTCTTCTGGGTCTTTTCCTGTCCCTTGGAATACAATCTAAAATTTCGGCTGTCCATCGATGGTCTGTCCTTCTGGCAGTATGTCCAACCCATTGCCATTTCAGTGATTTTACTCTGGTCTTGATGTCGTCCACTCCTGTCATTTTCCTTATCCACAAGTTCCTCTTCTTATCTTTCCTGGTTACACCAAGCATGCATCTCTCCATGCCTCTTTGAGTTGTCTGCAGTCTTTGTATGTATTTTTTAGTTAAGGTCCATGTCTCTGTTCCATAAGTAAGCACTGGAAGGATGCATTGATTAAACACTTTTCATTTGAGACATACTGTCATACTGCTCTTAAAAAGTGTACTGTTTCTTCCAAAAGCTCTCCATCCAAGTTTTATACGCCGATTAATTTCTTCATCAATGTGACCCTCACTCGATATCTGCTGCTCAAGATAAATGTAGGAATCGGTTGTCTCAAGCTTTTCTCCATCAATCGATAAATCTTCGCTTCTTGTAAAAGCATTGTACATCACGTTTGTCTTCTGAAAGTTCATTTTTAATCTCACTTCTTTACTCTTGTCAGCAAGTTCTTGGATCATACTCTGCAGCTCTGAAGGGGTAGTTGCAAAGATGACTAAGTCATCAGAAAAACGAAGGTGAGTTAAGTAATCTCCATTAATTGTTATCCCTTTGTTTTCCCAGTTCAATGATTGAAAGACATTTTGCAATGTGGCGTTTAAAGAGCTTGGGAGATATGGTATCACCTTGTCTCACTCCCTTTACAATTCTTATTTGTTTATCCTCAAATATCCGAACCTTTGCACTTGCATTTTCATAGATGTTATTAACAATGCTAATGTATGCATCTTCAATACCGCAGGATTTCAAGGCCATTGTTACTGCTGATGGTTTCACGAAATCGAAGACCTTTTCATAGTCAATGAAACCCATGCATAATGGGAGTTCATATTCTCTTGTTCTTTCAATAAGTTCTCTCAGTACATAGATATGATCTATAGTGCTGTATGCCGCCCCGGTGGCGCTGTGGTCTAAGCGATGGCCTCTGATCATTTGTCTGAAAGGGGTCCGGGTTCCAATCCCGGTGAGGCAAGGATGTTGTGTTTGTCTTACGGCACTGGCTCTCTCCCTTCCCTGGAACCAGTGATCCTAAATTAGGGACGGGCGACTGCTTATAGACCATTGAGTTGCTCACGGTGGTCGTTAAAACTCCAATAAAAAATAGTGCTGTATCCACTCCTGAATCCAGCTTGTTCTCTTGTTGGGCCATGTCTAGTGTTACCTTCAAGCAATGTGAAAGAACCTTAGTGAAGATTTTATAAACCACTGAAAGGAGGCTGATGGGCCTGTAGTTCCTGAGATCCTCAATATCGCCTTTTTTATGGAACAAGATCATTGTAGCATTGTTCCAATCCTCAGTAATCTTCCCTTCATTAAGACATCTAGTGAAAACTTGGGCGAATATAATTTCAATTTCTCCACTTGCTTCTTGTATAATGTCCACAGTAATTCCATCTTCTTCTGGAGCTCTTCCCCGTTTCATGTTCTTAATTGCATATGTAACTTCTGCAGGGAGGATTGGAGGGACTTTAGCACTGGTATCTGTCGTAATGTCTGGAATAGATGCATCATCCCTTTCATATAGTGGTGAATAGAAATCTTTCACCCTGGTCAAAATTTCGCTTCTATTTCTTGTTACAGTACCATCTTCTTTTCTCAGAGCCATAATCAGCTTTCTTCCCTTACTGAGATGTCCTTTTGCTCTCTTCAGGCTCAAGTTGTTTTCAATTGCTTTCCTCACTAGTTCACAATTGAATTTCCTTATGTCTTCAGTGATACCTTTTCGTACTGTCTTGCATAGCTCTATGTTTTCCACGTTGGGAGTTACGTCTTTATTTGTCCTCATCTCCCTTCTCTTTTGCATCAACAGTTTTGTTTTTCCTGAAAAATTTTTCATATGTAACTCGTTCTTAGTACCGTCTATTTTTGTTGCTGTTTCCATAACAGCCTCGTTGAGTTCTCTGTTAACTTCAGAAATATCCACTTCTTTCGATGTTAGGCCTTCTAAAGTAGAGAATCTGTTCCTCAGTTCCAACGTGAAGGCATTACGGTGTTTTTGAGGTTGGTTATGTCAATACATTTTGTTTGTCTTATGAGCTTGCCACGTTCGAGTTTAGTGTTGAGGTGCATCTTACATCTCACCAATCTATGGTCGCTACCTGTGTTGAACTTGTATAGCACACTGAAGTCTTCGATGACGAATCTTTTATTACAAATAATAAAATCCATTTCACTTGTCGTCCCATTCGGATGTCTCCATGTCCATTTCCTGTGTGGCGTTTTCTTGAAAAAGGAGTTCATAATGAAAACCCTTTATGCTTCTGCAAATTCTATGAGAGTATTTCCACGTTGATTTCTGTTCCCGTAACCGAAGTTTCATTCTGTTGCTGTTGCCCTACTTTTGCATTGAAATCACCCATAATGATCTTCAAGTGCTGTTTGCTTTTGTTATTTAGACTCCGAATTTCCTCGTAAAATTCTTCAATTTCTTCTTCAGGGTGACTTGTGGTGTGTGCATAAGCTTTAATAATCTGGGACTGGTATCTTCTCGAGAGTTGGATAACAAGTCGTGCAGCTCTTTCAGAGGAATTTTCAACTTCTACAACTTTATCCTTCAGTTTCCTATTTATTATAAATCCAACACCACTAGTTCTGCCAGTATCTGTCCTACGATAGTAGAAGAGACATCAAGGTCAGGTGATGCGCAACATATCGCCTCTCCTTGACAAATGTCAACAACGCATTCTCGTGGTGCATCGTTTCCCCACTAAAGGGGCTCTGACGACCGCAAGTAGTGGTATAACTATACCATCGGGATCAGAGGAAATGCTATCCCACACTCACCAACCCGCGTGGCCAGCGTGTTGAGTTATGGCCAAACCCCTCCAAAATGACTCCACAACTTAAATCTTGGCCCTTAGTATCCGGCAGTTTGACAGCGGCCAGTGCGACATGAAGGCGGAGGGTGCTAAGAATCACCGGAGGACCGGACTAGGCTGCCATTTGATGCTGACTTTGGCTACTTACAACGGACGTTCCCTATCCTCTGATTCAAGGCTTCTTGAATTGGAAGAGGAAGTACAAAGGATCAAGTGGGGCATCGTCGGGCTAAGTGAGGTAAGGATATTACACACACACACATATATATATATATATATATACAGGATGTCTTAAAAATACGCGGCAAAACTGCAGGAATGAGTTTCTCATAGGTAGATTAGAAAAAAGTCTATATCAACATACGTCCGGAAATGCTTGGTTTCCGAGTTATGAAGGTCTGTCTACGACACTTAAATGTTCACATTACCTTATAGTAATTGTTCAAAATGCCCACCTTTTGCCTCAATATAGGCCTCATATCAATGTCTCATGGACTCGCGAACACGCTGCCAAATTTCTGGCATATTTCGTATTGCTTCACAACCTGCCACAATTCGACTGCGGAGAGTTTTCACATCAGCTGCTGGAGTCGAATACACGAATGATTTTAAATGGCCTCACAAAAAGAAGTCTAGAGGGTTTAAATATGGTGATCGTGGAGACCAGGCAGTTGGTCCACCTCTACCTACCTACCGACTAGGAAACTTTCGATTCAAGGAATTGCGAGCTAGGTGGCTAAAACGTGTGGAAGCGCCATCTTGCATGAAGTGTGCTTGTTGACAAATTATCAGTGGCGTGTCGTCCAAGAAATCAGGAATGTTGTTTTCCAGAAAGGTGTGGTATGCCTACCCACCCCGTGAGTTTGTTGGGAAATACATGGGGCCCAAATAGCTTATCACCAAAAACACCCACCCACATGTTTAGGCTGAACGGCTGTAGGTGACGTGTTGGAAGAATTGCATGAGGGTTTTTCTTGGCCCATTCAAGCTGATTGTGAAAGTTTAGGATTCCGTCGCGTGTGAACTGGGCTTCATCGGTGAATATCACTAGGGCAGGAATGTTAGGAGTTGTACCACACTGCTGCAAGAACCACTGACAGAACATTACTCGTTCAAGGGTAATATACCCGTATCAAGGCCTGTGCCCGTTGCAGATGATACGGATACCGGTGTTGTTGTCGCAACACTCTCCAAATAGTCGAACGATGAACGGGCAGTTGCATTGCTAATCTGCATGTGCTGATTCCACGAGTCACATGCACAACATCCAAAATCTCCACCTCTACTTCAGGAGTCGTAGATCTTGGTCGTCCTCTGTCGGCAGGACGAGATGTAAAGGTTACATGTTCACAAAGGCGGCAATGGATGCGTTCAAACGTTTTTTTGTATGGATATCTTCTTCCTGGGAACATTTCGTTAACAAACGACTGGCCTCCAGCACATTGCCATTAGCCAAACCATACAAAAAGTGCATATCCGCTTGCTCCTGATTTGAGTACATGGTCGAAAAGGAAAACCATTAGATTCTGTCAGTACCTTGTGATGAAGGAATTCATCTACGGGGGATAAAACATTCCGGTGAATAACTGGCAAACCAAGACAGACCTGAGTCAGGTGATGTGAACAGTTAAGTGTCAGGATGTGAACAGTTAAGTGTCATAGACAAACCTTCATAACTCGGAAACCAAGCATTTCCGGACCCATGTTGATATACACTTTTTTTCTTATCTACCTATGAAGAACTCATTCCTGCAGTTTTGCCGTGTATTTTTGCGACACCCTGTATATCACCATCATCAACCATTATAAATCCATTGCTGGATGAAAGTCGCCCCAAGTTCCTTACACAACGGTCTATCTTAACCCAGACTCCTCCAGGCCAATCCTCCGTGCTTTCGGATTTCATCCACCCATCTCCCATATGGTCTTCTCCTGGGTCTTTTCCTGTCCTTTGGAATCCAGTCTAAAATTTCCGTTTTCCATCGGTGGTCCATTCTCTGGCAACATTGCCATTTCAAGGATATTACGCTGGTCAAGATGTCTTCTACTCTGGTCATTTTCCTTATCCACGAGTTCCTCATCATATCTTTCCTAGTTACATCCAGCTTTCATATCTCCATGCTTCTTTGAGTTGTCCGCAATCTCTGTATGCCTTATTTAGTAAAGGTCCACGTCTATACTTCGTATGTAAGCAATGGAAAGATGCATTGATTAAACACTTTCCTTTTAACATAATAGCATATTGTTTTTGAAAATTGTACTGTTTTTTCCAAAAGCTCTCCAGCCAAGTTTTATACGCCGATTAATTTCCTCATCAATGTGACCCTCTCTTGATATCTCCTGTCCAAGGTAAATGTTGATATCGGTTACCTCGATATTTCCCCCATCAATCGTAAAATCTTCATATCTTGTAAAAGCATTGTTCATGAGTTTTGTTTTTTGGAGGTTCATTTTTAATCCTACATTTTCAGTCTCGTCAGCAAGTTCCTGGATCGCACTCTGCAGCTCTGGAGGGGTGGTTGCAAAAATGTTTACTTCATCAGCAAAATGTTTTGGATTTTCGGTGCATACACAGAAATGGTGCTTATCAGAATAAGTTTAAAAAATTTCCAGAGGGTGTGTATATGGGTGAATTTGTTTAATTCGCTCTGGCCTAAAATACATGAAAATGGATTATTAAAATTCAATATTCTTTGACGGAGAGAAAATCTTTGTTTAAAACCTTATAGTTTTTCAAGAGCAGCACGCAATTTCAGAAATATATTTCTTCTTGCTACTTATGTAACTTGTAGAAAGGGAAAAAAAGAAGAATCTGTTTAAATGTACTTAGTAAGAAGGATGATGTTTTCCTGCGAGACCTCTTTTTATTTACAAGGCACACCTGAGTTTATTGGATTGAAATAAACCCCCTAAAACTTAAATTAAAAAATGAACTCATTTTCTCTGTAAAGGATGTGTTTCAGAGTAAAAAATAATTTAATTAAATTATACGAGTTCTTAAACGTTCATATGGAGGTTGTACAATTAGTTTCACGTGTCCTCCTTAGACAGTAAACAAGCTTAAGCTTGAATTAGGTTTTAAAAATAAACGATGCTCACACGTGTGACTATTGCAAAAACCACGGTGTGTGTATATAAGAATATTTTAAATAATTTCGTAGAAATGAGTGATTCCATAAGGCGAAACAAACCTTTGTGCGAAATTACCATAGAAAATGAACACCCAAGATACTGAATAATTAAAATTCTACAATTTTAACTAAATACATTTTTTTTCTCCTGGACTTTAAAAGAGTTCAGTAAAATGTTTGCGATAATAATTAAAAACTAAGATATATTTCTCCCGTGGAAAAAATTAATTTTCCTCGCCTCATATTTTAAGCAAATTTCCTTTCTACTTGTTGCTGCTTATTTCCTACCTTCACGCAGATCCTTTATTTTTTTCGTTTTTCTTTTTCGTTCTATTAATAGATCCATACAGAGAGCATAGAAATTTACTTCTGTACTACAAGTAGCTTGTAAATTTTGCTAACCAAAAATGTGATAAATTTTTACTGGTAATAAATTATCTCCGCACGGTAGAAGCAGGTGTTCTGTTTTTCAGTCCACAACCTGGTAAGATATATACAGAGTGTAGGGTGTCCATAAATGAATTATAAAACTTCAGTATGCTATTGAAAAAAACAACTACAATAAATAACAACTTACTTTTAATGCCAAACACATGGTAATTGCGAAAGTTTTTTTAAATGTCAGTAGGTCTCCACGTGTGCTCCGTTGTTTGCTCGTAGGATGTTTAAACGATAGTCTAGTTCCACCAACGTACTCTGCAGAATGTCAGGTGTAACAAGGAGGATGGCTGAAATACTGTGTTCTTTGAGCTCAGTGATAGACGTAACCTTTTTCTTGTACACAATGTCCTTAGTAAAGCCCCCCCCAAAAAAAAAATCGCATGGGGTAATATCAGGAGAACCTGGTGGCCATGCCGTCGGACCCCCACGTCCAATCTAACGCCCTGGAAAATGGTGGTCTAAAGATCTGCGTACATTCAAATCCCAGTGCGGAAGAGCTCCATCTTGCTGGAAAAGGACGTCTTGAACAACCTGGAGCTGTGGAATTGCGAATTGTTCTAACATGCCCAGGTACACTATGCCAGTAGCGGCTAGTTCAGCGAAGAAAAAGGGCCCTGCCACTCTGTCTTCCATTAGGCCAGCCGAGACATTAACCTTCGGGCTGTCTCTCTCGTGTGCTGCAACCACATGGGAATTTTGCATGCCCCATATTCGGCAGTTATGTTTATTCACTCTCCCAGAAACATGGAATGTGGACTCATCGCTGAAACAGATCCGTGAAAGGAGTACGGGGTCTTCGTCAATGCGATTAAGCATGTCTACCGCAAATATTTTTCGACGTGGTTGATCATTTTATCGAAGCTTAGCACTAGCTGAACTTTATATGTATATAGGCGTAGACGTTTATGAACCGTTGCTCACGGAATTTCGATTTCACAACCCAAGACACGGACATACGTCGGGCTCGTTTCGATGCCTTACACGCGTTTTTGGACTCATTACGAAGCGTTACACACGTTTTCCATCTTTTCGTTTCGTCCGAAATGGAAGGTTTCCCAGTGCTGTTGCCTTTCAAGACACTTCCTGCTGCTTTGAATTTATTTACCCCTTGTTCGATGCTCCTTCGTGTCGGCGGCTGTCTCTTGTACTCCGTTCTGAACTTACGCTGAACAGTTGTTAGAGATTTTGACTCCGCAAACCAAAACACACACGTTGCTTTCTCACCTCGGGAAGCCATGTCTGTTGTATTCTGTGTTTCACGAGATTTTTCATTACATGAGACGCCTGGTGTCATCTATCATCTGACTTAACGAACATTAGACACATCTCTTGAAGTTTAAAGTTTTTTCTATCGTATTTTTTTAAATATTTTTAAAGAAAAAAACCTTCTGATAAAGATATCAGAAAGTGGTGCTGCACCACTTTCAGAGAAAAGATACACCAATGTGTGGCACAAACAAATCCCAACAACATGATAACACCTTGCACCATTATATGGTGCAACTTTGTATCACAGCATGGAGAGCAAAGTTGCACCATGTTGTTCGGTTTTGTTTGCACTACACAATGGTGTATCTTTTATCAGAAAGTGCTGCAGCACCACTTTTTGGTGCAACCTACCACAAAATGTTTAACAGTGAATTATACCTAGCACAGAGCGAAGCCCGTCATCTTACTAGAGTTGAAGAAACTGCAGAGCACTTGGTATTTTGTGGTGATTAGTCATTTTGTAGGGCGCGTGCTCCTAAGCGCATCGGCTTGCTAGAGATGTTGGAGAACATGCAGCCGAGCAGTAGCAGTCTTTTGGAGGTTTCATCATATCGTACCTCACACGCTCAAAAGCTCGTCAGCTCGCAATAGGTGTTGCACGACAAGCGCACGAAATCTCTTGGAAGATTTGGAGAGATGGATAGCTATCAGTAGGATGTTAGCAGTTATATATCAAAGTGGAGGTAGCAAAAGCGTATAATGTCTTTCAGAAGGTCGTCTTATATCTATGGTACGCTAACATGAATCAGAGAATGAACCTCAACGACCAGTTTCTGTGCTGCCAATCGTCACAATGTCCAAGGAGGACCAATATCTGGCCTTAAGGTGGATCCACCTAAAATCTTTGCCTTGTATTTCCAATGGGCAAACTTCTGTAGCCATTTTTTTCACAATTTTCACAATAAAAATTGAACATCGATAAAAAGGACTTCATATTATAGCCTAGTACATTTAATATTTTCTAAAACCTAACCATAATCATATTAAAAATCAATGACTTTTCTTTTAGTGGTGTTGAGACCAGAAAATAGATGGCGCGACCTGTACATTGATGACGTCAGTAGACAAACAAATGTTGGATTGATTAATTATGGTTAAATTTTAGAAAATGTTAAGTATACTAGGCTATAACATGAAGTTGTTTTTATCGATGTTCAAATTTTCATCCTTGAGAACGCATTAATTGTGAAGAAAATGGCTACAGAAGTTTGCCCCTTGGAAATACAAGGCAAAGATTTCAGGTGGATTCACCTTAACAGTGAACGATATCACGGAGATGATGGCTGGAGAAGTCGCCATCAAGGTCAAATCTGCGGAAGGTATCAAGGAGAACTGTGTCCAAAGGACTTTGTAAGAGGAATCCGTATGCTAGGAGAGAGATGGGTTTTTTCCCATCCACCCCTTTAAAGAAGAGCTTGAAGGACTTGGTGCAAACAGCATCACACTTCGACCGAGCAGTAGTTGGAGAATGTGCTCTTCACGGATGAATCCAGTTTCAGTCTGACTACGAATTCTTGACGTACGCTTATTAAAAGAGAAAGTGTAACGTGCAGCGATCCACGTAACATCCGGTAACAAGACCTCACATGAGGACAGTAGTTGAGTTTTTAGTCATATTGCCGAGAGCGAAATGAATGTAACAACCTACAAAAGAACGATGACATATTCTGTTCTACAGAGCATGAAAAAAAAAGCAAAATCGCTATTCAGATGACGAACGCCCAAATATTGCACACGTTGCGCCGACTTTCGTGCATTCCATATTTTCAAATGAATGTGGGTCTTCGTAGGTTGTTTTTTATAATTCAATAAAATATATATGACGTATACCACTCATTTAATTTTCCCTTTGTGTTCCCGTTTCTTATGTAAATTTCGTTACTTCTAGGTTAAAGATTTTCTCGCTCAATATCGCGTTGCCTCTCACAACCGCTTGTACGTTTTGGCAGTGCTGACAGTGAGTCAGAAGTAAATGAAAAGTGCATGTCGAACGCAAAAGAGGTCTACTAGTGGAGAGATCAAAAGCCTGTTTTAAATATGCACATATGGGTAGGTGTATAACTTGAGTAGCTTAGCTCATTAGATTTAGCAAGAGAAAACTTTAATAACCTTTCTGATATCTAATAAGTTAAAACCGTTTTCCCTTTTTTCATTAGCAGTTTTAGGGACGATATGCAGATGGTCCCTTTTTCATGCATTTTCCACCAGCCGTTTTAAAGGGATAGAAGAGATAGTCAGCTGCACCCGTCTATGTTTCCACGAGTCCGAATTTCAGTTTTTATTGCATTGTGGAGTGAGTGATCTGATCTCTGTAGGGAAAGTATACAGCCCATAGCTGTTCTTACTTCGGTTTAATGGAGGAATTCTCACGGTGGGCCAAAGTAGTAACCGATTGGGTAATAAGAGACATCGGAAGTGATAGTGGAGCTGACTAGAGGGTTGTCAGGGAAAATAGTAACCCATGTTCTTTCAGAGAGAAGTAAAAAAGCACAGCTACAAGGGTTGGACAGAATAACGTGAACACCACGCTCAGAGATGTGACTTTTAATTTTTTAATGTAGCTTCGAACGTCGCAAAACGCAAAGGTATCCACCACGTTTTGGTTGTAATAGCTTTGTTCAGAACTTCAAGGTCCTGTTTAAGTGCATTTAAAGTGTCTTGTTGCAAAATGTCTCTCAGAGTGAAGACGAAATGAGCAACCCTATGATTTCGAAAGAGGGCTAATTTTTGATGGACGCTAGTTGGTACCTCCGTGACAACAATCGCCAGGGTAGTGGGGGTGTTGAGACCCACTGTGTCTAACGTTAGGACAGCATACCGTGTTCGTGGCAAAACCTCATCTGCGAAACACAAGAGCGGCAGGAAAACGACCCTGACTCTTAGAGACAGGAGAGTATTAAAGAAGATCCTTGCCCGTAATAAGAATTAGTGCGGAGCTCAATCCACGTCTCCAGACCCCATTATCAACAAAAACAGTACGCAGGGAACTTCGTAAACAAGATATTAATGGCAGAGCTGCTATTGTAAAACCCCTGGTGACCCGGGGGAATTCACTACGGTGACAGCAGTGGTGCCAGGAGCATACAACGTGGAATGCAGATGCATGGAAGCATGTAATGTGGTCGGATGAATCCACATTCCCACTATTCCCAACTGCAGCACGCATTGCCATGTCGAGAACACCTTCACAAGCGTACAATCCACACTGTCTGTTCTCAACAGTGCTGCATGGTGGTGGTTCTGTCATGCTCTGGGTGGTCATATCGTGGTTTCCAGCATGTCCCCTGATCACCTCGAAAGGACGGATGTCTGGCAGGACGTATGAACCACTTTGGCCGATGAAGTCCATCCAATGGCACAGGCATTGTTTTCTGCAGGGAATGCCATCTATCAAGATGATCAACTCCCAATTCACAGAGCTCGGAATGTCCAATAATGGTTTGAGGAAAACGAGGACGAACTTTCCCACCTTCCTTGGCCTCCCCAATCACCAGACTTAAACATCATCAATCCAGGATTTGTATGCGTCCATTCCAAGAAGGATTCAGGCAGTTTTAAATGCCAAAGGTGGTCCCACACCCTATTATGTATGTAAAATCTCCTTTTCCTAGGAGTTCACATTATTCTGTCCAACTCTGTAGTCTTGACCTAGCTCCTTGAGGAGGGAGCATCGAAAGGTGTCTTCATCTGGAAGAAAAATAGAGGAAGGAAGAAAACACCAGTTGTGTCAGATTCATCTGAGACTCAATTAAAGGGAAACGTTTTTGGTAATATTTTCTCCTTGCCGAAAGCAGGAGCGCACTGGGTCCGAGGGAAAATGGAGGTTGAGAGAGCGTTTGGTGTCGAAATGGGAGATTAGAAGAGAAGTCGGGAAAGGGACACTTAACAGTGAAATAAAAGACGCTTGATAGAGTAATAAACAGAAACAAAGTGATGTGTTTTTAAAATAAAGAAACCTAAAGAAATCATGGCAATGCAGGAAAGTGTCATTCCTCAATATAAAAACTGAATAAAACTAGTCCTTACTGCAAAAGACCCAATCTTCACTTTACTGGTAATTTTGATCATCAGACTTAACAAAGTTTAAACACCGGAATTTCTAAATTTCCCAAGCGAAGCTCTTAGGAGCCCACAAGACACGTCACTGAAAGAGACTCGTGAACAACTATATGGTGGAGAATTATACGCTTATACATGGGTTTCTTATTAAGTGCCCTCTGATGAATCAATACTTGATGATTGTCGACTAAAGTAACAAACTTCCAGTGGATAACCACTTCATGGAAAATGAAGACCAGTTTCCAGTTTAAGCACGTGCTGATTCTTTCCAACCTAGCTGTTTGTTTCTAATTAGACACCAAGAGTGTTCTGTGTTCAATAAATTAACTAAGGACTAATTAATCAATAATTGTAACGACGGAAAACATTACATGCATGTGTATACGAAGTGAGAACATTAAATTTAGAGCACACAGAATGAAAAGTTGCTACATGTTTAAATTCTAGAAATATCATTTCGGTATTTAAACAACCATTTTTGAAGGTAACCTTTTATTAACCTACTAGCGTATAGCCAGTCCTAGGACGGTTATTTTTAAGCTTTAAATAAATATTAATATATAAGGGATGTTGCCCGACTTATGACGGAGTGAAATGTTTAATTGAAGCAGATTGAAAACAAATCAAATAGACGCCGGATTTCTGTAAAGAAATATAGGCAAAACTTATATAGTAGGAACTCATTCATGTTAGAACTAAAAAGAATATGCTATTTATTTCCGTTTTTCAAAACAATAAATAAAATTCTGTGTAAAATATTTCTTGTTTAACAATTGTAAGATTAGAGTGTTTAGTAGATTTTTTTCTGCGTTGCCGGTTTTGTTAAGTTTCACGCTCCGATTGCCTCACATTCATGTTTACGATAGAAATCTCTCATGTGTCTGCCTGTGCATGGTCGTTGCCGAAATATTCTCTAAGGTTTTTTTGAGTAGTGTAATAACTGTTTTACTGGAAAACGGAACATTTCAACCAAAATGAACATATTGTTCTCTATCGCTAAGGGACAGTTTGCGAGCACCATTTTTGGTTTCGTCAAGACAAGACACTGCTAAATTCAACTCTCTTAAAAAGGGTCAATTCTGGAATAGCTTCATTTACTCACGTTTCCATTCTGCTTGCTCAAAAAGTTTGATTTTGTTTAAGCATAACTGAAATCATCGCAAATTCAGTTCGCATTCATAATCCTGTTCTCTTTGTTACTGCTTGTCAACATTTAAGTAATTAACGCATTGTATTTCTGACTTTGTGTCGATACACAAGAGATCACGCTCTACTTCGTAAACACGACCAAACCAACTCAACTTATTCGCGAAATTCATATCTTTTCATGCACGTAACGTAATGTCGCGCAGTAATATTTGTAAGCAGCTTCAAAATTTTTTAAAATTTCTATGTCGGAACGGTGTTTGTGAGAATTCGAACGGTTTCACAAATTTTTGATTCAATTCATTCATTCAAATTCTTACACCAAAACGGTGTTTGCTGGTAAAATTTTAAAAGTTTTACCGGCGAACACCGTTTCTCATGGTAAAATTCTTAAAATTTTTACTGCCATTAGGTTTTTCATTCAAACATTTATGGGGTGTTTTTAACTATTGCTCTATGACGGAAAGTGGTTTGGTTGTTACTACGGAATTAAACCAAACTGAGCTCACGTATATTTGAAAATTTCTGTGTGGAGTATTACGATGTGATACAATTTGATACACATTAATAAATATTCACAAATATCATGGTCGTCCCGCCCCGGTGGCTCAGTGGTCTAAGCGCTGGCTCCTGCCCGTTCGTCCGAGAGGGTTCGGGTTCGAATACCGGTGAGGCATGGATGCTGTCTTTGTCATACGGCACTGGCTCGCTCCCTTCACTGGAACCAGTGGCCATAAATTAGGGACGGGCGACTGCTTATTTACAATATATTGACAAAAGTCACCGGACACCTAGAAGAGAAACACAACATAGCATTTATTGACATACATTACTACTGTGTCGGTCCACCTTTGGCCTTAGTGCATGCACTGACCCTTCGAGACAGGCTTTCGACAAGGTTTTGAAACACAGCGATATGTATGCGATTCCATTCAGCACATAATGCTGCCGCTAACTGTTGCTTTGCAGTAGGCCTTGGTTCCAAACTTCTCATGCGGCGCTCTAATTCATCCCATAGCTGCTCTATGAGATTAAGATTAGGGCTCTGTGCTGGCCAGTTCACACACGATACGGAATTATCGTCAAACCACGCCGTAACAGTCCTTGCTTTATGGCTCGGTGCATTATCCTGCTGGTACCAACAAGGCTCGGTGCATTATCCTGCTGGTACCAACAAGGCTCGTTTCCATAGTACTGCCACAGAATTGGTAGGGTATAATTGTCCATAATATCGAGGTAGACGTGCCGGTTAACAGGTTTTTCCACAATAACCAATGGGCCGGGACCATACCACGAAAAACATCACCACACGAGTACAATGCCAGCTCCAAACTTGACCGTAGGAACAGTACACTGTGGTTAAGAGCGTTCTCCCAGCTGCTGCCATACCCACACACCGCCATCAAGCTGATGGATCGTGTATCTGGATTCATCAGTCCATAGGACCCGTTTCCATTGATCTACGGTCCACGATAAATGTTCTTTAAACCATGCTAAACGACGAGTAGAATTCCGAGTGGAGATTAAAGTCTTATGAGCAGCCGCACGACCACGGTAACGCATGGAATGAAGTTATCTGCGAATGGTAGGTGTACATACCTAGGTTCCTGCATCGTTACTCACCTGTACACTGAAGTGTTGTGCAGTACCCCGTTGATTAGCTGTAACGACTCTCTTGAGCCTTCGACGTCCTCTATTACTGATTTACGTTGGTCTGCCGGTACGTTTTGCTGCTTCAGGCACGCCATGTGTCTTCCACGTATTCAGTACATCCAAAACAGTTGACGTGGGTATGTTTAAACGCCTCTTGGTTTCTCTTATGGACAAACCACTAATATAACACCCAACAATCTTTCCTTTCTCAAAGTCAATTTTCTCCCGCCGCGACATTTTCACTCAACCTCACAGTGCGATAAGATCGCGGTCAGCTGCAGGCTTGTTTTTATACCTTTTGCAGCTGTACCGCACATCTTAACAACGCAGCAGATATCCGTTCATTTGCTTTTGAAGGGGTGTCCGATGACTTTTGTCAGTATAGTGTGCAGCCCATCGAATTTCTCACGGTGGTCGTTAAACCTCCAACCAAAAAAGAAAAAAAATCATGTCTGCTACAAGAAGGCACGTAATAAAAAGACGCTTTTTTCTTCTTAAACATGTGCAGATGCAAAATCTTTGTAGAAGCCTTTATTCAAGAAGGTCCAAGCGCAAATTAGCGTTAGCGAAGTACACTGTCTCAACGAAGAACAAAAATATTACAACTTACTTATGCAAATTCGGTTTTTATTCACTCATGTCAATATTACCTTCTTGAATGAAATAATAAACACAACAATTATTTTTAAGGTCTCACACTCTGGATTGATCAAAGAGCAGTGAGACCTTCTCAGAAACTTCTTTCTTTGACGGCACCGAGAGAGAGAGAGAGAGAGATAAGTTAGAGTACGTAGTAGAATTTCAGCTTCGCCGATGCATGTAGTCCATGCAGATGCGTCAGTCACTCGTCAGCCTCGGCTAAATAAGTAAAGGCTTTTCTGAGTGCGTATGCGCGAAGGGGTTAAGGGAGCAATTTATCTTCCGGTTACAGAAGTCAACAACTTCAAAAGATAGCAACAAGTAGTATGAGTAAGAAAAGGACCTATGCTTCCTGTACGAATCGTCAAAGTGCGCTTCTTAATGTGCCACGTACGGACAGGGACGTTTGGCGATTCATTACTATGAGTTTTGCATCGTCGTGCTGAAGAACATCCTGAGTAATGGAGATTTTCGATGTGGTGTTTTTTTCCTCTTCAAGTGCCTCGTCTCCTTTTTGCTTCAGGTGTCATATCCGGACAAGGACGTAGGTGATTAATCATCATGAGTTGCACAGTCATGATCACAAATATCCTGCGGATATATCCTGAAATCAGATGGTTTACCGTTTCCTTCCTCATCAAGTGTCCTTTCTCCTTCTTCTTCATGTATTACGTCCAGACAAGGAAGAAGGAAATTCATCACCACGGGCTGAGCACAGTCATGTTGACAAATATCCTGGGTTACGGAGATTACCATGAGGTAGTTTCCCGTTGACATCCTCATCAAGTATCTCTTGTTCTTTTTTCAGATACCATGTCCAAACAAGGACGTAGGCGATTCATGAGCTGAGTTCCGTGCAGCCATGAGATGCATGCAGTCCTCATGACCAATCTCCTGGGGAATAGGACTTACGATGAGATGGTTTCACATTACCTTCCTTTCTCATCAAGTGCCTCTTCTTCTTCTTTTTCAAGTACAATGTCCAAACAGACAACCATGAGCTATGTGCTGTCATGGTGACTAATATCCTGGGGAATGAAGACTACGATTAGGCGATTTTGCGTTTCCTTCGTCAGCAAACGTTCCCTTGCCTACTTTTTTGACGTAGGACTACGTCTAACTCCGCGGATAGTATGGGACGACTTAAGTCCGACCGCCTGTGACAAAAATAGGTCCCAATTGAAATCATCATAGCGTTAAAAATATGTGCCGCGCAGTAATCTCTTTAGCATATTCGTAAACAACATGGAGTTCAATTCGCGTACTGTGCAATACAATGGCGCGTGACGCTCCCCTCACTTCCTGTGAGCGCGGGAAATGATGCAACATTTTTGGGTTTGCCGCCGCGTTTGAGTCAGTCTATCTCGGCAACCGTGGAAGCAACAAGACTGGGCTTGGTATCGTTGTAAAGCTATCGACGAGATCTGTTCAAATATATGAAGAACATTTAGCAGTGGTTTGAGCTGAACATTTAAAAAAATGTTTCTTGTGGACAGGTGAACACTTTTGACAATATCACGGTTTATCTGGACAAGCGTGAGCGCAAAACGACTGTGCGTGGTGTCGTTGCAAAGCTCTCGATGAGATCTATTCACATATATATATATAGACTTGGATGGAGAGCTTTTCAAAGAAACAGTACAATTTTTAAGAGCAGTATGCCAGTATGTCTCAAAAGAAAAGTGTTTAATCAATGCATCCTGCCAGTGCTTACGTATGGAGCCGAGACATGGACTTTGACTAAGAAAGACATAGAAAGATTGCAGACAACTCAAAGCAGCATGGAGAGATGCATTCTAGGTGTAACCAGGAAAGATAAGAAGAGGAACTTGTGGGTAAGGAAAATGACAGGAGTGGACGACATAATGACCAGAGTGAAATTAATGAAATGGCAATGGGCTGGACATGTTGCCAAAAGAACGGACCACCGTTGGACAACCGAAATATTAGACTGGATTCCGAGGGACCGGAAAAGACCCAGAAGAAGACCCCATGGGAGATGGAAGGATGAAATTCGAAAGTACGCTGGAGTGACATGGAGGAGACAGACCCAAGACAGACAATTGTGGAAGAAATTTGGGGAGACCTTTCATCCAGCAGTGGATTGATAATGGTTGATGATGATGATATAAAGAACATATTGCAGTGGTTTAAACTAAAATTTTCAAAAATTGTTTTCGTGTGAACAGGCTAATATTTTCGACAATGCCGCGGAATTCGCGGAATGAACGCAAGCAAAAGTGGAGAAAATCAAAGAGGCAAGAGCAAGTGATGAGGAATCTAAGAAGCCTAAAAAGACAGAGCACCATGTTGGGTAATTCGTGTATCGATCTACTTTGTGTTCGCAATGTATCCAGCATTATTTGTAAAAATTATGTAAGCTACTTTTCATATCATGGACCTGTGTTGGCTATAGCAAATTAAATAAACGCTTTGAAACCATACTGGACTAGCTCATTTCAACTCTCTGACATGCAAGTTGTAGTCCTACGCTCCAAACTGACGGCTCACTCAAAAGTGAGTCTACCTGCATTTTTTGTTTTTTTGTTTGGGGGTTTAACGACCACAGTGAGCAAATTTCTGGACTATAAGCAGTCGCTTGTCCCTAATTTAGAGCCACTGGTTTCAGGAAAGGGAAAAAGCCAGTGTCATTAGACAAAAGCAACATCCATGCCTCAGAAACCAGTGCTTAGACCAGTGTGCTACCGGAAAGGCATCCTACTGTCCCAGGTAACATGTCCATATAAAGGCATAGGCGTTTTATCCCCAGAAGCTGAGCACAGTTCTGGTAACAAATGAACTGTGTCATGAGTTACGATAAAGTGGTTTACCTTTGTCTTTCTCAACAAATATCACTGGAAAACTGCCAGATGATCATGGCCGAATTAAGTCCTTAGTGGACCCCTAGGCTAAGACATGTGAGTTGGTCCTCAAAGAATCATGACGAGAATAATTATGAAGTCCGTTGAAATACGAAACTGTAGCAATAGGGTTGTGATAAGTAATACATAGTTCATTCTTCAAACTAATACATTATCTACAGACTTTTCATAAAAATCACAGTATTTTTCATTGTTCTCATAAGAATACGAGTTAAAAGCTTAACAGTCCTTGATCCTTGATTTTGTCTTGGATTTTCTAATGAATTAACATTGTATACTTTGTGACGTGCCTGCGCCGCAGAACGCACGTGAGGTAAAGGCAGATAGCAGTGAGAGCGCATGCCAGTGTTGTATAGTGGATAACACTCGGAGCTCCTAAGCCGTGAGTTGGGGGTTCAAGTCACTTCCCTGGCAAAAAAATAATTGAAAGATTTACTTCGTCATAAATTAGTGTATCTTTTTTGTAATGCAATGTGAAGCCACAGGGGACTTCGACTATTAACGCTTCTAATGCAGATTGAAAGGCGTGGGTGGATTACGTGAAAAAGTTGAAACTCTCTCGCATACACAGCGACAGGAAGCCTTTACCCTTGGTGAGTAACTGCTTTGAAATATGTTCATCTTACAACTCTGTTTCTGACAAGTGAAAATCACACTAGACAAAAGTAAAACTATTTTATAAACCTCTCTCTTTCTCTGTCCATCAATTATTTGCTCAAACATCCCTTCTGAGTCTTTGTCATGTTGGGTCCCATGGCTATACCCCTAAAAACCCCTCCTTAATCCGACCCTGCAGATGATAGCTCAGTACTTCCAGAGCCGATTTTAGGAATTCAACCACACACACATGTTACATTCGTTAAAACCCTGAAAAACCTGAAACTGTTTGGTCAGAACAGCAAGGGATTTTAACTCACAACAGGCGCAGACTCGATGTTCACGGCAAGTTAATTGCGCCATGCCGGTAGTAAATTGCGCTTAAAGAAGCAAAATTTTGTTGAGAACTACTGCAATTATGAGAGCACGAGGATTATAATATTTAATAAATGTGCAAGGAAGTACAGACACTAGGAATGTAATGCACTCTATTGGTACAATGTAGCCATTAACAGATTTCTAACGTCCCTTGTAACTCTGCACAGAAGTACTGGCAATTAATCCGGGGCTCTAACGTCATCGACAACGCTCTTTGTCGAAACACAGCGCATAATGCAAAGAATATACAATCACGGACAATGAAATTTTCGCGCCTAGAAGAAAACATGCCACAACCGCGAAACTTTGCAAATATCTGGAGTGCATGCTGTTATTCAAATAATCCACGTTTGGTGCGAGTGCGCATGACCGCACACCCTGTGGCGACACTGCAATCTCGAACCAGAAGCCTTATAAACCGGCGTGTAGTGGATGCCCCATAAAAGTGAAAAGCACCGGCCGACGCAAGCAAGAGTACAGAGTGACAAGAATGCCGGGTAGGCGCCAGAGACGTCGATTTACGCAACGTACCGACTTGGAGAAAAGCCGGATCATCTGGCTGAAAACCGCAGGGTGGTCGGCGCGCCGTATAGCCTGCTGCGTGGATTGTTATGACAATACCGTCCGACTGTGTTGGGAACGGTGGACACGTTACGGTACTGCCACGCGGCGGAGCGGCTCCGGACGGACCAGGAGGACCACCATTAAAAAGGATCAACGGATCGTGCTCCAGGCACGAACGGACCTCACGGGGACCCGGTCGAATATACAGGCAGATGTAACGGCTCCTGTGTGCACACGAACCATTTCCCGACACCTCGCGGAAGCGAATCTGCGATCCCAGCGCCTCTTACGTGGGCTGCCATTAACACCAGAACATCGCCGGTTCCGTGTGCAGTGGTGTCAGGCCAAAGCGACGTGGAACGTCACAGACTGGCGACGTGTGGTGTTTAGCGATGAGTGCCGCTTCGTTTTGGGGACAGATGGTAATCGTGTCCAGGTGTGGAGGTCCCCCGATCAACGGCGCAACCTTAACTTCGCTATCGAGCACCACATCTCCCCCACTGCAGGCATTATATTCTGGGGAGCCATTGCCTACGATAGCCAATCAGCTCTAGCAGTAGTATGGGGATCCCACGTCCCCATGTGCTCCCATTCCTGGCCGAGATTCCAGGTGCGCTATAGCAGCATGATAATGCCCGTCCACACACGGTTCGGGTTGCCCAGGACTGCCTACGTCATATCCAGGCGCTTCCATAGTCTGCCCGTTCTCCGGACATATCCCCTATCGAGCAAGTGTGGGACCAGTTGAAACGCCTGCTGCCGCCGTGCCGGAGTGTTCGGGATTTGAGCACACCGTCCAGCACGTGTGGGCCATGTCTGCCGCATGACAACATCAGGTGTCTGTTCGCCTCCATGCCGGACCGTATTGGAGCATGTATCGCCGCACGAGACGGTGCGACGCGTTATTGAAGATGACCAGACTGCGTGCCACGGATCCCTCTGTAATTGTCCTGCAGCTCTGTTTTTGCCGATATGTGTATCCTTCATCCGTATCATTACGTCCATTAAATTTCAGTTCAATCCGATGCTTCCTTCTTGGTGTGAAAATTTCGTTGTCCGTGTGTGTGTATTCTCACTCTCTCCGAGGAAGCAAAGATTTCAAGATTTTCTCTATTCTCTTTCCGAGGAAGCAGATATTCTCTGTTTCATGCCCAACAACGGCAGAGCGGCTTCACATAAATGCGCCATTGTAACCGATATTAAGATTTTAAAGCCCATTTTTATCTCCTGCTCTACTCATTAATACAGGATAAGTAACTTAGCAAGCCTCTGTCTCCGAAAGAGAAAAGAATCCTAATTTCTATGAAGTATGACGAAACAACGGCTTCATCGAGTTGAATCATTGTAACAAATACCAATATCTTGAAGTAAACAACTTCAGTATCTTCCCTTTCCTATCTTTAGATTTTTCTCCACATCTATCTTCCTTTCAATTTTCCAGAAAAACTAGAAAAGATATGAGAATAAGTAATTTCATTAATATCCTATTGCGACTCCAATTAACTATCGAAAATGAGGATTATTAAAGTACCGCAAAACATCGGAGGTGATACTGCTGGTTTTTGGTGCAGTAACTTTTTAGTATTTGACGTGACAGTTTAATAAGTCGAAGAAGGAAATGAAACAACCGTAGAAAGAAAAGAAAAACACGGAAAATGATTGAATTCATCGCACTTTTACGTGTCGAAAAAATAAGTTGGGGGAAGCCAACTTCATTTCCTTTTGATCGATTGCTTGTACATCCGAACTGCTTCCGTTCGCGAACATCAAAAATCCGTCAATAAGTTACCATGGGTGAAGCAAATTTTTTTATTTTTACTTTCGGAAGCTCTTAATCAATAGAATCCGCGTTTCTGTAATGGATGACGCCTCTAGAATCGTTATCAAACGCATGAGGCAAATCAGTTTGTACGTGTGCTTGTAACAGATATTTTCAGCACAAAGCATGGAGATTGAATAGGTGTCAAAATTTCTCTCAGCAATTATCCTTCTTAGCGCGCTGGCGTATTGGGTTTTGAGCACTTAGTGTAGCTATCCGATTTTTGAGTCTTATGAGATAATAACACGTGAATGATGGAGCTTTTTATCGCTCCCCATCAGTTTTCGCAAACATGCTTGATACTGTTGCACGAAGATTGCAGAGGAACGCTGTTGTATATTCTTCAGAAATTCCAGCACTGCATTATGCGTAAGCATTGCTAATCTGAATCGGAAAGCTCAGTTAAATAATTACAATAAATTGATAAACCAAAAGACATTCGCTAAGAATACTCATCAGTTTTAACAAGATCTCTTTGTATGCATTTCGTCTTATAAAGATAATTTCGCAAAAATTGTGAGGCTGTTCAACGTTCGCGTAAATGACGGAGGACCCTAAAATAATAAAACTTCTGCCAAGAGCAACAATATCCTCTCCAGTTACAGCTTAAAATGCGTTAGAAAGTTAACTGTTTATTATTGATATGAACACCTAAAGAAATGTGAAATAATAAATGGACGTTTCAATACCGAATTCAGAAAATGCATTTCATTACGTAAATTTCAAAGTATACCAATCCGTGCACACTCAAGGAACGCTTATAGCGTAATAAATCCGTTTATTCAATGGTGTAAATACGCATAAAGTCTGGCCAAGCTTTCGCACTCCACTGGGAGGATTTTCGAAGGTAATGGTAGACATCAATTTTTTTATGTCTATCATTGCCTTGAAAAAACCTCCCAATAGAGTGCAAAAGCTTAGCGAAACTTTATGCGTATTTACACCAGTGAATAAACAGTTTCATTACGCTATAAGCATTTCTTGGGTGTGCATTTCATTAATACACTTTTTAAATACTTTCTTTTAAACAAAACAATAATCTTTAAAAAATGTTTTTCTATACTCAAGAAAATTTGTAAAATTAGACAACTAGAAGGTACCGCAAGCAAAATAGTGAATTATAAATTCAGTCTTAATATATTACAAAAAAAAAAAACTTTCAATAAGAAGAAACTGCAAACACAAAAATTTATTTTTAATAGATCTTGATACATTCAAAGAAATTCATTCATAAAAATGTCAGTGCATTTCAATTACATAAAAGTTTTCTCCCCGGTTTTCTCTGTATGTGGAGAAAACGCAAAATACAAAAAGTAGTAAATGGTAGCAGCATATTTATTCATATATTAAGATAATACAACGTAGTTTGTCACAAATATTTATTTTTTAAAGTCAACCATGATTTCTCTGGGTATTGACCTAGCTTCATCAGGACGAATGGCACGTAAATATTCAAATTGTATATGACATCATAAATGGTGTTAACAGTCACGTGTTTTGGTTAGTTGCTTCCACGCGCTTGATAGAAATGGCGTGGATGCTATGTCATTAACAAGTTGCGAAGACTTCTGATATAAATGGAAAGCTTCCAAAATATCAAGTTTGATGGTTGAATCTGGCTTGTCAATTAGTTTTGATTCTTCAAAGAGAAATTTATGGTACTTTTCGTAACAGTGTTTAGCCATCGATGACTTCTTTAACTCACAGTTCCGAATGTAGGTCTTGTGCTTCTTCATTCAAGACTTACATTCGGAACTGTGACCTAAAGAAGTCATCGATGGCTAAACACTGTTACGAAAAGTACCATAAATTTCTCTTTGAAGAATCAAAACTAATTGACAAGCCAGATTCAACCACCAAATTTGATATTTTGGAAGCTTTCGATATTTATATCAGAAGTCTTCGCAAATTGTTAAACAAATTACATCCACCCCATTTTTATCAAGCGCCTGAAAGCAACTAACCAAAACCCGTGACTGTAAACACCGTTTATGATATCATGTACAATTTGCATGTTTACGTGTCATTCGTCCTGCTGAAGCTAGGTCAATACCCAGCGAAACCATGGACGATTTGAAAAAATAAATATTTGTGACAAACTACATTGTATTATCTTAATATACACTGCTGGCCACCCAAAATGCAACACCAAGAAGGAAGCATCCGATTGACCTGAAATCCGCAGCATGCGTCGCTTGCGAGAGGACATACGATTAGCATTGCAGGGCATATGCAAATCATGTGCTCCCGGCACGCCACAGAGAAGCACTATAAGAAGGGTGCACAGAAGGCGGGGTGTAAGTAGTAGAAGTGTGTTTTGCTGCCGGACCTGTGCGTGGGAAGCTTCCTGATGCCTCGTCGCAAAATACGGCAGTTATTCCAGCACGTTTCGGAGTTCGACAGAGGACGAATAGTGGCTTATCGCGACAGCGGTTTATCGTACCGAGACATCGGCGTCCGTGTGGGATGACATCCAGCCACAGTGAGGCGAGTATGGATTCGGTGGGTGCAGGAGGGAGGGAAGGACCGACGTGAGCGATAGCCGCAGCCGCGGCACACCACCGAACGAGAGAACCGGCATGTTGTGCGGCGGGCGTTGACGGCTCCCACCGCCACATCACGAACGTTAGCGCAGGAATTTGGGTGTGTTGCGCAACAACCAGTGTCAGCAAGTACCGTTCGACGTCGTCTACAGGAGCGCGAACTTGTCGCACGGCGTACATTGCTCCGATTACCATTGACGTTACACCACCGGCGAGTTCGGCTGCAGTGGGCCGTTGAACGCCATACCTGGACTACGGAATGGCACGACATTGTTTTCTCCGACGAATCCCGCTTCTGCCTGCAACACCACTATGGTCGGATCTGCTTGTGACGGCAATACGGCGAGAGACGGTATGACGCCTGCATTATGCATCGCAATACCGGTCCGTCGCCTGGCGTTATGGTTTGGGGCGCAATTGGATATGACACACGTACCCCTCTGGTACGCATCGCCGGTACACTCAGCAGCCACCGCTACATCTCCGACGTTTTGGAGCCTGTAGTCTTCCCTTACCTGCAGGACCTGCCAACGGCCACGTTTCAACAGGACAATGAGCGCCCGCACGTGGCACGCATCGTGCAACAATTCTTCACGGCCCACCAGGTGTCACTGCTGCCGTAGCCCGCCTGCTCTCCCGATATGTCGCCCATCGAACACGTCTGGTCGCTGATCGGCAACCGAGTGGCCCGGCAAGCACCACCCGCGGCTATGCCTGATGAACTGTGACAGCGTGTGGAAGCAGCCTGGACCGACATACATCAAGCACACATCCGAAGCCTCTTTCGTTCGATGCCGCAGTGTGTAGTGGCCGTTATTGCCAGCCATAGGGGCCACACGAACTATTGATGGCTGCGTGTTCCGCAAGTCGTACGGGCCTGTAAGCTCAATCGTTTCATCTTTGTATCTGTTGTTATGTGTCCAATAAATCTGGCTTTGCTATCTTGTGTCCTTCTTGGTGTTGCATTTTGGGTGGCCAGCAGTGTATGTGGAGATCATGTGGTCTGGCATTATCATTTGGACTACATGTGGTCTGGCATTATCGTGTAACAGGATGACTGAGCGGCCTCTTTTACCTGTCCATAGGCGTTTCTGCTCGATTGCAGCGTTCAGTGCAGTGATTGAGTCGCCCGGCTTCAACAGTTCGAAGAACAGCCCTCCATGTATATCCCCACAAAACACACAACAGCACCTTTCCTCCGTGGATATCCTGTTTTGCAGTGGATGTTGATGACTGGCTTGGATCGCTCAATGGAAGAAACTTAGCGATACATACGTAACAGCGTGTTGGTCCTCCTCTAGTGCGTATCACAGCCTGTATATCCCAAGGCATCGACTCTGCCAGGTTTTCCGGAGGTAATGCCAGCCATGCCTGTTGCAACATTATCCACAACTTCGTCCGAGACTTTGGTCCAGGATCCGTGAATGTACGGCATCCCAGAGAGTTTCCACAGGGTTTAAATCCTGGAGATTTTCGGGGCCACTCAATGACTTCAATACGAGACGAGCGTTCTTCGAGCCATGCCTGGGTGGTTTCGGTCCGGTGGGGTAGCACATTGTCTTGCTGAATCGGGCCATCGGCGGCAAGATGCGCGAAGCCAATGAAAGCATGTTGATGATCAACCAGCACGTGCTGGTAGCACGAGGGGTTAAGGACCTCTTCAGGTACACTAAGGGAACTAATGTGTCCTTGAAATGGCACCCCAAACCATCACAGAGCTACCACCGCCTTGAACATGTGGCAAGACGATGCCATGGCCTCATGCTGTCGATGCTACACCCGCACCCTCCAGTCTTCTCGGCACATCTGAAAATGGGATTCATCTGACCACACAACGAGTCGGCACTCCGCAGATGACCTGTTTTGATGTTCCCGGCACGAGGTGAGGCGTAATATCTGATGACGGGCATCATCAGATATTAAACCTCCGTACTCGTGTGCCACTGTTAACCTCCGGGCAGTTAACAGTGGCACACGAGTACGGTGTCGGCTCCCGTAGTCCGCTTATTTATCGCCTGGATTCGGTTTGGGTTTGTTCCACTCTGCGTCGGGGGATGCTTATGTCAACTGCCCATGACCCCTATCAGATCAGATCTGATCATATGTAGAGGATTTTAGGAAGGGAGTGTCTAACCCCAGTCCTTAAACAATCCTTAGAAATAGGAAGCTAGGAGATTTGAGCCAGAGTGCCCGATAGGAAAGAAACACGGACGCGAGGTAGAAGAGGGGAGGAAGACGCCCTTATTTATTACCGGGGAGACAGTACCTGGGTCCGACGGCTGAACGTGCCCATCAGTCCCACGGCGGATATGTAGTGGTTCTAGCGTTCGTACCTGGCTGGGATCGAACCTGAGGTTCCCCGTTGCCATCACGACCGTTGACCACTAGGCCATCCGCGCCCCCCCATCACACCTCTAATGTTTTGTTAACTTAGAGTGGAACGTATGCGAAATATTTCACATGTTGAAGGGCATGCGGCGTTAAGGGAATTTTCATAATCGGACTGTCGGAAGCAGAGATATCGAGAAAAACATATTAAACATATCCCCCTAGCGAGGAAATTTTACATTATTTTGGGGAGAAAATTCACACCAAATGTTTTCGTAGTATCTGACCGTAAAGTGATCTCGCAGTGGTCTGAGCGATGACCTCTGATCATTCGTCCGAAAGGGGTCCGGGTTCGAATCCCGTGAGGCATGGATGTTGTGTTTGTCGTACGGCACTAGCTCTCTCCCTTTCCTGGAACCAGTGACCCTAAATTCAGGACGGGCGACTGCTTATAGCCCATTGAGTTGCTCACGGTGGTCGTTCAACCTCAAATAAAAAAAAAAAAAAAAAACCTTTGCATTCGGGTTTTTCGACGCGCAGATATTACTGCAAATATTCTGTAAACGGAAAAGGGAACTTATGCCCTCTAGTGGCAACTTTGTACGCTAGGAAAAAAATTTGAAATTACACAGAAAACATTTCGCACAAGAATCGCCCTCTGACAAAAACAAGAAATCGGACTATTAGATGTAGTGATATAGAGAAAGGTAAGATATACAGCTACGCTCCGTGGTGGAGAGGCTAAACGTTATTTCAAGCATAAGACATTCTCAAAAGATTTTCCGTCGTGGACGGTACAATATCACAAAATATGTCTTTCAATCGAGCTTTCACACGAGCAGATATTGCGGCGAATACTGCAAAAATATAAATACACTGACGGGAAAAAAAATTCCCAACAAACACCAAGAAGGGGCTGTGTTAGATATACGACAGTTGGTAGGCGGTGAGAGTACATCTGTAAGATGACGTCTATGCAAATTTCGCGCTCGGCGCATACGTGTGGCGCTAGTAGCGCCCCTCGGAACATGCAAAGCAGGTTTGCTGTAAATACGCGCTGTAACGTTCGTGAGCGTTAGTTATCGTTGAGATTCGACGTAGGGTGTTGATGTTAGTCAAGAATGACTTTAAGAAGACGAAGAAGCCATTATCAACAGCTCACGGAGTTTGAACGAGGTCGTGTAATAGGGCTACGAGAAGGTGGATTTTCTTTCCGCAATATTGCAGAAGGACTTGGCAGGAATGTAGCCACTGTGCATGATTGTTGGCAGCGGTGGTCAAGGGAAGGTACTGCCTCAAGAAGACTGTGTTGCGGCCGGCCACGTGGCACTACTGAGAGGGAAGACCGCCGTGTACGTCGTACGGCCGTGGCACATCGTACCGCGTCTGCGACAGCAATTCGAGCTGCAGTTGCCACCACAGGGACAGAACGAACTGTTACAAATCGGTTACTTGAAGGACAGCTCCGAGCCAGACGCCCTGCAGCGTGCATTCCACTTACTCCAAACCACTGCCGTTTGCGACGTCAGTGTTGTCAAGCTAGAGCTCATTGGAGGACGGAGTGGAGATCTGTTGTGTTTTCTGATGAAAGCCGGTTCTGCCTGGGTGCCAGTGATGGCCGTGTGTTGGCTAGAAGGAGGCCAGGTGAGCGCCTGCAACCAACCTGTCTGCGGCCGAGACACACTGGACCTTCACCTGGAGTTATGGTCTGGGGAGCAATTTCCTATGACAGCAGGAGCACTCTCGTGGTTATCCCACGCACCCTGACGGCACAGTTGTACGTCGGTCTGGTGATTCAACCTGTTGTGCTGCCATTCATGAACATCATTCCAGGGGGTGTTTTCCAACAGGATAACGCTCGCCCGCATGCCGCTGTTGTAACCCAACATGCTCTACAGAGTGTCGACATGTTATCGTGGCCTGCTAGATCACCAGATCTTTCACCAATCGAGCACGTATGGGACATCATTGGACGACAACTCCAGCGTCACCCCCAACCAGCATTAACCGTCCCTGTATTGACCGACCAAGTGCAACAAGCATGGAACTCCATCCCACAAACTGGCATCCAGCACCTGTACGACACAATGCATGAACGTTTGCGTGCTTGCATTCAACATTCTGGCGGTTACACCGGTTATTAATGTACCAGCATTTCACATTTAAAATGGCCCTTCTCGCGCTTACAATAAGCTGTGATCTTGAAACCTTAATCGATTAAATATGTTACCTATACAAATGTATTGCCGCCATTTCATTCCTCTACAACTATTTTTTCGTGGTGTTGGGATTTTTTTCCGTCAGTGTACATATGAACGTACGACCCTTAGGGGAAAAAACGTTCTTGTCAAAGAAATTATATGCAAAACATTTCGCAGTAGGAGCTCTATTTGATGCAAGAAGAATTTTTCAAATCGGACATTATAGAAGCAGAGACATCGGGAAAAATCACGATGTAACTTTGTGAAGGTCACCGCTTCCTGTGCTGAAGGTCACCAGCGCTGGTGTTTTCCATGAGAACAGCCAGCACGCGATCTGCAGGGACGCCAGAGAAGCGTAAAGAGAAAAAAGAAGGAAGTTGAACTACGCAGTAGTGAATCGTAACCTGTGCGTGAATGGGACGTAGGAACGAGTGGGTACCGCTGGAAATAGAAGTGTTTACGATGTACCTTATTAATTGTTTATATTTAATGTTTCTTGATGTTGTTCGTGTGTAAGCTATGTTTGGTGGGTAGAAAAAAAGTGTACGTTAATAGCAATGCCGAGTGTCGTCGTGACTGCATTTCGACCATTGCGCTCCACGTCTCCAGAAATGATGACCGTTCCTATGTAGAACGACTCTCGCCCCCTATTGTTGGAAAAACTGGGCACTACTTAAAAAAAAAACTTACCCAAAATAGTTTTTCTTATGAAAGGTATCGAAAGAAACAATATTTTCAATAGGATATTTAGAAACAATTACACGGAATAAATTATTTTTTAATTCAATACCATCTGCATTTACGCCACTTAACTGAGAAGTTATCATTCGGAAGAAAACCGAAGTGCAAGAATCATCTTTCTTACATTTCAGACTTCTTAATGCGAAAATAGTTTTTCAAATCGGATTAATAGCTGCAAAGATATAGTGTCCACAGGCGGACGAATTGACGGACAAAGTGATATTATAAGCACGTATCTTTTCTACATATGACGTGCTAAAATGAACAAGGTTACATCTATGTTACTGACAACAGAAACGTTCTTCTTGCTAGCTTTCATTTTTGAACTTAGCTTTTGTCCTACATAATCTTGATTGTTCGCACCCAATACATTTTGGTAGTTCCTTCGACTACCATAGACTTTGGTGTAATGACATTTCACTGGTGGTTAGCAGAAATTCCCCTGATTTCCCAATATGCAGACATTAGAATACTTTCAGAGAATGATGCACTACAAATGGTTTACAAGGAAAAATAATTATTAGTACACTTCCTAACTTGAAAGCATCTCGTTTAATACTTTCGAATTGTTCTTATCTCAGTGTTGACTAGTAGCTAATCCTTCGATACGATGCTTTCAATAAAAAAGCATGTAAACAAAAAGTCTGGCTGTTTAAATACTTGCTGTATCATTACTTTTTATCTGTAATTCTTTTGGAAATGTACGTTTAAAGACATTAATTCCAGGCAAATTGAATCATACGGAAATCAGCAGCAGGATAAAAAAATCTTGGTCTTGTTTTTCTTTTCAGCATTATTAATACAAATATTTTCGAAGTGTTTTTTTTAAATTCCGCTAAATCTTATCTCTGAAAACATTTCACGCGGAAGCAAGTTTCCCTTAGAGAATAAAAAAAACTTCCTTTCTGAAAATATTATCTACATAGATGACGTTCTTTTATTTTACAGTGGGAGCGAAAATGCGTCTAACCGTAACGTCTCTACAGGTGTGCGTTTTATTATTTTAATATAAATTTTGTGCTGTGTAACATTATGTTTACTTTAAAATTATTCAGTCGTTATTTTCGCTTTTTTGTTTTCTTTTCCACTTCTCCTTACGTATGTTCTTTTATTTTTCTTTGAATGCCATGTCTGATCTCACTGATTCTTTTACAAACACGTAAAATATCTTATTATTTGTTTTCTAATAATGTCTCTCATCAATCGCGCTAGATACCGTACAACCTTTCCTTATTGAAAATTGTTACATGCATTTAGAGCAAACACGTCCTGTAACGTATACTCTATATTCACTTTCCTTTTGATTTTACTATCTCTGGTTATTTTATTTTACTATGTAAATTATCTTCTTACTGAACGAAATATTATTTCACCCGCTGAATGAGATCTGGCAATGAGTGTAAGTCATGACGTGGTGGTAGCTAGTATATAGGCGCGTTCATCGAGACTTAGAGAGAGCTTTTGTGTTGTTATGAGAAGAGCTTTTGTGTTGTTATGAGGAGAGCTTTTGTGTTGTTATGAGGGGAGCTTTTGTTATGAGAGAGCGTTGTTGTCTACGGAGAGCGTTTATAATACGAGGAGAGATTGTGTTGTTATGAGGAGAGATTCTTCATTAGTGTAAAACAAGTTGTGTGTGTGCTTTAGTTGACCAAGAGTCTTATAATAAAGAAGTTACTGTAAGTTAGTCTTTCTCAATTCATAGTTTTTGTCAGACCTCTGTCTGGCTGTTAGGTTTATAACATTTATTCATTACCATAAATAACCAGCGTTAAGACTTTGTTTACGTTCGTAATTAACTAGTAACAACCTTTTGAATTCACTATTTTGAAGCTTAGTACAAGTATATCATTAGCTGGCTGGTAGGAAGAGAATCATTCATATGAATTAGCTTAGCGTAAAGAAAATAAAGCTAATTCATTATAGTCCGATTTTCAATGAGAAGAACGAGTGGATTACAGGTGTTGGACAAAATGATGTGAACACCACGTTCAGAAACGTGGCTTTTAGTGCAGCTGCGTACGTCGCAATACGCAAAGGTATGCACCACTTTTTGGTTGCAGTAACTTTGTTCGGAACCTCAAGGTCCTGTTTAAGTGCATGTCTTGTTGCAAAATTTCTTTCAGGATGACGATAAAGTGAGCGCCATAACGGACTTCGAAAGAGGACTAATTGTTGGTGGCCGGCTAGCTGGTGTCTCCTTGACAATAGTCGCCATGTATCGAGAGCTACTGTGTCAAGCGTCAAAGACAGCATACCGTGTTCATGGCAAAACCTCATCACGAAACACAAGAGTGGTCGGAAAACGATCCTGACTCTTAAAGACAGGAGCACATTAAAGATAAATAATTGTTACCCGTAATAAGAAGACCATGGCGCCGAAAGTTTGTGTGGAGCTCAATTTGCATCTCCAGACTCCAGTATCAACGGAAACAGTGCGCTGTGAACAGGAATAAACAAGATATTCAGGGCAGATATTTATTGCAAAACCTCTTGAGAGCGGGATGAATGCACGACGGCAACGGCAGCGGTGCCAGGAGAATTCAATGTGGACTACCGATTCATGGAAGCGTGTAATGGGGTCGGATGTATCCACATTCGCACTATTCCCCACCGCAGGATGTGTTTGCATGTGGAGAAAGCATTCAACGTGGACTACCGATTCATGGAAGCGTGTAATGGGGTCGGATGTATCCACATTCGCACTATTCCCCACCGCAGGATGTGTTTGCATGTGGAGAACACCGTCAACACCGTCAGAAGAGTACGACCTAGACTGTCAACTCCCAACAGTGCAGAACGTTGGTGGTTCTATCATGCTCTAGGCGGTCATATCGTACTTTTCAACAGGTCCCTTGATCACCGTGAAAGGACGGATGCTTGGAAAGGCGTAAGAAACCATTTTGGCCGACCAAGTCCATCCAATGGCTCAGGCGTTGTTTCCAGCAGGGAATGCCATCTATCAAAATGATAAAGCCCCAATTCACGGAGTTTGGAATGTCCAATCATGGTTTGAGGAAAATGAGGTCGAACTTCCACACCTTTTTTTGCCCTCCCTGATCACCAGACTTAAACATTATCGAGCCACTGTGGTCTGTGTTGGAAAACAGAGTAAGATTCTGTTACCGTGCTTCCGCATCTCTCAAGGACCTGGAGTAGTTTCTGCATGAACAATGGTGTAACACTGTTTCAAAATGTTGATAGGTTTAAAGATAATTTTGTCAGAATCCCTGAAATGCTTCGAAAATTTCAAATTTTGATTTAAAATTAAGGGGCGCTGAAGCCTGCTCCGTTTTACGTCAAACCGTATGCATTGACGTTACGACGCTGTTCTAAATCGTAAAACAATTACGGATTTTAAATTACTTTTCCCTTTTTTTAATTTTATATTCAAAAAATGATTTTATACCGTTCAAAGAACGGGCATGATTGCTAGTTATTTATAAAAAAATATGTCTGCAGGAAAAAAAAAGGGGGCCAAGCTTTTGGAAATAACAATTCGCCGCAAAGAGAATTAAACATTTGCCCAAGTATTAGCAAACACGCAAAATGCGCACCCTTCGTCACAGTGACAGCTATCCCACGAAATAGAAATCGATGTTTTAGGAGCACGCTATTATGATTTCCGATGCAAATATGCATTTGCAGCTTTTAGTAACTTGAATCTGTTGCTCTGAACGATGTCTATTTATTCAGAATCCTATGTCTAACAACGTTCTATAGCAAGGAGGATGTAATGACGTTTGATGAAATAAGATTTGCATATATTTAGCTCCACTTGTCTCATGACTTTCCTATCAGGATGCTCTAATTCGTACATTCAGCCCTCATACTGACAGAAAGGTCATTTCAGATGATGAAAGTCAGAACTAATCCTAACCTTGGGAGGAATTCTTTGATAAAATGAGGCCTGTTGGAACAGATCCAAGTGAAAATGACTACCCGCCTGAAACATGGTTTTACTAGGAGGTAAGCGTAGTGATTAGGTTTACCTGCGGAAGAAAGACGCCTGCAGCGGAGATCCATCGCCAGCTGCAAGACGTTTATGATTCGCAAGTCCTCAGATTCGGCACAGTGCCAGAATGGTATTCAAAATCAGCACACGGGTGTAGTGCATTCACACATGTGAAATCCTGTCGCAGGCTTTCTACACCAACAGCAGACAGATACACGGCGTGTGTGGTGGATTGGGAGCAAGAAATGGACATGTGTCTTTGCCTCAGATTTAGCAAATGTAAATATTTCTCTCGGTACCGCATGCCACATGGCTCATTGAAATCAAAGCGCCTTCATTGAGATCATGTTACATGCGGGACCGTCACGTTAACTTGACTTCGTTCTCCACTATATTTTTGTTCAAACTGCTGCTCCAAACATCGCCCTTGGTCAGAAGAATGTAATGATGTTGGTATACATACACTGGGTGACCAAATTATTATGACCACTTCGATAGTACGCTATTGGGCTATCATTTGCCCTTAATACTGCTTGAATTCGTCTTGGTATGGACTCCCTTAAATGTCGGTAAGTGGCTTGGGGTATATTGGCACAAATACCATGAATTGCACCTTCAGCTCTTGAAGATTTCATGGTAGTGGATCCAGCTTTCTAATGCCCATTTTGACTTCATTTCACAATTGTTCCATTGGATGGATATCCGGTGATTGAGGAAGCCAGTGTAGCAGAGAAAAGCTTCCGCAATGCTTCTTAAACCACGTGAGCACCATGACGTGGAGCACTGTTCTGCTGCAAATAGCCACCTCCATTGGGATATAGCATCGACATAACTGGATGGATTTGGTCAGCAACGATATTTAAATAACTTTGGGCGGTCAGACGTTGCTCCACACGAATCAAAGGGCTGAAACACTCCCTGAAACATCACTCAGACCAAAACGTTGCCTTAGTCAGCTTGAAGAGTACTGACGATGCAAGACGGGTCCATGCTTTTGTGCTGCTGTTTCCATATCCACATCTTCCATCTGCATGGTGTGGTTGAAAAAGTGATTCGTGGGACCACGTTACTGTTTTTCACTCATTTACTGTCCAGTTCTTGTGTTTCTGAAGGAAGTGGCGGAGTTTCTTCTTGTTCTCTGCAGCTAGCAATGGCTTACGGACAGCCCATTTGCTTTTGTAGCCCATACGACGTAATGTGCGGCGAACTGTACGTTGAGAGGCCATCGGATTTAGTCTGTGATTCAGATTATCTGTAATCTGATGAAGTGTTACCCGTCTGTTGGACTGGCTAAGTCAGCCTACTCTCCGCTCAGCTCAAGCATTCTTTAGTCCTGACGACTTCACGCCTTGCGTTCAGTTCAGGTTTATTGAGTGGTGGACCACTCTCTGTTAACTTTAACAACTGCTTCCCTCGAACACTTCACAAGTACAACCGCTTTGCTAATGCTCGCACCAATGCTTCGAGCACCCACGATCATTCCACGTTCAAGCACCCACGATCATTCCACGTTCAAGTACCCACGATCATATCGTTCGAGCACCCACGATCATTCCACGTTCAAGTACCCACGATCATATCGTTCGAGCACCCACGATCATTCCACGTTCAAGCACCCACGATCATATCGTTCGAGCACCCACGATAATTCCACGTTCAAGCACCCATGATCATTCCACGTTCAAGCACCCACGATCATATCGTTCGAGCACCGACGATCATTCCACGTTCAAGCACCCACGATCAAATCGTTCGAGCACCCACGATCATTCCACGTTCAAGCACCCACGATCATATCGTTCAAGCACCCACGATCATATCGTACGAGCACCCACGATCATTCCATCTTCAGATCGCGTCTTTTACTCATTATTTCTTGCGTAGTGCACTTCATTAGTCTCTGCATGCCTTCAGCATTCCCTTTTTATACCAATTCAGCCATCTTGCGTCAGCAGCATGTGAGAGATAGCTACTTTGCATGAAATGGTCTGATGATCATAATAATTTGGCTTCTTAGTGTACACTATGTTGACAAAAGTCACCAGACCTGCAAACGGTATAAAACCAAGCCCTGCAGCTGACCGCGATCATATCGCACTGCGAGGTTGAGTGAAAATGTCGCGGCGGGAGAGAACTGACTTTGAGGAAGGAAAGATTGTTGGGTGTTATATAAGTGGGTTGTCCATAAGCGAAACCGAGAAGCATTTAAACATACCCAAGTCAACTGTTTTGGATGTACTGAATAAGTGGAAGACACATGACGTGCCTGAAACAGCATAACGTACCGGCAGACCAAAGAAAATCAATGATAGAGGATGTCCAAGCCTCAGGAAAGTCGTTACTGCTAATCGACAGAGTACTGCACAAGACCTAAGTGTACAGGTGAGTAAAAATGCTGGAACCTCGGTATGTACATGTACCATTCGCAGAGAACTTCATTCCGTGGGTAACCGCAGTCGTGCGGCTGCTCATAAGCTTTTCATCTCCATTAGGAATGCTACTCGTCGTTTGGCATGGTGTAAAGAACATTTATCGTGGACCGTAGATCAATGGAAACGGGTCCTATGGACTGTTGAATCCAGATACACGATCCATCAGTCTGATGGCCATGTGTGGCTATGGCGGCAGCCGGGGGAACGCTATTTTCCCCAGTGTACTGTCCCTTCGGTCAAGTTTGGAGCTGACGTTTTACTTGTGTGGAAGTGTTTTCGGTGGTATGGTCCCGGCCTATTGGATATCCTGAGCAAACCTGTTAACCAGCACGTCTACCTTGATATTCTGGACAATTATGCCGTTACCAACTCTGTCGCAATGTTATGGAACCGAGTCTTGTTGGTACTAGCAGGATGATGCACCGATCTATAAAGCAAGGATTGTTGCGGCGTGGTTTGACGATAATTCCGTATCGGGTGTGGACTGGCCAGCACAGAGCCCTGATCTTAATCCCATAGAGCACCTACAGGATGAATTAGAGCGCCGCATAAGAAGTTTGGAACCGATGCCTACTACTAAGCAAGAGTTAGCGGCAGCATAATGTACTGAATAAAAGCGCATACCTATCGCTATGTTCCAAAACCTTGTCGGAAGCACGTCTCGAAGGGTCAGTGCATGCAGTAAGACTGAAGGTGGACCGACACCGCACTAATGCATGTCAATGAATGCTATGTTGTGCTTCGCTTCTAGGTGTCCGGTGACTTTTGTCAATATAGTGTATATACGAGGGCGATTCAAATTTGACCTGGACTTTTTTTTCAATCAGATATTTATTTACCATACAGCTGATGTTACTTACTTTTCGAAGTAATCTCCGTCGTGGTCCATACATTTTTCCAGCGTTCTGGAAGCTTCCAGATCCCAGTTTCATAGAATTCTTTCCTCCGTTGTTTAAAAAAACTCAGGACGACACTTTTCAGCTCTTCATTTGATCCGAACTTCTGCTCTCCCAAAAATTATTTTAATGGACCAAACAGGTGGTGGTCACATGATGATATATCCGGGTTGTACGGACGGTGTGGTACGACGTCTCATCTTAATTCCTTCAATGTTTCCATAGTCACATTAGCGGAGTGGGGCCTGGCGTTCTTTTGGAGAAGGCATACTCCACTGTTGAGGAGTTCTGGTCTCTTTTTTCTCAATGCGACCTTAAGGGAGTTCTTGAAGAGATCGCTGTAATAGGTGGCCATTGATTGTTTCACGATCTTCCAGGAAATACGTAAGAATAATATACCGTTAATGTCCCAAAACACCGTAGCCATTACCTTCTTGGTTGATGCCCTGATCTTGAAATTTTTGGGTGGGGACGAATCACGGTGTCTCCAATCCATGCTCGCACGTTTGCTTTCTGGTGTATGGTGATTAATCCATGTCTCGTCTACTGTCACCACACGTCAGAGAAAGTTGTCTCCTTCTTTCTGATGCCTTCGGAGCAACATCTTTGCCATGTGCAACCTGCTGGCTCTCAGCTCGTCGGACAGCTGCTTCGGTGCCCATCTGGCACACACTTTGCTGAAGTGCAGCTTATCCTGGATGATGGTATGCCTCGTCGGACTGCTGCTTCCGTACCACTTTTGGCACACACTTTGCTGAAGTGCAGCTTATCCTGGATGATGGTATGCCTCGTCGGACAGCTGCTTCAGTACCCATCTGGCACACACTTTGCAGAAATGCAGCTTATCCTGGATGATGGTATGCCTCGTCGGACAGCTGCTTCGGTACCCATCTGGCACACACTTTGCCGAAGTGCAGCTTATCCTGGACGATGGTACGCACGCTGCCGGCGCTGATGTTCATTGCGATCACTTAAAGTAATCCTCCTGTTGTTCGGTATGAGCTCATTTACGCGCGCAGTCATGGCGTCGTTAACAGCAGTTGCTGGTCGTACCTTGAGCGGTTCGTTGCCGACGCTTTGTCTGTCTTTGCTTGAATGCTTTACTTCATTTGAAGACGGATGAACGGGACAGACACGAATCACCAAACTGTATTTGAAGCCTCTGGTGAATTTCACTGTTACTCGCACCTTCACTGCAAAGAAATTTGAGAATTATTCTCTGCTGCACCGAAGTCGAAACACCTTCACTGGCCATTTCTCTTTCTGCAATGCGGGAGTTGTCATGGCAACGATAATTAACGAAACGAATGGCGTTCTGATAGCGTGAGATACCAGTGTTGACAAACGCACAATAATAATACGCAAAATTTTTCAAACTAATATATTAGAAACAAAGCCCCAGGTCAAATTTGAACGCCCGTAATGTATATCTCTAATCGGTGTTACATATTATTACATATTATTTAACACTCCTATAATGGAGAACCACAAACATCATAACACGGCAGGGAATACCTCCATTTATGCGCAATTATGTTTGCCTGTGGAATCAATCAAGTGATAGTCAAGGAGCAGACACATATATCAGAAATATTCAGATTTTCTGCGGGTAGATGGTTAAACAAATAAATAATGCTCTTACTGGCAGCATTTATGTGCATACTGCTGTGAAATCGAAAATCTCGGAGAACTGAAATTTGGATGTTTATGCTAAAGACATCTCAGGATTCTCAATTTGGATCAGAACTGTGTAAAGTTTATTTTTTCGCCTGATTTTTCAGTCTACTGTGTAAAAATTAGCTTAATAAATATTCTGCCTTTGAAATCTAGCAGCACGGTTACATAACACGAACTTTTATCTTTCTCCTGATCTCCAAAGTGAATTTGTATCCCTATATAACCCAAGAAAAGAAAAGAACAAGCAAGAAACTGTAAATGAAATGTATTGGTGGAACCATAATAATTCTAGCGTATCCTGACTGTTATATCAAGTTAGTAAATGGTAATAATGTCTTGAGGCACATGAATCACATTTACGTGTTTCTGTTTTTTTTCGTTTCACCTTTTATATTCCAAAAACCATTCTTTTCGCATATTTGCATTACAAGGGACTTTCAAAAATGTTTATTTGCATCATAACAAAGTATCCGCATTGCAATGAACTTTGAATACACTTTATGACAAAATGAAAAGGCCTTCCCGTTGGCGCAAGGGTCTAAGCGATGGCTTCTGATCATTCGTCCGAAAGGGTTCCGGGTTCGAATTCCGGTGTGGCGGGTATGTTGTGTTTGTCTTACGGCACTGGCTCTCTCCCTTCCCTGGAACCAGTGACTCTAAATTAGGGACGGGCGACTGCTTATAGCCCACTGAGTTGCTCACGATGGTCTTTAAACCTATAATCAAGCAAAAAAACAAGTTAGTAAAATCATGCAATGAACTGATTTTGATACGCTTTCCAACATACCAGAAATCATTGCTCACGTTATTACCCAAGTTATGAGGATAATGGCTGTGGAGTAAATCTAGCTCCTGTGCCCTGACCTTTGACCCCTTTTCGATGATATTCAATATAACCAGTTCAGTATATCTCCGGAACAAAACGATAACGTTTTATCGCAATCGAAGCATTTTTACGTATGTTATGACGCATAAGGGCAATGGAATAGATCCCGCTCCTATGTCCTTACCTTTGACCACATTTCGCCCATTTTCAATAGGGTTCGTCCCCAGGTAGTTTCCTATGACATGCTAAAATTTCACCGAAATCGAACCATTTTTACGCGTTATGATGCATAACAGCAATGGAAGGATCCCGCTTCTATGTCCTGATTTTGACCCCATTTTGCCCATTTTCAATAGGGTTCGTCCCCAGTTGATCCCCTACCACATACTAAAATTTCAACGGAATCGAACCATTTTTACGTGACTTATCGTGCGGACACACAGACAGACAGACGGATGGACAAAGGTGGAGCATATACGCTTCTTCAACCTACGGTTGGAAAGCGTAAAAAAATGGAAAGCAAACGTCTTCCATTAAAGAGAAAGAAATTTTCGTCTCCCACGGAAAATATTTGTTTGACTTATTTCATTTCAAACTGCCCAAATTAAAGATTCTACAGAATTTTCAAATGCGGATATATACTGACGGCTCGCAGGAACTAAACATGGAAGCGTACGAAAACTAGCTCCTTTCCCCCATTCATTAAAAAAGGTATAGCCGCCCCGGTGGAGCAGTGGTCTAAGCGATGGCCTCTGATCATTCGTCCGAACGGGGTCCGGGTTCGAATCCCGGTGAGGCATGGATGTTGTGTGTGTCTTACGGCACTGGTTCTCTCCCTTCCCTGGAACCAGTGACCCCAAATTAGGGACGGGCGACTGCTTATAGCCCATTGAGTTGCTCACGGTGGTCGTTAAACCTCCAATCAAAAAAAAAAAAAAAAAAAAAAAAAAAAGGTATAATAGAAATGTATTGATGACTTCCAGAGATATTGCATACAAAGGATATGCAAAATTAGACCTTTCCAGTGTTTGACGCAGAAAAAGAAACTTCGACATTAATTGATTAGTTAAGACAGCAATTCTCAAACTTTTTGGTCTCAAGTCCTCTACATTTTTAAATATTACGGAGGACCCCAAAGAGATTTTGTTTGTGTGGGTTCCATCTATCGATATTTCCCTCATTAAAAATTAAGTGAGAAATTTTTAAAATAGTTATTTTTCAATTCACTTGAAGATGATTATAATAAACTCATTACATGGTAAAATAAATAACATATTTTTATGAAAAATAACTATGCACTGCCGTATCACAATAATATGACCACCTACCTAATGGGAATAACCACCCTTGGCCCGGATGACAGGGACGAGACGGCTTGGCATGGACGCAATGCTACCCTGAAAGGTTGCCTGAGGCACACGTGCTCATTCGGACTGCATCAGAGCACGGAGGTTCTGGAGATGACGTGTTGTGGATCGCTACGTCAATCCTATCGATTCAAATAGTCCCACAAGTGCTCTATGGGATTGTGTTCCTGGAACCAGTCACACACCCTCTTAGCGACATGGCAGGGCTCATTTTCCTGTTGATAGACAACATCACTACCAGGGTAAACTCCCAACATGAAGGGATAAATATGGTCAGCGTGGATGGACAGGAGGTCATTGGTACCAGCGGTCCCAGGTCATACCAGGAAAACATCCCCCAGACATGCACACTGCCACCGCCGGCATATACTTGATCGATAAGTGTGCCTGGGTGCTGGTTCTCGTATGTCTGATGCCGTATCCGCCACCACCTGTCACTTTAGTGGAGTAGAAACCTCGATTCGACGGAGAATGCAACCTTTTCCCACTGTCCAATGACGGTAGTCCCAGGCGAACTGCAGGCGTAGTTGCCGATGGACCTGGGTTAACATGTGCGCCTTGACGCAGCGTCGACTCCGGAGACCCATGCGTAACAGGGTTCGCTCTACTGTTATCGGAGACACGTATCTGGATGCCCCGCGTTCATTTGCATGGTCGATTGCTGCACTGTTGCACGTTGTTCGCCATTTTCAAATCGACGTTCTCTTCTGCGATCGATGGTCTTTGAGGCTCCACGGTTATGACGTCGGGAGGTATTCGGTGTACCAGCGGTCTATTTTTGGTACACCCTTACTACAGCACCTCGCGAAGAGCCCACGAAGTCTTCTCTTTCTGAGATACTTCCAGCCTTGGTGTGGTAGGTGTGGTAGCCGATGATCATTCATCTTTAAACGTCCGGGGACGTGAATGACATGTTCAGGATCGGGGACGTGAATGACATGTTCAGGATCGGGGACGTGAATGCGTAGATGGTTCCCTGTGAAGTCGGCCCCGAACGCACTTTACCCCTTACCCAGCAGAGGAATGGCAAACCGGCCGCATTGATTTGCCAGTAAACCTCAAAGGCGCATAATCGTCTTTGCGGGACTCAACCTATCATGGGCGGAGGAGATAAAGAGAAAGAGAGACCAATGGTAAAGAACGACATCTGCAAGAGTTATCAAGAACGTTTCCAAATGTGATTTTACGGAAAAGATAAGACTGCAAGTGAGATGTAATACAGATGATTTCACTGTATCGGCTGCGGAAAAGGTTTTGACTTTTACGCCTTATAGAGGAAAACCTGTGCATAATTTAAGGAGGATACCGTTCCCGATCTTTGTAATGGAGAATGACATACAATAAAAAAAGAAATTTCTGTATAGGTGTATTAGAACCGGAGATACAGCTGCAAACAGAAGTACACAAACATCACTAAGCGACAAAATTGTGAACTTTAAAAAACTCCACACGGAGAAGCAAAATGTTTCACAAGGCAAATAGTATCCTCGGAAATTTGGAAATTTAGAAGCAGAGATATCGATAAAATAAGTTATGCATATAAGCCCCCTGGCGTAAAAACTACGCACTATTTTAAGCAGAAGGTATTCTGAAAAGCAAGCTTTTTTGTGGTGAACGGTGTCGATCCACGAAAGAAGTCTTTAAATCACGTTTTCAGAAATGCAGATTTTTCTGAAAATACATCAGAGAGATAAATACAATAACGGCCCTTGGTTGCCGAAGCATTCTTTACCGAAATTTATAAATTGTATGCAGAATATTTCCCACCAGGAGCTATACCCGACGCAGAAAAAATATTTTGAATAGGAACTTTGGAAGCACAGATATTCACGTCCCTAGCGGAAAATCTATGCATTACTTGAAAAAGAATCTGTATCCAAAATAATCTTCGTTATAAATGGCATCAAAAGGAGGAAGAAAAAAATTCTAACAATCGGGTATTTAGAAGCAAATATATGGAATAAAACGTAGTTTGAATTCGGAAGCATCTGCATTTACGCCCTCTAGTGCAAAAAGTCTGAAAGCCAGGATCATCGTTCTCACAAAAGTTATGTAGCGCAAAAATCCTAAAAGCCAGGATCATCGTTCTCACAAAAGTTATGTAGCGCAAAAAGCCTGAAACCCAGGATCATCGTTTTCACAAAAGTTATGTAGCGCAAAAAGCCTGAAAGCCAGGATCATCGTTCTCACAAAAGTTATGTAACGCAAAATAGCCAGAAAGCCAGGATCATCGTTCTCATAAGAATTATGTAGCGCAAAAAGCCTGAAAGCCAGGATCATCGTTCTCACAAAAGTTATGTAGCGCAAAAAGCCGGAAAGCCAGGATCATTGTTCTCATAATTAAGGCTTTCCAATGGATTTTGACATCGGACTAATAATTGCAGCGATATGATATCCACATACGGACGCACGGACAAAGTGATACTATAAAAACTTTTTTTTTTTTTACAAAAGACGTTCTAAAAATGAGGTTGCGCTCAAACTTACATAAAGCGATTTTGATCTTACTGACAACTAAGTACGGTTTTCATTGAAAGAAAATGAGACTGTTGTTGCATAGTCCTAGGTAATGCATCAAAGAAGTCACTAGAAATACTGCAAGTGGCTCTCTGAGTAAGGAATCCTAAATGAAACAATGTCAAGTCCGTCGTCATATTACTTGGCAATATCTGATGAACGTGTGTTCCTCGGAAAGTGGAGTTCGTTTGCCAATTGAAAGAGTGAAAGTGGAGCCTCTTAACGTGTACGCTTAGTGGCAGTTGCTGTATGAATTTTGTTTCGTTAGAGCAGATTCTGTTTTGATAAATTATTTGTCGAAATGACTGATGAGAATTATCGGTCTCTCCGGAGCCCATAACGACAGCTTTGTCCTCATTTCAACATTTATCGTCCTCTCCACTGAGAGAGCAGGCTTTACTTTTGACTTTGCCAATCTCTGTGATCTTTCGGGTTTCTGTAAACTAATCTGCTAAATTGCAGACTGTTTTGACGGAAGGTGGTATCTCCTTTCAAGTGGGAAATTTCCAGGTTACGTCTCATACATTATCCCCATTTGGTGAGTAGCAGAAGAAACCCTGAACGTAATTCTTTAAAGAATAGGTGTGGGCCATTTTTCAGAAATTTACGAAATTAAAACTTAGATGATGAGTCATTAGAGATGTCTGGTGCAAAGATAACTCTCAAAAGTTCAACTAATTTTTGTAGCTTATAGTAAACTAATGCCGATTCAATAATAAATTGTAAACGATATTACAGAGGAAAGCTGTTAAATTAAGATCAATTCCTAATACATAATTTCGTCAGTTCAGCATCGCGTACAAGCAGTGTTTGTGGTTGAAGTAAAGGCAGTGCGCGTTCGTTACGGGATGTTATTTATTTTCTCTAGAATTCCCTTTGTCTGCCGAATTCCAGCGTGAAAACTCCGTGTGATGATGGGCCCAAGGGCGCCCATAAGGGGGATTGGGGCTCCGTTGGTATAGCCAAATGTTTGATAAATTTAAAACACTAAAATAGACGAAACCTTTTTTTAAAGCATTTTTAAAAATAATAAGATATTAATGATTGATTGCATCAATTATTTTTGTTGTATTTTAGCATCTTGTACATTTACTAAAATTTTTGACAGCCTTGAAGGAGGTAAGGAAATTTTTTAGCCCCCCGCCCTCCCAAAGTACTCATATGGGCGCCACTGGATGGCCCCTATGCTGAAGATTAAATCGTAAGTATATTATTGGGAGATTCGTTTCCCCATGCCGTTTGCTTGGATATTTTTCACTAATTCTCCTCCTTGTACCCCTCACATTTTCTTTCTTAGCACCTACCCTCTTTATCCCTTCTTTTTTTTGGGGGGGGGGGGAGGGGGTATTGCTTCTCATTAATAGGTTTTATTGTTATAGAGCTACGCATAGATAAAAGAAGAGGAATATTTTCCTCCAATTCAGTTTTTCTCTTTATTTTTTTCTCTTCTACGCAGGCGTTTATCTGTATTTTGTCACTTCTTTGCGTGTTATGACGCACATTTTAATCTTTTCTTACTCTGACCTTTAGGAATGTTATTCCCTTCGCAACCTTCACTTCGTTTTTCAGGCTGGATACTCCATGTAGGAAATGGCATGCCATCTAAACCCCAGACAAGATGGTAGTAAAAAAAGGAAAGAGTTTTCCTTCGTGCGACTGAACATATTCTTCCTGCTGCAATTTAAGACGAAACCAAGGTAATATGATTATCTTAATGGGCAGTCAAAGTTCGTATTTATTATTGAAATAACCACTTGTTTAAATTCTGATTTTTTGAAGACTTTTTGTTTAATCTGAGAAGCACTTTGTTCACAACATCTTAGGCATTGACGCTTTGCAAATTTTGAAAATGGGAAAAATCCCAAACAAATAAACATAAAACTGTTTTATGGCTAACATTGCTCTAAATTACGAAATTCATTCAAACATTTTCGATCCCCATTATCTTTCTTATACTGTTCAAGGTTTCTTCCTTCCTCAAATAATTCAGGCACTTCGGTTTTTCAAAAAAATCGAAATAAATAATTAAAAGTATTTTCCTGTACTTTCGTAAGTAAAAGAAACCTCACCATATCTCTGTTATCTTGGGGTTTTCTCGGAATTTACAGGATTATGGAAATATTTTATAACTTCCTAAATTCTCTGATCCTCGTTTTGTTTTCCGAAAAAACTATTACTCAATCACTTTTGTTTAACTAATCAAAGAAGTTTATGCAAAAATGTATCGTAACTGTGCAGTCGCAGGACAAAATGTATTTTGATCAATTTTGAAATGTCGCATACGCTTATATTTGTAATCATTGACACTGATGTGCCGTATTTTCACTGTTGTCCAGGTAGCCACTGTTTCAGAAAACTTGAAAATTAAGATTTATAAAAACTTCGTGCAAAATGAGATACATTACAACTAAAGTGAAGCTGTCTTCTAAACGATTTAATTTTCCCTTTAAATCTTGCAAAGTAAAATGATGTTTATTTACAAGTTAAAAACATACATGAAGGGCAAGAACTTTCGGAGCTACCCTAGCTCCATCATCAGGCCGAGTGCACGAAGGGAACAGCTAGCAGTTAATATACACTGAACAGCAATTGAATTAGAGAAACCTTAACGTGTAGCCCCACCTTTCGCCCTGATGACGGCGGCGATTCGTCTCGGCATGGACTCGACAAGACACCGGAAGCGTTGGGAAGTCATACGGATCCACGACCCCTGAACAAGCTCCCACAGTTCACGAAGATTTGATGGAGGGGGTCAGAGCCTCGAACATCTCTCTCGATGGCATCCCAGATGTGCTCTATGGGATTGAGGTCAGGTGACCTAGCTGGACAAGGAAGCGAGGTCACGTCGGTGGAGTGTTCATCCAATCATTCGGATACAATTCCGGAGCGATGGCACGGTGCATTGTCTTCTTGCAGGATGAGGTCCCCAGTGGAATGTTGAAGGCGCGCAAATGGTAGTCCAGGATATCCCGGTAACGTTGACCTGTGAGGGACGATGTCACACGTACCAGGGGTCCCATTTCAGTCCACGAAAACAGTCCCTAGACGAGAATGCCATCCCCACCAGCTTGAAAAGTACCCTGCTGGCAAGAAGGATCCATCGCTTCATGTGGTTTGCGCAGTACTCGTATCCTGCCATCCGCATGTACCAACATGAATCTGGACTCATCAGTCCAGGCAACATTTTTCCACATGTCTAGGGTCCAGCGGTGATGTTCCCGCGACCATGAAAATCTTTGCACCCTGTGATGTGCGGTCAGCAGCGGTACCCTCGTGGGACGATGGCTTCTGTACCCCATAGCAAGGAGATGGTTCTGGATGGTGTGGCTGCTTACACGTTTTTGTTCACCAGCGTTAAATTGCCGAGTGATTTCTTGCACTGTGGTCCGTCTATTCGCATTTACAATGCGAGCTAGCCGATGATGACCCCGGTCATCCACACGCTGTTGTCCACGGCAGTTCGCCCTTGCAGGGATGGTTTTACCGGATTCAATGTACTCACGGTGCACCCGTGACACAGTGGCTCGTGAAAATCCCAGTGGCTGCACGACTTTCGAGATGGAGTGATCCATTCGTCGGGCACCGACAATTTGCCCACGATAAAATGCGTATAGATCCTTCGTCTTACCCATACTGCGTCCGATTCTTACCGATTCCCTTCGCATCACTCCTTATATTGTCGGATCGCTACATACGTTATGTCGTTTCCGTTTACAGGGCCGCCCACAGCGCCACATTTGCATAACGCCAGCTGTCTCTAATTCAATTGCTCTTCAGTGTACACAGTCACTACAAACATTGTAATTGGAGCAAAGAAATGTTGCCACCAACGGAATACATGGTCACAAATGATGAAAAATAAAAGTACTTACGTGTCAGAAATATTGTCAGAGGTTGGGAAGAAAACTTTAAGTAACAGAATTCAAGGGCAATGAATATTCATAGGAAAGTCATCATTGCAACAACACGTGGTTGTGGATATCTTGAAAATACATAGACTTTCAAGATAAAGAAGTGATTGTTTGTCTGGTTCAGTAGCCATAATCGAAACATATTTTCAATCAGGTGCATGTCCTCCCTGAGCAATAGTACGTGCCAAGACAGTAGAAGTTAAACCTGCCTGTATTGCATATTTATGAATCTTGAGGGTGCGGATAGTTGAAAATATGCAGACCGTATTAATGGCATTTGAAGATGTTGCAACAAGTGGTATGCTGTACACACGGTGTCTCTGTAGGTGATCGACAGGGTCTCGGTTGTTGCACATCAAACTAAAAATGTAAGTTGTGCGAACTCCAAAGAGAGATGAAACTTGGCACACGAGTTCTTGAGAATGCTAACGATAGATGGGTGAAAGTCAATAGCGATCACGTAGCGGACGTCATGTGTCTCTCGCTGTAAGATAGTAAAACGTAGGCGGTTCATTCTACGTACCAAGCTTAAAATGATTTCTGGTGAATAACCAAATTGTAAACTAATAACGAATCACAGTTACAGCGTTACGAAATTCATTCAAACATTTTCGATCCCCATTATCTTTCTTATACTGTTCTACACAGGATCTTGGACATTGCCCAATAGTTTGGTTATTCATCGGGAACCATCTTAATCTTGGTACGTAGAACGAACCGCTTACGTTTTACTACCTTACAGCGAGAGACACACATGATATCCGCTACATGGGCGCTATTGACTTTCACCCATCTATCATTAACATTCTCAAGAAATCTTGTGCCAAGTTTCATCTCTCTTTTGGAGTTCGCACAACTGACATTTTTAGTTTGGTGCGCAACAAACGAGACCTTGTCGATCATCTACAAAGACACGGTGTGTACAGCATACCATTTGTTGCAAAATCTTCAAATGCCATTAATAAGGTTTACATAGGTTCAACTCTCCGCACCCTGAAAGTATATGTTTCTGAACATAAATATGCAATACGGGCAGGTTTGACTTCTACTATCTTACCACGCTCAGGGTAGACAAACACCTGATTGGAACATTGTTTCGATTATGGCTACTGCACCAGATAAACAATCTCTTCTTTTTCTTGAACGTTTATGTATTTTCAAGACATCCACGGGTTGTTGCAATGATGACTTTCCTATGAATATTCCTCGCCCTTGGAATCTGTTACTTAAAGTTTCTTCACAACCTCTGACAATATTTCTGACACATAAGGTCTTTTATTTTTCCTCATTTGTGACCATGTACTCCGTTGGTGGCAACATTGCTTTCCTCCAATTGTGTACAATGTTTGTACTGTACTATTACTGTGTATATTAACTGCTGATTGTTCCCTTCGTGCACTCGGCCTGATGATGGAGCTAGGGTAGCTCCGAAGGTTCTTGCCTTTCACGTATGTTTTTAACTTGTAAAGAAACATCATTTTACTTTGTAAGTTTTGAGGCAAAAGTCAAATCGTGTATAAGACAGCTTCATTTTAGTTTTAATGTAACTTGAAAACTACATTGCCCTGAAGCGGGAATCGAACCCACACCTCTCGATCACCGGCCAAGCATGCTATCCGTTACACCACCCAGGACAAGCAAGTTCCAAGCAACTGAAGCTAAGCAGATGTATCTTAGAAATCTGAGAAGATCTTAGATTTGCGCTAGTCGAAGCAACTGTAGAGTGATTCACTCGGGACTTTACCCAGAAAAAGTGCTATAATTTTGAAAAGGGAAAACATTTCAAGCTGAAATTTGAAGTCTAAGTGCCGTACGTTCTGACATTCGCACCCATATCTGTGCCGTTTGGCTCGTATGCCCAGATCACACCACAATACACGGTGTCTTGTGAGAACGGTCTCGCGTTATTCTCTTTGTCCGTCGGCTAGCGTCGAGTACGATGATGTTCACGATAGCTGGGCGCATGTTTATCGTTCGAAGTTATTGGAATTCTGGCTCTTTCAAGGAGGGTAAGAAAGAGTTTTAGAAGAAATTTCCCGGTGGGGAACCATTTACGAAGCCAACGACTTCAAATCGTGCGAAGAAACTAGAGACGACTAGAAGCCTTGTTGATACGCATTCAGGAGGGCGACCAGCAATCTCAGAGAACACTGTGCAGTGTGCGAAAAACAGGTTGTTACAGTCTCCAAAGAAATCGCTACTCAGGCTGTCGCAAGAAACAGGAATATTATATTCCACCTGATAGAGGGCTGCAAAAATGGGTAAATTGAAACCATATCGTGTTACAGTTGTTCATGAGCTGTTACCAATTGACATGCCGAAGAGAATGCATAACTGCCGGTGGTTTAAGGAATTTTTCAGCCAAAATCCAGGCGTATTAGACGTCACGGGGTTCACGGACGAAGCCTGGTTCCACCTTTCAGGCTGTGTGAACTCACAGGATACACGGGTATGGGCGAGTGAGAATCCCCATGTCATTCACGAGGAAATGATGCATCCATAAAAATTGGCGTGCGGTGCGTCATTTCACCGAACCGGATAATCGGTTCTATTTTCTTTGAACAGACTGTCAACACAGAAGTATATCTCAGTATCTTCACGCAGTTCGTGAACCAACTGGATGATATTGAACTGCAGAATGGCTTCTTCCAACAGGATAGTGCGACTTGTAACACTTCAAATGCCATCATGACTGAGATTCGAAGTTTTTTCGGCGATCGGTTTGTCTCTAAAGGTTTGTGGCTGCCCAGGTCTCCAGATTTAACTCCACCCGATTACTTCGTATGGGGTCATCTGAAAGGAACTGTATACAGCAATAAGCCTAGGACTATTCAGCAGCTGAAAAACAACATCACACAGGAAATTGAAGCAATAGATTTTAACATGCAGAGGCGTACATTTGACAATATGCAGCGACGAGTTGATCTCTCTTTGGATGCAAATGGAGGACATTCTCAACATCTTCTCTGATATCGATCTGATTGTGAAAAGGTAAGGCACTTCTTTAAATTTCAGCTTGAAATGTTTTCCCCTTTCAAAATTATAGCGCTTCTTTTTGGGTAACGTCCCGAGGGAATCACTCTGTATAAGCTTCATCGGAGAATCTCAAAAATTTAATTTTCAAGTTTTCTGAAAATGTGGCTATATGGAGAACGGTGTAAATATGGCACATCAGTGCCGATGATTACATTTGTATAGCCTTCCATGTATTTGAGAAGAATTATTTCTTCGGGGAAATTCGTTTCCCATTTATGTATGACGCTTATATTTATTACCTTCCTACCTTTCTCCATAGTTTTATTCTCAGGAACCATAGCTGTCTAAAACGTTGCTGTATGTATTTTCTGTCTATAATGAAACCATCTGCACATTTCCGACAGTAATATAGAGTTTAATTTCTAACATGATATAAGGAACAAAAATAACTATGTTCAAACGTCCTGGTAACGGCACTTATAGCAATAAAATAATAATCCACATCCGGTTCGAGCACTAACGGTGAAAAATAGACATAACTCTTTTCCCAAAGTGTAATAGCTCATACACACACAAGTGAGCGGTTTAAACCTCTAAAATATCGCAGTTTCACTGTAAAGTAAGGCTCCATTTATCGTAGAATAAATCCACTGAGAAGGCCTTCATTTCTCGGTGTTTTTATAGCTGTTTGTAGGACACAGAGAAGAAAGGGCGAAAAAATGGCTTAGGTCGTCGACTAAGACGCAGTGCGAACTAAAGTAATTTTCTACCAGCAGTGGAAATTTAATTGCCCTATAAAAAGATTATAGGTTGCTCTCTCCGCAGCGTAACTGTCTTGATACGCTGGGAATTTTATATCCCACAAAGTTAATGGGGAATAAATGGTTTATGTGTCACATTCGTTGAAGTTCTACGAACCAAAACTAAAAAAAAATATGATCCAGTAAAAAGGTTCTCCAAACGTAAACTGAATATTTATTTATGATAGCAAGTTTGTAATTCTTAATTGCATTTTTGGTGTGGGCGTAGTTTGCCACGTTAAAATTACATCACTAGGAGCCTCAGGTAACTATAAGCGAATGTCTTCGGGAACCCTAAGCTTGATTTTTATGAACGGAATTCATACAGAAATATCAACCAATATATGTTGTAGCGTAATACAGAGGTAAAGGACGTGTCAAGACGACAAATCTACAGCGATACATTCCCTCCTTGTAGCTTAATTGGGAGAGCAACTTACTCTGGAATGAGGAGGCGCGAGTTATATCCCTGTAAGAGACAAATTTGTGTTATCAAAATGTACGCATGTAAATTGCCTGTACTAATGGTATATCATGTCCTGGAAAGCATGTAATTAAAATGTACTCTTTGTATATCTTATCCTGATTTCCGACGCACTTTGAATGACATGATATTCGATAAATGGAACCTCTGTCTGCATCCTACTGGATTTTGGGCTCCAATGAGTAATTCTATCGGCCATATGACGCTCTAGTTTGATAAACTCTTGAGTTAATGGGCTCTATAAATAGTTCTGTGACACTTCAAGTTGCCACACTGCAATTTAAAGAGAATCTTTAACTGAAAGCAAAATTTATTGTATACGGCCACCTAATAATGCCTGGGTCTGCCTGTCTCTCCAACAACAGAATCAACACGTATTGGCATGGACTCGACTGGGTGTTAGAAACGTTCCGCTGGTATAGCGGTCCATCATTTATACACCGAGTTAGCTTTGAATTAGTAATACCCCCGTTTTACATATTCGTAGGGACAACGAAATATCACGTGCTGCTACTATAAATTGTGCGCACCTATTCTCTGTATGTAATCAGTAAAAGTTTGCCAGTAATAGGGAAGCGTAGACAACTTAAGCCAATTTGAACGCGACCAGATAGTTGAGGCCCGGAGCAACGGGGCTAGTATTTTGAAATCAGCCACACTTGTTGGCTTCTCCCGTACTACTGTATCAAGGGTGTACCAGGATTGGATTAACCTTGCACAGACATCCAGCAGAAGGGCTCACATTGGTCAGCCACGGGCGGTTGATCCTACAAGTGAGAGTCAGGTGTCACGAATCGTATTGCAACAACGATGTACAGCAGTCACACATCTCACCCACTAGTACAACAGCGGTGAAGTTCGACCTATTTCCACATGGATCATGCACCGCAGCTTGTTTCGCCCAGGGTTCCACAGTCGGGGACCAACGGGGGAACCCATGATGACGCCCAGTCATCGCATACAACGCCTTACATGTGCCAAGGAACATCGGCAACTGACCCTCGAGAAATGGAAGAAGGCCATCTAGAGTGATGTGTCTCGTCTTCTGCTGCATCATGCTGATGGCTGAGTTCGCATAGAGCGTAAACAGCATTAAGCCATATCCCTTGGTTGCACAGTTGGCGTTCAACAGGCTGGTGGAGGTGGTATTCTGGTCTGGGAAGTTTTCTACGGGGAAGGCCTAAGTCCGTTAGTTATAATCTTACAAACACTGAACGGTGTACAGTACAGGGACCTCATAGTCGATCATTTCCATCCATATCTGCAGGATGTTTACCTGGACCAACCATTCAGTAGTTGTTAGGACAACGCACCGTGTCATCGAGCTCGTACAACTACTGAATGGTTGGAGGAACACGACAACGAATTCGCCACATTGTCTTGGCCCCCAAACTCCCCTGACTGTAACCCTATTGAACATTTTGTGGGATATGCTGGAACAGGGTGTGAGAACTGCTGATCCTCCTCCACCAAGGAATGAGCGTGAAAAGATGGAGCTACTGCAGCGGACATGGATCAAATTACTCATGGAGGATGTTAGACACTTTTTAAAGGGTGCTTACCTAGGCGTCTGTGAGCCGTGATTGCACAAAACGGTGGACCAACGCGTTATTAGGTAGGTGTTCCAAATGCAAAGTCAACTAGTGTATATAATGTTTTAGCGTATAAATTGGTTTACTTGATTAGTTACTTTCATTTGAAGTTAGTTTTACTGCACCACCAAACGTTCAGAGCTCATTACGTTTAATTTTACTGCAACACAACTGAAGCTTAGCTTAACGTTGAATTAACTAATACAGACATTTGACGTGGACCAGGAACATCAAACAGAGGTCATCTCTCTTTCCACGTTTATAAGTAAGTCACGGAAAAATTCTCATTCGCCGCCACCGGGAATCGAACCCAGGGTCTTTCAGTTACGCGCCGGATGTGCTTCCACTGCACCACAGCGGCCTCAAATTCCTCCAGACTCACACACACTAACTGCCAAGCCAATTTGGGAGGTTTCTTCTTGGAGCCCCGCACAATGCTGGGGATTCACCAAAGACGGTAAGCAGTAACTGAATATTAAAAGATGGCAACTCAGCAACTAATTATTCATTCGCCTTCTAAATATTTGTTGTTGCTGCTTACCATCTTTGGTGAATCCCCAGTATTGTGTATGGCTCCAAGAAGCAACCAGCCAAATTGGCCTGGCAGTTGGTGTGTGTGAATCTGGATGAATTCGAGGTCGCTGTGGTGCAGTGGAAGAATATCCGGCGCGTAACTGGAAGACCTGGGTTCGATTCCCGGTGGCGGTCAATGAGAAATTTTCCGTGACACACTTATAAACGTGGAAAGAACGATGACCTGTGTTTGATGATGAATTAACTTTTCGCTGAGGTCAGATAGCTTCAATCCTAGTTGTATCTAAAAGTCTTAATTTAGCATAGAATTTCTAATTACGCACTTCAAGATAACGAACAGGGTTGAGTAACACGGCATTACTTATGAACAAAATCAAATTCCTCATTATTTTCAATTGCATGTCAATCTTTTCTTAGGTCTCTGGCCTTTAGCAGTCACTTATTTAGTGGAAGCATATGTTCTACAAAGTTCTTTAAACACATTTAGTTAAGAACTGAGTTAAGCATGTTAGGCTAGAAGTATCTGAAACTTAAAATACTACAAACAACTAGCTTAACGCTATAAGCGGTAAGGGATTTCTTAATATCTTCAAACTGCGAGACCCTGATGTTATTTCCACGAACTGTGTCTTACAGACATAATTTTCATAGATTTAGGAGTTGTTTTCCACTAGATTGCACAGTAGTAGTTGTTAATTACATTAAAGAAAAAGCAAAAGAGAAGAGAATTTTGACCGTATTATATGACTCAGTAAATGCAGGGCGTAAAATAAACAATATTTCTTGGTGCGGACGTGAAAACAGGTATTTGCTGGTGACAAGGATAGAATCCACGAGCCCTCGTTCCGGAGTGAGTTGCTCTAACAGACTAAACTACACAGACGGAAGTTATTGCTGCAGATTTGTCGTCTTAACACGTGGTTTACCTCTGTAGTACGTCACATGATCTCACTCTTAATGTTATTATTATTTTTTTTGAAGCGAAGAAGGAACCTTTCAGTAATTCCAGGCGTATGTAGAACGAACATCACACATTGTTCGAAGAACCCAACTGCCCGTAGATCCATTTTCACGTTTGGGCGCCAACGTCAAAACAGGTATTTTTCAGTGACGGGGATCGAACCTGCGTCTCCTCGCTCCGGAGTGGGGATTCCCTAACTGACTAAGCTACACCGACGGAATGTATCACTGCAGATTTGTCGTCTTGATACGTGCTTCACTTCTGTAGTAAGTCACAAGGAAACGCTAGGGGCTATGAAAGGTCACGTTCCTTCAGGGGTATGTAATTTAAGTTAGCAATTTGGCATTGAATTCAGAATATAAAGAAAAGTACTGTAATACCGATATTTCACGATGCGCAAAGGCAGAATTCTTTGCTAATATTTTCAAACATTTGTGCAAACTATAAATGAGAGTATGCTGGGTTGAAATGAAAACGACCTACAGATAATACAAATTTTGAAGATGACAATCCGTTTTTTTGGTGTAAATATGACAAGGATGACAAGTCAGGCAATATCCAAAAACTAGAAAATTTCATCGCCCTGGAGCGGGAATAGAACTCGTATCTCCCAGATAGCGCCCCGGTATGCTAACTACTGCACCACCCAAAACAACCAAGTCTCAAGTTTTCGATTAATTTGAATATAACCATCACAGGATTCGCTAGTCGAAGCAACCGGCATTCATGTTTAGCGAATCTGGAGGTTAAGAATCCTAAGTAAAGTCCCGCTCGAGGACGATGAAATTTTCAAGTTTTTCGATATTATCTGACTTATCATCCTTGTCATATTTACACCAAAACTCGGATTGTCATCTTCAAAATTTATATTATATGGTGTAATCCTGTTTTTCTTTCATGATTTTTCTGCTCCTCCGGGCAATCACAGGATAGGAATTCTTAACCTCCAGATTCGCTAAACATGAATGCCGGTTGCTTCGACTAGCGAATCTTGTGATGGTTATATTCAAATTAATCGGAAACTTGAGACTTGGTCGTTCTGCGTGGTGTAGTGGTTAGCATACCCGGGCGCTATCTGGGAGACGCGGGTACAAGTCCTACTCCAGGATGACGAAATTTTCAAGTTTTCGGATATTATCTGATTTACCATCCTTGTCACATTTACACCAAAAAACGGATTGTCATCTTCAAAATTTGTATTATATGGTGTATCCCGTATTTCTTTCAGAACCTACAGATAAGATGCTCGCAATTCAGCAAGAAATTGAAGCTATGACAATGACCTGCCGAAGAAAACGATTTCAGTATGTTTCGAATTCGCACTGAACTAAAAAAAAAGCAATGTAGAAGATGTAATTATCGTGTGACGAACTGAAAACAAAACTCAAACAATATATTTCTTTCTTTTAGACGTCGGAAATTTTGATGACAATATTTTCTTCCTTTGCATATCGAAAATTCTGATTCAGTGAGACAAACTTTTGCTTAAAGGCAATTCAATATCTAATATGTGAAATCAATAGAAGAATTAATTCAAGTTGTGAATGACTGCAATCTTTAGGAGACTTTTAGTCCAAATAATACAACAAATACTTCGATGAAGTTGCTTCTGAACAATCAATATCTCGTTAAAAGATATTGAGAATATAAAAACACATTTTTTTTACGGGAAATCGAATCCGTATTCTTTTGCTCCGGAGCGCAATGCTTTCCCAATTAAGACACACTGACAAGGGCTTATCAATGCGATTTTCCTTCTTGACATGTGCGTCACCTCTGTAGTGCGTCACATGTATCCCCTCAACCCCTTTGAGAAAGGCGTGGGCACGAAATAGCAGGTCTCGAATCCACCGCAAACCATACTTGAAATAACTCTCTGCAGAAAAAGGAATTCTCACTAATTCCAGACGATCAGTAGAAGAAGCATCACACATTTTTCGAAGAACCCAAGGGCCATTAAACCCTTTTCCACAATCGGGCGCTAATGTGAAAACACAGATTTGTCGGTAACGGAGCTCGAAGTCGCGTTCTTCTGCTCCAGAGTCGAATGATTTCCCTATTAAGCTACACTGATGGAACTTATTGCCGGAACTTTGCCTTCTTGACGTGTTCTTCAATCTCTGTAGCACATCACTGGAACTCTTAGTGCTTTCCTCCTTACGTTTACGCAAGGTCAAGTTTTCTGTTCTACAGGAAATCAAACAGAAAAAAATGGGAGATACTACTTCCACTAGAAGAAGAATTAAGAAATTTTATTTAGGAGTTTAACGACCATAGTAACCTCCTCGCAGTCGCTCGTCAGTAATTTAATTTAAGTAAGCTGTAGCTCGCCCATAAGTTTTAGCTACTAGCTGCAGGAGAGAGAGAGAAAGGCAGCGACAAAGGGGGGAAAAGCAGAATCACATGCTTTAACCGGGATTCGAACCGGTGTTCATCTAGGAAAAATTATCCGAAAAGAGCGGCTGAGTCCACTCGGACACCCGGGCGTCAGAAAAGCAAGAGTGTGTTTGTCGAAAACTTGTTCTCTAGCACAAAAGAAATGTGTCTCACAAATCAATTTTAACCTCAGAAGTCATCTAGTTTTCCATTTCACTAGGGGTTGGGCCCCCTTTCATCTCAATAACTGTCTGCATGTAGCGTGCCATTGACTAAAGTACTCCGCTGGCGTTCCCATGTATACGATACTGCACCAGCTAGGCAGAATAACGTCCCGGAGCTCAGCGGCTGAGAGAGGTACTGGCGTGAACCGGTGAATGATGACTTCCACTGCATCCCACGCATGCTCGATGGGATTCAAGTTGAGAGAACTTAGCGAACAATGGAGTTTACGTGGACATTATACTCGATCCATTCCTGCAAAATGTGGGCCTTGTAAAACGCGGGATTGTCTTTCTAAAATAGTACAATGCCATCCCGATGTACTGTCATCCTGTAGGGCAACAATTGGACCCAACCGGGGCCTAGATAAGCTCTGGGGTTGAGAGTGTGTTCAACGGGGATGAGAAGCATCAGTGATATTTATGAGGACACTCATAACGTAATTCATAAAAGTTATGCAGTAGTACGTATATTATAAAATCTACGCAGTAGTTTACAAAGGTTTAATCTCAAAACTGTTCATTGGATGTGTCATTAAAATCTTCCTGTATTTAGCGACCACCCCTCTGGACGACCGTTTTTAGGCTAACCAGCAGTAGAGAGGTTTCACTGTGTATATAAGTGTTTCGAACTTTTGCTACGTGAAACTATAGTATGTACTATTATTAACAGACATAATTTTGTGTATTTGTTTATTAAATATTATTTTTATTAGAATGGTAATTTAGTTTAGCATAAATGGCTTCTTTAGAGCAACAAGTGGCTTATTTAGTCTAAGTCTAATGTTGTTTTAATTCCAGAGGTTATAAGAGGATTAATTCTTGATGGATAAACTGAATAAAAGTTATTAGATGAAAATACAACTGCACATTTCTTGAAAATGTTCTGGAAGCAATTTTAAAGACTTGCCGCATAGAATAATAATACTCGAACCTATTATTTCTCATGGAAAGAATGGGAATTTCTAAATGGACTTCGATCTTCGCGGTAACACATGTGCACCATGATCATTTAATAGATTCTCATATTCCCGAGAATAGCTGTCGGTAATTATTCTCGGAGTGTGAACGTTTCGATGAACGAATGTGCGGTGGACATTACGAAAAAGCCCGCTACAACGTTCTCTGATTTATATCGCTGCCAGTGGAAAACTTAAAGAACAAAATATGTTTATTCCGAGAAATTGCTGATAATTGCTACGATTATTCACGGAGACGTATCAAGCAATTTCTCGTTTAAGGGGATACTGCGTTGTAGAATGGATTTTATTTGAACTTAAAATACTTTTAACGCTATCAATGTTTGCTCAAAGTTTTAACCAGGCTCTTGATAAAGTTTTTAACTTTTACATTGCTGAAAACTTTTCGTAAATTTCAATCCCAATTTTTTCGAAAAATATCATTTTGTCTCGTTGCATTGTAAATGCCCATAAATCTTTTAAGCTACTGTATATTTCTGAAAACTTCCAATAACGTTGTCTGCTTATCTCGGGAAAGATCTGTGGGTGAAATTTATACTAACTACAATAATTCTGAAATATATGTACATGAAATAAACAAAAGTGAATGTTGAGAGTTCTGCTACATGTTGAACGATATAATACACTGTCCTTTGAGCAAACTCTTATTCAGAAGGAAAATTCCACCCATATCATTTTAGGTATTCTTATGGAGTATACAAATAAACCAGTGATTTGATGATTGAAATAAAATATGTAGAAATTAAATGCATGCATACGCAGAATTATATATTATGTTTTCACAAATTAAATTACTGGGATGAAATTAAAATCGACCTCTCTTCGCATTTTAATGCAAGCATGTATATTTTTCGTGCAAAGCGACCCAAACAAACTGATCTTGATTTGTTCAGAAAATGTGTAGATCAAATAAAATGGAGTATTGGAGTTTTACTGATTATGACATTGATAAGGATTATGACATACTCCTTGATAATCTAACTAAGTGCATGGACAATTCTAAAGTAAACCAAGAACATCCAAAAAGAGAGAGACATTGAATCTAGTTAAAAAGAGAAGAGAATTAAAAGATAAACCAAATTCACAACTGGAATACAAAATTATTTGAAAAGTATTAAGGAAAAAGGATCCCAGAGGACTCCCGGAAAAAAGGCTGAGAAATACCGCTGAGTCTAAAACGAGTATAAAAAGGACTGAAAGAGAAATAAATATGAAACAACCAATCATAACAGCATTAGTAGATCATGAAGGAAGAAGACACACAAACAGATCGAATATGGAAAAAATAGTACAAGACTTCTATAATAAACTTTTTGCATCAAAATACCTCCTACCAAAACCCAAAACAGATAGTGCAGATGCTGTACCGGACGTGATCTCAGATGAAATAGAATATGCACTTAAAAGTATGAAAACCAATATAACTCCTGGCATTGATCAGACGAAAATCAAAGAGATTCGGAATGGAGGACCACATCTTTTCAAAGCTTTGGCTGAGAGATTCAGTTGGTACATAAAACGAGAGAAAATACCATCGAAATGAAAGACCTCGAAAAGAATTCTCCTCTTCAAAAAAAGGTAACATAGAAGATATCAAGAATTTCCGCCCGATATGTCTGCTATAACATACACTGAAGTGCCAGAAAAACTGGTACACCAGTCTAATACATGGTAGGTCCCCCACGGGAGCGCAGGACTGCAGAAATACGACGGGGCATGGACTCCACTGGCTTCTAAAAATATGCTGTAAGCAATGCACACCATACTTCCAGCAGAGCGTTCCACAATTCTGATGTATTCCGAGGTCTCGGATTCCTGTGTTCGATAGCGCGTTGCATGGCATCCCAAATGTGTTCTATCACGTTCAGATCTGGGGACTTTGGTGGGAATGGCAACACCCCAAACTCAGATGAATGATCCTCTAACCATAATGTGGCGTCCCGACACTTGTGTGGAGCTGCATTGTCCTGTTGGAACAAGCCCAACCAATCAGCATGAATGCAGGATATGAACGGGTGTACCTAGCCAGAAAGGATGCGCACATAGATAGCGTTGACCGGTCACAGACGTTTGTAGACGTACCAGGGGCCAAAGCGAAGTCCAGATAAACACACTACATACCATAACGGACACCCCCCACCAGCCGGTACAGTTCTCTGTTTACAGGCGGGATCCATGGCTTCATGGGGTTTGCGCTTAACACGAATCCTTCCATCTGTCCGATACAGTTGGAAACGCGACTCGTCAAACCAGGCTACTAGTTTCCCGTCATCAAGTGTCCAGTGGCGGTGTTGCCGTGCCCAAGCGGGGCGCATAGCTCTGTGTCGTGCATCCACCAAGGGGACTCGAGTTGGGGGTCGGCTCCCAAAGCCCATATCGTGCAGGGTACGTTGCACAGCCCGGGCACTAATGCCTGTTGAGGCTTCAGCATTGAATTCCGATGATACCTACGAGAGTGATGCACGCCTATCGAGTGAAACGATTCTTGACAGCAGGCGATGGTCACGTTCACCCAATGTCTTTTTACGGCCACACTGGTATCGTAGGTTAGAGGATGTCTTTTTACGGCCACACTGGTATCGTAGGTTGGAGGATGTCTTTTTACGGCCACACTGGTATCGTAGGTTGGAGGATGTCTTTTTACGGCCACACTGGTATCGTAGGTTGGAAGTTTTGCCGGAATTCTTGTAGACACGGTACACTCTTGCAATGGTCGTCCGTGAAAATCAGAACTTCGTTTCTACCTCCGAAATACTATGGCCCATCTCGCGAGCGCCAACTATGACACCGCGTTGAAAATCGCTTAAATCGTTATTTCTTGTCATTCTCATGCCGAAAACAGCACTGACAGCTGGCAGCTGGCAAGGACGTCTATCGCTTTAAATACGCACTGGCGGACGCAACCGAGTACGCGCATAGGGGACGTTACTATGTATTTTGCATAAGCTCGTCTGTACCAGATTTTCTGGCACTTCAGTGTATATATATATATATAAATTAATGACAAAAATTATAGCAAACAGAATTAATACCAGTCTTCAAGAAAACAACGTTAGGGAACATGCAGATTTCAATAAAAGATACTCCACAATAGATCACTTACAAGTAGTCACCCAACTTAGTGAACAATGCCAAGAACACCGGATCCCTGTCGGTTTTTAACACGTCTTTTGGAAAATTAGACCGTGCTTATGATATCTGTTTGTCCGTCCGTCCGTATCTTTTATCTTTCGATTCCATTTCTGTCGAAGAGTATTTTGGATATAGTTTATTTTTCAAATTACGCATAGATTTTCCGCTAGGGGGCGTAAAAGTAAATTGCATTTCCCCCGATAACTGTTCTTAAACTCCGATTTGAAATTTTTTTTTCAGCGGATACATCTTCTAATGCACAATCTTTTGCATATCATTTCAAATTTTTGGTAAAGAAATCCTTTGGCCACCAGGGGGCGTAAGTGATAAATTTCGCTTCTGATGTATTTGCCATAAAATCTGAGCTTCTAAAATACCGATTGAAAAAATTCTTTCGTGGACTGATGCCACTCACATCGATAAACCTTTTCGGAATATTTTCTTCCTAAAACATTCCACAGTTTCTCCGCCGGGGGCGTAGATGTATATTTTATTTTTGTCAATATCTCGACTTCTAGGAGTCCGATTTGAAAAATTCCTTCTTTGTTGAATAGTGTTTTCTCTGTGACATGTTTTTCATATAATTTCAAAATTTTCAAGTGTTGCATGGACTTTCCGCTAGGGGGCGTAATGGTAAATTGCGTTTTCCCCTATATCTCTGCTTCTAAATCTCCGATCTGAAAAATTCTTTCTGCATCGGATACAGCTCCTGATGGGAAATCGTTTGCACGTAATTTCTAATTTTTGTAAAAAAATAGTTTGGCTACCAGGGGGCGTAAACCTTAATTTTCGCTTCTGATGTATTAGCAGCAAAATATGAGCTTCTAAATTCTCGATTGAAAATAACGTCGTTTGTAGACCGATACTACTTATGCCGACAAACGTTTTAGAAACATTTTCTTCTTATAATAATGCACGGTTTCTACCCCAGGGGGCGTTGATGTATATCTTATTTTTGTCAATATCTCGACTTCTAGGAGTCCGATTTAAAAAATTCCTTCTTTGTTAGATAGTGTTTTCCGTGTCGCAGGTTTTTCACATAATTTCAAAATTTTCACGTAATTCATAGACTTTTCGCTAGGGGGCGCAAAGGTAAATTGCGTTTTCCCCTATATCTCTGCTTCTAAATCTTCGATCTGAAAAATTCTTTCTACACCGGATACAGCTCCTGATGGGAAATCGTTTGCACATAATTTCTAATTTTTGTAAAAAAATGGCTTGGCCACCAGGGGGCGTAAGCCTTAATTTCCGCTTCTGATGTATTAGCAGCAAAATATGAGCTTCTAAATTCTCGATCGAAAATAACGTCGTTTGTAGACCGTTACTACTCATGTCGACAAACATTTTAGGAACATTTTCTTCTTGAAATAATGCATGGTTTCTACGCTAGGGGCGTAGATGTATATCAGATTTTTGTCAATATCTCTATTTCTAAAAGTCCGATTTGAAAAAATTCCTTCTTTGTTGGATAGTGTTTCCGATGCGAAATGTTTTTCCTATAAATTCAAAATTTTCAAGTAAATTATAGACTTTCCGCTAGGGCGCACAATGGTAAATTGCGTTTTCTGCTCCTAAAACTTCGATTTGAAAAATTCTTCCTGTATCACATACAAGACCTAACGGAAAATATTTTTCACGTAATTTCTAATGTTTGGTAAATAATAGTTTGGCCACCAGGGGTCATAAGTGTTAATTTCTACTTCTGATGTATTTGTAGCAAAATCTGGGCTCTTGAAAACTCGACTAAACTTTTTTTTCTTGGATCGACACCGCTCATATGGATAAACCTTTTGTGAATACCTTCTTCCTAAAATAATGCATGGTTTTCCCACCAAGGGACGTAAAGTCACATCTTATTTTTGCCGATAACTCTGTTTCTAAGAGTTCGTAAGCTCACAATTCCGTTTACAGCAATATCTGAGGGATTAAAGACCCGATTGAAAAACTTCTTTCTTCCGTCAGATACTATTGTTCTCCATACCGGTTCCATTGACTTTGAATAGCTTTGATAAGTTTAATTTGCGTCAGAACGGATTCAAAAGACGTGCTTATTACTCCCGAAAATTCGGTGTCATCTTTCTTGTTTTTTATTGATTTTAAAAAAGCTTTTGACACAATAGAGCATAACGCAATCGTACAGGCTGTATTAGATAAATGTACTGATCCAGCATACATCAATCTGATAAAAAACAATACTGGAAGCTCTACACAAATAACCCTATTCGATGATCCTATAACAATCTCTATAAACTCCGAGGTGTGCGACAAGGAGATATTATATCACCTAACCTCTTTACATGCACTCTGGAACACATTTTAAGGAAAACTGACTTAAAAGGTGGAATAACTATTGATGGAGAAAACTAATGTTTTCTCAAACTAATGTTGGCTCCAAATACTAATGTTTGCAGATTATATAATATTTATAGCTCAGGATTCTCTACTGCTTGAAAAAACGCTTCACCAAATAAATGACGCCTGCAACAAAATAGGCCTAGAAATACACCCTGATAAAACCAAACGGATGAGAAGTAAATATCGTCCAAATTCCATCATCCAACTAAATGATTTTACTAAAGAAAATGTAGATTCCTACACATACCTCGGGCAAACAATTAATATGGACAATGACATCTCTGAAGAAATATCTAAAACAAAGAGCCGCATGGACCTCTTTTAACCGTATCAAAAATACAATCACAGATCCGAAGCTAGATATCAAAATAAAAGCTGACATGTTCAGCAGCTGTATCCTCCCATGTCTAACATAGGGCTCTGAAACATGGAGCACCACTCAAAAAGAGGAACTTAGTTTCCAAACCACCCAGCATTCCATGGAAAGAAGAATCCTGGGGATAAGTAAAAAAGATCACATCACAAACACAACTCTCAGAAATTTAAGTGGAGTAAAAGAAGTAGTGAAAACGATATATGACAACAAGGCACGATGGGCATGTCATATCGCCAGACTCACGGACAACAGGTGGACCTACTGTGTCACATATTGGTATCTAAGATCAACCAAGAGAAAACCTGGTCAACCTCCAACTAGATGGGAAGACCCTTTAACCAGAGAGATAGGAAATAACTGGAGAAGGCAGGCTCTGGATCGCCCTTGCTGGAAACATTGCGACCTGCATTCATGGATAAATCCTAAATTAAAAAAGCAGGCTCATCTAGGTAATCTATATATTAAATTAGCTCACTTGATAAATCACAGAACTTGAAATATTACCACTGTGTTATCTTAAGAATTTTACAAAGCTTTTTCTCCACATTTCATTTAATCTGATAAAACATTTTCAAACAAATTCCCGATGAAGCCAGACCCTCTAGGGGACATAAAGAATTTGTAAAGATTACTCAGAACATTTGGAAAATAAAGCAGAATCATTTCTCATGTAGTTGTACAGCGAAATGTTTCATTAGTAAGCATAGGAGGTAGACAGCATGCGCTGTAAAATGTGCTTTAATGTGTAGTTAGACACTGAAGAATCGATTTCTTTGACATTTGAGATCTCTTGCGAGGACAAAAAGCTTCGTTAATGGCATAGGAAATATGTTTGTCAGTAGGGAGTTCACAAAAAACACGGAGGTTTAATTAAACACATTTAAAGAGACACTTAGGAAACCAATTTAAATACTTCATTCCCAGCACTGAATATCAGAGTTTCAACTCGTCTTTGTTCAATTTTTCATTATATAGCATGTGTGGGTTTATTGATGGTACATTCAGTTTATACTTCGAAAAATATGTGACGAAAGGAACTTGGAGAAAAAGCTTTTGAGAATAAACTAACTTTACCGATTTTATGTCATGTCTTCGAATCGAACAGTAATGGACGAACGAGAGTTATTTCACAATGCAATTATTTCGATTTCAGTTCGTTTTGTTATTGCCTTCTTTCGAATCCTTTAAAAAATAAAAAGAGGGCCAGTACAGAAGTATTGATTCCAAAGGACAAGGAATTTGGGTCAAAAGAAAAGTAATAGTGCGAAATGTGGTAATGACAAATCATGTAATTTGGTATTGTCAATGTATCCTTGTACAGTCATTTGCAAAAGTTTAAGACTATCTGTCAATTTATTGAAAATTTAAGATTTTCAAAGAAACAACTAATTACTAGTCAGAGATATTTGAAAAAATGACACCACAGATGAATACTTACATTCTTTAGAATACAAAAAGACTGAAATAAGTAATTTGTGTGGCCACCTTTGTTTTTTATGACGGATATAATGCAATGTGGCATACTCTCAATGACGGATTTGCAGTAGTCACTTGAAATGTTTTTGCACCACACGTACGTTTTCGCGTCAATCAAAGATTGTGAGTTTGGCGGCTGTTTTTCTGCTACCTTCTCTTTCAAAATGGTTCATAAATTTTCGATGGGGTAAAGGTCGTGACTATTACCGGACCAGTCAAGCACAATTATGTTTTCCCTCTGCGAGTAGTTCTTTACTGTCTTTGATCTGTGGCATGGAGCACCATCATGCATAAAGATTGTGCATCTGTGCACTTGCATATGAGTTAACAGTTTCTAACGTAACATTTCTACATAAAAAGGAACAGTCATGGTAGTACCTGTCGGCAAAAAGGATAATGAAGCAGTACCGGATGCCGACGTATCAGTTCACTAGGCGGATGTCTCACGGTGCTAACGGTGTATTTTTCATCAAACCTTTTGCCTTTTGGTCGTCGAACATGTGCTTCACGTGATTCAAATTGACGCATAGTTGATTCATCGGAAAAAAGAACGTGTTTCTAATTTTCAGCAATTCACGTTTGATGATGCTTCGCAAACTGGAGTCTCTTCTTTTTCATGACATAAATTAGTCTAGGTTTATGTGCAAGTTTACAGACTTTAATACAAAATCTTTGCTAAGATGTCGGGAAACAGTGATGATGTTAATATCAGACCCTTTTGAATGTAGAAAGCCTTGATTGTTTTGCACGAACTCTTCGGAATTTGCATAACTATTCGCCTAATTGTATTGTCATCACGCGGAGTTGTTTTCCTTTGGCCTCCACTTCTCTTTCAGTCGCTAAATTCACCTGTATCTCGACATTTCATGATCGAATTATAAATAGCGGTCTTGATCTCATTCACCTTTCTGTTTATGTTACGTTTCGGGTATCCGTCATGATATAAAGTCCCCATTTGTGTTCTCTGAGTAACAATTAATGACCCTTTTTTTGCCAATTTTTGGATATACAGAAAACGTACAAAACCTCTCAGCATGAAAACCACAAGCAAACTGACGTTCGTACGCTTCCCCCAACTCTATCAATAGCTGGCGCTGTAGGATGACGAAACACCGACAAGAAGTTGAGTCATACAGAGAGTAGCTGATGCATTCGGCAGAAATCTTCTAATACCAACAGGTGGTCTTAAACGTTTGCAAATGACTGTATATACAATGGTTGGGTAAAATAATGTGAACACCCTATTTATGGGGGATAATGTTATTCGTGTAGGCTACATTAAAAAAAACGTAATTATTTTTGGGTATACCTTTTATTTATATATATTTTCTAGGATGCCAGTATTGTAGTACAAATCGTGTTCAGCAGCGATTCGTACGAGCTGTTGGGGAAATCGGTGACCTGTTAGACTTTCAAAGAGGACATATCGTGAGATACCGTTATGCTGAAGTGTTTGCAACCATAGCAGCCAAATTGTATGGTGTTACAAGAGCAACAGTATCCACTGTTGAAACTGCGTACACAAAGCATGGTAAGACTTCATCAACGAAGAAGACTAGTGTGCGACAACTGAGATTGAATGATACATTAACAAGGATTGTGTCCAAACAACACAGAACAAGTGCAGCGAACGCGAAAACTGAACTAAGTATCCACATGGGAGACGATATTCCCAAAAAAACAATCCGCAGAGAGCTTCAAAAAGCCAACATCCATGAAACAGCTGTATATGTTAAACATTTTATCGCATAAACCAACGCTACAATGCGAAAAGTATGACGTCCTGAGCATAAAAGCAGGACAGCTCATAACTAGAAACGTGTGATATGGTCTGATGAGTCCTCATTTACATTGCTCCCCACAGAAAGTTTGGTTCACATATGGAGAATCACCAAGGAAACGTACCATTCGGAATGTCTGGTTCCAACTGTCAAACATGGGTTATATATCTGGGAGGAAATATGTAAGTATTCGGCTGGCCACAACCCTATAAGGTCGACTTCCCGCCAGCGAATACTTGGACATTCTAGGTGATCAGGCGCATCATATGGTCCAAATGTTGTTTCCCCAAGAGTGACGCCATTTTTCAAGATGATAAAGCTCCCATACACACAGCAGAAAAGTAAGTTCAGTATTGATTTGAAGAGCACCAACAAGAACTTGAACATCTACTCTGACCAGCTCAATCACCAAACTGGAATACCATCAAACATCTATGAGCAGTTTTGAAAAACAGGGTGAGAAGCAAATTCCCTCCTTCAACATCTCTGAAGAAATTGGCTGATGTTCTGATCGACGAATGAAACAACATTCCACTGGAGCCGATTCAAAAGCTGTATGAATCTATTCCAGGTAAGTTCGAAGCTGTATTAAAGGCAAATGACGGTCCAACATCTTATTAACGAAGACATAGTACAACATTCCACTGGAGGCTATTCAAAAGCTGTATGAATCTATTCCAAGAAAGTTGGAAGCTGTGTTAAAGGCAAATGGTGGTCCAACACCTTATTAATGAAGACATAGTACAACATTCCACTGGAGACTATTCAAAAGCTGTATGAATCTATTCCAAGAAAGTTGGAAGCTGTGTTAAAGGCAAATGGTGGTCCAACACCTTATTAATGAAGACATAGTACAACATTCCACTGGAGACTATTCAAAAGCTGTATGAATCTATTCCAAGAAAGTTGGAAGCTGTATTAAAGGCAAATGGTGGTCCAACACCTTATTAAAGAAGAAATAGTACAACATTCCACTGGAGACTATTCAAAAGCTGTATGAATCTATTCCAAGAAAGTTGGAAGCTGTATTAAAGGCAAATGGTGGTCCAACACCTTATTAAAGAAGAAATAGTACAACATTCCACTGGAGACTATTCAAAAGCTGTATGAATCTATTCCAAGAAAGTTCGAAGCTGTATTAAAGGCAAATGACGGTCCAACATCTTATTAACGAAGACATAGTACAACATTCCACTGGAGGCTATTCAAAAGCTGTATGAATCTATTCCAAGAAAGTTGGAAGCTGTGTTAAAGGCAAATGGTGGTCCAACACCTTATTAATGAAGACATAGTACAACATTCCACTGGAGACTATTCAAAAGCTGTATGAATCTATTCCAAGAAAGTTGGAAGCTGTATTAAAGGCAAATGGTGGTCCAACACCTTATTAAAGAAGAAATAGTACAACATTCCACTGGAGACTATTCAAAAGCTGTATGAATCTATTCCAAGAAAGTTCGAAGCTGTATTAAAGGCAAATGACGGTCCAACATCTTATTAACGAAGACATAGTACAACATTCCACTGGAGGTTATTCAAAAGCTGTATGAATCTATTCCAAGAAAGTTGGAAGCTGTGTTAAAGGCAAATGGTGGTCCAACACCTTATTAATGAAGACATAGTACAACATTCCACTGGAGACTATTCAAAAGCTGTATGAATCTATTCCAAGAAAGTTGGAAGCTGTATTAAAGGCAAATGGTGGTCCAACACCTTATTAAAGAAGAAATAGTACAACATTCCACTGGAGACTATTCAAAAGCTGTATGAATCTATTCCAAGAAAGTTGGAAGCTGTATTAAAGGCAAATGGTGGTCCAACACCTTATTAAAGAAGAAATAGTACAACATTCCACTGGAGACTATTCAAAAGCTGTATGAATCTATTCCAAGAAAGTTCGAAGCTGTATTAAAGGCAAATGACGGTCCAACATCTTATTAACGAAGACATAGTACAACATTCCACTGGAGGCTATTCAAAAGCTGTATGAATCTATTCCAAGAAAGTTGGAAGCTGTGTTAAAGGCAAATGGTGGTCCAACACCTTATTAATGAAGACATAGTACAACATTCCACTGGAGACTATTCAAAAGCTGTATGAATCTATTCCAAGAAAGTTGGAAGCTGTATTAAAGGCAAATGGTGGTCCAACACCTTATTAAAGAAGAAATAGTACAACATTCCACTGGAGACTATTCAAAAGCTGTATGAATCTATTCCAAGAAAGTTGGAAGCTGTATTAAATGCAAATAGTGGTCCAGCACCTTATTAATAAAGACACGTTGTCTATTTTCTAGGTGTTCACATTATTTCGTCCAACCTCTGTATATGCCGTACATTTTACTGATTTTCCATGTATCCATACTCCAGAAAACTAAAAAATTTCACCGCCCTAAAACGTGCGTTTGAACAGGAATTATATCTCCCTTTCCAGGGTGATGTATTTTTCAAGTTTTTTTTTAAAGATGCTACACGTGAAATAAAAAAAATGTGTTTTTATTCAACGGTCGTTGTAAATGCAACGACCGTTGATTAAAAACTGCGAGTAAAATGACACCAACCGAAGAAATATAGGTATAGCAAAATATATGTTATTCTTTCTCAAAGTATCTTCCCTCGGATGATATGCAATGGCTCCATCGTTCAGTCCACTTTTCAAAGCATATGGCAAAGGCATTTTGTGGGAGCTACTTTGCGACCCTTGTACAGCTTGAATAATGTCAGCATCTGTGTTGAACGTTGCGCCAAGGAACTAGCTCTTCATTGTTGGAAACAACCAGAAATCTCACGGGGAGAGGTCAGGACTGTAGGCAGGCGGTGGCACGATTTCAATACTGCATTTCGTAAGAAACTTCTGAACACAAGCAGCCACATGTGGCCGGGCGTTATCGCAGTGTAAGGCCTACTTGCACACCAGTTACGGTCGCTTAATCGATATGTGACTGAAATGTAATACTCATCATTGACAGTAATTTGCGGTGGAACGGCATGCTGGTAGACTACACATTTATGATCAAAGAATATTATCATTATCACCTTCCCAGCAGATTTGGTTTGGTGGACTGTTTTCGGAAGAGGCGAGCCTGTGAGATTCCAGACACTCGTTGCGCGCTTCGGGAGAGATCATCTGCAGTTATTACTGTGTTTAGAAAGTTTGGATCTTTTGCAATCATTTGTTTCCACTCATGCCAGACCTGAACTCTGGCTAACAATTGTTGTCTTGTCTGGTGATGAGGCACCTATCAGGAACACACACGATGCAGCAGTAATTTGTAGCGTAGAATGCGGAATGGCGAAGTTTTTGAAATATTAGTTAATGCCTGTATGTCTTCACACGTCATTCGTCGATTTTATTACAGGATTGCCTAAACAGTGTTAACAATACGCTCCGAAACAACTCTTTCAGGTCGACCAGGCCTAAGAGCGAATTCTTCCGACAATCTCCTTTTCTGAAATCCTAGTGCCATATAAAAATCGTTGACTCACCAAAACATTTATCTTTGCAAGCTTTTTACATTAAATCATCTGCTTCTGGAGCCGTTTTACCCAAACGACAGCAAAATGTTATCACACATCGCATTTCACTTCTGAACAGTGAATGACTCACCTCCATAGCTGTACGGCGAGATGCAGACGTACATTAAACAACTGCGCTATAACATAACCCGAATCTTCAGCCACGGCTAAACACTGTTGCCACAAATACTTTCTTAACTCAGTTAGTCGTCTGCGTGGTTATTTTTCCCCTTCGCACTGTTGCCAACTCAAAAATATTACTCTTATTTTTTACGGAACGGCCTTTGTATATGGCGACAATATGCCTGTCATGTATCTGTGAAGAATTCATTCCTGGCATCTGTTTCCCACGCATTTCTATGATTTGTAACACTGGAAATAAATTGACTTTCATCCGTACATGGATAAGAAATGGTCGTTGACGCTACAACAAAAAAAAAAAAAAACGTGATTGCTTCGACTAGCGCGCATCCGGAAAGTTCGGATTCTAGAACTGAATCTGCTTAGTTCGGTTCCTTGGAACAACTTCATTGTCCTGGGTGGTGGAACGGTAACATGCTCGAACGTAAGTCGGAAGGTGCGGTTTCGATTCCCGTTTCAGGGAGATGTAAATTTCAAGTTTTATGGACAGCTACATTGGAAATCAGTAAAAATGTACTGTTTTTCAATGCAGGTAGCGCGCAGAACCAAACATTAGAGAAACCTAGCTAATAGCTTCTCGGTTCTCCGCTAGGGCAACCTGTACACACCACGGCATGGACTCCACGAGATGCCGGAGGACTCCACGAGATGACGTCGGTCAGAGTCCAAAACCGCTTTAACCTTTTCCACGTTATACGAAGTGTGAGACGTTGAAGGGCGCCCTGGGCGTGGCTCATCCTCGACGCTCTCTCTTCCCTCTGTGAACGTTTTGTGCCACCAAAACACTTGTGCTTTCGATAAAGCATCCTTCCAGTAGGCTTTCTGTGTCATAGCAAGCATCTCGGTAGCGTATTTTTCAAGTTTAACACAAAACGTTACCGCGTATCGCTGTTCGACACTCTTCTGCATTTTGACCGTCACGCGACGCTCACACAGCTGTCCGCTTCGCAAGCGATCCTCACTTTGTAAAAGCTCAGAGCCATCTGACGAGACATCGATCGTTTACCTAACATACCCCGCCACCCGTCACGCCTGGAGACTGCCCTTCTGATTGGCCCCGGAAAAGTGGTCTCATTACTTTCCGGACAAATCTTGTATGTGAGTTGTAGCAGGGCCGTAAGTACTAGCACGATGGTCTTTCCAACGAACTTTTATGATGGAAACCTTACCTTCGATACACTTATTTTTTCAGCCGTTCTAGTTTTTGAAGTTTCTGCAAGACGCGCTCCAATGATCATGCCACTTTTGAGGTCACTGAGATCTGACATTGTTGACAACTGCTTCACAACAGCTGTTTTACCTGAAACTGTGTCACTACTGCGTGATAGGTGACAACTGTTTTTTTTTCCCGTTTCCCGTCCAGCCACATGCCCATTCCATTACTACCGAAACCCTCTCTGGAGTTGTTACCTAGAAATATACACTATCTGCCAACAAATAATTGGACACCTGTGATAGCAACGGAAAACGAAGTTTATTCACCTTCAATAGTTGGTGGAGCCTCCACGAGCGGCGATTAGAGCAGCAACCCTCCGGGCATACTCTCAACCAGGTGTTGTACGACGGCTAGTGGTATTTTCTTCCTTTCGGCTTGGAGAAGACAGGTCAGTTCCTTCGCCGATTTCGGACGGTGGCGGCACCCCTTAAGTCGACGCTCCAACTCGTTCCAGAGGTGCTCGATAGGGTTAAGGTCCGGGCTCTGGGCATGCCAGTCCATTCGATTAACCCCAGTGTCACCTTACCAAGCCATGGTGGACCTCGCAACATGATGTGGCATTGTCATCCTGAAAGTAACATGGGTTCACCCCGTAAAACTGCCACAACGTAGGAAGCGCATGGTCATCCAAAATCATGCAGTAGGTCCCGGCGCTGAGTCTATCAGGAATTGCGAACAAGGGTCCCGTGCCATACCAGGAGAAACACCCCCATAGCATAATTCCAGAGCCGCCGAACTTCACAGTTGACACAATACATTCCGGCAGGAGGCGTTCTCCAGGCAGACGCCAAACACAGACCCTGCCATCCGAACGGTAGAGGGCGAACCTTGATTCGTCGCTCCAGAGAACCTGTTTCCACTGTTCAACGGTCCACTGTCGGCATTCTTTGCACCACGTTAGCCGAGCAGCGCTACTGGACTTGGTGATCAAAGGCTTGTGGGCGGCAGCACGTCCATGATAACCGAGCAGATGGGCTTCCTTACGGATGGTATTCATCGAAAGAACACTTCCCGATGCCTTTTAAAACCCCTCGCAGATGTGGCCCATCGATTTGGTGCGGTTCTTCCGAATTTTCTCTGGTTAGCACCCGTCGGTCTCTAACTCCCAGTTTTGTGGGTCTGCCGGGTCGGGGCACATTCCGACAGTCACCTCTCATCTTTCACTTGACAATCACGTAGGCCACTGTCAATTGTGGGTACTTCAATTAGCTGGATATGTCACGTATTGATCGACCATTTCTGTGATACCCGACGATTACACCTTCCTCGAAATCAGAGAGCTCCGAACTGCGTGTAATCTTGCACGCGACTGACTGCGTTGTTGTTTCCCACACGGTATTTAACGGCGGCGGCCGTTACGTGTATCAGGACCGCAGATATCGTAGATTGCAGGGGTGTCCAATTACTTGTTGGTAGATAGTGTACTTTCCTGCGCGCGAGCCCTACCTATTCTGATTTTACCTAGGAGTAGATAGCTCGTTTTTCAACTCTTCTGACCCGATACACTCAAATAATAGCACATTGGAGTCTGTGTCTTTTGTACAGCTTACTCGTTGAGCATTTGATGTACTTCATCTCCATTTATTTTCTATCAAAATTCTTCTATATGCGGCGTACGAAACTCCGTTTATTTGTGTAACTATACGAACATATGAACATAAACATGCAAGCTTACACCACCGGACGGGCGACTTCATCAGACAACAGTTCATTCTGAAGTATGAGAAGTTCTAATTAAAATTCAAAAACATGAAACGCGATAAATGCTCAGAGTAACATCTCGCGTAGGCTATACATCATATCAGAATCAAGCTTGTAGAGCACCCAAATAGCAGGTAAGGTCAATGGAAATGTCCACGTTCGAAACATTTGGGTTGGATCGGATCTCGATAGTGTTCTTATATGCAGTGGCTCTCGGGTTTACGTATGGAGCAGTTTTCTTTATCTCATTCCATTTACGAAGAGTAGTGTCGTTTTTGACTTGACGTTCTAAAGTTGTGGTTAAATTGCCGTGCTTCACATCACGCTTTTGCTCAACTTAAAGGACCACTTGGTCATACCAACATAATATTTTATATACACGTCAGATTTCCCTTGTGCTATTAGAATTTCGTCTTGTATGCTATTGTTTCTATTCCTCCACTCCAGTACAGTGGGCAGGTGATTTTCCACGCATCGTTAAATAGGGAATTTCATTACATTTTTTTATTTTCCTCGTCTACACTGATCACCTCAGCCTTTCTCTTCTTCGTTAAATCCGGAGACTTCATTAAATTTTGTTCGTTAGAAACGATCAAATTAGTTCTGAATTAGCATTATGTCCAACAAAACTTTTTGTTCCGCTCGTTAAATTCGAGATCTGGCTAAATACTGGTTCGTTATACACTTATTTTCATAAAGATCCGCTCACCAAGAAGAAGCCATCGCGTCGGATTGAAATGAGATTTTAGTACTGAGATGGTACATACCAAGGACTGAAGTGATCACAATATCACAGCAGCAGGACGATTTCCACGGATATACCGCACACATTCTGGTCAGCGTTGTTACCGCGCCGGACCACCTCGTGCTCCGATACATGCGGTGATACATGGAGTCAAACAGACGCCGTATGTTATCCTAGGACAGATTGGCCCACACGTCTTGCAACTGACACTCTAAATCACGAACACGGGGATATGGAAAAAGCAGGCGTCCCATCTGGTCCCACACGTGCTCGACGGGCGAAAGATCAAGTGATCTGGCAGGCCACGGAAGCATCGAAGCATGGCGTAGACAGTCCTGGGAAACCCGAGCCGTGTGCGGACGGGCGTTATCTTTTTGGAAAATGGCTCCTGGTGCCCCGCCAGGAAAGGCAGCACATGGGGCCTCAGAATCTCCTGTACGTAGTGCTGGTCTTTCAACGCCCCTCGGATCACTGCGAGGAAAGTTCGGCTGTCATACGCGATTGCTCCCTAGACTATCACGCCTGCAGTTCAGGATGTGTGCCGCTGTACAGTGAGGTTGGGATCGTAGCGATCACTTGCGGTCCTCCACGCTCTGACACGTTGGTCATCCGTTCCCATACAGAAGTGGGATTTGTCGCTGAACACTATACGTCGCCAGTCCGTAACATTCCACGCTGCTCGCTGCTGACACCACTGCAATCGACGCCGACGCTGGTCAGTTGTTAATGGTAGAAAACGCAAGGGCCGTCGAGAGTGCAGATTCGGTTCCGTCAGGCTTCTGGAAATGCTTCTGGCGGGCACAGGTGTCCCTTGTACAACCGCCAAGTGTCTCTGGATATTGGACAAGGACGTCGTTGCATCTGTGCGTGCCGATATCACTATCCCACGGTCCTCTCTGCTGGTGGTGTGTCTGGGTCGTCCAGAGCCAGTCCGCCGTGTCTGGGCGCCTTCCCGTGTCCATTGCTCCCAACACGATCGCACCATACTGTCCGACAGACCCAAATGGTGGCCGACTTTCCACGCCGGCCACCCTGCCTCCTTCATCCCGACGATACGTCCTCCTTCAAGCTCCGTCAGTTGTCCGTACTGACATCTACGGCGGCTCTTCCGCATATCTATCGCTCAGAGATCTCACCTGACTCTTATCGTGCACTTCGGCACGAATATGGAGACCCCTGCGCGGCGCCTTATTAGCCCCACGGATTGCGATTTCAACGCGCAGGCATGCGGAATCGCACGAAACTTATGACAATGAGTGTACGTGGGTTTCACTGTGTTTCAGTCACATAAGAAATTTCAATATTGATTTTGAAAATATCCGCTTCATGTTATTTGAAACGTGTTGTTCAAAATACTCTCATATTTTTCAAAATAAGAAAAACAGTTTTAAGTGAATTATATCAACACAGGCAGTTATAACTTCCTATGTTGATATAAATTGAATGTTGACAGAATTAAAAGGTAAAGCTACTTTTATAATCGCTTTTCTTTCACCTCTTTCCGAAAATACATGCGTTACAAATTAAAATCATCGGTGGTTTCATCGTTGTTGCTAAATGTTCGTCACAGCTGTGTATTTTTACGCATGTACGTAACGGATAAGATGTAAATTTCACTTTTGCATGAGGAACGCCATTTTTGAGTTTATAAAAAAAGGAGAAAATCGCGAATCTGAAATCAAAAACGAATTTGTTTTCCCGTCTCTCATTCGCTGAACGAAAAAAAAATGACATTTATAAGGTAAGAACTTTGAAAGATCCTTTTGTCAGATAAATGCCAAAATGAAGCGAGGAAATGCCTTTACGTGGGATTCAGAAAAAAATCATTTCTTCAATTAATTACGGTAATCATTGCTGACATGTCACTGGGAACTCATTTGGGAAGAGTCGTCATTTGATCAAGAGGTGTAGATAAGGCTTTCTCCCTTTAAATACACCTCACCCCAGTCCATTAATTGACTTCGTTTTCATTCGTTTTTACGCTTCTTTTGACTTTCACACAGTTTTAAGGAGTTTTTTCTCTCATTCCTCCACGCCATCTATTAATTTTTCTTCTACAAACTCAATGGTTATACTTCGCTGTTTCATAAAAGGAATGGAGAGAACTTTGTGCAAATTGAAAGGGATGTGTCCGTTCTTTCCTTGATTAGAACGCAAATCTATTTGTTAGGGGTGATTATTAAATTGCCTTTTCCTCTCAACCAAAAAAAAAGTTAAGAGGATGGGGGGGGGGGCAGCTTTCTTTTTAAATGACGACAGGTTTTCCGCTGAGGTGCTCAGACAATTAAATGGTGGTGATTGTCTTAATGTATTATTTTTTGGAGAAAATCAAATTCCCAAGTAATTATTGTATCTACAACAGAACATAAGTACTGAAGCATTTTATCCTGTACCGCCTAATCAGGCATAACGGGGTTTAATGAAACTTTCCACAAAAAAAGAAAATCTTGGCAGTAACTCCGACTAGAAGGTCCCTCAAACACAGCAGTTGGCATTAAGAAGCCAATTTGGTCAGATTTAAGACTGCGATCAACCGAGACCCCCAAGCCGGAGATCCGCCACCCGCTAAAAACAAACTTTGCTAAACAACAAACAGTACAAGAAACTTTTAACAAATCACAATTAGAGATACAAATGTGTGGAAAATCAATTTCTAAATTACACTTCTTTATCACTAAATACATTCTATCTTAAAATACACAAAAATAATCTACAAACTTAAAGGAGGCTAATAAACCAAATTCATTCAAAACAAGTGAACAATATTTACAGTCTTTGCAGTAAGAACATCACTGAATACATATACTAAAACAAAACTCAACCCAAAAATTCATTGACATTAATACCAACAAGATTCAAGAGAAAATGTACAATATCCATTTTCCCGGAGCATTAACCACTCAAAAAGAAGTACAAAATACATTAGCAGTTATCATTTAAATTCCTTTGAAAATCTTTACCATGTTTCCAAAAATACAGTTCAAAACCAGAACTATTTACAAAAACAAATATCAAACTATAAACCATTACAAACATCACGGTACCCAAATAGCAATCCTTAAATTCAAGCAATACAATAATTTTAGTTAATAACCAAAACAAATATCCCAAATATCAAACACTATACTATCACAAATTCCAAACCATTATCACAATATCAAACTCGATCATAAAACAACTCAAAGGAAGAATCCAAAATACGTCAAAAATTTGAATGTTAACAATCATCAATTAAAAAGCTCTCAATACCGATAAGAATATACTCCCCATTAGAAACCTATTAAACGTTAATTCCCAATCAATACTACCACACATTAAAATGCTCAAAATTATTTTAATTACTAAAGCGAAATTATTAAGACAACCAACTTTCATTTCCAATTCGGTGCTGACACAAATTCGCAAAACCAGAAAGAAACAAGTTAGTAAAATCATGCAATGCATTGATTATAATACGCTTTCCAACATATCAGAAATCATTACTCAAATTATGAGGATAATGGCTGTGGAATAAATCTCGGTCCTGTGCTCTGACCTTTGATCCCATTTCGATTATATTTAACAGAACCGGTTCAGTATACCTCTGAAATAACATGATAAAGTTTTGTCGCAATGGAAGCATTTTTACGTAAGTTATGATGCATAAGGGCTATGGAATAGATTCCGCTCCTGTGTCTTAACCTTTGACCCCATTTTGCCCATTTTCAATAGGATTCGTCCCCAGGCAGGCCCCTACAACATACTAACATTTCATCCAAATCGAAAAATGTTTACGTAAGTTATGACGCACAATGGCGATGGAAGCGATTCCGCTCCTATGTACTGACCTTTGACCCCATTTCGCCCATTTTCAATAGGGTTTGTCCCCAAGTGGTAGGGGACAATAGGGTTTGTCCCCTATCACATACTAAAATTTAATTGAAATCGAATCTTTTTTACGTTAGTTATGACGCATAAGAGCAGCCTTTGACCCCACTTCACCCATTTTCAATAGGGTTCGTTCCCAGGTGATCCCCTGCAATATACTAAAATTTCATCGACATCGAACCATATTTACGCAAATTATGACGCATAAGGGCAATAGAATGGATTCCGCTCCTATGCCGTGACCTTTGACCCCATTTCGTCCATTTTCAATAGGGTTCGTCCCCAGGTGGTCCCCTACCACATACTAAAATTTTATCGAAATCGAACCATTTGTACGCGAGTTATCGTGCTGACAGATGGACAGACAAAGCTGGAGCATATACGCTTCTTCAACCTATGGTTGGAAAGCGTAAAAAACGTAATACAACTTCAAATCATTTGATCATGCTTCATGATCCCAAAAGAAACACTTACCCTGAACGAAAACAAAGTCTCCGACCTGGAGAAAATCCGATGAGTCCAGTCTGAGACTTCATACTCCTTCACATGTTGAATCACTGAGACACTCACGTTTTATTTCATCTTCGTTACTATTCAGCAGTTTAGAAAATATGCTGTTCTCATTTTATGAGATGTAACTTAACCATCCTTGAAATACTTGTCGTATTCTTCATAGTCTCCAATATCTTACTAGAATTCTATGCGACACTTCACGGAAGGAATTCTCCTCTCTTTGCAGCAAGTCTTGCACACTGAAATACGAGATGAAAGACGTTAGACTGGACTCCCGAACTAATGATCTGGATATTAAATCGATTAAAGTACGCTGGGCACACGCCGTGTTCAGTTAATAGATGGTTAAGATATTTGTCTGAAATGCATTTTTTATGTGAAACTCCTGGGATGCACTGATATGTCCATCTTCCGGTTTCCCCTTCATTCCATCTTTGTTGCCAACTCGAGATTAACGCCGATGATAGCCTTATCTTTACTGAGCGAATAGGAGTCTCAAGAATTGCATCCACTTGATCTTTCAATGTTGCCGCTTCATCCGCCATTTCATTACCAAAAGGTCCCAAATGGCTTCTCGTCCAATGAAAGAACACCTGATTTGATAACTGTCGTTATTAAATTTTTGATATTATTGATCAACTCAGAACACTTAAATATTTTCAATGCAGCGAGCGCTGCTTGACTATCAAGTTTTCCTCAGAGGTGCTCAGACAACTAAATGCTAGTGATTGTCTTAATCCATTATTTTTTGGGGAAAACCAAATTCCCAAATAATTATTGTCTACAATAGGGCATAAGACAATATCTAATAAAGGGGGTCGTGTCGTGGGCATGGACTAACGATGTCAAAAAAATTTATTTATTTTACACTTATTAACTAGAGATTAACGCCGAGTTAAAAAGTATAATAGTCGAAGAACATTTTACACTCCGAAAGGTTTAATTGATCTGCTAATATCGTTTTATCTCATAAAATAATATAACTATACTAGTTATCCAATTTATTGGCGTAGATGATATCTACCTTCTTTGAAAAAGCCATGGTAGGGTGGCGCAGTGGTCTAAGCGATGGCCTCTGATTATTCGTCCGAAAGGGGTCCGGGTTCGAATCCCGGTGAGGCATGGATGTTGTGTTTGTTTTACGGCAATGGCTCTCTCCCTTCCCTGGAACCAGTGACCCTAAATTAGGGACGGGCGACTGCTTATAGCCCATTGAGTTGCTCACGGTGGTCGTTAAACCTCGAATCAAAAAAAAAAAAAAAAAAAAGCCATGTGGTTGATGTACGAAAGCTTTAAAACTTTGATTTCACCTACGCCAATAAATTCGGATAACTAGTGTACTGGAAAATTAATTTTTGTAATTTGGCTGTTTCAACGTTCTTTTCTGTATGCAATTCTTTTAATACCTTGCTGCTGTTCACTAAGAGGCTAAACAACCAGATGCCTGTCATTTAAATCTATTGAACAGCCAACACACTGAACGGTTGTGGATACGGAGAAAAGCAGCATTTCATTTCAAGCTGCTATTGGATTGTAATGGTTGTTGAACGGTGGCAAAAGCGACTGGACGTTGTGACGTCCATGACGCTCATGTCAAGATGGCAAAGTTGCAGCGATAAACTTCATTGGTGTAGCTTAATTGGGAAGCCACTCGGCTCCGGGGCAGAAGGATGCGGTTCAAACACCGCCACGGCCACAGACAAATCTGTGTTTCCGTATAACTTGCTCCAGTGCGGTTGACCGCAAAAATCTGGCTTTTGGCTCTTTGGCTTGCAAAACAATGTTAGCACTCGTTGGCTAGGTGCAAATTACTTTCTATATTACAGTGCCTCTTTTTTGCTGTTGATGACACTAAATAAGAAATGTTTCATGTCGAAAGAAAGCTAAAATTGGATATCTTCGGTAGTTGCTTGTTATTTTAACTCTGAAGAGAACTGAGAGTCACGAAATACGTAACAACAAAATTGTTAAGGTTCACCTATCATATGGGAACTTTCGGTAATGAAATGGAGGAATGTTTTATTAAAAAATGACCTGCAGGGGTCATTTCAAATATTTTGCACACTATGACGAAGTAAATTTCTCCATAATGTTTATGCTAGAGAAGGGATTCAAACCCCCTACTCTCGGTGTCGGAACTCCGAGTTCTATCCACTATATTGCACTCGTATGTGCTTTCACTCCTCTCTCATGCCTTTATCTCATGAGTGTCCTGCGGAGCAGGCACGTCACATCTCCCGCAGCTCAATGATGACAGAAGGGAGCGGGGACTGTCACGCATTGTTCACAGTGTGACAAATCACCCGCAGCTACAACAGTGGTGATCAGGGCAATGTGTCAGAGCATACAGTTCATCGCAGCCTTCTGCGCATGGGCATGTGTAGCCGAAGACCCAGACGGGTCCCCATGCTCACTGCACGTCATTGACAACAACGCATGAAGTGGGCCCAAGATCATCGAGATTGGGCCGTTGATGAAGAAAGTGGCCTGGTCTGACGAATCAAGATTCCTGGTGCAACACCTAGATAGCCGAGCGCGGATATGCCGATTACCAACAGAGGCTATGGCACCTCGATGCACTGTTGGGCGGAAATAGGGCGGCGGCGGCGGTGTTATGCTGTGGTTGATATTTTCTTGGGACACTTTAGGCTCTATCATCCCAACAGCACAATTCCTGACAGTTATCAGGTATCAGAACATCGTTGCGGACCAGGTTCACCCATACATGGCTACTGTGTTCCCTGCTGGTGATGGCGATTACCAAACAGGATAATGCGCCATGCCACACTGCCAGAACAGTCAAGGTTTCGAGGAACATGTTGGTGACTTTCTGTTAATGTCCTGGCCTCCAAATGCACCTGACATGAACCCAATCAAACATCTGCAGTTCGACTTGGAAAAGCGGGTTCGCGCTGTATCGCCAACACCCCCCCCCAAAAAAAAATATACGGTAACTGGAGGACCTACTGTTGACATTATGGTACCAGATACTCCAGGATACCTATCGCCACCTCATGGAATCGATGCCTCGCCGAGTGGCCGCTGTTTTGTGGACTAAAGAGGGTCCTACAACTTATTAGGTAGGTGGTCATAATGTAATGGCTGATTGGTGTATATCATCATCATTGTTGTCAACCATTATCAATACACTGCTGGACGAAGACTCCCCAAGTTTCTTCCACAACGGTGTGTTTTGTGCCAGTCACCTCCATGTCACTCCCGCAAGCTTTCGAATTTATCGACCCATCTCCCAGGAGTTTCCTTCTGGGTCTTTTTCTGTCTCTTGGAATACAGTCTAAAATTTCGGTTGTGCATGGGTGGTTCATTCTTCTGGCAATATATCCATCCAAAATTTCGGTTGCGCATGGGTGGTCCTTCCTTCTGGCAATATATCCATCCAAAATTTCGGTTGTGCATGGGTGGCCCATCCTTCTGGCAATATATCCATCCAAAATTTCGGTTGTGCATGGGTGGTCCTTCCTTCTGGCAATATATCCATCATAAATTTCGGGTGTGCATGGGTGGTCCATCCTTCTGGCAATATATCCATCATAAATTTCGGTTGTGGATGGGTGGTCCATCCTTCTGGCAATATATCCATCCAAAATTTCGGTTGTGCATGGGTGGCACATCCTTCTGGCACTATATACATCCCGTTGGCATTTCAAGGATTTTACTCTGATCATGATGCCTTCCACTTTTGTCATTTTCCGTATACACGAGTTCGTCTCCTTACCTCTTCTGGTTTCACCAAGCATGCTTCTTTCCATGCCTCTTTCAGTTGTTTGCAGTCTTTGTATATCTGTTTTAGTTAAGGTGTACGTATCTGCTCCGTATCTAAGCACTGGAAAGGTGCATTGTTTAAACACTTTTCTCTTAAGACATAATGGCATATTGCTATTAAAAATTTTACTGTTTCTCCCAAAAGCTCTCCAACCAAGTTTTATACGCCGATTAATTTCTTCATCTGACCCTCGCTTGGTGTCTGCTGTCCAAGGTAAACGCAGGTATCGGTCATCTCCAGCTTTTCCCCATCAATCCGTAAATCGTCATTGCTTGTAAAAGCATTGTACATAAGTTTTGTCTTCTACACTGGTGTGCAAAAATTAAGGACGAAGAGGAGAAATTAGCATAACAGCGGAACGAGCAGGCAGAACGGACCGAAAGACCACTCAGGAGATAGACTTGTGTCCGGTACTGTAGGACATGCGCATATATGCAGCATGACGTAGGGGGTGGCGAGTGGGGTGGAGTGTCGGAAGGGTATAAAACACAAGTGCGGTGTACGCTCAGCAATTCGGTGACAGCTATTGCACGGTTTACATCGGTTTGACCGACTTCGAGTTGCTGCCACCGTGTGATATGGCCAACAGGCAATTTAGTAGACGACACCTGGATGACTTTACCCGAGGTCGCGTCATTGGGAAGTTGGAAGAAGGTCGAAGTGTGACTAGTGTGGCCGAGGAGTTCGGGATCGCTCACAGCATCGTTTCACGAGCTTCGAGAGCATTTCAAACGACAGGAACAGTTGTCCGAGAGTTTAGCAGTGGTCGTCCACGAGCAACCACGGCGGCAGACGACCGGTATATTGTCCTACAGGCGAGAACAGACAGACGGCAGACAGCAGGAGAAATCGCAAGGCACGTGCAACAGACAACTGGACGTCCGTTATCGCGTTTTACCGTGGCCAGCACAAAGGAAGTCTATTTGCACGACGATCAGTACGGTGTGGGCCATTAACGCCTGCTCATCGGAGACGGTGGTTTCTGTAGTGCCAGGAACACAAGAACTGGATACATCAGCAATGGGGGTCGAGTTCTCTTTACGGATGAGAGCCGATTTAGTCTGACGAGCGATTCTGGACGAATACACATCTGGAGAGAGCAGGAAACACGCAATCACACCTCCAACATCATCGAAAGGGACCGGTTTAAAGGTGGCGGAGTTTTTGTTTGCGGCGGTATCATGCTTGGTAACTGTACTGACCTCTACATCTTCCAAGGAGGTTCAGTCACTAGTGTTCGCTATTGTACCGAGGTTCTCCTGCCTCACGTGCGTCTGTTTAGAGGTGCTGTGGGTCCTGAGTTCCTCTTCATGAACGACAACGCTACACCTCATCGTACAGCGGCTGTCGCAGAGCTGTTGGAGAGTGAAGATATTCAACGCATGGATTGGCCTACAAGGTCCCCGGACCTAAATCCAATCGAACACGAATGAGACCTTCTCGGGAGACGCATGACAGCACGTCACCAGCCGCCAGCAACGATTCCGCAGCTGCGATTGACCCTACAAGAGGAATGGGCCGCGATGCCTCAACAGCTCCTTGACAACCTCGTCCTCAGCATGGACAGACGTTGTAAATCCTGCAACGCAGTTAAGGGTGATCATATCCCCTACTAAAGACTGAATTTTTCTTGGCAGCCGCCTGTCACATGGACGTTTCTGTCTTCTGCCCAGTTGTGCTCGAAGCTACCTTTTCAATAAAGTGACTTTGTATCCTTTGGATTCCTTGTTTGGACGGTTTTGCTCACTTGTCCCATATTCTTACATCTTGGGAATCTTATGGAATGATTTGAGTCGATGCGTAGCATTTCTGCACGACGTTACATTCGAAAAACCGTCTCATCCTTAATTTTTGCACGCCAGTGTATATATACAGATGCAATAGCATGTGCATGTACGTCTTCTAACGGAGAGGTTATGCATCGGAAAAAGATAAAAATGTAAAAATGTATGGGCCGTTTTTTCTCACAGTTCAGTCTTTCGCTTTCCTTTGCAAAAAGAAGTTTTCAAATGGGATTAATTGTTGCAGACCGAGATATGGTGTCCACAGACAGATGGACTTATTGATGCTGTAAGCACGCACTGTTCTTTGAATAGAAGCATTGGAAAGGTTGACAGTTTACCAACGTAACTCACAAATTGCTTCTATCTTTAAAGTGCGAGAACCATTTTTTCTTGAGAGCAGGGCTGGATTAAGGCCTTAGTGGGCCCCTAGGCTAAGACATCTGAGTGTGCACCCAAAGAACTTATGACGGGGAATAAAAAATTATGAGGTCTGTTAAAACATGAAACTTTAACTACTAAATTATCTGCAGAGTTTTGATAATAGGTCACTGTATTTGTCATTATTCTCACAAGAACATGAGTTAAAATCTTAAGATTCCTAAATTTTGTCTTTGATTTTCTAATGATTTAGCATAATATACTTTTTTCTTAGTGCATGTTTTTTGTTATGCAATATGAAGCCACAGGGGGCTTCTTCCATTAACGGTTCCAAGTACAAGTTGCGAGGTGTTGGTGGATGGTAGTGAAGAAGCTGAAACTGTCTGACTCACCACGCTGTATACAGCGACATGAAACCTTTACCCTTGGTGGGGTGTCACTGTTACCGTTAAAGTGTATAATTCAGTTATTTCATAGAATACCTAGTTATTTCATGAAATATCTGATCAAGTTAGTTAAAGCGTGCAATAAATTAATAATTCCGCACTTAAACTAGTTATTCTATGAAATAACTAGGTATTCTATAAATTAACTAATGATGGACAGTTAAAATGTAAAATAAACAATTTGACTGAATTATACAGCATACAAAATGTTATTTATATAAAGACACAAAAAAATCATTTGTTACAACAGGGATTACTAAAATGATATTTGGAACTGCATAGAACATTATTTTTAAAACAAATACATTTTTTGTTGACACACTGCGTTTTACATGAACAATTTTTAAAACCCTGACCGGTACCTAAACTTTGAGCTGTAGCAACCGACCGGAGCGATTTCTCTATATCCGGCACTTCTTCGATCGGAATTAGTTTTTGTTTACAGAAGCTGAACTGGGATCGAGAATACACAGTGTGGCACAGAATTTTTAAGATTGCGTCTGTAAAATGAAATAGAAACAAGAAATTATAATTGTTTTGGTTTGTTATTTAAAATAAGTCCCTCCGGCTTCAATACACTTGTTACAGCGATTTAGTAATGATTCGAATGCCTGTTCCAGTTCACTTTGCGGAATAGCCTTCAAAGCACGCGTCGAAGCTGTTTGTATGGTCGTAATATCATCAAAATAACACCCTTTTAACGTCATTTTAAGTTTTGGGAATTAAAAAAAAGTCGCAAGGGTGCTAAATCAGGCGAATACGGTGGATGATTCAACACACAGACGTTATTTTTCGCCAAAAATCTACGAAAAAGAAGAGAGGCGTGACTGGGTGCATTATCGTGCAACAAACACCAACTGTTTTCATCCCGATATTCTGGACGAATGCGACGAATTCTGCCCACCAAACGCCTCAAAACATTTAAATAAAACTCACCAATAATTGTTTGTCAACTTGGGACAAATTCTTTGTGGATAATACCCTTACTATCGAAGAATGTAATGAGCATTGTTTTGATTTTCGAAGGAACTTTTCTTGTTTTTTTGGCTTGTGGTGAGATTTTTGATTTCCATTTCGCACTTTGTCGCTTTGTTTGAGGATTATATTGAAAACACCATGTTTCATCACCTGTAACAATCGATTTTAAGAAGTTTGGCTCATTTTCAGCGGCTGAAATGATGTCTCTGCAATGTGCATTTCTCCTTGATTTTTGTTCATTGGTTAACGTGTGTGGAACAAATTTAGCACAGACTTTTGTTTTGCCCAAATCTTTATGCATGATAATTTAAATCGTTTCTTTGTTGATGTTTAAAGACTCTTCTATCATTCTTAGTGACGCACATCGATTCTTCATCACGAAATCACACACTCTTTCAATATTCTCAGGTGTCCTAGATGAACTTGGTCTTCCGGTATGCTTATCATCTTCTAGTATATCTCTTCCGTCCAAAAAACGTTCGTGCCACAGGAAAACATTTGATCTACTTAAACAAAACTCACCGTAAACTTGTTTCATCATTTGGTACGTTTCCGAGGCACTTTTACCAAATTTTGCGTTAAATTTAATAACAGCCCTTTGTTCCATCTTAATATATCAACAGGAAAAAAATGTTACTTCTCTAATGAAAGCCCGTTTCGTTTGAGTTACTTTAACAACTGCGCAGTACTTTTGGCAGAAAGCAAGCAGATGGTCACGGTTTATAACGCATTCGCGATTTCACTGGTGGCGCCACCGTAGGCTGAAATCTAGCGCCAGTCTTAAAAATTCTTTGACGCACTGTGTATAGCTGTTTTATGGGGCCGTTTTTTGTTCCCAATTGAAAAAATCCTTCTTCGGCTATTTTTGTGATAACAGCTAAATAGATCTGGCGTCACCCCTTCCTCTGTCAACTTGAGGTACTGGGATGCGGACTGTAAGCCCCACAGAGGCTTCAGAATGAGATTTATCTGACATTAATTTCATCTTCTTAGCTTGAATTTCCAAACATTCTTCAGAGTTTTCTTTTTCCCTCTGAACATTCAGTTCATTAAAGCACAATTTGCAGATCTTCTGTATAACTTTGTCTTCCAAAACATAGTCTTCTAAACATGACATGTCGATAGGCTCATTACATTTCGAACAAACTATTTTCACTGCATTCTTGTGAACAAACTATACATACTTTACTAATGGCATTATTTAACCTTGTTTTTTCAACCAGCACTTCATTATCAGGTTGAGACGAAGTACTCATAAGTTAATATCATTATTATTATATAACACTTTATAGGGGGTTAAAAATGGTGTGCTATTTCTGACCAGTGGTTCTGACTTTACAGTCTTTTGAATTTGGGATTTATTTACTCGGTTATTTTACACTTTAACGGGGTGTAGATCGTTATTCTATGAAATAACTACTTAAACCATAGAATACAAGTGAGTTCTACGCTTTAACTGACTTGATTAGTTATTTCATGAAATAACTAAGTATTCTATGAAATAACGGATTTCATACTTTAACGATAACATCACTATCTTGAAATCTGTTAGCCTTCCAGCCTCTGTTTCTGACCATGTGGAAATCATGCAATAAAAAGTTAAAATTATTTTATAAACCTTTCTCTCTCTATCTATCTATCTATCTAATATTTGCGCAGGTATGCTTCCTGGGCCCTTGGTCAGGGTGGGTCCCTCTGTATGCCCCCCCTTCCTCCCTTAATTCGGCCCTGTTTGAGAGGACTCAGAGCAGTTTAACTGCTTATTCGATGTGAATCATAGTGTCCACGCACTGCGAACGTCACGCTATCCGTTGCAATCTCAGGTTCAGAGTAGCACGGTTAAGACTCTGGCATCGCGCGATCAAACGCTCTTTCACTGCTGATGAGTGACGACTCCGAACAGTCTTCTTCTTTTACAACCATAAATAATCAATCCACAACAGATGAAAGTCACCAAAAAAGTTTTCTCTCCTGATTTCTTTTCGACTCTTGTCATCATTTCGCTCCCGTCAACTTCGCTGTGTCACAACAGCACTTTATTTTGCGTCTTCTTCTTTGACTTGTCATCATGCAATAACAATTCAGTTACCGTGTTTGTCCGTCTGTTGCCTTTGTACTAGACAAGGCAGCCAGATCTCTATCTGCATTTGAACTTCTTCATGCAGTGGATGATATCTGAGACACGTGTGCTTGAACTTAATCGATTAATTTGTCATTTGGACTCTCTATGAATTACTCTGCATAATTCCTGCATTCTCTTTTGCATAAATCTCAACTTATTCATCATTTCTTCAGTTGCGCTTTATGTTTCACTTCCGTAAGTACGCGCTAATCAGATGCTTCACATTTTGAGCAAAGTAGAACTTCTCATATAAAAATAATTTTCACCTTTCCAAATGTCATTCACTCCAGTTGTAGCCTTTGCTTAAACTAATCGCCGCCTCCGACATCCTTTTTAATTATAATAAACTTCATCAAATAAATGCAAGAATTTACCCTTCTGTCCCCTAGCTTTCCAATGTGAAAATTCTTGCGATTATTCTGTTGTTGAAAACACACTGGTGATCAACATTAAAGAACAATCTGCCAAAATATATACTGTATAGCTGGCAATGCAAATAAAATAATGCACTACCAAAATATATATAGCTGCCAATATAAGTAAAATAATACACTACGAAAACATATATAGCTGCTGATGTAAGTAAAATAAGGCACTACCAAAGCATATATAGCTGCCGATGTAAGTAAAATAATAATCTATCAAAACATATACAGCTGCCTATGTAAGTAAAATAATGCATTACAAAAACATATACAGCCGCCGATGTAAGTAAGAGTAACCTACCAAAACATATATAGCTACCGATGCATGTAAAATTAGGCACTACTAAAACATATATAGCTGCCGATGAAAGTAAAATACTAATCTACCAAAACATATATACAGTAGGTGCCGATGTAAGTAAAATAATGCACTACAAAATATATATAGCTGCCAATATAAGTAAAATAATACACTACGAAAACATATATAGCTGCTGATGTAAGTAAAATAAGGCACTACCAAAGCATATATAGCTGCCGATGTAAGTAAAATAATAATCTATCAAAACATATACAGCTGTCTATGTAAGTAAAATAATGCATTACAAAAACATATACAGCCGCCGATGTAAGTAAGAGTAACCTACCAAAACATATATAGCTACCGATGCATGTAAAATTAGGCACTACTAAAACATATATAGCTGCCGATGAAAGTAAAATACTAATCTACCAAAACATATATACAGTAGGTGCCGATGTAAGTAAAATAATGCACTACAAAATATATATAGCTGCCAATATAAGTAAAACAATACACTACGAAAACATATATAGCTGCTGATGTAAGTAAAATAAGGCACTACCAAAGCATATATAGCTGCCGATGTAAGTAAAATAATAATCTATCAAAACATATACAGCTGCCTATGTAAGTAAAATAATGCATTACAAAAACATATACAGCCGCCGATGTAAGTACGAGTAACCTACCAAAACATATATAGCTGCCGATGCATGTAAAATTAGGCACTACCAAAACATATATAGCTGCCGATGAAAGTAAAATACTATCTACCAAAACATATATACAGTAGGTGCCGATGTAAGTAAAATAATGCACTACAAAAACACATACTGTGTTGCTGCCGATGCAAGTAAATTAATGCGCTACCAAAACATATGCAGATAGCTGCCGATGTAAGCAAAACAATGCACTACCAAAACATATGCAGATAGCTGCCGATGTAAGCAAAACAATGCACTACCAAAACGTATACAGCTACCAATGTAAGTAAAATAATGCGCTGCCAAAACATATGCAGTATAGCTGCCGTTGTAAGTAAAATAATGCACTACCAAGACATATGTAGGTGCCGATGTAAGTAAAATAATGCACTAGCGAGACATATATAGCTGCCGATGTAAGTAAAATAATGCACTACCAAAACATAAATAGCTGCCGATGTAAGTAAATTAATGCGCTACCAAAACATATGCAGTATAGCTGCAGATGTAAGTAAAATACTGCACTACCAAAACATATATAGCTGCCGATGTAAGTAAAATAATGCACTACCAAAACACATATAGCAGCCGATGAAAGTAAAATAATCTACCAAATCATATATAGCTGACGATGTAAGTAAACTAATCTACCAAAACATATATAGCTGCTGATGTAAGTAAAAAATTCTACTACCAAAACATATATACCTGGCGATGTAAGTAAAATACATAATGCACTGAAAATTGGCTAATGCACACATTTTCCGACACGGACGAATATCCATCATTTACTTTTGCCGAAAGTAAGCCGGAAAAAAATTAGGATTGCGTTAAAAAGACGCGCAAGTGTATTCGCATTTTGTAGCTGTTCTAGGTAAATGTTGCTACCACATGAGTAGAGTATCAAGCTCATTATATCACGAAGACATCGTACGATAATTTTAAGCGGTGGAGAACGAAACGATTGTTAGAATTGATGCAACGATTGTTAGGGTTGAAGCGGAAATTTTCAGAGCTTTGAATGTTCCCCGAAACATTCTGTCAAGACTCTGGAGACAGTTTCAATAGACAGATGCTCGTAGTAGAACTGGAAAAAGCTGTCCGAGAGCCACAACTGCAGAAGACAATCGCTATAACAGTCTCAGAAGGAACAGAGAGATGCTCGCAGGCGAAATCCCTTTGGAGGTCGCAACAGCTAAAGTAATGTGGGTTTTAAGGTATGATGTTTTAGAAGATTTCATGATAAAGGTCTTAATGAAAAGCTATCCATTATTTGTGTCTCTCTGACCACCACCGCCAGTAGAGTTCGTTTGTACGTTTGATGTTAGAGCAACATCACGCTTGGAGTTCAGAGAAGTGGGAAAATATTCTTTTTTACAGATGGATGGTGATTCAGCTTAGGTACTGATTCGCGAAGTATTTACCATCTGAAAAGAGGCAGATGTCTAGAACATCCTTCTACCATTAGAGTAAGAGACTGGTGGCTGTGACGTGATGGTCTGGACAGGAATCGTGACGAACGGACGCGCAGACTTGCACATCTTTCGGAATCATTCTGCTAATTCCGTGAGCTACAAAGACGGGGTCCTGAACCCACATGTGAGGTCATACAAGGAAACCGTTAGTCCAGATTTTATTCTTATGGAATATAATAGTCAACCTCATCGAACTACAGAGACGAGGTCCTGAACCCATATGTGAGGTCATTCAAGGAAACCGTCAGTCCAGATTTTATTCTTATGGAATATAATAGTCAACCTCATCGAACTACAGAGACGAGGTCCTCAACTCACATGTGAGGTCACCCAGGGGAATCGTAGGTCCAGATTTTATTCTTATGGTCTATAATAGTCACATCGAGCTACAGGGACGAGGTTCTGAACTCACATGTTAGGTCACTCAGGGGAAAGGTACGTGCAGATTATATTCTTATGGAATACAATAGTCAACTTAATCGAACTATAGCAACAAGGTCCTGACATGTGAGGTCATTCAGGAAAACCGTCGGCCCGTATTTTACTCTTATGGACTATAATAGTCAACCGCATCCAGTTACAGACAGGAGGTTCTGAACCCACATGTGAGGTCATTTAGGGAAACGGTCGGCCCAGATTTTATTCTTATGGAATACAATAGTCAACCTCATCGAACTATAGAAACGATTTCCTGAACCCACATGAGTGGTCATTCAGGGAAACCGTCGGTCCGGATTTTATTCTTATGCACTATAATAGTCAACCTCATCGAGTTAAAGAGACGAGGTCCTGAACCCACATGAGTGGTCATTCAGGGAAACTGTCGGTCCGGATTTCATTCTTGTGGACTACAATAGTTAACCGCATCCAGTTATAGAGACGAGGTTTTGAACCCAGATGTGAGGTCATTCAGGGAAACCGTTGGTCCAGATTTTATTTTTATGGCCTTTAATGGTTAACCTAATCGAACTGCAGAAATGAGGCCTTGAACCTACATATGAGGACATCCAGGAGAACCATCGGTCCAGATTTTATACTAGTCAACCTCATCGAGCTCATGTAATCGACCATTTTCTCGAGGTGGAATATATTCGCCGAATGGGATGTCTATCAGAACCCTCGGCCCAAATCCCATTGATCACTTATGGGATGCTCTAGGGAGGAGTATGGGAACTTCCCAAGCCGCTACCAGAATCCTTCCAGAACCCAAAACAGCTCTTGTTGAGGAGTAGTCATTAATCCCTTAAGACCTCATCAGTACACTAATAAACAGTATGAGAAGCCATTGTTTGGCTTGTACGGCTGTCAGGGGCGACGAGACTACGTTTACTACATGTCTTAAGCAAATGAGTTTAAATATTATTGCATGCACTGCTCTTTTACGCAGATTACAGGAAAATGAAAACAACACATGCAAACAATAAGATAATGATTTCTTTCTGCTTGAGTTACATAACAAATGTAATAATAAACTTCGCTAACAAACTGCATTGAATTTCCTCATAAATATTAGGTTGATGCATAAGTTCATGCCGTTTTATTTTAAGAGTGTTTCCCAGGTCAGTAATGACGGTGCAGATGGCCAGTTGTATATCAACATGTAGCCAGTAGTATCGTGTATGTAAATCATATTGCGTTGTGTGATTGTAGCTAATGGTTTTTTGGTTTTCAGGTCCAGAAATATGGAGTGTCAAGTAGAGAGGAATGAATATTTCCGATATCTGCTCGTCTACGAGTTTAACAAGAGATCCACAGCCGCCAAGGCTACTCGACAAATTTGTGCTGTGTATCGGGAGAATGCTATTGCTCCGAGGACAGCCCACAACAAATGGTTTCAGCGGTTCCTAGGTGGCAATTTTGACCTCAACGACTCTCCACGTTCAGATGGTCTATCTCACTTTGATGAGGATCGTTTGAACCATCTCATCCACTTCAATCCGCGTCCAACCACACGCGAATTGGCCACTGAGATGGTCTGTGATCAGGCCACAGTAGTGCGACACCTAGAACGTATGGGAAAGATACAGAAATTGGGGTCTTGGGTGCCTCACACTCTCACCGAGGACAACAAGAATTAGCGTGTTGTTATACAATGAAGAGCAATTGAATTAGAGACACCTGTCTAGTAACGTGTAGCACCACCTTTCTCCCTGATGACGGCGGCGATTCGTCTCGGCATGGACTCGACAAGACACCGGAAGCGTTGGAAAGCCATACGGATCCACGACCTCTGAACAAGCTCCCATAGTTCACGAAGATTTGATGGAGGGGGGGTCAGAGCCTCGAACATCTCTTTCGATGGCATCCCAGATGTGCTCGATGTGATTGAGGTCAGGTGACCTAGCTGGCCAAGGAAGCGAGGTCACGTCGGTGGAGTGTTCATCCAACCATTCGGATACAATTCGGGAGCTGCATTGTCTTGTTGCAGGATGAGGTCCCCAGTGGGATGTTGAAGACGCACAAACGGGAGCAAATGGTCGCCCAGAATATCCCGGTAACGTTGACCTGTGCGTACCAGGGGTCCTATTTCAGTTCACGTAAACAGTCCCAAAACGAGAATGCTACCTCCACCAGCTTGAAGAGTACCCTGCTGGCTAGAAGGATCCATCGCTTCATGTGGTTTGCGTCGTACTCGTATCCTGCCATCCGCATGTACCAACGCGAATCTCGACTCATCAGTCCAGGCAACATTTTCCCCACATGTCTAGGGTCCAGTGACGATGTTCCTGCGCCCATGCTAATCTTTCTACCCTGTGATGTGTGGTCAACAGCGGTACCCCCGTGGGACGATGGCTTCTGTACCCCATAGCGAGGAGATGGTTCTGGATGGTGTGGCAGCTTACACGTTTTTGTGCACCAGCGTTAAATTGCCGAGTGATTTCTTGCACTGGTTACAATGCGAGCTAGCCGACGATGAGCCCGCTCATCCACACGCTGTTGTACACGGCAGTTGGCCCTTGCAGGGATGCTTTTACTGCATTCGATGTACTCTTGGTGCACCCGTGCCACATTTGCTCGTGAAAATCCCAGTACCTGCACGACTTCCGAGATGGAATGACCCGTTCGTCGGGCCCTGACGATTTTCCCACGATCAAATGCGCTTAGATCATTTCTCTTACCCATACTGCGTCCTACTCTTACTGATTCCCGTCGCATCACTTCTTATATTGTGGGATCGCTGCATACGTCATGTCGTTTCCGTTTACAGGGCCGCCCACAGCGCCACATTTGCATAACGCCAGCTGTCTCTAATCCAATTGCTCTTCAGTGTATGTGGTTCCTTACTCACTCGTTGTCACGAATGTTCTCAGAAACACAAACCCTTTCTGTCACGTATTGTTACTGGAGATGAAAAGTGGTGCCTGTACGTGAATTTCAGACATCGGAGCGAACGGTGAAGCTAAAACAAGACGCCCACAACACGCCCAAAATATGACCTTCATCCTGCGAAGATCATGTTTTGTGTCTGGTGGGACATGGCAGGCATTAGTCTTTGGGAAATGCTGCTAAGGAATCGGACCATTGCCGCCCCGGTGGCGCAGTGGTCTAAGGCGTTGGCCTCTGATCATTCGTCCGTAAGGGGTCCGGGTTCGAATCCCGGTGAGGCATGGTTGTTGTGTTTGTCTTACGGCACTGGCTCTCTCCCTTCCCCGGAACCAGTGACCCTAAATTAGGGACGGGCGACTGCTTATAGCCCATTGAGTTGCTCACGGTGGTCGTTAAACCTCCAATCAAAAAAAAAAAAAAAAAAAAAAAAAATCGGACCATCAACACTGCACTCTATTGTGAGCAACTCCGGCGTGTGGAGGGCGCAATTCAGCAGAAACGGCCACATCAGCGTCGTGGTGTCCTTCTCCAACATGATAACGCTCGCCCTCACAGTACAAATATGACCAAAATGGCCATTTTGGACATGAAATGGGAAGTCCCTCCTCATTCGTCCTATTCCGCAGATGTCGCCCTTTCAGACTATCACCTTTCCGATCTCTGTCGAATGCACTCCGTGGAAGAACGTTTAACAATGATGTTGATCTCCAGAATTTCCTTGATGATTTCTTCGCAGAAAAACCTGCACGTCTTTTCAAGAATGGCATTGCAGACCTATCCAGACGTTGGGACACCATCGTAAACAATGGGGGGGGATACATAGTTGATTGATTCCGTTTTCCCTTCTGATGTAATACATTTCTGTAGCGCGGTGAGAAAAACAGCATGAACGTCTGCATTAACCCTATACTTCGGATCATGTAGGAATTTATAAATTATCCTTTAATTTTGAGCACCCGCGTACTTTTTATTTCATATTTACCTATTTTTAAACCACGAAGAAACCTGGGTTAACTTATGTGCAATATTTGATTTCCGAAATTTCGGAAATTCTCAGTCAAAAGAACCATATCAACTGCTGCAAATTTGGAAGTACAGAAAGACTGCCGAATGAACGTTTTGTTTTTTATATGACGAAACCATTTCATGATGCAGTTTGAACTTTAAACCCATATCAAATACTCCAAGTACTATATTCCAAAGGTTCAAAAATGCTGAACTGTATTGCTCTCTGAAAAAACGTACCCATTACACTTGTGATAATATAAATAGCAAAGACATAAGATGCCTTCTCATGCTAAAAAGCTAAAGTAATTTCTATAGTCTTTTGTATATATGAAAAGTGTCTGTCACTGCCCGTTACACTGGGTACGTGAAAGCAATTTATTAGGTCATAAACTACAATCGTGGCCAAATGTCCTGCACCAGTAGAATGAAAGTCAAATTTTTGATGTTTGAAATCAACTTATACAGCGTAATGGTAAAGTCAGGAATATATATTATACATCAGTTTAAAGGAAATGTTATGCTGAATTCAAATATTTTTACAGAATGTTATTAGCAGTAACAGAAGTGAAGTTACAAGAAAAAGTACAGCGCCTACTCTTAAAAAGCAACAAATAATTGAATTTGTGAAATTAGTGTACAATGCATTTAACGTAAAATTACAATACAGTACATTATTGACACTTGCAGGACACTTGAAAAAACTGACCAACAAGCAAAATACGCTTTAATATTTAATTGGATAACCACGGTTACTTAGTAACAATTTCCCCCTCTTGGCATGGAACTAATAAGCGCCTCTGTATGTCCATCGGTGATAACACGGTGCCATACGTCCTTTACAGACTCAATTAAAGTCTTACGGTTTTTAGAGAACAATACAGTTCAGCATTTTTGAACCTTTCGAATTTAGTACTTAGAGTATTTGACGTGGATTTAAAGTTCATGTTACTAAGTAACCGCGGTTATCCAATTAAATATTAAAGCGAATGCAGTGAAAATGTAATTGAGGCATTTGCTCCCTGAAGAAGCGCAGAACGGGTTTCATTTCCAAGCAGAAAGCATGCATGGCATTCTGTTTTTATCAACGTACTTGATTTATGTAATAAATGTACTTCCTTAATTATGTATAAATGTACGATAATAGTACTAATTTAATATTTGCACTCTATTAAATATATTTTAACTCCAGAAAGTAGTGTTGCAAATGCTTCGAAATTTATTGGATACAAAATATAGTAGGTACCTAAGAAATGATAACATTTTCAGATAAAAATAAATAAATGTATTTCTGAAGAAGAGGGCTTACATGGCTATGCTAGTATGAAGTAAATCCTCGCTGATGAGCAATACTTTCAGCCATCCTCCTTGGAACAGACTTGTACAAAGGTGGTCTTACAGTGCCCTGAGGCACTGACTACCACGCTTCGGCAAGATAATGCCGCAGAGCGTCTGCTGTGGGAGATGATTGACGCAGAGTCTATAAGTGTCGTTCCAGCATGTACAAGAGAAGCTCAATCGGCGTCAAATTCCGGGACCATGGTGGCCGAGGTTGAATGTTGACACCTTTTAAACAGTGCTTCATAGCATTTGTAGTATTGAGAGAGCATTGTCAAGCTGAAACAGCGCGCTGATTAACTGTGCCACGAAGGGTAGAGTTGTGACTGGTTGGAAGATTTTTTTTACGCTTTGCAACCTTAGGTTGAAGAATCGTATATGCTCCAGCTTTGTTCGTCTGTCTGTCTGTCCGTCCGTCCGTTTGCACGATAACTCGCGTAAAATGGATCGATTTCGATGAACTTTTAGTATGTGGTAGGGAACGACATGGGGACGAACCCTGTTGAAAATGAGCGAAATGGGGTCAAAGGTCAGGGCACAGGAGCGGGATCCATTCCATTGCTCTTATGCGTCATAACGTACGTAAAAATGTAAAAATACTTTGATTGCGACAAAACGTTATCATGTTGTCCCGGAGATATACTGAACCGGTTCTGTTTAATATAATTGAAATTGATTTAAAGGTCAGGACACAGGACTGAGATTTATTCCACAGCCATTATTCTCAAAACTTAACCAAAAATGCTTCTATTGCGACACAACTTTAATATGTTGTTTCGGAGGTATACTGAACGGATTCTGTTGAATATCATCGAAATGGGGCCAAAGGTCAGGTCACAAGGGCGAGATTTATTCCACAGCCATTATCCTCATAAATGGCCTAAAACTTTTTCTATTGCGACAAAACGTTAGTATGTTGTTCCGGAGGTATACTGAACCAATTCTGTTAAATACACTGTTGGCCACCCAAAATGCAACGCCAATAAGGAAGCATCCGATTGGCCTGAAATTCACAGCATGCGTCGCCCGGGAGAGGACATGCAAACGATCAGCATTGCAGGGCATATGCAAATCATGTGCGCCCGGCACGCCACCGAGAAGCACTATAAGAAGGGTGCACAGAACACGGGGTGTAAGTAGTGAAAGTGTGTTGTGCTGCCGGACCTGTGCGTCGAAAGCTTCCTGATGCTTCGTCGCAGAATACGACAATCATTCCAGCACGTTTCGGAGTTCGACATAGGACGAATAGTGGCTTATCGCGACAGCGGTTTATCGTACCGAGACATCGGCGCCCGTGTGGTACGATATCCAGCCACAGTGAGGCGAGCATGGATTCGGTGGGTGCAGGAGGGACGGACGGACCGACGTGAGCGATTGCCGCAGCCGCGGCACACCACCAAGCGAGAGGACAGGCTTGTTGTGCGGCGGGCATTGACGGCTCACACAGCCACATCACGAACGTTAGCGCAGGATTTAGGGTGTGTTGCGGAACAACCTGTGTCAGCACGTACCGTTCGACGTCGTCTGCAGGAGCGGGGACTCGTCGCACGGCGCCCATTGCTCCGATTACCATTTACGTAACACCACCGGCGAGTGCTAATGCAGTGGGCCGTTGAACACCGCACCTGGACTACGGAATGACACGACATTGTCTTCTCCGACAAATCCCGCTTCTGCCTGCAACACCACGATGGTCGGATCTGCGTGTGGCGGCACCGCTGCGAGAGACTGTATGACGCCTGCATTATGCATCGCCATACCGGTCCGTCGCCTGGCGTTATGGTTTGGGGCGCAATTGGATATGACACCTGCATCCCTATGGTATGCATCGACGGTACACTCAACAGCCACCTCTACATCACCGATGTTTTGGAGCCTGTAGTCCTCCTTTACCTGCAGGACCTGCCAGTGGCCACGTTTCAACAGGACAATGCACGCCCGCACGCGGCACGTGTCGTGGAACAATTCTTCACGGCCCACCAGGTGTCACTGATGCCGTGGCCCGCATGTTCTCCCGATATGTCTACCATCGAACATGTCTGGTCGCTGATCGGCAACTGAGTAGCCCGGCAAGCACCACCTGCAGCTACGCCTGATGAACTGTAACAACGTGTGGAAGCAGCCTGGACCGATATACCCCAAGCGCACATCCAAAGCCTCTTTCGTTCGATGCCGCGGCGTGTATCAGCCGTTATTGCCAGCCATGGGGGCCACATGAACTATTGATGTACGCGTTTTCTGCAAGTCGCACGGGCCTGTGAGCTCAATCGTTTCATCTTTGTATCTGTTGTTATGACTCTAGCAAATCTGGCTTTGCTATCTCGTGTCCTTCTTGGTGTTGCATTTTGGGTGACCAGCAGTGTATAATCGAAGTGGGCTCAAAGGTCAGGACACGGGAGCAAGATTTATTCCCCAGCCAATATCATCATAACTTGAGTAATGACTTCTGGTATGTTGAAAAGCGTATCGTACTTAATGCATTGCATTATTTTACTAACTTGTTTCATAATACAGACGAACTGTTACAGTTCCTGCAACAAACACTAAACTGGAGCACGAATTATAGGGGAATATCTCCTCAAACTGTGATGCACACTATTCGGGAGATGTATCGTTAGGTAACATTCGCTGGATTGTTACGTTGGTCATATCGGCATCACTCGTGTATCCGTCGACTATCTCATCACTCGTGTATCCTTCGACTATCTCATCACTCATGTATCCGTCAACTATCTCATCACTCGTGTATCCGTCGACTATCTCATCACTTGTGTATCCGTCGACTATCTCATCACTCGTGTATCCGTCGACTATCTGGTTGAAAACAGAAGCGAGATTCATCTGTGTACACTATACAGCGTCATTCTTCAACCTTTATTTTCTAGAGCGGCACACTCCAAACGCTGACGATGGTGAGTAGGAGTCAGTGGTCGGTGATCCGATGGAAGTCTAGCGTGCAAACCTGCTTCTTGTAGACGATATGCAGTCGTTTGCCGTGTGAGTGGGTGACAATGTTTCGGCATAAGCGCTCTACTCATGTCTGAAAGACACACTGTTGGTTCTCTAAGGTCTTTCCGTCGGATCAATCAGTCTTCTTCTCCTGTAGTCCCGCCAGGCTGTCCACTGTAGTCACGCCAGGCTGTCCACTGAAGTCACGCCAGGCTGTCAAACTGTAATCACGCCAAGCTGTCAAACTGTAATCACGCCAGGCTGTCAAACTGTAATCACGCCAGGCTGTCAAACTGTAGTCACGCCAGGCTGTCAAACTGTAGTCACGCCAGGCTGTCAAACTGTACTCACGCCAGGCTGTCAAACTCTAGTCACGCCAGGCTGTCAAACTATAATCACGCCAGGCTGTCAAACTGTAATCACGCCAGGCTGTCAAACTGTTGTCACGCCAGGCTGTCCACTGTAGTCACGCCAGGCTGTCAAACTGTAATCACGCCAGGCTGTCAAACTGTAATCACGCCAGGCTGTCAAACTGTAGTCCCGCCAGGCTGTCAAACTGTAGTACCGCCAGGCTGTCAAACTGACGGATGTGCAGGCCTTTTCGTACCCACCGTGTAAGCAACTATGAACTACGACATTGTGGTGATAAAAGTGTGACGCAATAAGCTAGGTCGACCAGCTGGCTTCGTACAGGCCTATAATACGTCCTCTTCCGAAGTTACAGGCCTATAATGGCCTTAAAAGTGGCCTATAATGCGTCCTCTTCCGAAGTGGTAAGCCTATAATGGCCTAAATGCAGGTCTATAATGCGTCCTCTTCCGGAGTTACAAGCCTATAATGCGTCCTCTTCCGAGGCTACAGGTCTATAATGCACCCTCTTCCGAAGTTACAGGCCGATAATGCGTGCTTTTCCAAGGTTACAGACCCATATTGCGTCCTCTTGCGAAGTTAGTTTGCTGGTGCTAATCACAGCCATGACGAATTTCCAACATGATACCTGTGATGGTTTCCTCCACGTGTAACTTTTCAATAATTTGGGGCACTCTTAATCGGAAAAACTTGTCAATACCCTACTCATGGGTCACCATTTTCATGCTGTTATACAGCTTCAGCTTTTACCAGATGGGTTCGATAGTGGTATCATTCGGATATTTGCATGCATGCCAATTTTCATGCAAAACGTATCATCCCTCCTGATGTTGCCTTTTTTTAAAGAGTGTATAGTTTTATTACATTTATAATATTTACTTATAGTTTCTCCTCTTCAAAATTTCCTGAAGTTACTATAGGAATTGTTAACAAGTTCTTTATGGTGTGAATAAATTCTCTTACAAGTGAAATGAAGAGCCATGTACGAACTCCTTTGTCGTGTCTTGTTAAATATTAAGCCATGCAATTATCCAGAACTCCACTAACTTTGTTAAAAAGCTGAGAAACTAGTAGATGTAGGGCCATGGAGTTGCCACGAGGTAGAAAAATATTGCACTGCAGTGATCAAGAAAGTCATCGCACTGAAGTGTTTCAAGTCACTCAACCGCGAAGTTAGTTCGGTGGCGGTGTGATTTAGGCGCAGGCTCCTCACCATTGGTCTGAGATGGGCTCGAGTTCGAGTCCCTGTGAGAAAAAGGGTGGTATGTTTGTCCGCCGATAGCGCTGGCTCTGTTCCTTCCCTTGAGAAAGTGGCCTTCAATTAAGGACGGACGACTGCTTATAGCTTTGCGAGTTGCTCACAGTGCTCGTTAAATCCTGAAGTAAAAGAGAAAAGGTTGGTCCAGATTTCATCATCCAAGCTATCAGACGGCGATGCCCCACGTTATGGAAAAAGAGCTTAACCAGGGGCTAAATATATATCCAATTCTCAGGGGTTCTGTAAATATGCGCGTAAATAGTTAATCTAATTTAGTGGATCTATTTTTGTACACGGTCGTTAAAGGGAGACATTTACCTGTGCCGTAACAAATTTTGACATGGCAGTACTTGCCCTTTCGTTCGTTAATTGCAGTGGATTTTAATGCAGAGGAGCAGTTCATCTGTCTAATGTTCTGTGCAAAGCTTGGAAGAAACGGTCATGGAATGATTCAGCATGCTCTTTGATCAATGTGACTGACATTTAATATCTGGTCCTCTGTATCCAAAATTTTGTCATTAATGGGTCTCGTGAACATATGTATTTGCATTTGGAACGGCATTTGTTCTAAAAGTTTCACTAGAGAAATGTCTGTTGCAGTTGATTGCCGTAGCGATGACTAAATTTCTCCACACATTTGCCAGCATTTTCGATGCACATCTTATAGCTACGTGGAATAAACTGAAAGTATTTGCGCGATGATATCAGAATTGGATCTCCACCTCCATGGAACCAGTGGCCCTAAACTAGGGAAGAGCGACACCTATAGCCCTTTTTTCGGTCTTTAAACCCCCAAACAAACAAACAAATGTTCAAGTTGGATAAGTTCTTAGCAGCAATGACATTATCCAAATTCTTTGAGATTTCCCAAGTGCATTGTTTTCCAAAAGGACCGTAACAACGTTTTTGCATTTGAAGCTGTACCTTGTGGTTCCAAAAGTCCTCTTTCAAATACGTTTTTGCATCTGATTTCTGTAATCACGTCTACATACGCCTTCAGAGAAAATTTGGCCACAATCATGAAAGAAATACGGGATTACGCCATATAATACAAATTTTGAAGGTGACAATCCGATTTTTGGCGTAAATGTGACAAGGTTGATAAGTCAGATAATATCCGAAAACTTGAAAAACATTTTTTCATCGTCCTGGAGCGGGACTCAAACCCGCGTCTCCCCGAAAACGCCCAGGTATGCTAACCACTACACCACCCAGAACGATCAAGTTTCCGATCAATTTGAATATAACAACCACAGGGAGACGCGGGTTCGAGTCCCGCTCCAGGACGATGAAAATTTTCAAGTTTTCTGATATTATCTGACTTACCATCCTTGTCACATTTACGCCAAAAATCGGATTGTCATCTTCAAAATTTGTATTATGTGGCGTAATCCCGTATTTCTTTCATGATTTATCTGCTTCTCCGGGCAAACACGGGATAAGATTATTAACCTCCAGATTAGCTAGACATGAATGCCGGTTGCTTCGACTAGCGAATCCTGTGATGGTTATATTCAAATTGATCGAAAATTTGGAACTTGGTCGTTCTGGGTGGTGTAGTGGTTAGCATACCAGGGTGTTTTCTGGGAGACGCGGGTTCGAGTCCCACTCCAGGACGATGAAAATTTTCAAGTTTTCGGATATTATCTGACTCATCCTTGTCACATTAACGCCAAAAATCGGATTGTCATCTTTAAAATTTAGCCACAATACTCCTTAAATTTGATTCACTGTTAGAAAATTTTAAGCTTCTAATTTCATGGTTTAAATTAATAAAACTGCAGTCATTTGCAAAAGTTTAAGACCACATGTTGGTATTAAGAGATTTCTGCTGATTGCGTCAGCTACTGTCTGTATTACTCAATTTCCTGTCAGTGTAGCATCCTACAGCGGCAGGTGTTGATAGAGTTGGGGGAAGCGTGCGAGCATCAGTTTGCTTCTGGTTTTCATTCTGAGAGGTTTTGTACGACGTATTTTCTATATCCCAAAAGAATGGTCATAAAAACATCATGAAGTGTTACTCAGAGGAAACAAATAGTGACTATGTGTCATCAAGCCTACTCCGAACGGGACGTAAGCAGAAAGGCGAATGTGAACAAGACTGCTATTTATAATACGATCATGAAATATCCAGATGCAGGTGAAGTTAGCAACCGAAGGAGAAGTGGACATCCAAGGAAAACAACCTCACGTGATGGCAATACCATAAGGCGAATAGTTATTCGTATTCCGAGGAGTTCGTGCAAGAAAATCAAGGCCTTTCTACATTCAAAAGGGTCTGATATTAGTATCAGTACTGTTTCCCGACGTCTTAGCAAAAAGTTTGGATTAAAGTCTTAAAAACTTTCACATAAACCTAGACTAACCTCTGTCATGAAAAAGAAGAGACTCCAATTGGCGAAGAGTCATCAATTGTAAACTGCAGAAAATTGGAGTCAAGTTCTTTTTCCCGATGAATCAATTGTGTGTCAATTTGAATCACGTGAAGCACATCTTCGACGACCAAAAGCTAAAGGTTCGATGAAAAATACACCGTTAGAACCGTGAGAAATCCGCCTAGTCAGACGCTATGGGGTGCTATGCTGGCATCCGGTAGTGATTCATTTGATTATAGCTCTGAGAGTTGCCTTTTGCTTTTTATGTGGAAATATCAGGTGAGAAGCTGTCAACTCATATGCAAGTGTACAGATGCATGATGGTGCTCCATGCCACCGATCAAAGACAGTAAAGGACTATCTGCAGAGGAAAAATATAACTGTGCTTGACTGGCCCGGTAATAGTCCCAACCTTAACCTCATGGAAAATTTGTTGACCATTTAAAAAGATATGGTAGCCGAAAAACAGCAATGAAATTCCCATCAAGCTTTGATTGACGCGAAAACGTGCGTGTGGTTCAAAGGCATTTCAAGTGACTACTGCAAATCCCTCATTGAGAGTATGACACATCGTATTCTGTCCGTTATAAAAAACAAAGGTTGCCCCACAAAGTACTAATTTCGGCCTTTTTGGGTTCTAACGAATGTAAGTATTCATCTGTGGTGTCATTTTTTTCAAATATCTCTGACTAGTAATTAGTTGTTTCTCTGAAAATCTTAATTTTCAATAAATTGACTGGCGGTCTTAAACTTTTGCAAATGACTATATAAGATTGTAACGTATACTCTATATTCACTTTCCTTTTGATTTAACTATCTCTGGTTATTTTATTTTTCTATGTAAATTATCTTCTTACTGAACGAGATGTTATTTCACCCGCTGAATGAGATCTGGCAATGAGTGTAAGTCATGACATTATGGTAGCCAGTATAAATAGGCGCGTTCAACGATACCTAAGGAGAGCGTTTGTTGTTGTAGGGAGAGCGTTTGTTGTTGTACGGAGAGTGTTGGTTTATGTGAAAGAGAGCGTTTGTTTATGAGTATAGAGCTCCGTTCATGTGCAAGGAGCTACGTGTTATTTGAGTAGCTGTGTGTGATGATACCAGTAGAAGTTCATAATAAAAGGTTTTACGTAAGTACGTCTTTCTCAGTTCATAGTACTGTCAGACCTCTGTCTGGCTGGTAGGTTTATTTCAATTAATATTACTAGTAATAACCAGCATAAGACTTTATTCATCTTAATTACTGCTACAACATTACTACCAGTTATAAGTTTGTTCATTACTATTACTACACTACTAGCAGGTGACTTTATTCATGATCTTAATTAACTAGTAACAACAACCATTTGAATTCACTATTTGAAGCTTAGTACAAGCATTATAATTAGCTTAGCTGGTAGAAAAGTTTATTCATTATAAGATGTAAAACATTTTGTCAGTTATTAAGAGTGAGTTTAGAAAATTCTGATCCATATGAGTGCGATGTCATGAGAAAAAAACGAAAAAAAAAAAAAAAAAAAAAGAAAAACGGCGTTTGCGCAGCTTTTCCTTTTACAGAACCTCATAAAGTTTTATGGAAAGGAAATATTGAGGATTATATGTTAAGATTGAAGAAGATTCTTGGAGATAAATGCAAAATGAATATAAATGTGAAGAAACAAAAGTATCGAAATGTACCAGACACGGAGAGCAAAAGATTAATTTCATATCAGAAGGAAAAAGAGTTATACAAGTTAAGAACTTTATTTACGTAGGTAGTCTTTTTACAAAGATGCAAAAGGTGTGAGAATTATGATCGCACAAGCAAAGAATGCTTTTAATAAGAACAGAGGGCTATTAACATCCAAATCCATCTCTCTGGAAACAAAGAAAATTTTAATAAAAGCGCTTATATGAAAGGTACCAATTTATGCTTCTCAAACTTGGGCACTGCAGAAGAGAGACAGGGAAAAGTTACAACCATTTAAAATGTGGTGCTAGCGACTTATGGTGAAACTTTCTTGGACAGAAAAAAATGGCAAATGCGGAAGTGTTAAAAAGTTCAGGAAAAACGAGACATATTATGACTATAGAAAGAAGAAGAAACAGCATGATAGGCCACCTCATAAATTACTTGGAGTGGTGTGTCAACTTGATTGATGGTAGAATCGAAGAAAAAGCTGGAAGAGGACGCCCAAGAATTCAATATGTGAGTCAAATAACAAGAGGAAGATCTTATCGGAACATCAAGCTTATAGTTCAAGAAAGAATTCCTTTGTGGATGATGACCAATGCTACCCAGTAACCTTATGGTTGAGAAGAGAGGTAGCATATGTTAAGAAAAACCCATGTTTCCAGCTTATTTCCCAATGTGTGCGAACAATAGCATTGTGGCAAACTTTCCCTTGTACAAGAGCGTGTCTCAGAATTGCCTAATCAAGAGTGCACCATTTATACAGAAAGTGAGTCGAAAGGTTTGCAATATTTGGATCACTTTATGTCTTCATACATACCTTTACGACGAAAGCTGACTAGCATTCAAAGTATAGGCCATCGTGTTGCACCGTCTTTAGACATCTGTCTGGCAGTTCTTCGATTCCGCGGCGGTACCAGTTCTTGTTCTTCGAGGCGAAGAATTCCTTCACACCAGCTGCCACCTCTTCCTGGTTGTTGAAGTGCCGCCCGTGGAAGGAAGTGGGCGATGGACCGTAACAAGTAATAATCCGACGGGGCAAGATCCGGACTATATGCTGGGTGTGACTTCAGTTCGATGCCCTTAAGTTCCTGGAGTTTCGCTCGTGTCGTTCGTGCGGTATGAGGCCGAGCGTTGTTCTGCTGTAGGAGAGGCCGCTTTCTGTTCACCAATGCCGGGTACTTCTCCTACAAAACGGCATACATCCGTTCCAATTGTTCTGAGTAGGGGTTGGCGTTGATGGTCCGACCGTCTGGAACAAATTCATAACGGATTATTCCCTCGAAATTCAACCAGACGCAGAGCATCTCTTTGTGCTCGAAACGCCCACGTTTGGCAACAGGTTCAGGAAGCTGGCCCGCGCTCAACCAATGCCGTTGTGTGTTAGGATCACGGAAATGGACCCACTTTCCTCACTCGTAACAATTCTCTTGAAAAAATGTACATCACGCGGGTTTTCTAGGAGTTTTGTGCACACTTGGTGGTTTGCTTCAGCTGGCGTCAGTTCGTGAGGGACAATGCGCCAGCTCCTGTAAACTATGCCGAGGTCCTGAAGGTGACGAACCACTGTGGTCTGTGATATGCTCAGCTCGCTTGATAGTCTCCAAGTGTTGATTGTCGGATTTGCCTCTCCGGCTTGGCCCACGGCCTCCGAATCCACAGTTCGCAGCCTACCTGATCTTGGCTGATTGTCGAGGTTTCTGTCAATTGAACGGAATTTCTTGAACCATTTGGTTGCGGTGCTATGGTCCACAGAACCTTCCCCTTTCGCATGACAAATGTTTCGTGCTGCTTGAGTAGCGTTATGGCCGAGTTCAAACTCGTAAAGCAAAAGTTCCCTAATTAGCCGGTTGTGGCTGTTCATCTTCTAGGAGTCCCAACCACAGACAGAACGACGACATGCAATGCTGTTCAGCACATGCGTTCATGCAAATATTGCAAAACCTTCGACCCACCCTCTCTAGAGCCATACTTTCAACAACCTTCAAACATAGAAGGCAGGCAACGGTTAACAATAGCATTCCTAAAGTACAACCAACCACTGGTTCTGCATTTTCCTGCAATATTACTCAAGAACACAACTTGGAAAACACATTTTTAACCTCCAGTTTTTTGCCTAAGTGGAAAAATCAAAATTATTTCCTTTTCCGAATTGCCCATTCAGATATCGTGGATTTCTTCACACACATATATAAGTAACACTCCATGCGAAGTGTATGACACGATACCCCGGTTTCTGAGTGGTCTCAGGCAGTAACGTATGAGCTGTCGTGGACCTGAAACTGGGTTCGAATCCCGGATGAGGTGATGGTGGTTTGTTTTTAGTGGGGCGCTGGCTTTCTCCCTTACTTGGAGCCAATGGTCTTACATCAGGAATGGGTGACTACTTGTTGCCAAAAGTGGTGCTCATGGTTGTTCTTAAATCCGAAGCAAAAAAAAAAAAAAGGAGGGGAAAACGGGAATGAATCAGTGGCTGACGCACCATAAAATGGTGTGCGATACGGCAATTTGTTCACAGAAGTGCCCTCTTGTGAAAGAAAGGTGTACTATTACCCTCGGAGTTATCTTGGTTCCCAGAGCAATATGGGCTGCAGGGTTATGAGTTACTGTACTGCTGACTCTGGGTTCGAATCACGGGGCAAGACATAGGTGTATTTATTGTTCTTGCTGTTGTCCTTCCGCAAAACCGGCGGTCTTAAGTGATGGAACAACGAATGCAATGAGTGTTTAACCTCAAGATGTTCATTGAGTCTTTGATCGTCACTGGGGCCTTAAAATCCTGAAACAACAACAACAACAACAACAAAAACACCGGAAGTTACTTGAGCATTTAAAAACCGTTTTGGAACGAATTTTATGTAAACGGCGACAATCTTTTCCAAACCGCTTGAGCAAAGTTTGTCATATTATATACACGAACAAACATGACACTGAGGTCCACAATGATTTTAACTGAGGTTTACAGTGATCTTAACGCTGAGGTCTACAATCATCTTAACGCTGAGGTCTTCAAGGATATTAACGCTGATGTCTACAATGACCTTAACGCTGATGTCTACAATGACCTTAACGCTGAGGTCTACAAGGATCTTAACGCTGAGGTCTACAATGACCTTAACGTTGAGGTCTACACTGTTCTTAACGCTGAGGTCTACAATGATCTTAACGCTGAGATCTACAATGATCTTAACTGAGGTCTACAGTGATCTTAACTGAAGTCTACAGTAATATTAACGCTGATGTCTACAAGGATCTTAACGCTGATGTCTATAGTGATCTTAACGCTGAGGTCTACAATGGTGATAACGCTGAGGTCTACAATAATCTTAACACTGAGGTCTCCAATGAATTCACTGCTCCGAACAATATAGCAACATTTCAGTAAAAGTTCTTTACGTTGCCAACGGGAGAGTGCCCCGTCCACAGAGTTATGAGGTCAGTATAGTAATGGTTTGATAAGATGGGTGTGGAAGAACTTGACTATACTTCACAGATCCTCGATTTCAATCCAATGGAACACTTTTGGGATAAATTACTACGTTGACGGCGCGCAAGACCGAACGCCCCGACATTGGTTATCGACCTGACTAATGCTCTCGCGGCAGAATAGATTATAACTCCCCCAGCAACGTACGCAAATTTAGTGGAAAGCCTTCCCAATATAATGGATGCTGTGATGACAGAAAAAGCCTGGCCCAACTCAATATTAATTCCATTCCTATCCCAGGGAGCGTGTGGATAGACAAGTGTCCGGATTCTTCTGATCAGACAGTGTATCTGAAATCAAGTAAACGTATCGTAATAGGTAAAATTTATCGAAAGATCTGTGCACTCATGTTACTTTCCAAGTTCTACGATCAATATGCATTGCATGAATGTCCACGTTATTTATATCGAGCGTTTAATAAACATACACAAAAATGTTTTTACTGACTACATTGCACTCGGAAGTTTGTTTCAAATATATGCTATGTGTAAGTAATGGATATTTGAATTGCAGTTTCCAGTAATGCGTCTAGACTGCATGCCTGACACTATACGACAGAGATATACCAGTTCAATAATAGTAGTTGAGAATCTTACTCGAAACATCAATAAATCACTTCTTCCCTCCAGTTTGAGTACTGGGCAATCGAATACGTTTCTAACGATGGTTCTTGACTCCACGCGTCTCTCCATTTGTTATCAAACTGTTACATTGCTTACGAGATGGAGATGTTCAGCGAGTTCACGAAGATCAAAATCTATATTGACGTCACCCCAGTGGAGAACAATTTCTATGATCATCGGGGAATGACTATGGACTGCATTCCGTATCAGACAGATAATGGAATCTGTAACTGAGCACAACTGCGTCATGATGATGACGATATAAACTAGGAAAGAAAGTGGTACATAACAAAATCTTGGCCAGCAGTATTTATTAAACACGTCGTGTTAATTTGAACATTTCATTTTACAAAAATAAGACACTGAAAATGTTAGACCAGATAAAACCAAAGAACACACAAACCTACCATATTTAATTATACAGGGTTATTATTACAAATGAAATAGACAGCTTCAACATTTTGTAAAACCAAAACTATTTAAGATATTGACACTGACGTTGCACCGTTTTGAAGGGAAATTCTTGAAATTTGTTACAGTAACATTACAGATGTTCGTAGTTTGCACCTTACTCACACGGTATACATCAACGGAGTAGTCGAATTCGTGCGAAACATGCGTTAACATATCTTCATCAAGTCCAGCAAAAGCTGTTCTGATACGTTGTTTCAGATCAGTTAAATTAACAAGGGGAGGGCAAGACCTCGTCTTTGACACAGCCCCATGAAAAATGTCGCAGGGTGTTAGATCCGGACTTCGTTGTGGTCAACATGTGAGTGACATGTTGTCGCCTGTTACGCGGCCAATCCAGCGGTGTGGAAGATTTATCATCGAGGTAATTTCTAACCTCCTGGTATCAGTGGGGTAGTGCTCCATCCTGTTGGAAAATGAAGTTGTTGTTGCAGTTGTGGCATCAACTAAATAATTAGCATATCGAGATAAGAACTTCCCATTACAGTGTTTTCTAGAAAAGAGAAGGAACCATAGCGTTTTTTATGGGTATAGCACAGAACACATTAACCTTTGAGGAATCCCACACATGCTCCACTGTCGATGTAGGATTTTCAGACCCACATATACGAACGTTATGCTTGATACCTTTCCCTCTCATGTGGAATGTCGATTCGTTGCTGAAAATTAGACGCGTACTAAAACCATCTTCTTCAAAACGCTCCTGCATAAAACCATCTTCTTCAAATGCCGCCCCGGTGGCGCAGTGGTCTAAGCGATGGCCTCTCATCGTTCGTCCGAAAGGGGTCCGGGTTCGAATCTCGGTGAGGCATGGATGTTGTGTTTGTCTTACGGCACCGGCTCTCTCCCTTCCCTGGAGCCAGTGACCCAAAATTAGTGACGGGCGACTGCTTATAGCCCATTGAGTTGCTCAAGGTGGTCGTTAAACTTGCAAGGTAAAAAAATCTTCTTCAAACCGCTCCTGCATAAAACCATCTTCAAAATACTCTCGGATAAAACCATCTTCTTCAAATGCCGCCCCGGTGGCGCAGTGGTCTAAGCGATGGCCTCTCATCGTTCGTCCGAAAGGGGTCCGGGTTCGAATCCCGGTGAGGCATGGATGTTGTGTTTGTCTTACGGCACCGGCTCTCTCCCTTCCCTGGAGCCAGTGACCCAAAATTAGTGACGGGCGACTGCTTATAGCCCATTGAGTTGCTCAAGGTGGTCGTTAAACTTGCAATGTAAAAAAAATCTTCTTCAAACCGCTCCTGCATAAAACCATCTTCAAAATACTCTCGGATAAAACCATCATCTTCAAAACGCCCCTGCATAAAACCATCTTCTTCAAAACGCTCCTGCATAAAACCATCTTCTTCAAAATGCTCCTGCATAAAACCATCTTCTTCAAAACGCTCCTGCATAAAACCATCTTCTTCAAAACGCTCCAGCATAAAACCATCTTCTTCAAAACGCTCCTGCATAAAACCATCTTCTTCAAAACGCTCCTGCATAAAACCAACTTCTTCAAACCGCTCCTGCATAAAACCATCTTCTTCAAAACGCTCCTGCATAAAACCATCTTCTTCAAAACGCTCCTGCATAAAACCAACTTCTTTAAACCGCTTCTGCATAAAATCACCTTTTTCAAACCACTCCTGCATAAAACTATCTTCTTCAAAACGCTCCTGCATAAAACCATCTCCTTCAAAACGGTACGGAAACTGTGACGTACGGTTCTGTCATTGTCACTTTAGCTTTTCAATAACTTCAGTTTTGTAGGAAGTCATTTTTTTTATTGGAGGTTTAACGACCACCGTGAGCAACTAAATGGGCTATAAGCAGTCGCCCGTCCCTAATTTAGGGTCACTGGTTCCAGGGAAGGGAGAGAGCCAGTGCCGTAAGACAAACACAACATCCATGCCTGACCGGAATTCGAACCCGGACCCCTTACGGACGAATGATCAGAGGCCAGCGCCTTAGACCACTGCGCCACCGGGGCGGCGAAGTCACTTTTCACCCCCTTCCTAAAATTTCGCAAACAGTCGGTTGTGGAATTTGTAAATCCCGAACAGTTATCGTTGTGGATTTCCTTCGGATGAGCTGGTAAATGGAACGAACACGCTTCACTTGTTCATCACATACACGTGGTCTTCCTGAACTTTTACTTTTATGCAACGTCCATTCCATAAAAACTGAGAGTAAAATTACACAAAACGAAGAAATATAGGTACAGCAGAATACAGTATATGTTATTCTTAGTATCTTTCCTCGGATGATATGCAGCGGTCTCATCGTGCAGTCTACTTTTAAAAGCATGTGGCGAAGGCATTTTGTGGAAGCTACTTTAGCTACCCCTGTACAGCTTGAATAACGTCAACATCTGTGTTGAATGTTGTTTCTCGTAACTTCTCCTTAATTTTTGGAAACAACCAGAAATCGCACGGGACGAGGTCACTCAGTACTGCATGCAGGCTTTGGCACGATTTTAATGCTGCATTTCGTAAGAAACTGTTTAACACGAGAAGCCACATGTGGACGGGCTTTATCATGGTGTAGGGTCCACGCGCCCACCAGTTCAGGTCGCTTAATCAATATGTGTCTTTGCAGATGCTTCGAGGCTGAAATGTAATACTCAGCATTGACAGTAACTTGTGGAGGAACGACATGCTGGTAGACTACACATTTATGATCAAAGAAAATTATCATCATCACCTTCTCAGCTGATTTGGTTTGGCGGAAGTTTTTCGGAGGAGGCGAGCCTGTCTGTTTCCAGACACTCGTTGCACGCTTCCTGAGGGGGTCGAAATAGTGCACCCGTGTTTCATCGGCAGTTATTACTGCGTTTAGAAAGTTTGGATCATTTGTAATCATTTGTTTCCACTCATGACACATCTGAACTCCGGCCAACAATTGTTCTCGCGTCAGGTGATGAGGTGCCCATCTGGAGCACACACCGTGCAGCAGTAATTTGTCGCGTAGAATGCGGAATGCAGACGCTTTTGAAATATTAGTTGACACCGCTATATGTCTTTACAGGTGATTCGTCGACCAGTTTGCAGGATTGCCCAAACAGTGATAACAATACGATCCCGTAACAACACTTTCAGGCCGACCAGGCCTAGGAGCGAGTTCTGCCGACAAACGCCCTTTTTTTGAAATCGTGGTACCATATAAAAACCGTTGGCTTACCCAAACATTTATCTTTGTAAGCTTTTTTCATTAAATCAACTGCTTCTGGGGCCGTTTTAGCCAAACAACAGCATGATTTTATCGCACGATGGATTTCACTTCTTTACTCTGAATCACTCACCTCCATAGCTGTATGGTGAAATGCAGCCGTACCTTTAACAACTGCGCAATAACAAAACCAGAATCGTCTGCCACGGCTAATAACTGTTGCCATAGATACTGCCTTAATTCAGTTAGTCGTCTGGGTGGTTATTTCCTTCCTTCGGACTGTTGCCTACTAAAAAAAATACTCTCAAGTTTTATGGAACGCCCTTTGTACAAACATCCTGGTGTTTCAAATTTCTCATACCAGTCGTAGATGCTCTCCTGGTGTGATCTCTTTGAGAAACGTGGCTGCTGTCTTCTACACCACAGCAACTGAAATAAAACGGATCCCATGGAATACAGATTTTACATTAGAAAAGAGGAAAAAGCCGATTTGGGACCACATCTGGCAGGTAGGTATGATGTTCAAGCACTGTGATCTGTTCCTAGGCTAAAAGCGTCTTCGTGCTCATTCGAGAGCGCTGAATAAGCTGTCGCCTTGTCTGGTGAAATATGTGGCCACGTTTCGATAACTGTGACCCTCCCTCCTTCTTCTGAATCTCTCTCGAAGTCACTAAAATCTGTTTGCAGTAATGCTGGTTCAACGTCGCGCCATCAGAACTCACTCTACCAAAATTACACCTTTGATGCCAAAGAAAACAATTAACATGTTTTGTAAAAAAACATCGTGCTTATGTTACCGGTTTGTCCGTCCGTCTGTGGACACTCTGTAACTATTAGTCCGATGTGAAAAATTGTTTTTGCATTGGAAAGCTTGCAATGTGTGAACGGTGATCCTTCCTTTCGTTTTTTTTTAACGATACAGAATAATTCGCCACCAGAGGGCGTAAATGCAGACGATATCGAATTCAAAGTATATTTTATTCCATATATTTGCTTCTAAACATCCGATTGAAAAATTCTTTTACTTTTCGATTCCATTTATGTCTAAGACTACTTTAGGTGTAGCCACTACATAAATGTTCCACTAGGAGGCGCAAAACTAAAGTGCGTTTCCCCGATGTCTCTGCTTCTAAAAGTCCGATTTGAAAAATTCTTTCTCAAGCTGATACAGCTTCTGATGTGAAATATTTTGCATATAATTTCGAATTTTTGATAAGAACCAATTTGCCCACCAGGGGAGTAAACCTTAATTTCTGCTTCTGTTGCATTTGCAACAAAATCTGAGCTTCTAAAATTTCGATTAAAAATTCCGTTTTGGACCAATACCCCTCACGTCGATAAACCTTTTCGGAATATTCTCTTCTTAAAATAGTGTATGGTTTCTCCGGCAGGGGGCATAGATGTATAACGTATTTTTATCAATATCTCTGCTTCTAGTGGTCCGATTTGAACATTTTTTTCTTTGTTGGATAGAGGTTCCGGTGCGACATGTTTTTCATTTAATTGCAAAATTTTCAAATAATTCATAGACATTCCGCTAGGCGGCGTAAAGGTAAATTGTCTTTCCTTTGATATCTCTGCTTCTAAAATGAAGCGGAAACAGCTCTTGATGGGAAATGTTCTGCGTATGATTTCGAATATTTTGTAAATAATAGTTTCGTCACCAGGGAGCGTAAGTGTTAATTTCTGCTTCTGATGTTTTCTATTTTGGAGAGCGTGAAATGTTTCTCATATAATTTCACATATTTCTTAACACAAAAGTCTGCCACCAAAGCGCGTAAGTTCACATTCCCATTTTCAGCAATATTTTCCTTCGGTCACATACTACTGCTTTCCATACCGGTTCCATTGACTATGAATAGCTTTGATAAATTTAATTCGCGTCAGAACGGATTCAAAAGATGTGCTGATTACAACCGAAAATTCGGTGTCATGTTTACTGTTTATCATTGGTGGCGTTGGTGTTTTGCTTGATTGGTTGATTTTTATGGCACAAGGGCCATGTTTGGCCAAAGAGCTCCCGACACAAGACAACCAAACAAACAGTATTGAAAACGTGGTATATTGCTTAAAATCAGGATGATTCGGTAAAAGTGAAAAATGAGAGTGTAGAAAAGTGTAAAAACTAGATACGTTTAAAAAAGTCAATTTTTCTTTCTATTCTAAAAAAAGTAACTGCCGCTGTTTTAGAAATTTCGCAACACTCTTGCTTTCCTAGCTCGTAGCGCAAATCGTATTGAACACAAAAATCGGAAATTTACATCGTTTGTAGAGAATTGTTTGGAGAACACGCTGAAATAAACCGTTTCTTGATTCTGGCGATACTTCAAGAGCTATTGCATTTCAAAGTTAAGATAAGCAAAAAAAGTGCTATCAGGTCTCGTTACGGACACACTAACGGCAACAGAACCACGAAACTTTGTAGGCATGTAGTGCCATGACCGAATGTTTGCACCTCGTCGCCTTTTTTTTAATTTCGATTTAGTTTACGAGAAATTAAATTTCTAAATTTCACAAAATTCTCTATTTCGCGATGGGATCCATTTAAAAAAACCGGATATATGGCAAACTATAAATCATAACGCATTGGAATTTTTACAGCATAAACTTACAATTATCGTCACTTTTTTAACAAAAAAAAAACGGTTTAAGAAAAAGTCATTTTTTGATTTTTAAGCATTTTTTAAAGACGCAAACGAAAGAAACGAACGGCTTGTCTTCATGAGGTCATTATTGCTCAAAATGTTGGGGTAAAAACCCCTGAACAAATAATATACAAGTACAAAATATAGTAACAAGAAATGGGAGAGAACAAGGTGATCGCTGGCATTTAAAAAATCAAATAAAAACAATGTAAAAGGTGTGAAAAAGCGGGCGCTCACAGGTTGCCCACTTTAACAGTATTAAAAAAAATAAGTCAATGAGTCCATTGATGACAATAGTAATAAAATGTGTCTGTGAGTTCACCGAAGAAGAAGAAAAAAAAACAGACGGTAAAGCAGTAAGAGTTCAAAGGTAGATACAATTTCAAAACAAAACGCGAATTCAGTAGTAAAAGTAAATCTCGCACTTGGCCAGAAATGTAGACGCAGAATACTAATGAAGAACACTTATGATGGAATAAAACACTGTAGTGGAGAGCTGAAGGTTAAGCCAACAGTTCCACGACATTTTCGACGACTTGGAACCAAGTCTGTTGTGGTGACCAAATAGACATGAAGTTTGGAACAGCGTTATTTGCTTGTGCAATGTCAAATTCGAGTTGTAGTCCGGCTGTAACGGAGTAATGATATCTGCGGCAGAGGAAACGACGAGCTGTGTGATAACGGCGGAGGGAAGGTTGGTCGACGCTGCGATGATAGTACAGGTAGATTGTATACTTCGCTTGTAGAATTAGGAAGGAGCATACATGATTATGCGTGGGAGCCGACGGATAGTGGTGACGTAACACAAGATAATGTGACATGGTGTGAAGGTGAGCACAAACTTTCTGAAGGAGAGAGAACATCAGTGAGAACAAGGGCTGTAACATCAGACACAAGAAGTATGCATGATGAACGTCTCCGAGGGTTGAACAAAAAAAAAAAAAAAAACCAAAGAGGTGAAGTCAAATGACGGAAACGGTGAAGAGTTCGAGGAGTCAGTAGGCGGCGACGAAGATGTAACCAATGAATGTCACGAGCTTTTGGAGAGGCGAGAGAAGTATGAGAGTCTGCCCAGGTGGCTGGCAAATCTGAAGATGTTACATTGGGAATAGGCAATGGTTCAAGAAATTGTGTTAAAAAATGCTGATAAAGAAGCTTGACAGTAACCTGATCTGATGAGGAATGAAAGGAATATCATTGAGATACACAAGAAAAGGAAGGCAATGAGGCGCTGAAGGTTGCGAGATAAGTTCATGTTGATCTGCGAGGAGAGAGTAGAGACGACGAATACTGACTTGAAGTAATCGCAGCTGAGAACGATGAATGGGCGAATTCAAAGGAGGAGGAGTGATCTGAGAGAGCGATTTCCAGCAAAGGTTGGAATCAACGAGTTGAGAGACTCGCACCACGCCACTGGTGAACCAGGTGGAGAAGTGCAAATATGAAGAAGCAGAGGAGCGGATAGCAGAAGAAAAGAAGAGAGAGAGAGAGAGAGAGAGAGAGAGAGAGAGAGAGAGAGCACGAGCACGAGCACGAGCACCAAAGGAAATAGGAAGGACGAGAGTGGAGTGCTGCACCCAATGAATGACATTCCAGACGAAATTTGTGAAGGTACGTTGAAGTTCGCGAAGCAAAAACGGCGGAGGAAGGTGCGCAATCCAAGCATGAAAAAAAGATGGCTGGAGAAAGCTGTTGAGGTGGTAGGCACGGCTGAGGAACGACAGAAAAGGCTTGAGACGGTAAAAAGGTGCTAGGCGGCGATTGACCTGCTGAACAAGGGGAGTCCTGGTAGCAGCGGCAACCGCAGAGGGGCTTCCAATGTAGAGTCCGAGAAGTTTGGCAATGCTTGAAGACCAGCGGGCACCTCATGGGCGGTCAGCACGGATCGTCCACGACCCAGCCCATAATAAAGAGCATTTATCCATGTTGAGTGAAGAACCAGAAATCGCAGCATATTCAAGATAGGTGTTTTGAAGAGTTCCGAATGCTCCCTCAGAACGAATGAAGAGTGTTAAGTCATCTGCGTATGCCGAAAGAACTGTGTGGTGGTGACGGGTGCACGCAACTCCACGCGGAACTGAGGAAAACAAACGAGAACGGAGACAAATCAAAAGCGGTTCAAAAGAGAGAGCAAAGAGTTGACCCGACAGGGGGCAGCCCTGCCGGATCCCACTGGCGGAAGGAATAGCCGAGGTGAGAAATGCTGAAGTACGAACACGAAAGAAGGAGTGAGAGTAAAGATTGAAAAGCGCCAAACGTAAGGAGGAAGGAAAACCAAACTGGCAAAGAACAGTAAAGAGATATGAGTGGTTAATTGAATCAAAAGCTTGACGCTGGTCGATATTGAAAATTGCGAGAGGTTCAGATAGTCGAGAAGCAAGAGAGTATAAGTTACGAATGACAGTGATGTTAGAAGCGATTGAGCGAGAAGGAACAGTGTAGGTCTGATCAGGATGGATGATGTGCGAAAGAACAAGATTAAGGCGAAGAGCAAGAACTTTGGCAAAGATTTTGTAATCGGTATTTAGAATGGAAATAGGCCGCTAGTTTGTCAGGAGTCCAAGGTTGCCAGATTTTGGAATAAGGCGAAGTAGAGCAAAGGAAAAAGATGATGAAGAAAAGGAAGACGAAGAAGAAACGAAGTTAAAACAGGCAACAAGAAGAGGAAGAAGAGTTGGAAGAAAAGCCTTATAAAAGGAAAGAGGAAGACCGTCTTCACCTGGTGAGGAACGATCATTAAGACTGAAAAAAGAAGAACGAATTTCGGCTGGTGAGATTGGAGCACTGAGCGAAGAAAAGAGACAATGAGGGACTTGAGGAAGACCGTGAAGAAGTGGAAAGGAAGCAGCTGGAGGCATCTGAGAAGGTTGAAAACGACCAGAAAAGTATGAATGAGTATGTTGGCAGATGAGGGAGGGATCTGCCGTGGTAGATCCATCCGGTAAGGAAAGATAAGCGATGGTATTGTATTTAGTTCGATGTTCTTCAAGATGACGAAGACTCTGAAGGGGATCATCATGAAAGTGAAGAAGGGTGAACTTCAAGCGAGTCAGATCAGATTTAGCCGATGATTGGAGGCGATGATGAAGCCGGGCTTGCAGGATTTCAAAGTGTGCGAGGTAGACTGAAGAGAACGGCGGATTGAATCTATGTCCATAAGATGATTGGTGCGAACAGAAAAACAAAAGCGTTTAGCAAACGCAGTAATGGAATGCTTAGTGGAGAGCCACAGAGCTGCCGGATCAACAGTGGAGGGAAGTTGATTGACTGATTGCGCAATAATGGAGTTAACATGAGAAATAAAAGTTGGATCTTGCAGGCAGAAATCATCAAGGGTCCAAACCATTGGGTGAGGGCCACCAGTGGAGGGAAGATGAAATTGTAGAACGACTGGACGATGGTCGGGGGAAACAGCTGGAGCATGTGAAAGAGAAACAAGGGAAGAACGCAAAAAACTGAAAACATAAAATCGGTCCAAACGTGCAGCAGCGTTGGAGGATCCTGCAGGAGTAAACCAGGTGAAATCACGGGTCACAGGATGGAAAAGGCGAAATGCATCTTGGAGATCAAAATTAAAGACCAGTTGAGTGAGTTGCGAAACCAGAGAAGAGCGGAAATCTTGAGACCCATCACGATCGTAAAGAGGTTGCAGCGTACAGTTAAAGTCACCAGCCATGATCACAACTTCAGAAGATGGAATCTCAGCGAGAACTGTAGTAACATGAAGAAAGAGGGATGTAGCTTCTGAATCACTACGAGGAACGTGCAAATTTAACAAATGAAAACGGGTAGAAAGGAAGCGAAAAGAAAGGTATTGAAAAATCCCAAGCAGGCTCTGTGACTCAACAACGTCAGACAGAAACGGAAGAAAACGATTATGAATGCCAATTGCGGTGCCGGACCCCAAATGGGCACGGAAATTGTGAAAAAAGACAAAAGGCCAGCGTCGCCAGCGGGAAATGTCTGTCAAAGGAGAACAGTTTGTTTCCTGCAGGAAAATGATGTTAGCTTTAAGATAACGAGTATTTTCGAAGACAAGAGCATTAGTTGCCGACGCAGCAAAGCTTCGGCAGTTGAAACTAACACAAATCAGTTGGAATATCATGAACAGGCTGTAGATGGTTTTCGAGTTCAGCTGAGAGCTTCTTCAACAGGTATGAAAGATGCCGCTGAAACTGGGCAGCATCAGGAGGAAGAGTTATATTGCTCAAAAATTCATCAAGTAATTGAAGTTGTTGAAGCATTTCAGGTAACCTATTTAATTTGGATTGAATACACGGGATTGTTAGCAATTTGCGTTTTTTAGGGTGTTGAATTAGTTCAAGAAGTTCGGTGTATGTGAGCGGTTTCACTGGAACAGAACAGTCTTTTAAAAGAGTTGAAAGTTTGGTAATGGTGGGAAAAGAAGAATCATCTTCATCAACATCCGAAGCAACCGATGCTGATTCACTTAAATTAGCAGCAACATCCATATCATATCATCTTCAGCAGGGAGGCATGCGAATCTGTTTGATGTACGAAGTGGAGAAGAAAAGTTCTCCACGCCAGGTGAGGTTCCAGAGGAAGTGGCAGAAGATTTGGTCCGAGAACGCCTTGAGCGACGCGAACGCTTTGGAGAAGACTCCGCAGAATTTGGGCGTTTCCCGGAAGTTTTGGGTCCAGAGGAGCCCACAGAAGAAGGAAGAGGTGGAAATAAGATGTTGTCATTGAGAGCAGATTTGAACAGTTCAGAAGCAGATGTTTGAATTTGCGAAAGAGGCTGTAAAACGGGTGCCAATTTGTTGCACGGTGGTGGCGCTTGAGTGCTGGGCAATGAAGACGCAGAAGTTTCGAAAAAAAGTAGCTGTTCGGAATTGAATGGAAATGACGGTTCAGTGCTTGGCAATAACTGCGCAGTTGTTTTGAAAGATAGCGCCTTCTCGGAGTTGTATGGTAATGGCAGTTCTGAAACAGGTGAAGACAACGAAATATCTGCAGTCATGGAAGGAGCAATCAGCAGAGATGGTGACGTGGTTGACATAGAAGCAACAGTTTGTTCAGTAGTAATTGAGGAAAAAGTGGAAGATGGAGGTGCATCGGGAACCTTCATCGAAAGGACAGCACCAGGTGCAGGTGTGCGGTGAGGACACTCAGAAGCCAGGTGTCCCTCAGCTCGGCACCGGAAGCACTGGACACCGGCAAATAAGTTGAAAGCGTATGTTTGTGTGTCCGTAACAAGTTGCAGAGTTGTGGAGCGGTAAGAAATGGCTTGGTCAGTGGGGAAAATAACACGACATTGGCGACGACCCCCTTGCACAAAGTTGAAAGGAGAGTCCCTGGCAGCAGCTGGAAGAAAATTTGTCTCTCCCACTACTCGACCAAGAGTGCCGAGTGCAGCAACAAGTAAATTGTCAGGAATAGCAGTAGGCACAGGAGATAATGTCACTGTGACCGGGCGCTGTGCAGAAGCAACATGTTGCAAGTGAAAGGAGCCAATATCAATGCCTGTAGCAAAAACGGTGTCGGTGGCTTTTTGGTGAACAAAATGAACGACAACACCCCTCCAATGCGAATAATTGAAACAATGCTCTCCTTGGGAACAACTTTAACCAAGGCCTCCAAATAGAGGGGGAGGGGTGTGTGACGAAGAGACGGAAAATACACACTTAATAACAAAGCTGAGGAAAGTTCTTTACCTGCTGGTGAGTCATCAGAAATCCGAATCTTGAGAACTTTATCTTCTCTAGAAAATTCTGGTTGCATTGAATGAGAAGATTGGTTTGGACGAACAGTCGCAGCATACGAGCGTGGAGGAGTAGCAGCCATGGCAACAGAACGTGACTCGGCACCCAGAATATGCAAATTAGAACGTAGAACATTCGATGAAGCACATTAACATTAGGACGAAGCACATTAGAAGCAGAAACACAATTAGAAGTAGCCAAATTCATCCTTGAAGAGGTCATAGTTGTCTCACAAGCGGTCGATGTAGCCAAAGAAAATCCAGCAGAGATAAAAACAGCAGACGGAACTTGCATTTGTACTTGGGAAGCAGCCATCATGGCCGCTCAGCCGAAACACACAACACTCTGTGCTGCAACTGCGTCACACAGAAGAAACGGAAAATAACGTAACAGGAGGCACACACACTCACTTCAAGTGAGGCAAAACGGTGAAAACACAACACAGTCAACACGAACCACTGAAGCAGATGATAAATTCACAGGAAAAAAACATTTTTTTTCACAGACGCAAAGGAAAGAAAGGAATGGCTTGTCTTCATAAGGTATTTATTGCTCAAAATGTTAGTTATAAAAAACGCCTCCACAAAATATGAACAAGTACAGAATACAAAACAGTAACAAGATGTGGGAGAGAACAAGGTATACGCAAGCATTTAAAAAACAATAACAACAGTGTAAAGGGTGTGAAAAAGAGGGCGCTGAGAGGCTGCCCAGTTGAACAGCAGTAAAAATAAAAGTCTATTAGTCCGTTGATAGCAATAGTATTAAACTGTGTCTAAGAGTTCGTCGAAAACTAAACAAAAACAGACGGTAAAGCAGTACAAGTTCAAAGGTAAGCAATTTCAAAACAAAACGTTTATTCAGAAGAAAAAAAAAAAAAAAAAAAAAAACTCAGTCAGTTGGGAAATCATGAACAGGCTGTTGATTGTTTTCGAGTTCAGCTGTGAGCAACTTCAGCATGTACCACAGACGATGCTGAAGCTGGGCATCTTCAGGGGGAACGGAAACGTTATATTGCTCAAAAATTCATCAAGCAATTGCAGTTGTTGAAGCATTTCAGGTAACCAATTTAACTTCGATTGAATACACGGGATTGTTAGAAATTTGTCAATCCTAGGGCGTTGAATTAGTTCAAGAAGTTCAGTAAATGTGAGCGGTTGCATTGGAACAGAACAGTCTTTGAACAGAGCGGAAAGTTTGGGAATGGTGGGAAGAGAAGAATCATCTCCAACAACATCCGAAGCAATCGATGCTGATTCACTTAAATTAGCAGCAACATCCATATCATATCATCTTCAGCAGGGAGGCAAGCGAAACTGTTTGTTGTACGAAGTTGAGAAGAAAAATTTTCTACGCCAGGTGAGGTTCCAGAGGAAGTGGCAGAAGATTTGGTCCGAAAACGCCTAGTGCGACGCGAAGGCCTAGGAGAAGACTCGGCAGAATTTGGACGTTTCCCGGCAGTTTTGGGTCCAGAGGAGCCCACCGAAGTAGGAAGAGGTGGAAATGACATGTCAACAATGAGAGCAGATTTGAACAGTTCAGAAGCAGGTGTTTGCACTTGCGAAACAGGCTGTGAAACGGGAGGCAATTTGTTGCTTGGTGGTGGCGCGTGAGAGCTGGGCAATGATGACGCAGTAGTTTCGGAAGAAAGCGGCTGCTCGGAGTTGAATGGAAATGGCAGTTCAGTGTTTGGCAATAACTGCGTAGTTGTTTTGAAAGAAAGCGCCTGCTCGGAGTTGTATGGTAATGGCTGTTTAGTGCTTGGCAATAACTGTGTAGGAGTTTTGAAAGACAGCGGCTGCTCGGAGTTGAATGGCAGTGGCGGAACTGAAACAGGTGAAGACAACGAAATATCTGCAGTCATTGAAGGAGCAAGTAGCAGAGATGGTGACGTGGTTGACATTGGGGAAACAGTTTGTTCAGTAGTAAGGGCGGAGGAAGTGTATGATGGAGGTGTGTCACGAACCTTCAACGAAGGGACAGCACCTTGCGCAAGTATGCGCTGAGGGCACTCATAAGCCAGGTGTCCCTCAGCTCTACACCGGAAACACTGGACACCAGCAAATAAGTTGAAAACGTATGTTCGTGTGTCCGTAACAAGTTGCAGAGATGTGGGGCGGTTAGAAATGGCTTGGTCAGTGGGGAAAATAACACGATATTGGCGACGTCCTCCTTGCACAAATTTGAATGGAGAGTCTCTGGCAGCAGCTGGGAGAAATTTAGTCTCTCCCACTACTCGACCAAGAGTGCCGAGTGCAGCAACAAGTAAGTTGTCAGGAATAGCAGTAGGCACAGGAGATAATGTCACTGTGACCGGGCGCTGTGCAGAAGCAACAGGTTGCAAGTGAAAAGAGCCAATATCAATGCCTGTGGCAAGAACGGTGTCGGTGGCTTTTTGTTGAACAAAATGAACGACAACACCCCCTCCAATGCGAATAATTGAAACGATGCTTTCCTTGGGAACAACTTTAACCAAGGCCTCCAAATAGAGGGGGAGGGGTGTGTCACGAAGAGACGGAAAATACACACTTAATAACAAAGCTGAGGAAAGTTCTTTACCTGCTGGTGAGTCGTCAGAAATCCGAATCTTGAGAACTTTATCTTCTCTAGAAAATTCTGGTTGGATTGAAAGAGGTGCATGAGATTGGTTTGGACGAGCAGTCGCAGCATACGAGCGTGGAGGAGTAGCAGCCGTGGCAGCAGAACGTGACTCGGCATCCAGGATATGCAAATTAGGACGAAGAACATTCGATGAAGCACATTAACATTAGGACGAAGCACATTAGAAGCAGAAACACAATTAGAAGTAGACAAATCCACATTTGAAGAGGTCATAGTTGTCTCACAAGCGGTCGATGTAGCCAAAGAAAATCCAGCGGAGATAAAATCAGCAGACGGAACTTGCATTTGTACTTGGGAAGCAGCCATCATGGCCGCTAAGCCGAACAACACAACACTGTGTGCTGCAACTGCGTCACACAGAAGAAACACAAAATAACGAAACAGAAGGCACACACACTCACTGCAAGTGAGGCAAAACGGTGAATACACAACACAGTCAACACGAACCTCTAACGCAGACGATAAATTCACAGGAAAAAAAACATTTTTTTTTACAGACGCAAAGGAAAGAAACGAACGGCTTGTCGGTCTTCACGATAACCACAGAGGAACGTCCTGATTCCGTGACCTGCTGCCATGGTGACGCAGAGAATTTGTTATGCATATGTTTAGTTGATAAAGCTATCTCAGTTGCTTCAGGTGAACGTTAAGTGATTTTGCTTCCTGTACTTCCAATGGAAAAACTTCTGTACACATTTTCTTTACAATGAATGCGTTCTCAAGGATGAAAATTTGAACTTCGATTAAACTAGGTTCATTTTATAACTTGGAATATTTAATGTTTTCTAAAACATAACCATAATTATGTAATCCAACATTTGTTTGTCTACTGACGTCATCAAAGTACAGGTCGCGCCATCTTTTTTCTGGTTCCAACACCACCAAAGGAAAAGTTATTGATTTTTTATATAATTATGGTTATGTTTTAGAAAATATTAAGTATTCCAATTTATAATATGAAGTTATTTTAGTCGATGTTCAAATTTTCATCCTTGGGAACACAATAATTGTGACGAAAATGTGTACAAAAGTTTTTCCATTGGAAGTATAGAAAGCAAAATTACTTGACGTCAACCTTAACAGTTTAGCATAACGATTTACGGAAATGCTTTTTTGACCGCTTTTGTTTTCCTTAGGGGTAAATTTAGTAAGTGCTATATGTTCAAACGACAAAAGTCCGACCTTCCAAAAATTAACGACAGTAAAAAAACCTGAAATTTCGCGATAACGAGCCTTATTTGCTTAGACATGCAATAAAAATTGAAATTTATATGAATTTTCCAGTTTTTATTTCATGTGATATACTTGGAGATCGGGCTGCAAGGCCCGACCGCTACTCTGGAAACGAGCGTATCATGCCTAGAGGCACAGCCCGTAGTGTTGAAAATGAAAAGACAGCGAATGTATCGCTGTGGTCGTCAAGGAGCCGCTGCAGTTTAGCGGTGTCCTCGTCCAACATATGAGAATGAAAGAAGTGCAAAAGAACTTCACGGAAACGAACAGAGCTACAGAGAATACGAGTGACAGTGAATCTGCAATTGCACGTCTCACACATCGGCGCAGTGTCGCCACGTAGCAAGGTGCGGTGGGTGAAACAACAATGCCCAATGCGCAGACGCGCAAGAACAACGTCCTCTCTACGGTTCCGGCGACAGGATGATCTCCAGACTCCAAGAATTGGTTTAATACGATGAAGTTTATTTGTCACCTGTTGTCCCACAGTCCCTGCCCCGTTTGCGTGATGTGATCACGAACAAGAAAGCGGAAATCGCGATGAAAGAGTGGCAACGGTGTGACGATCAAAGAGGAAGCAGATCTAGCAGCCGCATCAGCACACTCGTTACCTGGAATTCCAACATGCCCAGGAATCCAGCAGAATTGCATCTGGACACCGGCCTTTGAGCAAGGAACGAAGAAGATTTCGTACGTTAAAAAAAGGGGTGGTCACAACAGTCCAACGATGTCATTGACTGTACAACACTTAAAGGATCAGTGTGCACCATAGCCCGTTGATGAGAGCCCAACTGAACATCAAGAAGTGCCAGATACACAGCATGCAACTCCGCTGGAAACACCGTGGATTCATCTGGGATCCGCGCTACAGAGACGTCATCTACACAGACAGCCGCGGACACAACGGCTCCATGCATCTTAGAGCCATCGGTGAAAATGGAAGTGTAGTCAGAACTGAGGGAACGGTGCTCAGCGAAGAACTGCTGGTACACTGACGCAGGGGTTGAGGATTTTTCGAAAGATGTAAAAGTGGTGTCAACCATGACACCAAGTGGGCGCCATGGAGGATCCCCAAAGCTTAGGGTCGTTCCAACAAGAGACAAGTCGAGCCCTGCATCACGAGCTACGGCCGCCATACGAAGACCGAAGGTTGAAACGCACGAGGGCTGGTTCGCAAATGAACGAGCATGCTGGGGATGAAAAACCTCATCGTACAAAAGATGATCTGGAAGATATCGTAGTTTCAAGTAAAATTGAAGAGACAGCTGCAGACGGCGTAATTCAAGCTATGGTTCGTTCGCGTCAGCATAAAGGCTGAGAATTGGAGATGTTCGAAATGCTCCCGTACAAAGACGTGGCGTTTGATGATGAATAGTATTTAGAGGCCGGAGAAGGCAACGACGCGTAGAGCCATACACGATACAACCATAATCCAGTTTCGACCGTATAAGAGAACGTTGGTGGTTTCCAATGCTTCGGCTAGTTTTTGCGTTTGAAAACTGTGTTGAAAGATCCAGGTTTTGTCACAAGTGATGGCACTTTCTAAAAGGTTTGGTTTCGCCTGAATTTTCTCCAGAATGTCAGCACAAGTCCGCTTGTGATTTTTTCTGTTCAGGCGTGAGAAGCTGAGGAACGATCTTAGCACAAAATGTTGTCATGTTCAGACTTTCTTATAAAATTTGCCTAACAGCCTCTTTATCGATATTTATCATTCGTGATATCATTTTAATACTCAGCCGTGGGTCACTTCGAACAATTTATTAGATTTGGTCCACATTGTCTTTTGTTTTTGGAGGGCTTGGGCGCCCCGCATGCTTGCCGTCTTCATTATTCTTGCAGACTTCACTGAAACCCATACTCTAAAAGCCGCAGATTGCTTAGTAGATAACGTTACTTTGATGTCATGTGATATCAGTCGCTCATGAGATGCAGTCCAGTGGCTATATCTACTGTTATCTCTCTGTGTATCTACAGTCCCAAAGGTGGGGAACCTATCCGTTTTGGAAGGCCGCATTATGTTAGCTGTAATCTAACAAGGTCTATAAATTTAAAGCCCATAAATTCAGGATTTCATTCTCTGGTTGAAGCCTTTTTTAACAAAATTTACAAATCACATTGAGAATTTCAGAGTTTCATTTAGCATGCACAACTAAAGGCGTATTGTAGCTTACATATGCTGATATTTTCTTCAGAGGCGAAACATTTCTGGTGAGGTGGAGCCTCACTTTCCTCATGTCGCGAGCCGCCATGCACCTAGCTACTTTGCTTCTATCTCCTGCCCCAAAAGCCTGTACAGGCGTAGCTAGTTTGAAGTTTAAACCTCCCTCTATGGACGGAAGTACTACATGAATGGTTGTTGAAAAGGATCAAGTGGGACATCGTGGGGCTAAGTGAGGTAAGGAGAAAAGGAGAAGATCTCATCGAACTGAAAAGTGGACACCTCTTCTACTATCGTGGGACAGATACTGGCAGAACTAGTGGTGTTGGATTTATAATAAACAAGAAACTGAAGGATAAAGTTGTAGAAGTTGAAAGTTCCTCTGACAGAGCTGCACGACTTGTTATCCAACTCTCGAAAAGATACCAGGCTCAGATTATTCAAACTTATGCACCCACCACAAGTCATCCTGAAGAAGAAATTGAAGAATTTTATGAGGAAATTTGTCATCTAAATAATAAAGGTAAGCAGCACTTGAAAATAATTATGGGAGATTTCAATGCAAAAATAGGGCAACAGCAACAGAATGAAACTTCAGTAGGTAAATTCGGTCATGGCAACAGAAACCAGCGTGGAAATACTCTCGTTGAGTTTGCAGAGGCAGAAGGGTTTTTCATCTTGAACTCCTTCTTCAAGAAAAAGCCACACAGGAAATGGACATGGAGACATCCAAATGGGACCACAAGTGAAATTGATTTTATTATGTGTAACAAAAAATTCGTCATAGAAGACTGCAGTGTGCTAAACAAGTTCAACACAGGTAGTGACCATAGATTGGTGAGATGTAAGATGCACCTCAACACTAAACTTGAACGTGGCAAGCTCATAAGACAAACAAAATCTATTGACATAACCAACCTTAAAAAAACACCATAATACCTTCAAGTTAGAACTGAAGAACAGGTTCTCTGCTTTAGAAGGCCTAACATCGGAAGAAGTGGACATCTCTGAAGTTAACAGAAAAGTAACCAAAGCTCTTATGGAAACAGCAACAAAATTAGCTGGGTCTAAGAACAAGTTGCATGTGAACAAATTATCAGGAAAAACCAAAATGTTGATGCAAAAAAGAAAGAGAGATGAGGACAACTAAAGAAGATGTGACTTCCAAAGTGGAATATATAGAGCTATGCAAGACAGTAAGAAAAAGTATCACTGAAGACGTAAGGAAATTCAACTGTGAACTAGTGAGGAAAGCAATTGAAAACAACCAAAGCCTAAAGATAGCAAAGGGACATCTCAGTAAGGGAAGAAAACAGATTATGGCACTGAGAAAAAGAAGATGGTTCTGTAACAAGAAATAGAGGCGAAATTTTGACAAGAGTGAAAGATTTCTACTCCAAATTATATGAAAGGGATGATATATGCACTCCAGACATCATGAAAGATACCAGTACCAGAGTTCCTCCAGTCCTTCCAGCAGAAGTTGCACATGCAATCAAGAACATGAAGCGAGGAAAAGCTCCAGGAGAAGATGGAATTACTGTAGACATCATACAAGAAGCAAGTGGAGAAATCGAAACAGTACTCGCCCAAATTTTCACTCGATGCCTTAATGAAGGAAAGATTCCTGAGGATTGGAACACCGCTACAATGATCCTGCTACATAAGAAAGGTGACATTGAGGATCTCGGAAACTACAGACCTATCAGCCTCCTATCAGTAGTTTATAAAATCTTCACTAAAGTTCTTTCACACCGCTTGAAGGTAGCACTAGACATGGCTCAACCGAGAGAACAAGCTGGATTCAGGAGTGGCTACAGCACAATAGATCATATCCACGTGCTGAGAGAACTAATTGAAAGAGCGAGGGAATATGAACTTCCATTGTGCATGGCTTTTATCGATTATGAAAAAGCCTTTGATTCGGTGAAACCATCAGCAGTTACAATGGCCCTGAAAACCTGCGGTATTGAAGATGCATACATTAATATTATTAATAACATCTATGAAAATGCAAGTGCAAAGATTAGGCTGTTTGAAAATACAACACACGTAAAAATTGGAAAGGGAGTGAGACAAGGTGACACCATATCTCCGAAGCTCTTTAATGCCACATTGGAGGGTGTTTTTCAGTCGCTGAGCTGGGAAAACAAGGGGATAAAGATTAATGGAGATTATCTAACCCACCTTCGTTTTGCTGATGACGTAGTCATTTTTGCAACTACCCCATCAGAGCTGCAGAGTATGATCCAGGAACTTGCTGACAAGAGTAAAGAAGTGGGATTAAAAATGAACTTTCAGAAGACAAAAGTGATGTTCAATGCTTTTACAAGAAATGAAGATTTATCGATTGATGGAGAAAAGCTGGAGATAACAGACACGTACGTTTATCTTGGACAGCAGATATCAAGTGAGGGTCACATTGATGAAGAAATTAATCGGCGTACAAAACTTGCCTGGAGAGCTTTTGGAAGAAACAGCATAATTTTCAAGAGCAATATGCCATTATGTCTTAAAAGAAAAGTGTTTGATCAATGCATCCTTCCAGTGCTTACGTATGGTGCAGAGACGTGGACCTTAACTAAAAGAGACATACAAAGGCTGCAGACAACTCAAAGAAGCATGGAGAGGTGCATGCTTGGTGTAACCAGGAGAGATAAGAAGAGGAACTCGTGGATCCGAAAAATGACAAGAGTGGAAGACATCATGATCAGAGTTAAATCCCTGAAATGGCAATGGGCTGGACATACTGCCAGAAGGACAGATCATCGATGGACAGCCGAAATTTTAGATTGGATTCCAAGGGACAGGAAAAGACCCAGAAGAAGACCACATAGGAGATGGGTGGATGAAATTCGAAAGTATGCAGGGGTGACATGGAGGAGACTGGCACAAGACAGACCGTTGTGGAGGAAACTTGGGGAGACCTTCGTCCAGCAGTGGATTGATAATGGTTGACAATGATGATGATGATGATTCCAAGACACAGGCATGTGACATGCATTCTTCTCCGTTGCTTCACATATTATTATCCGTTGCTTCACTTCATTCTTCTCCGTTGCTTCTATCTCCTGCCCCAAAAGCCTGTATAGGCGTAGCTAGTTTGAAGTCTAAACAACCCTCCATGGACAGAAGTCCTACATGAATGGCTGTTGAATGGGGTCTTAATAATGACCCATATTCCAAGACACACGCATGTGACATGAATTCTTCTCCATTGCTTCACATATTATCCTCCGTTGCTTCACTTCATTCTTCTCCGTTGCTTCTATCTCCTGCTTCAAAAGCCTGTATAAGCGTAGCTAGTTTCACTTATTATTATCCGTTGTTTCACTTCATTCTTCTCCGTTGCTTCTCTCTCCTGCCCCCCAAAAGCCTGTATAGGCGTAGCTAGTTTCACTTATTATTCTCCGTTGCTTCACTTCTTTCTTCTCCGTTGCTTCTATCTCCTGCTTCAAAAGCCTGTATAAGCATAGCTAGTTTCACTTATTATTCTCCGTTGCTTCACTTCATTCTTCTCCGCTGCTTCTATCTCCTGCTTCAAAAGCCTGTATAGGCGTAGCTAGTTTCACTTATTATTATCCGTTGTTTCACTTCATTCTTCTCCGTTGCTTCTCTCTCCTGCCCCCAAAAGCCTGTATAGGCGTAGCTAGTTTCACTTATTATTCTCCGTTGCTTCACTTCATTCTTCTCCGTTGCTTCTATCTCCTGCTTCAAAAGCCTGTATAAGCATAGCTAGTTTCACTTATTATTCTCCGTTGCTTCACTTCATTCTTCTCCGCTGCTTCTATCTCCTGCTTCAAAAGCCTGTATAGGCGTAGCTAGTTTCACTTATTATTATCCGTTGTTTCACTTCATTCTTCTCCGTTGCTTCTCTCTCCTGCCCCCAAAAGCCTGTATAGGCGTAGCTAGTTTCACTTATTATTCTCCGCTGCTTCACTTCATTCTTCTCCGTTGCTTCTATCTCCTGCTTCAAAAGCCTGTATAAGCGTAGCTAGTTTCACTTATTATTATCCGTTGCTTCACTTCATTCTTCTCCGTTGCTTCTATCTCCTGCTTCAAAAGCCTGTATAAGCGTAGCTAGTTTCACTTATTATTCTCCGTTGCTTCACTTCATTCTTCTCCGCTGCTTCTATCTTCTGCTTCAAAAGCCTGTATAAGCGTAGCTAGTTTCACTTATTATTATCCGTTGTTTTACTTCATTCTTCTCCGTTGCTTCTCTCTCCTGCCCCCAAAAGCCTGTATAGGCGTAGCTAGTTTCACTTATTATTCTCCGTTGCTTCACTTCATTCTTCTCCGTTGCTTCTATCTAATGCTTCAAAAGCCTGTATAAGCGTAGCTAGTTCCACTTATTATTATCCGTTGCTTCACTTCATTCTTCTCCGTTGCTTCTATCTTCTGCTTCAAAAGCCTGTATAAACGTAGCTAGTTTCACTTATTATTATCCATTGTTTCACTTCATTCTTCTCCGTTGCTTCTCTCTCCTGCCCCCCAAAAGCCTGTATAGGCGTAGCTAGTTTCACTCATTATTCTCCGTTGCTTCACTTCATTCTTCTCCGTTGCTTCTATCTCCTGCTTCAAAAGCCTGTATAAGCGTAGCTAGTTTCACTTATTATTATCCGTTGTTTCACTTCATTCTTCTCCGTTGCTTCTCTCTCCTGCCCCCCAAAAGCCTGTATAGGCGTAGCTAGTTTCACTTAGTATTCTCTGTTGCTTCACTTCATTCTTCTCCGTTGCTTCTATCTCCTGCTTCAAAAGCCTGCATAAGCGTAGCTAGTTTCACTTATTATTATCCGTTGTTTCACTTCATTCTTCTCCGTTGCTTCTCTCTCCTGGCCCCCTGAAAGCCTGTATTGGCGTAGCTAGTTTGAAGTCCAAACCTCCCTTTATGGAAGGAAGTCCTACACGAATGGTTGTTGAATGGGGTCGTAACAATAACCCATTTTCCAACACACACGCACGTGACATGCATTCTTCTACGTTGCTTTACTTAACATACGAAAAGATTCGGCAAGCGTTTTCCACCAGAAATTCTAGAAGTTTCACCTTTATCGGCAGCTCAATTCGTCGTTTTCGCGATGTGTGTTCGTCTTTTGCTTTTAATTCGGTGTTTGCCCGACGAACCTACTTTCGGTGGCTCGTGTCACCAAACTAATGCAGAGAGTGAGGTGAACCTTGCATTTTCCCATTATGGACAGTTCAAGGTCAAATGCCTCCCACACGCTCTTAAGACGCACCGCGTGTTTCATTCGCTGAAAGCGCAGACTTGTTATTTTACAGCCGTAACTCGTATTTCAGGTTCAAGGTACTCAGTGCTTTCCTTCTCACAAAACTGTATTTGACAAGAAAGATGACACCAAATTTTCGGTTGTAATCCGCCCATCTTTTGAATCCTTTCTGACGCGAATAAATTTATCAAAGTTATTCAAAGTCAATGGAATCGCTTCGGAAAAAATCTGATAGGCTGTGTCGGAGCACGACCGCAAGATTTTACGTGAATACGTCTCGTTAGCGCATAGTATTTATTTGGTCTAGTAAATGAAAGAAAAACAAATTCAGTAGTCAATTACAAGTTTATTAATCAGTGGCCTATGGTAAGAGAAATAGGACCCAAATGACATACAAGATACATCTATGTCTTTAGCGAATGTCAAGTCGATACAAGTTTTGCCAAGTGTAGTCGGCGCAGACGGTACGCAACTCAGACAAAACCCGCGTTGCATGACATCAATGAGAGCTCGATTTCGCGACACATCAACGTTGAAGTCGCTGGTGATGTTGATTGGCGTTTCCAAATCAGACAAGTCTAGAATGATTTTCTTTATGCTTTTAGAGTATTCAAGTAGCGTATTCACGTTCCGCGATAAGCGGGGGGGGGGGGCGTGGTTTTGGGAACTTCCCGCTGCAGCATTCGATGGAAGACAACGAAGCATTGGGAGGAATGTATACAACTCCGAGAATGAACTTCGACTGATTGTTGACCGTTACATTGACTAGACACATGTCGACAACCGAAGGCTGCTCGGGGTCTGATCTTGCGGCTCACATCGATAGTGACGGCAGGTCGACAATCAGTTAGGCTGCTGAGATTTCTGTATATGGCAACTCCACCGGCAGCACTGACACTCGTGTCTTCAGCAGATGAAGTGGACGGTCTGTTGCGTTGCCTTTCGATAGCTTTGTTTTGGCAATTCTCTCAAACCCCGCACGAATGATCGAACGGATTACTCACAAACAGGCTGTCGAAACGTTCACTTGCCGATATCCAACAGCGACGATCTCTCTCGAAATCAACTTCCATTTCGTTTTTTTCCGTGTTCCGAAGCATGGGTAGAATCGTTTTCATGCTCCACGTCCATGGACTCGTGCGTCACTGCCGCCGAAGTGCTCGCGCCGTCGCTTGCGCTCAGCAATCTTCTTTCGCTCCCGATTCTTTCTCGTGCTTACTGCCACGAACAATGCGGTGTTCATCGAAAGCTACGGAGTCGCTCTCCAGCGTAGACTACGTTCGATGTATTTTTGCTTGAATTTTCGACGAGTAAATGCCGACACTGTGAAATTTTTAAATTTTTTCAACTGCGATCCAAAGTCTCACAACCAACACTGTATTCGATTTCACTTCGAATTTCTTAAACTGACAGAGCTCGACGTTAGGTTTCGTATGAGATCAAGTTCGACGTCGTAGCGCTTCGCAGTCCCGAGTTATACTGTTTTGAAGTTTGCACGCAGCAGCGGAAGTCCCCAAAACCACGCCCTCCTTCCCCGCTTATCGCGGCGCGCGAACTCAAGGTCACTAACAAGTCTTTGTTGCCTTAGCTATCGAATGACACTAGGTTGGTTTGGTTCGCATTGATAATATAGAAATTATTGGACTGAACTCGATGTCCATTTTTTCGTAACGCTCAATTTTTCGTACTGGCCACCTAGTACTAAATCCAGCCATCCAGACATTGAAATACCTATTTACTTCCACCACCAGCTAAAAAGTATGTTACGAAAATTAACAATGGTGTACAGAAAGTTTTTCACTGCACATGGAAGTATCAGACATACAGAGATTTTCAAATCGAACAGTTAAAAAGAAGAAATATAGAAAGAAACATGATAAAACTCTTCGCCTCCTAGCTGAAAGTTGAAAATACGCGAAAAGTATTCTTGACGGCAAAAGCAATGCTAAAGAAAACGAACTTTTCTAATACGTATCCCGGAAACAGAGATAGCAAGAAAAAGGTTTTAAGCTTTACGCCCCCTAGCGGCAAAACTGTGCATTATTTTAAGAGAGTAATGGTCCCCCATCTTTATGGTAGCGAGTGGCATGCAGTAAGAAAAGAAATGTCACAATAGGTTTTTAGAAGTAGAGATACAGCTGCGAACAGAAGCACACAAACACCACCTAGCAACTGAATTTTGAAGTATAAAAACTCCTTATTGATTGATTGATTGATTGGAGGTTTAACGACCACCGTGAGCAACTCAATGGGCTATAAGCAGTCGCCCGTTCCTAATTTAGGGTCACTGGTTCAAGGGAAGGGAGAGAGCCAGTGCTGTAAGACAAACACAACATCCATGCCCGACCGGGATACGAACCCGGACCCCTTACGGACGAATGATCAGAGGCTAACGCCTTAGACAACTGCGCCACCGGGGCGGCTAAAAAAAAAAAAAAAAAAAAACTCCTTAACCGCGAACCTTAAGTGTATCACAACGTAAGTGGTAACCAGTTGGAAGAAATTTGTTAATCGGATATTTAGAAGCAGAGATATCGAGAAAAACAGATTAAACCTTTGCACACACTAGAGGGTAAATTGTGCATTATTTTGGGAAGGAAATTCTCATAAAATGTTTTCATACTTAGTAGTATCTGACCGAAAAATAATTTTTTCAGTCGCGTTTTTCAGCGCGCAGATATTGCTACAAACATGCTGTGAACGGAAACGTGAACTTATGCCATCTAGAGGCATATTTGTGTATCGCACCGGAAGCTCTCTCCTAGAAAGCTTTAATGTACGCCCCTAACGGGAAAACTGTTCACTATTTTGAGCAGAAGTATTCTTAAAAGATTTTCCCAGGTAAGCGTTATAGCTCCACGAAGGAATTTTTTCAGTCGAGTTTCCGGAAGCTCTGATCTTGCTTCAAATGCACCAGAAACTGAAACAAACACTTACTCCCCCTTGAGACCAAATTACTAACTACCAAAAATTGGAAATTTTATGTTGATCATTTCCCCTTCAGGAGCTGCATCCGACGCAGAAATAAGTTTTCAGATAGGACTTTTAGAAGCAGATACATCAAGGAAATCGCAATTTTACTTAACGACCTCTAGCGGAAAATATATACATTACTTGAAAAAAAGGAACTGTACCCAAAATAGTCTTCGTTATTATTGGCATAGAAAGGAAGAAATAATTTTTTCAATCGGATATTTTAAAAGCAAATATATGGAATAAAATGCATTTCGAAATCGATGACATTTGCAGTTACGCCCTCTAGCGGCGAAGTAATGTTCCGAAAGAAAAATCCTGAAAATAAGGGTCATCGTTCTCACATTTCAAGCTTTCCGATGCAAAAATAATTTTTTGAAATCGGACTAATAGTTGCAGAGATATGATGTTCACAGGCGGACGGACGGACTGACGAAGTGATACTATAAGCACAACATTTTTTACGAAAGACGAGCTAAAAATACCACACGGATAATAACCTGTCATTTGAATAAGCATGTTGGTTTAAGGGGTCCCTAGTAAAATAAACACTCAGTAAATTAATTTATTCTTGTTTCATCATCATACAGAGGGTGACTCGAAAGTTTTGCAATATTTGTATCACTTTATGTCTTCATACGTACCTTTACAACGAAAGCTGACAAGCATTCAAAGTATAGGCCATCGTGTTGCACCGTCTTCAGCCATCTGTCTGCCAGTTCTTCGATTCCCCGGCGGTACCAGTTCTCGTTATTCGAGGCGAAGAACTCCTTCATCCAAACTGCCCCCTCCTCCTGGTTTTTGAAGTGCCGCCCGCGAAGGAAGTGGGCCATGGACCGGAACAGGTAATAATCCGACGGGGAAAGGTCCGGTTTATATGATGGGTGTGGCATCAGTTCGATGTCATCAAGTCTGGAGTTTTGCCGGGGTCTCTCGCGCGGTGTGAGGCTGTAGGAGAGCGCGCTTTCTATTCACCATTGCCGGGAACTTCTCTTCCAAAACGGCATACATCCGCTCCAGCTGTTCAGAGTATTGGCGTTGATGATTCGTTCGTCTGGAATAAATTCGTAATGGATTATCCCCTCGAAATTCCACCAGACGAATGGCATCGCCTCGTGCTCGAAACGCCCACGTTTGACAACAGGTTTAGGAAGCTGACCCGCGCTCAACCAATGCCGTTGTGTGTTTGGATTACGGAAATGGACCCACTTTCCTCACACGTAATAATTCTCTTGAAAAAATGTACATCACGCGGCTTTTCTAGGAGTTTTGGGCACACTTCCACTTGGTGGTTTGCGTCAGCTGGCGTCAGTTCATGAGGGACAATGCGCCAGCTCCTGTAGGCTACGCCGAGGTCCTGAAGGGGACGAAACACGGTGTGGTCTGTGATATGGCCAGCTCGCTTGATAATCTCCGAATGCTATTTGACGGATTTGATTTTGCGGTCTGGTGCACTGCCTCCGAAACCACGGTCCGTGGCCTACCTGACCTTGGCTGATCGTCCAGGTTCCCTTCACCTGAGCGGAATTTCTTGAACCATCTGGTTGCGGTGCTGTGGTGTACGGAACCTTCCCCTTTCGCATGACAAATGTATCGTGTTGCTTGAGCAGTGTTATGGCCGAGTTCAAACTCGTAAAACAGAAGTTCCCTAATTACCCGGTTGTGGTTGTTCATCTTTTAGGTGCCGCCCCGGTGGCGCAGTGGTCTAAGGCGATGGCCTCTGATCATTCGTCCGAAAGTGGTCCGGGTTCGAATCCCAGTGAGGCATGGATGTTGTGTTTGTCTTACGGCACTGGCTCTCTCCCTTCCCTGGAACCAGTGACCCTAAATTAGGGACGGGCGACTGCTTATAGCCCATTGAGTTGCTCACGGTGGTCGTTAAACATCCAATGAAAAAAAAAATCTTTTAGGCGTCAGAACGACGACATGCAATACTGTTCACAGCACTTTATATCCCTTTGGACTGACTGCAGTGCGCGACTTGAACTGCTTTAAACACGTGACATACCCGTTGCAGCACACGCGTTCGTTAAAATATTGCAAAACTTTCGACTCACCCTCTGTAGTACCAATCAGTTCACTCTAGCTGCGTGCCGCCGCAAGACGTATATGAATTAGCTACTGTGGAATCATGATTAGGGCATATCGATTCACTCCTGTGGCGTCTTTCTAGGAGTGTATGCTTTGACTCGTTTGGCATAATTATAAGATCTTATCAATTCATTTTTCTAGGGCTGTTATTAAAGCATAGCGATTAGAAGTCATGCTATCTTCGTAAACAAATATCGATTCACTCTTTTGGCTACATACACTCATTGCTATAAAAATCCGCACACCATTAAAAATCCGTGCGATTAACGCGAAACTCGGCGAATAACTACATGGAGGGAGGACATGCAAACTATCTAAGTTTCGTGAGATTCCGCATGCACTCTCGTCCAAGATCGGCGCTGCAATCGCAATCCGTGGGGCTTATAAGGCGCCGCACAGGGGACTCCACATTCGTGCCGAAGTGCACAGTAAGAGTCAGGTGAGATCCCTGAGCGATAGACATGCTGAGGAGCCGCTGTAGATGTGCTTAAGGGAAACTGTTGTAATTTGAACGAGGCCGTATCATCGGGATGAGAGAGTCCGGGTGGTCGGCACGCAAAATTGGCCACCATTTGGGCCGGTCGGACAGTACGGTGCAAACGTGTTGGGAGAAATGGGCACGGAAAGGCACCCAGACACTGCGGACTGTCTATGGACGACCCAGACGCACCACCAGCAGAGAGGGCCGTGAGATCGTGAGAGTGGCACCCACAGATGAAACGACGTCTTTGTCCAATATTCAGAGACATGTGGTGGCTGTGCAAGGGATTCCTGTGTCCTCCAAAACTATTTCCAGACGCCTGGAAGAAGCGAATCTGCACTCTTGACGGCCCTTACGTTTTCCGTTTTCTGCCATTAGCACCTGACCTTCGTCGGCTTCGATTGTAATGGTGTCAGTAGCGAGCAACGTGGAATGCTACGGTCTGGCAACGTACATGGTTCAGCGATGAATCCCGCTTCTGTATCGGAACGGACGACCACCGTGTCAGAGTGTGAAGGACTGCAGGTGAGCGCTACAATCCCAACCTCACTGTACAGCGGGACACGACCCAAATTGCAGGCGTGATGGTCTGGTGACCCATCGCGTATGACAGTCGGACTTTCCTCGCAGTGATCCGAGGGACGTTGACAGTCCAGCGCTACATACAGGAGATCCTGCGACTCCATGTACTGCCTTTCCTATCGTGGTGATCCAAAACCATTTTCCAAAAAGATAAAGCTCGTCCGCACACGGCTCGGGTTACCTAAGACTGTCTACGTCATGCTTTGACTCTTCGGTGGCCCTCCAGATCGCCTGATCTCTTACTCACCGAGCACGTGTGGGATCAGATGGGACACCAGCTTTCTCCATATCCCAGTTTTCGTAATTTAGAGCGCCAGTTGCAATAAGTGTGGGACAATATGTCCCAGGAAAACATACGGCGTTTCTTTGACTTCATGCCGGACCGAATCAGCTCATGTATCCGAGCACTAGGCGGTCCGACGCGGAACGCTGACCAGAATGTGTACCGTAAGTCCGCGGGAAATCGTCCGGCTGCTGTGATATTGTCATCACTTCTGTCCTTAGTACATACCATCTCACTACTAAAATCTCATTTCAGGGCCGTGGCTGACCTAGTGGTCAGCGTTCGTGACAGCCACGGCGAAACCTCCGGTTCGTTCCCAGGCACATTCGAACCACTAAATATCCGCCGTGCGTCGGAAGGGCACTTTAAGACGTCTTCATCTCCCTTTCTACTTCACTTCTGTGTCACTCTCCCATCTGGCACTCTAGCCCAAATCTCCTAGCTTCCTATATCTAAGGGTTGTTCAAGACCTGAGGTCAGACACTCCCTTCCTAAAATCCTATACATGAAATCTCATTTCATTCCGACGCCTCCTTCTTGGTTCGCGGATTTTTATGACAATGAGTGGATTAATTCACTCTCGTAGCATCATCATTACCACATATCGATTTATTCTTGTGGCATCATAATGGGAACATACGCAGTGCATCAAATAATTTTTAAGACTGGCGCTAGATTTCAGCCTACGGTGGCGCCACCAGTGTAATCGCGAATGCGTTATAAACCGTGACCATCTGCTTGCTTTCTGCCAAAAGTACTGCGCAGTTGTTAAAGTAACTCAAACGAAACGGGCGTTCATTAGAGAAGTAAAATTTTTTTCCTGTTGAATTATTAAGATGGAACAAAGGGCTGTTATTAAATTTAACGCAAAACTTGGTAAAAGTGCCTTGGAAACGTATCAAATGATGAAACAAGTTTACGGTGAGTTTTGTTTAAGTAGATCAAATGTTTTCCTGTGGCACAAACGTTTTTTGGACGGAAGAGATACGCTAGAAGATGATAAGCATATCGGAAGACCAAGTTCATCTAGGACACCTGAGATTATTGAAAAAGTGCGTGATTTCGTGGCAAACAATCAATGTGCGTCACTAAGAATGATGGAAGAGTCTTTAAACATCAACAAAGAAACGATTCGAACCATCCTGCAGGAAGATTTGGGCAAAACAAAAGCCTGTGCTAAATTTGTTCCACACACGTTAACCAATGAACAAAAATCAAGGAGAAGTGCGCATTACAGAGACATCATTTCAGCCGCTGAAAATGATCCAAACTTCTTAAAATCGATTGTTACTGGTAATGAAGCATAGTATTTTCAATATGATCCTAAAACAAAGCAACAAAGTGCGGAATGGAAGTAAAAAAACTCGCCACTAGCCAAAAAAACAAGAAAAGTTCCATCGAAAATCAAAACAATGCTCATTACATTCTTCGATAGTAAGGGTATTATCCATAAAGAATTTGTTCCAAGTGGACAAACAATTACTGGTGAGTTTTATTTAAATGTTTTGAGGCGTTTGATGGGCAGAAATTGTTGCATTCGTCCAGAATATCGAGATGAAAACAGTTGGTGTTTGTTGCACGATAATGCACCCAGTCACCCCTCACTCCTTGTTCGTAGATTTTTGGCGAAAAATATCGTCTGTGTGTTGAATCATCCACCGTATTCGCCTGATTTAGCATCCTACAACTTTTCTTTGTTCCTAAAACTTAATATGGCGTTAAAAGGGTGTTATTTTGATGATATTTCGACCATACAAACAGCTTCAACGCGTGCTTTGGAGGCAATTCCGCAAAGTGAACTGGAACAGGCATTTGACTCATTATTAAATCGCTGTAACAAGTGTATTGAAGCCGGAGGGACTTATTTTGAATAACAAACCAAAAAAAATTATAATTGCTTGTTTCTATTTCATTTCACAGACCCAGTCTTAAAAATTCTTTGACGCACTGTGTATAGTTTCACTGTCGTGTTAACTTGATTGAAAGGATATCGATTGATTACCCTAGCGTCATTATGACAGCATATCGATTCACACTGGTAACATCTTCATGAAACCATATGAGTTCACCATCGAGGCATCAGTATGGGAGTATATCGATTTATTCTCGTGACGTTGTTATCAAATGTTTTCCTGTGGGACAAATGTTTTCCTGTCGGACAATAAGTACAGGGGTTAGACAAAATGATATGAGCAATATTCGTGTAAGCTACACAGAAGAAAAAGGTTGTGATTATGTGTTGTTTATCTTTTCGTTGTATACATTTTCTAGGTTGTATGCCACTGTGTTCAGCGGCGGCTCGTACGGGCGGCCGGTGAATTGGGGGACCTGTCAGAAATCCAAATAGGAAGAATCGTGGGATTCCGTGTAGCGGGACCGTCTGTAATAATAACAGCCAACTGTTTGTTGTTTCAAGAGCAACAGTCTCCATGGTTAGAACTGCGTACACAAGGCATGGCAAGAATTCATCGGTGAAGAAAAATAGTGGGGGAAAACCGAGACTGAATAGAAGAAACTATCGAACACGAACAATAATTGTATCCAAACAACAATGACTACTGCAGCAAAAGCCACCTGAACACTTGAATACCCTGTCATATCCACTTGAATGACCCTGTTTCCACAAAAATAGTCTCCAGAGAACTTTACAAAGCTAACATCCATGGAAGAACTGCAATTGCTAAACCTATAATCCCAGAAACCAACAATACAATGCGGAGGTGGTCTGTAAATCCTGGATAACTGATAACGAGAAACACGTGATATGTTCGAATGATTCTTCATCTACTGTATTCCCAAAAGTAGGTCCGTCATATGTACAGAGAAGTCCCAAGGATTCGCACAAAGCGGAATGTCTGGTTCCAAATGTCAAACATTGGGGTGAATCTGTTATGGTTTGGGCGGCCAAATCTTGGTGTTCGGCTGGCTCCGTCATTACCCGGCATAGTCGAGTTACTGCCAGTGAGTACTTATGCATTTGAGCTGTACAGGTGCATCGTATGGTCCAAATGTTGTTTCCGAATGAAGATGCTATTTTTCATGATGATAATTCGCCCATACACACAGCCACGATCGTTCAGTCATGGTGTGAGCAACACCAAGATGAACGTTAACATCTCCCTGGCCAGCTTAGTCACCAGACTTGAATAACATTGCAGTTCTGGAGGTGAGTGAGAAGCAGATTCTGTCCTCCAATATCTCCGAAGCAACTGCATGATGTTCCGAATGACGAACGGTACAACATTCCACTGGAGACTCTTCAAAAGCTGTGGTGGTCCAACAGCACCTTATTAATACATATTAATACAGACATATTGCCTACTTCTCTGGTGTTAACAATATTTTATCCACCCCCTGTATATACACTCAGATTTCAGTTTTTTAGGTACACCTGGAGTCGTCGTACAAATGTCTCACACCCTCTAACAAGGTCAGAGAAGTGTGTGGTAAAATGAGTTCAGACCAGCTCGTCAAGCATCAGTTAGCATTCCACTGAGGATGGGAATAGGAGAAAAGATCTGAGCGGTTTTTGAGCACGTCATAACTGTAGGGGCTTAGGGGCCCAGTACGAGAAACTGCCGAACCTCCTGGGCTTTTCATGAACAGAAGTAACAAGGTTTTACCGTGAATGATACGACACGCAAAAAACTTTCTGCAGTCGATCATTTTGCAGGCGAAAACAGCTGGTGGATCAGAGGTGTTAAAGGAAAGTGGAGACACCGTCACCAGCTTTTATAGCCTATTTGTGACATGGTCAAATACATAGTGCACTCGAAGATGATCCTCGACACACCAGTGTTGAATTCTGCAGTTATTGGCCTGTTTATCTCCTGCCTGTTCATTTCTACGATTCTCGTGAGTCTCCTTTGAACCTTGTGATTCACTAGTTGTTTTCGCCCAGACAACTGCGAATTGCTGGAAAACATTTGGATGCTCACCATTCCCGGAAAAGCTTCGTTACGGTTATGCGTGAAAATCCTGGAAGACGGGCTTTTGGGAAATAGTTTTGCACTGTAGTAAGCAAAACTTTCCTTCTTCCGTACTTAAGCGTGATTTCCGCACCTTATGGATTTCGAACCGGTACGTCTGGCGCCAACAATCCTGCCACTTTTAAAGTCACTCATTTCACTCGTTTTGCCCATTCTGATACTCAATCGAACGAGCTTATACCAAACACTGCACTCACATGGCATCTTAGGTTTTGGAGTGAGTCATTTATGTGATGAGGACAGGTTTACCCAAGGAACTGTCATCTAATCATATATTCACTCACGGTACATATCCATTCGTTTTCCTAGCGTTATTATGAAGACATATGGATACAGTGCCGTGACATCATATCATCGTTGCTGCTAGTTAATTTGTTCTTGTGGTGTCGTCATGAAAACACATACATTAAGTTTTGTAGCGTCATTATAATCGCATTTCGATTCATTCTCGTAAGATTCACTGTAGTGCATCATTATGGGAGAATATGAATTAACCCTCGTGACATCATTGCAGGATAATACGAATTCACTCTCGGGGCATTATTATGGGAGAACATGAGTTCATTCTCGATGCATCATTATTGGAGAATATGAAACCATTCTCGGGGCATTATTATGGGAGAACATGAATTCATTCTCGAGGCATCATTGGAGAAAATGATGTCACTCTCGGGGCATCTCTATAGGAGAATACTAATTCACTCTCGGGACATCATTACCAGAGAATATGACTTCCCTCTGGGCATCATTATGGGAGAATATGAATTCATTCAGGGAGCATCATTATGGAAGAACCTGATTTCAATCGCTGGGTATCAATTTAGGAGAATATAAATTCACTTTCGATGTATCATTATAAGAGAATACGAGTTCACTCTCGGGGCATCATTGTGAGACGATATGAATTCACTCGTGGGGCATCATTAAGTGAGAAAATGCATTCACTAGCGGACATCATTAAGTGAGAATATGCATTCACTAGCTGGGCATCATTAAGTGAGAATATGCATTCACTAGCGGGACATCATTAAGTCAGAATATGGATTTACTTCAGGGAAACCATTATGCGAGAATATGAATTCAGTTTCGGGTCATCCTTATGGGAGAATATGAATTCAATCCCGCGGCATCATTGTAGGAACATATGAATTCACACTGAGGCCATCATCACGGGAGAATACGAATACACTCTCGGGTAAGTTTTACAGGAGAATATAAATTCACTCTTGAGGCATCATTATAGCAGAATATGAATTAACTCTCAAGGCACCATTTTGGGAAAATATGACCTCACTCTCCGAGGCATAACTATTGTAGAGCATCAATTCACTCCCTTAACATCATTATAGCAAAATATGAATTCACTCTCGAGGCATCATTACGGCAGAATTTGAAAGAATATGAATTCATTCTCGGAGAATCATTTTGGGAGAATATGAACTTACTCTCGAGGTCATAACTATAGTAGAATATCAATACAGTCTCGGGACATCATTATAGGAGAATATGAATTCACTTTCGAGACATCATTATCGGGAAATATAAATTCCTTCTCGGAGCATCATTATGGAAGAATATTAATTCACTTGTGGAAAAATATGAATTCACTAGCAGAGCATCAAAGAGGAAAAATATGAATTCATACTCGGTACATCATTACTGGAGAACATTAATTCACTCTTGGAACATCATCATGAGAAAATATGAATTCAGTCTCAATGCATCATTATCAGAGAATATGAATTCAGTCTCGGGGCATTATTATGGGAGAACGTTAATTCACTTGCAAAGCATCATTATAGGAGAATATGAATTCGCTCCCTTGTGGATGTTATGGGCGTAAGTCGATATAGTACCCGGGCGTCATTGTGGAAACCTATCGATTTATCCTCGCTGAATTATCATTGGACAATATCAGTTCATTCTCTTGCAGATATCATGTGATCACATCGCTTTACTGTCGTAGTTTATATCGATTTTCCCCAGTGACATCATACTTACAGCATTAATTTTATTAAGGATTCCATAACAGCTACACATAGCAAACGTCTTCAAAATTTCCCTCTATATCGGCAGACATTTTAAGATTTTTGAGCAGAGTATATTTTGAAGAGGAAATTTATCCCTAGCTCCTTTTCCACATCAATATGTTCTTTGAGTGCGAGTAAAGTCTACCTTTAATTACTCTGCAGAATAAGGTGTAATATGTTGAAAATTAGCATTACCGATTTTTTAGGGGGGGGGGATCTCTAACGTTTCTGTTTGAAATGAGTTAAGCCTTTTAAAGCTCGTATTTCAGTCCAGCATTTTAATATGTTGTTGATAATGCACCTAATAATGACTGTCGGTAAGTGTCGTTTTGAAGAACTATTCTGTGTTTTTGGAGAAGGGGAAATCAAAGATAGAACGTGCTTGATCTTTATGGCGGCCGACACTAAATCTATTTTAGTATCAGGCGTTTGGGAAGAGGTCAACGAAGGATATTCCTGCCGAAAGTAATGCTACCTAGAGATAAAAGGGCCATTAAGAGGATTTTCTTCTCAGCAAACGTCTTATAACAATTACTTTAGTTCGCTACGTTTCTGCCAGACAAATAAGCTTTAACGCATTTTGTTGGGCTCTAAGCGACTAAAAGACTTTTTGTACAACTGACTCTAGAGCTCTTATTCTAAGAATAAAGTGCGGCATTGTTTGAATACAAACAACGATAAGTGATCTCACAACACGCAGAACAAAGTGCATAAGACGTACTGGCACGCAGCAGTAGATTCTTCTGCATTTCGTAGCTTCTTGTTCGTAAACATAAGCTCATCTCTATAAAGCTTGAGCTGTATTTCGGTACACTCTTCGGCACAGGATATATAAAAAATCTAATTTTTATAATTCCATCGGAAGTTCATAAATATGAAAACCCTTTTCCATATCTTAATGCAAAAGTTTTCCAGGTAGGCGTTGCCAATACATTTTTGGAAAACAGCGCAATATATACTATCCAATCAAAAGTATGAAAACACTTGCTGTCCGTAAACGTCCTGTAAATGGAAAAGAATTAATATCGAGTTGGTCCATCCGTCTTTGCTGTCACAGCCTCCATTCTGCTGGGAAGGTTTTCCTCTAGATTTTTCTTCGTTGCTCTAAGAATTACCTTCCATCGTGGCACTAGTGCATTAATCAGGTCGTCCACCGATGTCGGGAGGCTTGGCCTGGATCGCAGTCGGCGTTACAATTCATCCCAAAAATGTTCCATCGGGTTTTGTTTTTTGATTGGAGGTTTAACGACCACAGTGAGCAACTCAGTGGGCAATAAGCAATCGCCCGTCCTTAATTTAGTGTCAATGGTTCCAAGGAAGGGAGAAAGCTAGTGACGTAAGACAAACACAACATCCATGTCTCACCGGGATTCAAACCTGGACCCCTTTCAGACGAATGATCAGAGGCCATCGCTTAAACCCCTGTGCTACCGGGGCGGCTTCATCGGGTTCAAATTGGTGCTTCACGCAGGCCGGTCAAGTGGTATTACACCCTTTTAATCAAACCATTTCTGCACGGACCTCGCTTTGTAAACTGAGGCATTGTAATGTTGATAAAGGTAGGGCTTCCTCGTAAGTGTTGCCATAGCGTTGGGAGCCTATAATTGACGAAAATTCCCGTGCACTGAATCTAGTGCGCTTATCTGAAACCATGAAAAAACAAACTTAGAGCATGAGGCCTTCTTCTAATGTTGGCAAAGGTAGGACCTTCTTCTAATGTTGGCAAAGGTAGAGCCTTCTAATGTTGGTAACGGTAGGGCCCTTAGGTAAGTGTTGCCATAGCGTTGGGAGCCTATAATTGATGAAAATTCCCGTCCACTGAATCTAGGGGCTCATCTGAAACCATGAAAAAACAAACTTAGAACATGAAGCATTCTTCTAATGTTGGTAAAGGTAGGGCCTTCAGGTAAGTGTTGCCATAGCGTTGGGAGCCTAAAATTGACGAAAATTCCCGTCCACTGAATCTAGGGGGCTCATCTGAAACCATGAAAAAACAAACTTAGAGAATGAAGCCTTTTTCTAATATTGGCAAAGGTAGGGCCTTCTTCTAATGTTGGCAAAGGTAGAGCCTTCTTCTAATGTTGGTAACGGTAGGGCCTTTAGGTAAGTATTGCCATAGCGTTGGGAGCCTATAATTGATGAAAATTCCCGTCCACTGAATCTAGGGGGCTCATCTGAAACCATGAAAAAACAAACTTAGAACATGAAGCATTCTTCTAATGTTGGTAAAGGTAGGGCCTTCAGGTAAGTGCTGCCATAGCATTGGGTGCCTATAATTGACGAAAATTCCCTCGTACTGAATCTAGGGGGCTCATCTGAACCATGAAAAAACACACTTAGAGCATGAAGCCTTCTTTTTTAAACTTCAAAGGTGGCACAACACAGTGAGGAAGGATGCTTCCACCTGGCATCCTTCTGACCCAGACTAGACCATCAGCCTGGAAGACGATGAAGCGTGATTCATCTGGCAGAGAACGTGTTTCTACTTTTCCAGAGTCCACTCGGCGCAGAGATGTATGCCATTCGAACCGACGCTTCGCATCGATCTTGCAGATCATACGGTTGTGTGCGGCTGCGTGGCAAAATAGCAGTCCATGCCCTTCAGCTCTCGACGAACGATTATAGAGCGTTACTTTCAAAGGCATTTTGGAATTCTGTGGTGAGTGTTGCAACCGAAGACAAGCGATTTGGCCGCACCATCCTCTTCAGCACTTGGTGGTCCTGATCTAGCATTTTACGTGTCCTTCCACGCCGCGATTGCGCAGTTGTTGCTCCTAAACGTTTCTACTGTGCAATAACGTCTTGCTGGGCCAGCACTGCCAGCGGAGGCCCAGCACTTAGTTGCCACCTCCCAACCATCAATATAACGTCTGGACGGTCACCAGATGGGCCATCAGTACGGGCCAGCATAGTTGTCATATGTCAGTAGAGGGCCATTAGTTTTCCATCACAGGCAGTAGCTGCCGCAAGTGGTCCTTCAGTGGCCCTGCAGGCACGTGCCATAAATGATGGCTAGACTAATGTGGACCGCTAGTTTCTCCGCAGTGGCAGCCGGCAATCACGTGACGTAACTAATGGCTTGCCGAATCTTGTCCGCCAAGTTCCCAGTAGTAGCCATAAAAATAAAATAAAATAAAATGAAGGATAACCACAGTTTCCCAAAGCTACAACTACTTTTTTTCACCTTACGGAACTCCTGCATTACAGCACTGCGCTGGAGAAATTTTCTCAACAGGTCCTGAAAAACGTCCGTTTGGGTCTGGAAGGAAACGAACCAAGAACTGTCTGCGTGGGAAGCAGGCGCTCTACCAACAGAACTGATTTGCCACGCACGGGCGTTAACTTGAAGCTGAGCCTCTTTCTTGCGGGATGTGAAACGATTGGTTCTCTTTTTAATTTTAAAATATTGCCAGGTATTTTTCATAAATGTCAGTTTCATATAATTCACAAATTTATATTTTCAACGTAACGGTTGTTTTTTTACCTTAAGGGAACTTTACTCATTTTCAACGAGTGTACAAACTTAAAGGCGCTTTCCAAAGTTTTTTGCTGTCCTTGTCGTCTTGAAAGGCGATTGTTGAATTACTCGTTTATGTCACATTCTGTTACATTTTTAACGTTGTATCTTTCCCTTCCGCTGACCAAAGCTATATTTGTTTGAAAGAGGAAAGATATTTTATTTTTCTTCTCGTTATTTTTGGAAGTGAATTCCTCCAGTCTTGTGTATTCAACCCATGGATGAGTACATTATATCCACATAGCGTTGCTTTTTTTTTCAAAGAATTGACAAATTTTGTACGCGTATAATTCTTCTTTTTTTCCCAACATGACGTTTTTTTAATGTTTTTCCAGGGTTTTTGTTTCAACGAAAGATTACACAGAAATTATTTCTTTTTATTCGTGGTGATGGAGTGGGTGTATTTCATGGCTTAATCTCATATCTTCGTCAACGTGGCATTTAATTGTAGGAAATTAATTCGCCTCTCTACATATGGTTCTTTTTTTTTCTTAACATGCACTAAAACAACACAGTGGCGATAGCGTCGTCTTCAACTAACTGGTACCACGAGAGATACAGCACGTGTTGCTTCTGCGCATGCGCAGTCCCGTTGCTTCCACCTGGTGTTGGGGTTGCATTGGTTGCCAGCTACGGGCCACTAGTGGCACTTGCTTGGAGATCCACAATTCACTACGATGCTGCAGGGCCATTAATGGTTGCCAACTAATGGCGCTGCCACCAACGGACCGCTACCGGGCCGTCAGCAGCAGATTTCAGCCAGCAGTGACCCATCGCTGCCAGCTGGTGGCCAGAAGTTTCCCAACACTTGTGTTTTTGATGGGTAGAGTTGATCACGGTAGATCCACCAGGGCAGAAATTTCCCGACCTGACTTTTTGCTAAGATGGCTGCCTATGACCGTATCACGTTGAAACTCACTGAGCTCTGCCGTACGACCCATTCTACAGTTCATGCTTGACTACGATGTTTTCCAGTCCACGTGCTTTTTCTCATACCTGTATGGGCTACATAAATGAGTAAATCCTCTAGTCAAAAGGAATGACCGGGTACTTTTGATCATATAGTGCAATTTTACCGCTACTTGTGTTAGCAAAATGAACATAATAAATATAACTACTACAAGTGTACAATAAAAGGCGGACCACATTTCATTTAAATATCTGGAAAATGCGTCACAAATATTTATATGTGAGAAAGCGTACTTATTACATAACGTTGTATATTTAGGCTCCCAGCGGAGCAATTTTCCCCCAAAAGCCCCTAAGAAATTTGCTTATTAACTTGATCAGGCATCATCTATATGCTTCAGAAAGAGATTTCCAATCTAATTTGAAGTATAGAAAAACTGCTTGAGTAAACACAGGATGTTAGAATAAAAATAGCAACGTTTATTCATGATGATTTTACATCGACTATACAGTATAACACCATCACTCTAATACGCAACATTCAAATTGACACAGTTTCAGGTAACGCAGCCTCCACGATTATATCATCCCAGCACCACTCCACAGTTTTGGTTGCTGCTTCAAGATTAATATATATCTATAGTTCTTATTCAACATGCATACGTCACGCTCTCTGACCAGGGAATTGTTGTCAACCTCACTCTGCGACAGAGCTTGAAAATGCTAAAAGATAATGAATTCAAATTTGCATAGAGACAAAAACTAAAAATGAAAGTTCATTTAGAGCATACGTCACATTTCGTTTAGATGGCTCTAGGGCAGTAAGTCCACGAAATTAAGGTCTATGGATCACGGACGCAACTTTACCGGGAAATCACATCCACGTCTAGTGCATCTCCCAGGAAATTTGCTTTCCAGAGCCTGTCGGACCTCTGCTTCAAAATGACAAGGTGCTCAAGCATTCATCTTGAGCAATATTTTTTAGAAAGATATGATGGCACAACAGGACTTGTCATGTGTAAATTGATGCCACAGGACAATAAGTTGTATAATAACAGATCGTGTACTTCTGTAACTTCTTGACATTAGTGCTGCATTCGTCTTCAGCACTATTTCCAGAACGGTATGAGGGCACAACAGGACATGTCATGTGTAAATTGATGCCACAGGACAATAAGTTGTATAACAACAGAAAGTGTATTTCTGTAACTTCTTCACATTAGTGTTCAAGCATTCGTCTTGAGCACTATTTCCAGAACGGCAGAACGGTATGATGGCACAACAGGATGTGTCATGTGTAAGTTGATGTCACAGGACAATAAGTTGTATAACAACAGATAGTGTATTTCTGTAACTTCTTGACATTAGTGTTCAAGCATTCGTCTTCAGCACCATTTTCAGAACGATATGATGGCAGAACGATATGATGGCACAACAGGACGTGTCATGTGTAAATTGATGCCACAGGATAATAAGTTGTATAACAACAGATCGTGTATTTCTGTAACTTCATGACATTAGTGCTCAAGCATTCGTCTTGAGCGTTTTTGCAGAACGATGTGATGGCACAACAGGACGTGTCATGTGTAAATTGATGTCACAGGACAATAAGTTGTGTAGCAACAGATAGTGCATTTCCCTAACTTCATGATATTACGGGGCAATAAATCGAATAATACTATGATGGGAAAAAGGAGAGTGGAATTCTGTAACTCCACGACCTCACGGGATAATAAAATGAGTAACGTTGTGATTTCACATAAGACGGTGTAATTTTGTGACTCCATGACGTCATGGGATAGTGAAATGCGTAACGCTGTGAGGGCACAACAGGCCGTGTAATTTTGTAACTTGATGTCATGGGACAATAACCTGTGTGATGCTGTCAGAAAGACGGTGTAATTTTGTGACTCCATGACGTCATGGGATAATGAAATGCGTAACGCTGTGAGGGCACAACAGGCCGTGTAATTTTGTAACTTGATGTCACGGGACAATAACCTGTGTGATGCTGTCACAAAGACGGTGCAATTCTGTAACTCCACAACGTCATGGGAAATTAAATGCGTAACACTATGATGAAACAGCAGGCCGTGTAATTCTGTAATCACATGCATAGCGGGACAATAGCCGGCATAACACAGTGATGTTCCAACGAATGGTGTAGTTGTGTAACTCCATGATGTTATGAGACAATATTCTGTGATTCACAGCAGTCAGTGTATATCTGTAACGCCATGATATCACGGGATAATAAACAGCGTAACTCTGTGATGTCACAACAGACGGTGAAATACTGTGTCTCCATGACGTCATGGCATAATAAAATGCGTAACGCTGTGATGTCAAAACAGACGGTGTAATACTGTGACTCCCTGACGTCATGGGATAATAAACTGCGTAACGCTGCGATGCCAGAATAGGTGATGTAATTCTGTAACTCCATAACGTCATTGGATAATCAAATACGAAACTCTGTGATGGCACAACAGGCCGTGTAATTCTGTAACTTGATGTCACGGAACAACATCCTGTGTAATGCTATCACAACGGACCTTATATTGCTGTAACTTCATGACGTCACGGGGCAATACACCGGATAACGCTATGATGTCACAGCAGACAGTATGATTCTGTAACTACATGACATAGTGGGACAATAGCCGGCACGACGCGATCGTATTCCTACAGAGTATGTAGTTGTTTAACTCCATGATGTCACTAGACAAAATGCTGTGATTCACAACAGTCAGTGCATATCTGTAACTCCATGACGTCACGGGATAATACAGTAAACTTGGTAATGCTGTGTTGTCATAACAGACCGTGGAATTCTCGAACTCCAAGATATCATGGAATAATAAAATTGAAACGTTGTAATATGAAATACAAACGTTGTAATATCGCCGCAGATTGTGGAATTCTGTAACTCCATGTCGTCACGGGGAGGTAAGCTGTTCAATGGTGTCGTAATAGACTGTATTCCGAAAACTTCATGACGCGGCACCGGTGACCCAGGGGTCTAAACACTGACTTCTGATCATTCGTCCGAGATGGGTCCGGGTTCGAATCCCGGTGGGGCATGGATGTCGTGTTTGTCTTACAGAGCTGGCTCTCTCCCTTCCCTGAAACCAGTTACCCTGAATTAGGAACGGGGGACTTTTTACAGCTCAATGAGTTGCTCACGGTAGTCATTAACCCTTTAAGCGGCCGATGTACCTAAACCAAAGAGCTGTACACATAAGCTCATCGAAGTTTTCGAAATAGCTGTACACGTTAGCTCAAAGAGCTGTACATATAAGCTCATAGAAGGTTTCGAAATAGCTGTACACATAAGCTCATTTTTCGAAATAGCTGCATACATAAGCTCATCGAAGTCTTCGAAATAGCTGTACACATAAGCTCATCGAAGTTTTCGAAATAGGTGGAACAGTTTTTTTTCCGACATGAAGTTTTCGTCATGAAGTTTCCAAAATTTCATGAGCTCCTCAAACAGAAATGTTCACATAGTGGCCGGCTTTTACGAAAGCTACTTCCAAAGAATTTCTTCATTTTCTTATCTCAGCAGTACCGAACATTAACCTGTCACATGCAATAAGCTATTCTTTGCTCCACAACATGTCCAAACCAGGGAAAGATGGGAATGGGCTAGGCCCCTGGCACCAACATCATGCCACTGGGTAGAAACAGAGAATCTAAAGCTTCGCGGAAAGAACGCCAACTCTCTTTGAGATAATCTAAAACAAGCGACAACAGTACTCTCACAAGCTGGGACTTTCGTGATCTGCCGGAAGGCAATCATTCAGGAGCAAAAGGCGTCAGGGAGCTTTTCTTTGATCCACGATTGTTTCCTTCGACCTGATGACCATTTGCTTAGAGCAGTTTTTGTTGTTTTCTGATATCCCACCCGTCCCTTATTTTGGTGAAACAAATATGCAATTACAATTAATATTACTATTTAGATTAAATTTTAGCAGATTCTATAGTTAGGCCTAAGAATCCGGTACAAATGCAGTATTTGGCATTTCTGAAAATGTTTCTGAAAAACTGAAGAGCGAACAAAGCATTAACTAAGACGATTGGCGCAAGAAAACTAACATATCCGATTTGCGAAGTTATCATGCTACAGAGAAGCATTACGTGCTGTGAGTAGCTCGGCTGATTGTTCTTTGCCAGAATTGAAGTCAACAAAAGAACACAAACACGCATTTGCAGTCTGCTTGGTCTGCTCCGGCATCAGCCTGTATGTTAGTTTCTGTGGACTGCATCTTGTATCCTTGTATCCCATGATATGTTGGCGCTAAGTACGTCTCCCCGAGCCTCAACTTCTTAGTTAGATATTCTTTGGTAGAACTAGAAACTAGCAAATCGAACATCTTCTCTCATCTTTCTTAGGTTTGTCGCCATTGTTATAGTTTTTTTAGAAGGTAAGCGGTCAGAAAGGATTAGTGTCAGTCATCCCTTAGATGACCACAATGTATAACAAAACTAACGGGAAAGCAACGCTTTCTGGTGCCTGCGCACTTGTTTCAGCCGCGTTCAGCGCACTTCTCAGACAGCGAATATATTTGTTCTAGCTGATTTCAGCCCATTTTGATAAGCCAGAGTTAAAGGGTTAAACCTCCAACTAGAAAAAAAAAGAAAAAAAGAAAAAAATAACTTCATGACGTCAGGAAAAATAAACTACACAAGGCTATGGTGTCACAACAGACCGTGTAGTTCTGTAACTCCATGACGTCACAAAATAATAAACTGAATAACGCTATGATGTCACAACAGACCGCAGAATGCTGTAATTCCATGACGTCAAGCGAGAGCGAACTGAGTGAGGCTGTGATGTCCCAACATACCGTGTAATTCTACGCATTACTGCAAGATATAACACAAGTTAAACAGTGTTTTGACTGCATGAAGCAACATCCTGTGTATTTGTAGCCACAAATAACAGAATAACACTAAATAACATGACATGATATACTGTTTTCTCGCACCAAATGTATGATTCCGGGGTATACGTGTGTACCCAGATGGTTGTTTTTCTTAATATTTAGCTGCTTGGGGCTTCAAAATCAGGTGTTTTAGTGCGAAACGCATTTCTCGGTAGTCAATAAAATTTTAGTCTTGAAACACGGCATGCCCGTTGTTCCTTTTTCAATTTTGGATATCACAGCTTACATTCAACGATATTCAAATTTACACAAAGAAAAGGAAACTTTTCAAAAACCAAGATGTTTACAAAGTTAAAATTGCTACACAATCTAAGGAAATCCATATAGAGTAATTCCTTTAAAAAAATTTTCCCGAATACCCTACTAAACTAAAAATTTAAGAAAAAACGTGCTTCGATTTTTTCCCTTCTTCAATACTATAAAGGAATAATCCTTGACGCATATTTCGCTTGTTTTAAATGAGCTTAATTTCACGAAAGGGAAGAGACCATATTGGAAGAAAATTCGACGAATGTGATACATTCCTGCCATTTAAATATTCGCGGCGGAATCCAAATGTAACAAAAGCTTGATGCGATATGCAAAGTAAGATCAAATTAGGCAGCAAAAATGGCGAGTGTTGAAATTCAATCACTCAGTCACTGAGTTTTAAGTCTTATCATTATTTCACTCTCAAAATCAATAAATTTCTGTTGTCGAAGTGCATATATTTTTAGCAAGCAGCCTGTTTTACCTTAATTCGCAGTTTCTATCGCTTAACGACGTGTCAAGGAAGAGTACTTGTTGTTTTCTCTTATCTGGCGATGCGGAATGAACATCATTTAGATCTTCCTCCATATTTGGTAGTAGAAAATGTTGTGTGAATAGGGGAGTGACTGATCTCCCCAGATGAAAGACTGCCGGAGTTGGAGCACTCAGGTTCTTCTAGTGAAGAGAGTCGACCTCCTTAATGACCAGGTACCTAATAACACCATTGATCGTTCATACCCTGTCGTCAGAGATGAGAGAATCGAACACATCCGAATTTTTTTTTCGTGGGTATGTGAGTGCATTTTATTACAGAGCAGGCAAGGAAAGAAAAGAGGATGAATGCGAGGAGAAAACACTCTCTGTCATGCATAAAAGAAATCTTCTAACTCCATGCTTTCTTTTACGTTTCTTCCTCACTAGTCTCCGGAATATTTCTTTTCTTTCACACTTCTTCTATATCTCGAATCAATATCCCGACAAAGACCGAGGAGTGAAAGATAGGTTTTTCATGTATGGGAATCCCGTACCAAAAAACTATTTATGAACACACACACTTCTATTTTCATAAAGCGGCGGGAAGGAAGGATTTCATTCATTCATTCATTCATTCAACTGTCTATCAGGGGCGTTTAATAAATTCTGAGACTTGCGTACCTATGCTTTGCATGCTAACATCGTTTACCTTTTATCACAAATTTTCCTCAGAGTCAGTGGCAGCGTAAACAGACTATTCGAATTATGGCACACACACACAGAGTTTATTCTCTTCTCTTTTTATGTTGGGATTTAACGATCACCATGGACAACTTTTACGGCGACAAGAAGCGGACTGTATACAATTTGTTGCCATGGGTTCCAGGGAAGAATCTAATTTGGCGCCATTAGCTTCAGGGAAGAATTTAATTTCCCTTGGGCTCCTGGGTAGAATGTCATTTTATGCGATTCGCTCCAGGAGAGAATCTAATTTGGTGCCATTAGCTCCAGGGGAGAATCTAATTTGACGCCATTGGATCCAGGGGAGAATCTAATTTGATGCCATTGGCTCCAGGGAAGGATCTAATTTGTTGCCTTTGGCCAGGAGGATCTAATTTGTGGCCATTGGCTCTCGGGGAGAGTCTAATTCGTGCCACTGGCTCCAGGAAAGACTGTAATTTGTCACTATTGGCTTCATGGAAGAATCTAATTTGGTGCCATGGGCTCCAGGAAGAATCTCTCTCTCGCTTTCTCTCTCTCGGTATATACACTGTACAGACAATAGTATTTGGAAACGTACGTCGAATTAACACAAGATCATTTATTTGCCGAAATGGGTTTATAGTCGGTCACTTTTGGCCGTTATAACTGCAGACATGTTTTCTACCAGATATCAGTAGGTCTGCCCTAAGCTTTTGATAGAGCTGCTATAGAGGAAGGTCTTGATGTCCGATATAGAAATCGGCGTTCTTCCTCGTTGCACACATGTTCCAATGGATTTAGATCAGTAATTTGGACCGGCCAATTCAATACATGGGCGCCCTTGCTCCTCAACCAGATATGGACAAACCATGCAGTGTGGTAAGGCTCTCGATCTAAGTGAAACATCCAGTGATCTTTGCTGAAATACTGCCACAGCGTAAGCAGTGCTGAATTCTTGAAAATGTTTTTACATCTGGTAAAAGATAGACCGAAGGGCACCACAATTAAAGAAGCGAGTCCTTTCCAGAAGAAACAGAACCCACATAATCAAAAATCGGGCTCAAACTTGACACGAATAATGTAATCCGCCTGATAGCATCCTTGAATAATGTAGTCAGCCTGATGCTACACCCAAATACGTCTGTCCGAATGAAAGAGTAAATTGCATGAATCTTTACTCCACACGACTCTCTTCCGTTCTTCCAATGTCCACGGAAGTGAGAGACGCACCACTACAGTCGTCATCTGGCATATGCCTGTAGTGACGTACGGTTTATGTTTAAAACGACCTAGCACCAACACACTTATCCTGACGGACTGCTCCCGTGTAAATACTATACGGTGCAAATAAATTGGGGCAAGCTATTTTATTCTCAGAATTGTAATGTGATCGCCACTTGATGTCGGAAACATACGTAAACCGGATTTATCAGCTGTGAGGTGGTGTGACTGTTAGAACTTGATAATAAGAATGTGGATTGACCGGTTTTAAACAGGAAATAGGCACTTCAGCTTCAGTTGTGAGCCTTCGTGTGTGACAGGTTGATGTTTTTTTGTTTTTTCTCTCTGTGAGTACGTGTTGCTTTCGTGTATTGAAAAATGCACATTTCCCCAAGGAAACGTGCCAAAATAATTGCTTTGAATGATCACACTTCTATGAAAGTGAGATATATTGCTTCTGCAGTTGGTGTAGGCAAATCAAGTGTATCATGACTGCTTACGCGATACAATGCATCTGGATCATCGTCTCTAAAAAGGAGAGGTAAATGTGGAAGAAAACGAAAAACAACTCTACGAACCGATAAATATCTAATCAGTAGAATAAAGAAAAAAAAAAAGCACCGATCTTCAAAGAGATTTATTGGCTAATGGTTGTGATGTTAGTGATTCAATTGTACGTCGTAGGCTTCTGGAAGTTGGCCGAAAGGCAAGAAGACGAACGAAAAAACAATATTTGAATGTGAAAATGAAGATAAAACATTTAGGATGGGCCAAAAAATATAAATCATGGACTGCTGACGACTCGAAAAAAGTAATTTTCAGTGACGAAACTCATTTATTTGTGCAGGGTTACAGCAACTGTGAACCCTTAAGACTTGAGCATGTCAAACAAACCGTAAGACACCCTCTGAAACAGATGTTTTGGAGTTTTTTCACATCAAATGGCACTGGAAGCGTAGTTCCTGTTCAAGGTATGATGAATTCAGCCAAGTACGTAGAAATATTACAACGTAGGATTGTTCCAATCTTGCAAACGTTTGACGAGACATTTCAACATGACTTGGCCCCATGTCACAATTCGAAATTGGTCAACAATTTCATGCTGGAAAATCAAATTCATTTGCTTGATTGGCCTGTAAATTCACCAGACTTAAATCCCATAGAAAACTTGTGGAATATTTTGAAGAGACATTTAGGTAAAATGGACTGTACAACCAAAGAACGCATGATAACGAATGCTATAAAAGTGTGGTTCCACGATTGTGAAGTCAAAAATATGTGCACTCAATTAGTGGAGTCAATGCCAAAACAAATTCAAGGGGTCATTTCTGCTAAAGGAGGACATAGTTCATACTAATACAGGTATTTATTAGTGTATATCAAGGCATAGAATGATATAAAGGCATAACATTGGAAAAAAAGGGTGATTTTTAACTTTGTCCCAATTAATTTGCCCAGAATAGTATGTGCTCCGGTGGCTTGTAGTGCTTCGCTAATTTGGTCTGTTATGAAGAACGTGCGTAACTTTGTTACATTCTCTGGTGGCACCCGACCACTATGACCTTTCAGAGTCAGCGTCAAGCGGAATAGCCACTTCGAGTTCTGTCTGACATATGCGCCAACGTTCCCTTTTATATTCAGTATCCAACAAAAACCTCGCATGCACATATATTTGCAATGGAGGTCTCAGAACACTTTTGGACACAGAATATATACATATTTAATACCAAGTATATACTGAGACGCCATTTGATTAGGTACACCTGTCCTAGTTATATATTTGGCTCACTCCGACGTGTAAGACGGCACGTGATAGCTGTAGGCGTTATGAATCAGGTAAAGCAGCCTGCCGAACATGTGCTAGCGTTAAATGAGAGATCGTTGGCAAAACGAGTAATCTGAGAGACTTTGAACATGGTATGAAAGTCGTAGCCAGGAGTGCTGGTTCAAGCATCTCACCTAGGGGCATGCTCTTGGGAATTTCCGGTACAACAGTAGCAATAATTCACCATGAATATTGCGGTACGCAAAAGAACTTCCGGTAATGGGCAATCCTACAGAAAAAAACAACAGCTGGTGAATTAGAGCTGACAAAAGTGACTCTGAAATATTGCAAGCAAAGATATCGGCCATTACAGAATTCAACACTGGTGTTCGGAGGGTGATTTCCGAATGCACCAAGTATTAGACGCATGTGACGAAAGTGCTACAACAGCCGATGACGCTGTCGAGTTCCGCTGTGGTTAGTGGAGAACATCAACACATGCCTCTAGAAACCACAGGGGCATCGGCACTGGACTATTGGTGACTGGATCCTTCTGCATCACGCCGATGACAGGATCCGAATTTGGAACGAATAACATGAGACCACGGAGCCAATCTCTTTGGTGTCAACAGCACATGACGGTGGCGGTGTTTTGCAGGTGTTGGAAATGCTTTACTGGCACGTACAACACCACTTGGTGCCTAGCGAGTGATATGGGAACGCCTGGTAAATCTGAACATGGCTGTAGACCAAATTCATCCCTTCATGGCTATTTTTAATCTCAAGCATATAGTCACATCCAGAAAGATAACGCACCAGCGCAAATCCCAAAAGCGTTGTATAGTCCTAAAAGGCAGGTCAACGTCCGATTTAAAATAAATGAAGTTCAAATCTTCTGGACTGTCCATTAACATTTCAACCTGACATTACACGAGAATTATTCTTCGTGTAATTTCAGGTTGAAATGTCAGTAGAACAGACCTATTTTTTGTCTAACTAACATACATACATACATACATATCACTAAGCTGTTCTCTGAAATTCAGAGGTTAGCTCCAGAAAGAAATACAATTTCAAAATCGCTTTATTGTATCTAGCAGTGTACAATAAATCAGCGCAGAAAAACATGAGCACCGGACAAAGACAGCGTGGACTTTACATGGAGCAAACATGAAGAGTACAAACAATCAATTGAAAGCATGGGCACTTACAAAGTGAAACATTGAAGGAATTCATGAGCACAAATGCAGGATCACTAGAGCAAATACTGCATCAAGCATGGGCAATTACATGCAAATACAGGAGAAACATGTTGGGGAAAAGAAGACCATACATAGTGAACGGAGGCTCTCATGCCGCACGAGGGCAAAACAGAAAAAAGGTGCATAGAAAAAAATATAAAATGGTACATAGAAACAGGGCAACAACAAGAATAACGCGAAAAAAATTGGGCACATACATAAAGAACAACGTGGCACTACACTAGAAATCTCAGCACATAACAAAAATGCATGGAAGTTTAACACAACTGTAAAGTGAAACGAAAGACATGGGCGAAATCGTGAAATCTTACATAACACATACTATCGCAGGGCTTAACAGGTAATCACATGGAATAACGTCATGTATGGACAATGCATAAAAGCTGTGGGCACGCAAGCCGAACGCAAAGAGCGGGGCTGCAGATAACCACAAGTGCATAATAAACAAGGACACAAGAGCGGTGGGGCACGCAGGCGGCGCTCATAAAACAGGGGTGGTACAAATCTTGGGACAATGAGCATGAAGCATAATGCACAAAGCGGTCAAGTGTCAGCAGCAGAGTTCACTTAATAATAAAGACCGGAGGAGTGAAGTTCTTCCCAAAAGGCGAAGACATCCATAAAGTCAGAATTATCGACAGAGTCTTGTGGACGCGGCTGTGGTAGAAGTGGAGAGCATGAAAGAGACAGAACAGGAGCTGCAGAGGGATCATTGTTTTTAGCACGAAGTTTCCGTGCACGCCGAGAGGAGCGGCGAGCACGTTGCTTTCGAATGGCTCCCAATAAGTTCGCAGAAAGAGGAGGTGGAACAGTAGGCGACTGGTCAAGAACCAGTTGCGGATGTTGCACTGAAGAAATCTCGATGGAAGTAGTTGAGAAGGTGATAGCAGACACAGAAGATTTAACACAGGAGAGGTAGTCCAGACGCCTGGGGGTGACGACGAGATGAGCGAGCATGAAGGATTTTTTACAACAGTAGACACAGCTGGAGCAACAAGAGACTGTGGAGAGGATAGAACAGAAACAGGCACGGACAGCGTAGCAGCAGCAGTCGACAAAGATATGGCAGATGGCGAGGACTTGGGCGAAAGCCGATGATCAAAACGATTAGCCAGCGACGATTTAAGAGCAGTCTTTGTCGTATACGGTAGACGGAAGTACCTTCGGGCATCTGCCCAGTAATCAAGAGCATAGGTATAGGCGGCTGTAGAGCTATAGTTTTCACGGAGAGGTGTAGGAGTCTTTTGTATGTCAAGGTAACGCAAACTTGATTAACCGAAGCCGGATGAGTCGAATGACGAGCTGTATCATGAAGAAGTTGATGCTCAGAGGGAGAGAGAGATGCAAGGTAGTCAAGAGGCAGAGGAGTGTCCGAGAACACTGTACGAGCAGAGCTGGAGTATGACGCTGTAGAAGAGTCTGAAGAGGAACCGCAGGGCACAATGGAAGAAAATTGAGCAGAACGAGTGACACCAAGGGCCAGTTGGGGAGAGGGGGGGGGCGAAGCACACAGGTGTGCCGTCCATTAAAGCGGAAACGAGTGGTGAAGAATCCGAGGCTGGCGCCGGGCTCTGTGGGTATGAGCACACAGGCGTGCTCTCCCAAGAGGAGGACGTGGCAAGGACTGTATGCGTAAATAAAACTGTGGAGTCCTCAATAGATGCAGTAGAACAGGTGGCAGCAGTGGAAAAACCGAGCAATCCAGAAGATGCTGGGAGCAAAACATGAGAAGGGCCCGTCTGAGAAGGCAGGCAACTTAACGAGGAAGAAAGGGGCCAAGGCTGCGAAACTAGTGTGAAAATGGAAACTGGAACCTCCGTAGGAGAGGTTTCGGCAGAATAGGTAGCTGAACGCAAACTAGTGTCAGCAGACTGAGCTAATAAAGAAGCGCAGAACAATCCAGGTAAAGAAAAGGACCCCGGCGATGTGCAGGGAATTGAAGCAGGAATGGGAGTAGGAAGTGAAACAGGAGGTGGAAACAGCCCACCCGGCAGGAAGGATGGAGTATTAACAGATGGAAAATGTGACTGTGGGGCGGACTGAAATGGCTGTATGGATGATGTAGTAGAAGTCAAAGGGAAAGTAGATACAGGCATCAAGACAGCATCCTTCGCTGGACACGCTGCACTAAGGTGAGTAGGCGATTTACAGTTGAAGCAGTGTAGAGCAGTATAAAAGTGTATGGTGCGAATGTGTCTTCCATAGACTATTTTGAATGTGGTCGGACAGTTTAGAATAAAAGTATCATCGGGAAATACTACGAGAGCTTGCCGGCGAAAACGTAGGTAAGGTCGAGCGCTTTGCTCGTCCATCGCAGCAGGGAGCGTGCGGATTGGATTGACAACGTTGCCATAGCGGAAAAGAAGACTAAAGAGAACATCATCAGAAGTTTCCGGTGGAACCGGAGACATACAGACTAGGATAGGGCACTGTGCGAGAGGAACGGCGAACAGACTTCGATCACGAGCACTAATGGGAGAAGACAAAACCCATTCAACTTGAGCGGGAGAAGAAAATAAAAAAGCACAGATCTTGGCTTCCGGGCCGCATGGGTAATGGCATCCGGAGAAACAATTTCATGAGGAGCAGATATGTACACACTCAGTTTGGTATTGGGGAGGGCAACATATTTCACCTCTAAAGCTAAGGAGGCAAGTAAAGACTTACCTCTGGATGATGATTCTGGAAGATGAAGAGTAAGCTCGGAATCCTGACAAGTAACAAAGAAATCCAGGCAAGACGGCAAGAGCGGGGGTGTGTGGCGGTGAAGGCAGATGTAGATAGCTAAGATTTGTCTTGAAGCAATACGTCTGGTGGAGGCGTCAGAGGCGGAAGATATTCTGTTGATACGGCACAGGCCATGAACGACGAAAGAAAGCACAAACACATAGGAGATGAACGGTGAAGGTTAGGAAGGCACAGTGTATAGGTGAACGAATGTGAAGTGACGAAAAATGACGTCACACGGAGATCCATTAGAGTGATGGCACAACCAGGAGCAAATGACGTCACCCAAGGACCACTAATGGAGAAAGACGTAAAACGTAAGACGGGTAGAAGAGCGCAAGAAGACGAGCAGGGCAGGCAACGGAAAGGAACGCTGACGAGAACACAGAAGACAGTCAAGGCGAGTCACGATGAGCATATGGTAAACATACCTACCAAGATGTAAAATGAAGAAATATCGGTGTAAAAGTCACTTACTGGTGTTGAAAAGCAGCTAGGACGAATGCTGGTAGCTTATTACTGGAACGAAGTGCACAGGTAAGGAACAGCAGGCACTTAAACGTGGAATTGGGCGTACTCAGCCGAACTCAGTAGGGCGTGGTCGGTAGGTAAAATTATTTTAGAAGTGGAAATAATATATATTCTTTCCGACTTGGAAGAGTAGCAGGAAAGATGGCACATACCCTTATGTACAAACGGAATACAAAAGTCGAGAGCAATGGGCACTTTGACTGAGCAAAAAGGGCAAAAAACTAAAGAGCTCGAGAGGGCAGCCTCCATTCCAAAGAAATACAAACTACCAGATAATATTTACTTACTGTTGCCGTATCAAACGAATCCATTTACAGCTATCTTGACATACAACTCGGGCTTCATTCATATCCATCACACGCCGTACACAAGATCTTCTATACTTTATACTCATGATCTTTTTCTCATGCAAACACTCCTGAATCTGATCCTCCTATGACTTCCTTGGCCTTCTTCTACATTTCCTTCCTGCCACTTTGGCTAAAAAGATTTTCTTAGTAAGCATCTCATTATTCTTTCTTTCAACATTGTCAAACCAGCTAAGCATATCAGTCTCCACTTCACTAACAACATTTTGCTTCATATTACACAACTACAATACATCTTCATTCCTCACACAATCAGAACGCGTCTTGCCACAAACCCCCGTAAGTAACGCATTTCTCCAGCACACAAACGACTCCTATGTTTTGTCTGTAGCACCCAGGTTTCACTGCCATACATCAGAGTAGGAACAATTACATTTTCATACACAGCCATGCGTAACTCTCTTGAAAACCCATCATTCCTGCGAAAACCTCCCAAAGCAGCCATAACTTTCAATGAAGAATTCACACGCCTACTAATTTCACCATCCAATTTGTTCTGTCTGTCAAACATGCTTCTAAATACACAAAAATTACTCACCTGTTCAATCACTGTGCCATTTAGACATATATTACATTCAGTACCACCAGTTTCTCTCTCAAAAAAACATAACTTTGGTTTTTCCTTTATTTATACTCAGTTTGAATTTCATGCAAACTTCGTACATCCGAGACAACATACTCCGCAACTCACTTTTGCTCTCTGCCAACAGGACTGTGTCATCAGCATACAGCAATCTGCATACACGGATGTTACCAAAATATAAACCAGTATTATCTATTTTGGCATCACGCATGCACGCATTCATAAATATATTAAACAGCCACGGGGACATTACACAACCCTGTCTGACTCCTGCACCAATAGAAAACCATTTGGATTAAACACCATTCACTCGTACACAAGCTCTACTACCAGCATACATGGCTTTTACACTGTGAAGTAGATTCCCAGTAACACCATATTCATTCAATACCATCCACAAAAGTGTCCTATTTACTGGGTCGTAAGCTTTCTCTAAATCTATGAAGGTAGGAAAAACTTTCTTACCAACAGCCAGATACTTTTCAATCATCATGCGTAATGCAAAAATTTGGTTAGTGCAGCCTTTACGAGGCATAAAACCTCTCTGAACATCAGACACTTTCTTTGATGTAAGACCCCGTACTTCTTCAATAACGACTTTACCATGCACTTTCTCTGGTACACTCAGTAGGCCAATACCACGATAGTTCTTGCAGTCAGAGTGATAACTTTTTCCCTATATACTGCTGGCCACCCAAAATGCAACACCAAGAAGGAAGCATCCGATTGTGCCTGAAATTCGCAGCATGCGTCGCTCGCGAGAGGACATGCAAACGATTAGCATTGCAGAGCATATGAAAATCAAAGCACGCCACCGAGAAGCACTATAAAAAGGGTGCACAGAAGGCGGGGTGTGGAAGTATGTTGTGCTGCCTGACCTGTGCGTGGGAAGCTTCCTGATGCCTCGTCGCAGAATACGGCAATCATTCCAGCACGTTTCGGAGTTCGACAGAGGACGAATAGTGGCTTATCGCGACAGCTGTTTATCGTACCGAGAAATCGGCGCCCGTGTGGGACGATGTCCATCCACAATGAGGCGAGTATGGATTCGGTGGGTGCAAGAGGGACGGACGGACCGACGTGAGCGATAGCCACGGCCGCGGTACACCACTGAACGAGAGGACCGGCATGTCGTGCGGCGGGCGTTGGCGGCTCGCACCGCCTCATCACGAACGTTAGCGCAGGAATTAGGGTGTGTTGCGAAACAACCTGCGTCAGCACGTATGGTTCGACGTCGTCTGCAGGAGCGGAGACTTAACGCACGGCGACCATTGCTCCGATTACCATTGACGTTACACCACAGGTGAGTGCGGCAGAAGTGGGCCGTTGAATGCCGCACCTGGACTACGGAATGGCACAACATTGTCTTCTCCAACGAATCCCTCTTCTACCTGCAACACCACGATGGTTGGATCTGCGTGTGGCGGCACCACGGCGAGAGACTGTATGACGCCTGCATTATGCATCGCCATACCGGTCTGTTTCCTGGCGTTATGGTTTGGAGCGCAATAGGATAAGATATCGCACCTCTTTGGTACTCTTCGCCGGTACACCCAACAGCCACCGCTACATCTCCGACGTTTTGGAGCCTGTAGTCCTCCCTTACCTGCAGGACCTGTCAGCGGCCACGTTTCAACAGCACAATGAGCGCCCGCACGTGGCACGCATCGTGAAACAATTCTTCACGGCCCAATAGGTGTCTCTGCTGCCGTGGTCCGCCTATTCTCCCGATATGTCGCCCATCGAACAAGTCTGGTCGCTGATCGGCAACCGAGTAGCCCGGCAAGCACCACCCGCGGCTACGCCTGATGAACGGTGGCAACGTGTGAAAGCAGCCTTGACCGACATACCCCAAGCCCACATCCAAAGCCTCTTTCGTTCAATGCCGCGGCGTGTAGCGGCCATTATTGCCAGCTCATGGGGGCCACGCGAACTATGATGTCTGCATGTTCCGCAAGTCGCACGGGCCTGTAAGCTCAATCGTTTCATCTTTGTATCTGTTGTTATGTGTCCAGAAAATCTGGTTTTGCTATCTCGTGTCTTTCTTGGTGTTGCATTTTGGGTGGCCAGCAGTGTATAAGGAAACAATGATAGCGTCTTTCCAATCCCAAGGGACCATTCCTAACTACTCGCACAACCGGCAAATGTCAGTTAAATAGTCGATTACACAGTCAGCAACATATTTCAACATCTCAGCAGTTATACCATCAACTCCCGGAGCCTTGCCATTCTGTAGAGATTTTAGAGCTGTACACACTTCTTCTCTTGAGATCCCTCCTGTGCTTCCATCCTTCCCTTTGGCATCATCTGCTTCTGAATCACCTTTGCTTTCCTGATCTAAAACTCACAGAAGTATTCGCCCATCTTTTACTTAACTCATTGGGCTCCCATATCATTTTCCCGATCCTATTCTGCACACAGCTTATAACTTTGTTTCCCCTATTTTTCCTGATTCTCATGCACTTCCAGAAAGTCTTCCTATCTTTTCAAAAGTCAATTCATGCCTTTCCACCTTCTCCTTCCTATCTTTTGCCCTATTCTGGCAAACCAGCCTGGCGGCTTCAAGCCTCTTACAGCGATATTCATCCACAGAAACTCTACCTTGCAACATCCCCAAATAGCCTTCCTTCTTTCTCTTTACTGCATCTTCAATCTCACTATTCCACCAAGCGTCACCTCTATTGTTACCCACTATTTTTGGTGCCACAAACCTCTTCAGCAACAGTGACAACACAGTACTTAAACCATTCCCACTTCTTTTCTTCATCACTCTTACAAGACGTCAGCTCCTTCCGTCGTTCTCTGAGTAAGTCAGAATAACGCTGATGATCATCAGGGAGCCTTTTAACCTTTATTCTTTCCATCCTTGCCATCTTCCTATTCCTTTTCCTACAACCATAATTAAGTTTCACTCGTGGCACTACCCAGTAATGATCAGAACCGACATCCGCGCTTTTCATCATACGAGTGTCAACAATTAAGTGTTTCAGATGTTGATCGTAGACAACAAAATCTGTCACACTCGTTTGACCAAGAGTACGATTTTCCGAAGTATATGTATGGATATGGGATGTAAGGTCAGGTGATGCGTAACATCACAGCCTCTCCCTTGACAAATGTCAACCCCGCCTTCTCGTGGTGCATCCTGTTCCCACTAAAGGGGCTCTGACGACCGCCCATAGCGGTATAACTATACCATCGGGATTAGAGGAAATTCTATCCCACACTCACCAACCCGCTTGGCCAGCGTGGTGAGTTATGGCCAAAACCCCTCCAAAATGATTCCACAACTTAAATCTTGGCCCTCGGTCTCCGGCAGCTGGAATGTACCTGGCCAAGGCAGCGGCCAGTGCGACATGAAGGCAGAGGGTGCTAAGAATCCCCGGAGGACCGGACTAGGCTGCCATCTGATGCTGACCTTGGCTACTTACAATGGACGCTCCCTATCTTCTGATTCAAGGCTTCTTGAATTGGAAGAGGAACTACAAAGGATCAAGTGGGACATCGTGGGGCTAAGTGTGGTAAGGAGAAAAGGAGAAGATCTCATCGAACTGAAAAGTGGACATCTCTTCTACTATCGTGGGACAGATACTGGCAGAACTAGTGGTGTTGGATTTATAATAAACAAGAAACTGAAGGATAAAGTTGTAGAAGTTGAAAGTTCCTCTGACAGAGCTGCACGACTTGTTATCCAACTCTCGAAAAGATACCAGGCTCAGATTATTCAAACTTATGCACCCACCACAAGTCATCCTGAAGAAGAAATTGAAGAATTTTATGAGGAAATTTGTCATCTAAATAATAAAGGTAAGCAGCACTTGAAAATAATTATGGGAGATTTCAATGCAAAAATAGGGCAATGGCAACAGAATGAAACTTCAGTAGGTAAATTCGGTCACAGCAACAGAAACCAGCGTGGAAATACTCTCGTTGAGTTTGCAGAGGCAGAAGGGTTTTCATCTTGAACTCCTTCTTCAAGAAAAAGCCACACAGGAAATGGACATGGAGACATCCAAATGGGACGACAAGTGAAATTGATTTTATTATGTGTAACAAAAAATTCGTCATAGAAGACTGCAGTGTGCTAAACAAGTTCAACACAGGTAGTGACCATAGATTGGTGAGATGTAAGATGCACCTCAACACTAAACTTGAACGTGGCAAGCTCATAAGACAAACAAAATCTATTGACATAACCAACCTTAAAAAACACCATAATACCTTCAAGTTAGAACTGAAGAACAGGTTCTCTGCTTTAGAAGGCCTAACATCGGAAGAAGTGGACATCTCTGAAGTTAACAGAAAAGTAACCAAAGCCCTTATGGAAACAGCAACAAAATTAGCTGGGTCTAAGAATAAGTTGCATGTGAACAAATTATCAGGAAAAACGAAAATGTTGATGCAAAGAAGAAAGAGATGAGGACAACTAAAGAAGATGTGACTTCCAAAGTGGAATATATAGAGCTATGCAAGACAGTAAGAAAAAGTATCACTGAAGACGTAAGGAAATTCAACTGTGAACTAGTGAGGAAAGCAATTGAAAACAACCAAAGCCTAAAGATAGCAAAGGGACATCTCAGTAAGGGAAGAAAACAGATTATGGCACTGAGAAAAGAAGATGGTTCTGTAACAAGAAATAGAGGCGAAATTAAAAATTGGAAAGGAGTGAAGACAAGGTGACACCATATCTCCGAAGCTCTTTAATGCCACATTGGAGGGCGTTTTTCAGTCACTGAGCTGGGAAAACAAGGGGATAAAGATTAATGGAGATTATCTAACCCACCTTCGTTTTGCTGATGACGTAGTCATTTTTGCAACTACCCCATCAGAGCTGCAGAGTATGATCCAGGAACTTGCTGACAAGAGTAAAGAAGTGGGATTAAAAATGAACTTTCAGAAGACAAAAGTGATGTTCAATGCTTTTACAAGAAATGAAGATTTATCGATTGATGGAGAAAAGCTGGAGATAACAGACACGTACGTTTATCTTGGACAGCAGATATCAAGTGAGGGTCACATTGATGAAGAAATTAATCGGCGTACAAAACTTGCCTGGAGAGCTTTTGGAAGAAACAGCATGATTTTCAAGAGCAATATGCCATTATGTCTTAAAAGAAAAGTGTTTGATCAATGCATCCTTCCAGTGCTTACGTATGGTGCAGAGACGTGGACCTTAGCTAAAAGAGACATACAAAAGCTGCAGACAACTCAAAGAAGCATGGAGAGGTGCATGCGTGGTGTAACCAGGAGAGATAGGAAGAGGAACTCGTGGATCCGAAAAATGACAAGAGTGGAAGACATCATAATCAGAGTTAAATCCCTGAAATGGCAATGGGCTGGACATACTGCCAGAAGAACAGATCATCGATGGACAGCCGAAGTTTTAAATTGGATTCCAAGGGACAGGAAAAGACCAGAAGAAGACCACATGGGAGATGGGTGGATGAAATTCGAAAGTATGCAGGGGTGACATGGAGAAGACTGGCACAAGACAGACAGTTGTGGAGGAAACGTGGGAGACCTTCGTCCAGCAGTGGATTGATAATGGTTGACAATGATGATGATGATGATGATGTATGGATATACTTGTGGTTTAAAAACGTATACACACAAACCATTCTCAATGCAGAGTTCAGTTAATCTTTAACCTTTATTATTCACACAAGGATCATTAAACTTACTCAGAACATTGTCATAAATTGCATTATGCTCACCTACTCTTGCATTGAAATCCCCTGCTATTATAACTTTCTCTTTAGCAGCACCAAACTGGCTCAAAACAGCTTTCAGCTCATTCCAGAAATATTCCTTCCTATCAGAAGGTTTTATGTCACAAGGAGCATACACTACAACAATTACTATTCTCTGAAGTTTCACTTTCAAACGAATCCAAAGAATCATCTCACTATGCAGCTATAGTGAATCAAATTGTTCATCTTTTCACTTAAAATCACACCTACACTAGCCTGTCCTCTCACATTATTCAATACTCCGGACCACACACTCACTGTGGCATTCCCTTCTTCTACTCCAATTACCTTCTTTTTGGTTTTACTGACACACAGCACATCCAGTCTATACTTATTCATCTCTTCAATCACCTCATTCATCTTGCCATTTATACCTCTAGTATTCGATACACCAATCTTACACTCACTCAGCCGAGATCTCTTTCTCACGTGTCGTTTAGAAGGCCCAGGTCGATTGCGTGGTGGACCATCCTTCTTAAGTGTAATAGGTCCACCATATCCCACACTAGAGTCTGGATATTGATTTCCTTGTGTCTTTTTAATCAGGTAAGTACATCAGTGTGGGGGATTAGCCCACAGCTAATCCCACACACTCCAGTTGGTCATTCAACCTAAGGATTCTGGAACAAAACACATAGAACTAGCTGGCACCTCTCCAAGATTCACAGAGGCCCTAGTTGCTGTTGTGTGTGCCATTGTTACCACGGAGCGCCCCGAGGAGGCAAACTGATCTCTCACTTAAATCGCCAGCGTCTAACTACTATCTAACCTATAAGTTTCTTAATGTGCATAGATTTTCTATGCATATTTTAACATTCGTTCTCTACAATTTTTGGACAAACCTGATCCGAAAATCAACTTATGGATTAGATGGTAGTGTCGTGACAGATCATGGTATTAGATGAAGAAAGCTTGGTCAACACATAAATGGAAAATGGGAGAAAAGAATAGAGGAGGCAGTCTCATATTTACAAAAGCACAGTCTCGCAGCATATGATGGCGTGATCTTTTCTCCTCTTCATATAACTCTGAGACCTGTAAAGCGATTTTTCAAGGCAATGGATATAAATGGTAGGGGATTTGACTACCTAACGGCAAAATTTCCCCTTCGTTCAGAAGCAAAGACGAAAGAGGGCCAGTTTCTTGACCCTCACTTGAAGAAATATGTGAATTTTGAGGAATCTCTAACAGAGAAAGGAGTGAGTGAGAGAGTGAGTGGTCTAGTAGTCAGCGTTCGTGGCTGCCACGGAGAAGACCTCTGGTTCGATCCCAGCAGGTACGAACGCTCGTACCACTAAATATCCGCCGTGCGTCGGATGGGCACCTTAAATCATCGGACTCCGGGTAATGTTCCCCCTGGTAATAAATAAGGGCGTCTTCCTCCCTCTTTCTACCCCGCTTCCTGTTACTTTCCTATCGGACACTCTAGCCCAAATCTCCTAGCTGCCTATTTCTAAGAGTTGTTTAAGACCTGGGATCAGACAATCCCTTCCTAAAATCCTCTACATAAGAACTGATCTGATTTTTCAAGGCAATGGATAAAAACGGTAGGGGATTTGTCTACCAAACGGCGAAATTTCCCTGTCGTTCAGAAGCAAAGACAAAAGACAGCCTGTTTCTTGATCCACAAATAACACACTTGAAGAAAGATGTGAATTTTGACGAATCTCTAACAGAGAAAGAGAAACTTCCTTCGGTTCATTTAAACAAAATCACAGACAATTTTCTTTGCAAAAAAAGGTCTAAAGATTATAAAGAAATAATAAACCAGATGATAAGTGCATTTCGGGATTCAGGATGTAACATTTCCCTACATTCACGTATTATCTGCTTTCAGGAGAGCTGTACTGGCGGCTACGATGCACACGGTGAAAGGTTTCACAAAGATATTTCGGCAATTGAAAAGAGATATGCAGGGAAGTGGATGCCTGCAATGTCAGCTGTTTTTTGTTGGAAACTCAAAAGAGGCAGCACGGATATACATGAAAGAAAAAAAAATTCACATTTGTAAATAATTTTTTATGCTTTGTGTTTTTGTTATTCGATTATTCGGTATTCAATTTCTCTTTGCATAATGTTCTGTAAAATTTTTATGCTTTGTGTTTTTGTTATTCGATTATTCGGTATTCAATTTCTCTTTGCATAATGTTCTCATCATCATCATAATCATCATTGTCAACCATTATCAATCCACTGCTGGACGAAGGTCTCCCCAAGTTTCCTCCACAAGAGTCTGTCTTGTGCCAGTCTCCCACATGTCACCCCTGCATACTTTCGAATTTCATCCACCCATCTCCCATGTGGTCTTCTTCTGGGTCTTTTCCTGTTCCTTGGAATCCAATCTAAAATTTCGGCTGTCCATCGATGATCTGTCCTTCTGGCAGTATGTCCAGCCCATTGCCATTTCGGGGATTTAACTCTGATCATGATGTCTTCCACTCTTGTCATTTTTCGGATCCACGAGTTCCTCTTCTTATCTCTCCTGGTTACACCAATCATGGACCTCTCCATGCTACTTTGAGTTGTCTACAGCCTTTGTATGTCTCTTTTAGTTAAGGTCCACGTCTCTGCACCATACGTAAGCACTGGAAGGATGCATTGATCAAACACTTTTCTTTTAAGACATAATGGCATATTGCTCTTGAAAATTACGCTGTTTCTTCCAAAAGCTCTCCAGGCAAGTTTTGTACGCCGATTAATTTCTTCATCAATGTGACCCTCACTTGATATCTGCTGTCCAAGATAAACGTACGTGTCCGTTATCTCCAGCTTTTCTCCATCAATCGATAAATCTTTATTTCTTGTAAAAGCATTGAACATCACTTTTGTCTTCTGAAAGTTCATTTTTAATCCCACTTCTTTACTCTTGTCAGCAAGTTCCTGGATCATACTCTGCAGCTCTGATGGGGTAGTTGCAAAAATGACTTCGCCATCAGCAAACCGAAGGTGGGTTAGATAATCTCCATTAATCTTTATCCCCTTGTTTTCCCAGCTCAGCGACTGAAAAACACCCTCCAATGTGGCATTAAAGAGCTTCGGAGATATGGTGTCACCTTGTCTCACTCCCTTTCCAATTTTTACGTGTGTTGTATTTTCAAACAGCCGAATCTTTGCACCTGCATTTTCATAGATGTTATTAATAATATTAATGTATGCATCTTCAATACCGCAGGTTTTCAGAGCCATTGTAACTGCTGATGGTTTCACCGAATCAAAGGCTTTTTCATAATCGATAAAAGCCATGCACAATGGAAGTTCATATTCCCTCGCCCTTTCAATTAGTTCTCTCAGTACGTGGATATGATCTATTGTGCTGTAGCCACTCCTGAATCCAGCTTGTTCTCTCGGTTGAGCCATGCCCAGTGTTACCTTCAAGCGGTGTGAAAGAACTTTAGTGAAGATTTTATAAACTACTGATAGGAGGCTGATAGGTCTGTAGTTTCCGAGATCCTCAATGTCACCTTTCTTATGTAGCAGGATCATTGTAGCGGTGTTCCAATCCTCAGGAATCTTTCCTTCATTAAGGCATCGAGTGAAAATTTGGGCGAGTACTGTTTCGATTTCTCCACTTGCTTCTTGTATGATGTCTACAGTAATTCCATTTTCTCCTGGAGCTTTTCCCCGCTTCATGTTCTTGATTGCATGTGCAACTTCTGCTGGAAGGACTGGAGGAACTCTGGTACTGGTATCTTTCATGATGTCTGGAGTACATGTATCATCCCTTTCATATAATTTGGAGTAGAAATCTTTCACTCTTGTCAAAATTTCGCCTCTATTTCTTGTTACAGAACCATCTTCTTTTCTCAGTGCCATAATCTGTTTTCTTCCCTTACTGAGATGTCCCTTTGCTATCTTTAGGCTTTGGTTGTTTTCTATTGCTTTCCTCACTAGTTCACAGTTGAATTTTCTTACGTCTTCAGTGATACTTTTTCTTACTGTCTTGCATAACTCTATATATTCCACTTTGGAAGTCACATCTTCTTTAGTTGTCCTCATCTCTCTTCTTCTTTGCATCAACATTTTCGTTTTTCCTGCTAATTTGTTTACATGCAACTTGTTCTTAGACCCAGCTAATTTTGTTGCTGTTTCCATAAGAGCTTTGGTTACTTTTCTGTTAACTTCAGAGATGTCCACTTCTTCCGATGTTAGGCCTTCTAAAGCAGAGAACCTGTTCTATAGTTCCAACTTGAAGGTATTATGGTGTTTTTTAAGGTTGGTTATGTCAATAGATTTTGTTTGTCTTATGAGCTTGCCACGTTCAAGTTTAGAGTTGAGGTGTATCTTACATCTCACCAATCTATGGTCACTACCTGTGTTGAACTTGTTTAGCACACTGCAGTCTTCTATGACGAATTTTTTGTTACACATAATAAAATCAATTTCACTTATCGTTCCATTTGGATGTCTCCATGTCCATTTCCTGTGTGGCTTTTTCTTGAAGAAGGAGTTCAAGATGAAAAACCCTTCTGCCTCTGCAAACTCAACGAGAGTATTTCCACGCTGGTTTCTGTTGCCGTGACCGAATTTACCTACTGAAATTTCATTCTGTTGCCGTTGCCCTATTTTTGCATTGAAATCTCCCATAATTATTTTCAAGTGCTGCTTACCTTTATTATTTAGATGACAAATTTCCTCATAAAATTCTTCAATTTCTTCTTCAGGATGACTTGTGGTGGGTGCATAAGTTTGAATAATCTGAGCCTGGTATCTTTTCGAGAGTTGGATAACAAGTCTTGCAGCTCTGTCAGAGGAACTTTCAACTTCGACAACTTTATCCTTCAGTTTCTTGTTTATTATAAATCCAACATTACTAGTTCTGCCAGTATCTGTCCCACAATAGTAGAAGAGATGTCCACTTTTCAGTTCGATGAGATCTTCTCCTTTTCTCCTTACCTCACTTAGCCCCACGATGTCCCACTTGATCCTTTGTAGTTTCTCTTCCAATTCAAGAAGCCTTGAATCAGAAGATAGGGAGCGTCCATTACACGTAGCCAAGGTCAGCATCAGATGGCAGCCTAGTCCGGTCCTCCGGGGATTCTTAGCACCCTCTGCCTTCATGTCGCACTGGCAGCTGCCTTGGCCAGGTACATTCCAGCTGCCGGAGACTGAGGGCCAAGATTTAAGTTGTGGAGTCATTTTGGAGGGGTTTGGCCATAACTCACCACGCTGGCCAAGCGGGTTGGTGAGTGTGGGATAGAATTTCCTCTAATCCCGATGGTATAGTTATACCGCTATTGGCGGTCGTCAGGGCCCCTTTAGTGGGAACAGGATGCACCACGAGAAGGCGGGGTTGACATTTGTCAAGGAGAGGCTGTGATGTTACGCATCACCTGACCTTACATCCCTATATCAATATATAATTATTTAAATACTAAGGAAACTAATAATATTCACATTGTTTTGTATTATTCATTGTTAAACGGCCGTTTCATAAAAACTGTGAGTAAAATCACACAAAATGAAGAAATATAGGTACAGGAAAATATATGTTATTCTTTCTTAAAGTATCTTCCCTCGGATAATATGCAACGGTCCCATCGTTCAGTCCACTTCTCAAAGCATGTGGCGTAGGCATTTTGTGGAAGTAGCTTTAGCGACCCATGTATAGCTTCAATAACGTCAGCATCTGTGTTGAATGTTGCGCCACGGAACTTCTAATTCATTGTTGCAAACAACCAGAAATTGCACGGGGCGAGATAAGGATTGCACAGCAGCTGTGGCATGATTTCAATAATGTATTTCGTAAGAAATTGTTGAACACAAGCAGCCACATGTTGACGGGCGTTATCATGGTGTAGGGTCCACTTGCCAACCAGTTCCGGTCGCTTAGTCGATATGTGTCGTCGCAGACGCTTCAACACTGAAATACGTTACTCAGCACTGACAGTATTTTGTGGAGGAAAGGCATGCTGGTAGACTACACCTTTATGATCAAAGAAAATTATCATCATCACCTTCCCAACTGACTTGGTTTGGCGTACGTCTTCCGCAGCAGGCGAGCCTGTGTATTTCAAGACACTTGTTGAGCGCTTCGTCAAGGGGTCGAAATAGTGGACCCATGTTTCATCGGCAGTTATGATTGCGTTTAGAAAATTTGAATCCTTCGCAATCATTTGTTTCTACTCATGACACACCTGAACTCTGGCTAACAATTGTTCGCTCGTCAGGTGATGAGGTACCCATCTGAAACAGATACAAAGCAGCAGTAATTTGTAGCGAAGAATGCGGAATGCAAGCGTTTTTGAAATGTTAGTTAACGCCGCTAGGTCTTCACACGTCATTCGTCCATATTCTTGCAAGATTGCCCAAACAGTGTTAACAATACGCTCCGTAACAACGCTTTCAAGTCGACCTTGCCTAGGAGCGAGTTCTGCCAACAAACACCCTATTTTACACTTTCCAACTGTAGGTTGAAAAGCGTATATGCTCCAGCTTTGTCCGTCTGTATGTCTTTCCGCAAGATAACTCACGTAAAAATGGTTCGATTCGGATAAAATTTTAATATGTGGTAGGGGACAACCTGGGAAAGAACCCTATTGAAAATGGGCGAAATGGGGTCACAGGTCAGGACATAGGAGCGGATCAACTCCATCGCCCTTATGCGTCAAAGCTTACGTAAAAAATGCTTCGATTGCGACAGCACGTCATCATGTCGTTCCGGAGATATACTAAACCGGTTCTGTTTAATATCATTGAAATGGGGTCAAAGGTCAGGGCACAGGAGCGAGATTTATTCCACAGCCATTATCCTCATAACTTGATTAAAAATGCTTCTATGGCGACAACAAAACTTTCGTATGTTGTTCCGGGGTATAATGAACCAATTCGATTGAATATCATCGAAATGGGGTCAAAGTTCAGGGCACAGTACCGAGATTTATTCAACAGCCAGTATCTTCATAACTTGACTAAAATGCTTCTATTGCCACAAAACTTTAGTGTGTTGTTCCAGAGGTATATTGAACCGGTTGTGTTGAATATCAGCGAAATGGGGTCAAAGGTCAGGGCACAGGTGCGAGATTTATTCCACATCCATTATCCTCATAGCTTGAGTGATGGTTTCCGGTATGTTGGAAAGTGTATCATAATCAATGCATTGCATAATTTTAATAACTTGTTTTGAAACTATGGTGCCACCTAAAAATCGTTGACTAACTGAAACATTTATCTTTGAAAGCTTTTTCATTAAATCAATGGTTTCTGGAGCCGTTTTCCCGGAACTATAACAAAATTTGATGCAACAACGCATTTCACTTCTTAACTCTGAATCACTGACCTCCATAGCTGTATGGCAAAATGCAGACGTACCTTAACACTCCTGGTGGCCGGAGCTTTAGAAGAGAAAATGCGAAATTGTTTCACATATATAATAGAAGACTCCCCTTTCTGTAGTATTCGTCGTCGTTAAGATGAGCAAATAAATATGCGTTCTCGCCACTATTAGTCTGACAATTTTTTCGACGCAATTTTGCTTTCTCGGGACACTTGAACCGATTTTCGATAAGCGTCTTATTGCGTCGTCGCAGCTTTGGGCACATAAACCTCCGAATGTATATATGCGTGCTTGCCACCCGGAGGGTTAAACAACTGTTCAATAAGAAAATCTGAATCGTTTGTCACAGCTAATAACTGTTGTCATAGATACTTCCTTAATTCAGTTAGTGGTCTGGGTGGTTAATTATTCCCCTTTGCACTGTTGCCAACTCAGAAAAAAAATTGCTCTCAGTTTTTATGGAACGGCCTTTGTACATCTAGGAATAAAACAAGATATTACACAGAAATAAAACCTCGAATAACTCGAAAACTATGCTTGATAGAAAAATCTAAGTTCTGATCTGAATTCAGCACGAACAAATCTTTAAGAATACACGACTCTTAGAAAAATGAAAAAAAAAAAAAAAATGGTAGAACACAGTGTAATCGTACTACATGTCAGTATTTCCTTCATAGTTGTGACGTACTACAGAGGTAAAGCACGTGTCAAGACGATAAATCTGCGGCGATACATTCTGTCCATGTAGCTTAGTTGGGAGAGTATCTTACTCCGGAGTGAGGGAGCGCAGGTTCGATCCCGTCACGGACATATTTGTGTTTTCACATTGGCACCAGAACTTGAAAATGTATGTACTGGCTGTTGGGTTCTTCGAAACATGTGTGGTTTGTTCCACACATCGTCTGTAATTAATGAAACAATTCGTACTTCGCTTCAAATAAAAAAAAAGAAACATGAAATAGAGATGATGTGATATACTACAGAGGTAAAGTACGTGTGAAGAAGACAAATCTGCAGCGATACACTTTGTCCGTGTAGTTCAGTTGGGAGAGAAACATACTCCGGAGTGAGGGGGCGCTGACAAATTTGTGTTTTCACAGAGTGAGAGTAATGCTAATAAATAGCTGAGAGTTGTATGTATTACTGTTTCGAATGTTTTCTGAAAAAAATTTGGTGGGGAAATGATATAATATCTCACATTTCTGACATTCTGATTTTATGCAGTTAAGAATAATGACATTAAGGTGGTTTCACCTAAAATCTTTGCCTTATGTTTCCAATGGTAAAACCTCTTTACACATTTTCTTCGCAATTAATGCATTCCCAAGGATGACAATTTGCACATCGATAAAACTAACTTTAAGTTATAGCATGGGATACCTAATACTTGCTAAAACATAACCATAATCAAGCAATCTAACATTTGTTTGTCTACTGACGGCCGCCACGGTGGCGCAGTGGTCTAAGGCGTTGGCCTCTGATCATTCGTCCGTAAGGGGTCCGGGTTCGAATCCCGGTCAGGCATGGATGTTGTGTTTGTCTTACGGCACTGGCTCTCTCCCTTCCCTGGAACCAGTGACCCTAAATTAGGGACGGGCGACTGCTTATAGCCCATTGAGTTGCTCACGGCGGTCGTTAAACCTCCAATCAAAAAAAAAAAAAAAAAAAAAATTGTCTACTGACGTTATCAATGTACAGGTCGCGCCATCTATTGACAGGTCTGAACATTACTCAAAGAAATAGGATTGAATTTTAATATAATTATTGTTATGTTTTAAAAAGTATTAAGTACCCCATTATATAACTTAAATTTAGTTTTATCAATGTACAAATTTTCATCCTTGGGAATACAATAATTGCGAAGAAAATATGTAAAGAAGTTTTACCATTGGAAACATAAGTAGCCACTTTAAACATAAGTTTTCCAGAAAATATTATCTTTACCACGGATTTTGACTACATTACTCGTATTATTATTAAAGCAATCCTTGAATTCAGAGATTTACCTCCAACGTTAAAATGCTTTTACGAGTTTTACCCGGATAAATTATGGGGCATAAACTCTGAAGTATTCATTTTCAAAACAGTACAAGGAAAATACGAGCTAAATGGATCACTCGGAGAAGATTTCCCCACAAGATCGTAAGTAAAATGAGGATCACTGACATTCTCTCGGAGGTTTCGCTTGAAACTTGCCTTACTGTAGCTAATGTTTAATAGTGCTCGGATTTCTCAAATTTCTCCTCTGCGAGATCGATGAAATGCTGAGACGAATCCATACGAACCCCGTGCACCGTGAACCAACATTTAAACAAGTGAAGCATTCCGGCTCGCTGTTCTAGGAGTCGGATGTCCACCAGTTGACGCCTGTCACTCAGCAAGGCGGCGCGAGTGCCCATCGGAGCGTGTGGATTTAATTAGGGACTTAGCGCGATGCGCAATTATTCCAGCTAACTGAATACTTGAAAAATGGTGTCGGCGCACGATACAGTGTCGCCACATGATCAGCGGAAGAACGAACGAGGCCGAGAGACCGAGTGGAGGTTAGCGTGTGGGAAACACGGCACGCCGCCGTCGATGAAAGCAGACTCTGCTAGTTTCTCAACATCATCTCGAACGCCGTCTGCAGCACGCGTTTTTACCTTATTTCGCTAGTCAAATGGAGGCATTTTACACGGGACGCCAGACAGCCTTTCCGGACTCCATGTCACTAGCAAATTAGTCAACAAACTCCTCGAAATGTACGTCTGCTCTTTTCTGCTTTTATTAAGTTGCACAAAGGAATACCGAGTTTATTTCCATGCTAATAATGAAAAGCGGTGTACATCTGGCTTTCCTCGTAAACCCAAATTATACTGTCGCCCCGGCGGCAGAGTTTAGCGTCAGGTTTTGGAAATAGTAAGAAGCGCTGGCTTCTGATCATTCGCCCAAGATGGATCCAGGTTCGAATCCCGATGAGACATGGACACAGTAGCACAATGCAATGTTTCCTCTAAGCTCAGCGCGCGCGGCGACTTCCCTTCCTCCGCGCAGTAAGCATTTTACAATTCCCACCACGCAGCGAATTTACTTCCTCCCGAAGTAAACATTTTAGATAAAAATTCCCAAATCCTTAATTATTAATCTATATATTAATTCTATAAGGTTTTTTACTCGGAGTCCTATTTTGAGAGAACGGCTGAACGTAAAGATATGGTTGAGTTATCAAAATAAAGGTCTTATCCTGTAGATGTGCCAGTTGAAAAGAAAAATGAGATTGGGGCAACGGCTCGGGTGTTGTGGGACGGCAAATTTCCCATGTTAAGTCTATGGGAGAAGCGTGCGATTAACATTCGATCGCCTGCGGTTGACTCACGCGCTGTTGAAGGCGGTAGCATGGAGGGACTGAGAAAGTGCAAAATCCGATGTCTCTTTTCTGAGCGAACCGTTGCGCAAAACATCGCTAGCATGCATTGGTATCAAAGTTCTCCTAATCGGAACAGCGAACACTCGAAGACCTGACTGCGTTGTGTCATTGAACTGTGTGATGTATATATACAATTTAATATTCATTCAATCCAGTTTATTCACGTAGGTAAGACGTTTCCCATTATGTAAATATGTAAATAAACATTTCTTTGCCCATTGTTAGTGAAAATATTACGGACGACTGCTTATAGCTCATTGAGTTGCTCACGGTGGTCGTTAACCCTTCAGTCAAAAAAGAAAAAAAAAGTCACGAACCTGGGCTATTGTCTTTACTGAAGTGGTTGAATGAATTTGTCAATCTAATAAAGTTTACACATTTGTTGTTTCATATGAGTTTAATCTTTTCAAAAAAAAAGAAAAAAAAAGAAAAAAAGAAAGAAAAACGTAACCGTCGATTCCGACGGGTGAAGAGAATCTCATTCCAGCAACATTTACAAACACAGTTGTGACTGAAGATGAGAGTAAAAGAGTTCGGTATCCAGTTGAATTTTTGCACACGATCGAGATGAGTGGACTTCCACCTCACCTTTTACGACTGAAAAAGGGTGCAGTCGTGATGCTCATCACGAACCTGGCCGCACCGGTGGCGCAGTGGTCTAAGCGCTGCGCTACGATGTTGTGTTTGTCTTATGGCACTGGCTCTCTCCCTTCCCTGGAACCAGTGACCCTAAATTAGGGACGGAAGACTGCTTATAGCCCATTGAGTTGCCCACGGCGGTCGTTAAACCTTCAGTCAAAAAAAAAAAAAAAAAAAAAAAAAATACGAGCCTGGACTATTGTCTTTACTGAAGTGGTTGAATGAATTTGTCAATCTAATAAAGTTTACATTTGTTGTTTCATATGAGTTAATTCTTTTCAAAAAAAAAAACAAAACAAAACAAAAAAACAACTACCCGTCGATTCCGACGGGTTTCGTCTAGTTTTCATAAATCGAAAATCAATTACCTGCAAAAATAATAATTGTTATTATAAAACAATATAATGCACCAGAAAAGACACAATAATGTAGAAAAAGACGCAAATAGTAAAACAATCTTAATGAACACTTACGAGGCAAATTAAAATTTGATTAACAATTACGTAATTTCCCTCTTGTCCACCAAGTTTTACAAAACACCAAGTGGGCAATAAATCTGAATTATATGCATAACGTCAACGATGAACAATTAAATGAAGCAGTGACATAGTGCACGTACTGGAATTCATAAAAATAAAACTAAAAAACTGGCTTTCACGCAACGCACATCAATCACAGCGTAATGGCTGGTGCCAAACTGAAACAGTAAACACAACTTGTGATTTGAGAGGGAGCGGGGAGGGGAGAGAAGCGGAGGAAGCCGGTGCATCACATGACTGTGACGTGCCTGCATCGCATGACGCACATGAGATAAAAGCAGATAGCAGGGAAAGCACATGTCCGTGTAGCTCAGTTGGGACAGCGACTTACTCCGGAGGGGACCCGTGTTCGATGCCGGGCGCGGAGACTAACTTATACGTCATATTGGAGCCCGAACTTCCATGATGATCCGGCTGCTAAGTTTCTCGCAATGATGGGATATTCTTTCCACACGGCGAGACAGGGAAAATGAGAATCCCTTCTTCAGTGCTTCGAAAAAAATATATCACTGTGATATTACGGAAACACACCAAATTGTCCTGTATTTCTTAAAAGTCCGTTCTTCATGGGATGACTGCCTACAGCGTCACATGGTCCCGGCTGATCCGTGATCCATGCCTCCGGCCCTCTTTCGGTGGGGGATAGCAGTGAGAGTATATGTCCTCGTAGTTGAGTTGGGAGAGCGACTTACTCCAGGGTGAGGGGACCCGGATTCGATGCGCGGCGCGGACAAACTTGTACGTTATATGACGCCATGGCTGTTGAAACGTAAACATAATTGACAACTTGTTGTGACTTGAGACGGAGGTAGGTGGTCAGGTTCATCACATGGCGGCAGCTTGCCTCCTGCTGAGACAGAGCAGTTGATCGCCTCCTCCTCAAGGCCACGTTCCACGTATAATACACATTCGGGTGGCTATTTACTCCATTCTTTATTCTTCATACTCCTGCAGTTACTAATTAATGATATAGTTTGACCTTTATTTTAAAATACCTTAATATTCTCTTTCTATTCTCGAATCGCACCCGTTTTTATAAAGAACTAACATATAACTGATAGAGATTCCTCGAATACTTACTAGGTATTTCCCGGGTAAATAGTCTTGGAATGTCTATCAGTTATCTGTTAGTTGTCTATAAATTTTGTGTGGGGACCCCTTGATCCCGGGCTCTGACTCCTTCTAAAAACCGTTTACGGTCTGAGCTAGAGTACCATGAGATAGTATACCGAATTTGGTGGTTGTAAATTGAAAATTGTAAACATTTTCCCGAAAATTTTGTATGGAGGCCCCTTGACCTCCCCGGGCTACGACCGCTTCCAAACACCGTGCACAGTCTTAGTCAGAGTATCATGAGATACTATACAAAATTTAGTGGTTGTACATTGAAAACTGTAGAACGTTTTACGAAAATTTTGTATGGGGGCACTTTGACCCACCCAACTCTTTGATCCCCGGGCTTCGACCCCTTCCCAAAACCGTCTACGTCTAAGTCAGAGTGTCATGAGATAATATACCAAATTTGGCGGTTGTAAATGGAAAACTGTAGACCTTTTTACGAAAATTTTGTATGGGGGTCCCCTTGATCCCCCGGCTCCTCCCCCTTCCAAAAACTGTCTACAGTCTAAGTCAGAGTATCATGAGATAATATACCAAATTTGGTGATTGTAAATTGAAAACTGTAGACCTTTTTACGAAAATTTTGTATGGGGGTCCCCTTGATCCCCCGGCTCCTCCCCCTTCCAAAAACTGTCTACAGTCTAAGTCAGAGTATCATGAGATAATATACCAAATTTGGTGATTGTAAATTGAAAACTGTAGACCTTTTTACGAAAATTTTGTATGGGGTCCCCTTGATCCCCCGGCTCCTCCCCCTTCCAAAAACTGTCTACAGTTTGAGTCAGAGTATCATGAGATAATATACCAAATTTGGTGGTTGTAAATTGAAAACTGTAGACCTTTTTTCGAAAATTTTGTATGGGGCGACCCCTTCCCAAAACCCACTACGGTCAAAGTCAGAGTACCATGAGATAGTATACTAAATTTTGTGGTTGTACGTTGGAAACTAGAAATTTTAACTTAAATAACGAAAGTTTTGTATGGGACCCCCGTAATCCTCCCCCTCCAGCTCCGATCCCTTCCAAACCCCTTCTACGGACTAAGTTAGAGTACTAGGAGATTGTACACGAAACTTTGTGGTTTTAAGTTGAAAACTATAGATTTGTATAGAGGAAAAACAAACAAATATACAAACTTTCACTTTCATACAGGTATATAGATTACTTTAATGCTTTTACAAGAAATGAAGATTTATCGATTGATGGAGAAAAGCTGGAGATAACAGACACGTACGTTTATCTTGGATAGCAGATATCAAGTGAAGGTCACATTGATGAAGAAATTAATCGGCGCACAAAACTTGCCTTTAGAGCTTTTGGAAGAAACAGCTTACTTTTCAAGAGCAGTATGCCATTATGTCTTAAAAGAAAAGTGGTTGATCAATGCATCCTTCCAGTGCTTACGTATGGTGCAGAGACGTGGACCTTAACTAAAAGAGACATACAAAGACTGAAAACAACTCAAAGAGGCATGGAGATGTGCATGCTTGGTGTAACCAGGAGAGATAAGAAGAGGAACACGTGGATCCGAAAAATAACAAGAGTGGAAGACATCATGATCAGAGTTAAATCCCTGAAATGGCAATGGGCTGGGCATACTGCCAGAAGGACAGACCATCGATGGACAGCCGAAATTTTAGATTGGATTCCAAGGGACCGGAAAAGACCCAGAAGAAGACCACGTGGGAGATGGGTGGATGAAATTCCAAAGTATGTGGGAGTGACATGGAGGAGACTGGCCCAAGACAGACCGTTGTGGAAGAAACTTGGGAAGACCTTCGTCAAGCAGTGGATTGATAATGGTTGACAATGATGATGATGATGATTGTATTAACAAATTATAAATGTTAATTCCTAGATATTTTTATAAAATTGATTTTACACACCATTTGGTGAATTAATTCTATACAGCATTAATTGTGTCTATGTATGGTCGAGTTTATGAAGAACAGGCTGAACAGCTAAATAAATCTTAGAAAAAAACCAACAAAAAAACATGAGGCTCAGGCCCGCTGATGTAGAGAAGGGAAAGAACGCGCCTAAGCAGACAGTAATTCTAATTTCTTCCACATATTACTATAAACTAGCATATTATTAGACGTAAAAGCAAGAGAAACACCCCTCCAGCTCTCTGTCTCTCCCTCCAAACCAGCACACAACAAGTTTCAAGGTCAGAATGCCCCATACAACAATTAATTATTGTAGCAATTTGGCTAGCCCCAGTACAGCCGGCAGTCGACGCTCGTGTTGAGTTAATGCTCTCCGTCCACGCTATGGATACATAAAAAAAGTTTTAAAAATTAATAAATTTTGTAAAAATATTTTCTTGGTCGGTGGTGCTAAAATGTGTAAAATTATTTTTTTGGGTGGTGGTGCTAAAATTTTTTGAGTGATGCTGAGATATTAAAAAAAAATTCTCTCTTGGCGCCCCCTCCTAAATCTCGCACCCTGGGCCCGGGCCCGTTGTGTAAATCGGCCCACGCTGGTCGCATGAAAAAGAAAAGTGAAAAATGCATGTGTTTATTGAAAATATCGATTACATCATACAGGTTTTGAATCCTAAAGCTTAGCGTTCGGACCCCCCCCCCCGAAGCAGTTAACATACACTGAGGTGCCAAAAAGATCTGGGAAGGCAATCACATGCTACTACAACCATGCGGTAAATGCTATCGTCCGCAAACGCCGTATATGTAGAGGAAGATATCTTCGCAAGCTCAAGTAGTATCAAACAAACTTTGAAGATGACAATCCGATTTTTGGCGTAAATGTGACAAGGATGGTAAGTCAGATAATATCCGAAAACTTGAAAATTTTTTCAAGTTTCATGATTCAAGTAGTATCATTCGCAGTTCAGATCGCAGCTTATCAGGATTTAAGCGATTTAGAACGTGGTATGTTAGTCGGCGCCCGGGAGATGAGTCACTCCATCTCGGAAATTACCACGAAATTTGGATTTACGCGGTCAACAATTTCAAAGGTGTACCTGGACTATACAAACTCAGGGGGAAATCCAAAGTGCGAGATCGGTGTGGACATATTAAAGCTCTGGACGATCGTGGTAAGAGGCGCCTGGCACTTATCGTAACATCCGACAGGCGTACGACCTTGACGCTAATCATAGCGCAATTTAATGGTGCGGGCAGTAGGAGCACCAGCGTTCGGAACGTGCAACGTTCTCTGTGTTCTATGGAATTCCGACGGCTCACCAGCAGGCGATTGTTGTCCCTACAACCCAAGGCTGTACGCCACGCCTGGGCTTGGGAACACCGCCATTAGACGCAAGATGACTGGGAACGACTAGCCTGGTCCGATAAATCGCGGTACCAACTGTTTCAGGCAGATGGCTGATTCCAGGTGTGGTGACAACCCCACGAGGCAATGGATCCCGCATGCCTACAAGGGACGGTGCAGGCCAGAGGTGGCTCTGTTATGCTGTGGGGTGTTTTCAGTTTGCACGCATTAAGACCCTCTCATACGTCTGCAGTCTGCTCTGACCGATGGAGCCTACGTAAGCATTCAAGCATTCTTGGTGATTATTTGCACCCCTTCATGTCTTGCAACAACTCCTACGAGTTCGACCTCTTCCAACACGACAACGCGCCCCCGCACACGACCAGAGTCACCGGATTATGGCTGGAGGAACATTCCACGAAATTCGGCATCCTGACCTGACCCCCTCGTTTGCTAGATTTAAACGTCATCGGACACATTTGGGATGCCGTTCAACGTGCCGTCAATGTGAGGAATCTTCCACCGGTGAATATTACGGAATACACAGGGCTCGTGGAGTCAGCGTCCCGTCGCGTTGCTGCCGTTATACGATCGCGAGTAGGACCAACGATGCATTAGAGAGTTTTTTTTATGTTACAAAGAAGTCCGAAGTAGGTACCTGATATGCCTACATTTTTTAGTACGCTTTAAAATTTCAGCTACTTAATTTATCGCAGCACAGCTCATAGCAGATTTGGCAATTCAAAATCCATTGTACCCAGTGTACTTGGATATTCATTTCTCCATTTCGAAAATGTACTTTTTTCTCATTTTGGAATTCCCTTGGTGGTCAACGTCTCGCGGTAAACTAAAAGGTGCTCTGCGGGCTGCCAAAAGGTGCTTCGCCGGCTACTGAAAGGAACTCCGAGGGCTACTGAAAGGTGCTCCGTAGGCTATTAAAAGGTATTCCGCGGGCTACTCAAGGATACTCCGCGGGCTTCTGAAAGGTGCTCCGCGGGCTACTAAATGGTACTCCGCGGGGTACTAAAAGGTATTCCGCGGACTACTGAAAGGTGCTCCGCGGGCTACTCAAAGATACCCCGGGGGCTTCTGAAAGGTGCTCCGCGGGCTACTAAATGGTTCTCCGCGGGCTGCTGAAAAGTGCTTCACCGGTTACTGAAAGGCCGCGGGCTACTGAAAGGTGCTCCGCGGGGTACTAAAAGGTATTCCGCGGACTACTGAAAGGTGCTCCGCGGGCTACTCAAAGATACCCCGGAAGCTTCTGAAAGGTGCTCCGCGGGCTTCTAAATGGTTCTCCGAGGGCTTCTGAAAGGTGCTCCGCGGGCTACTATAAGGTACTCCGCAGGCTACTGAAAAGTGCTCCGCGGGCTATTGAAAGGTGCTCCGCGGGGTACTAAAAGGTACTCCGCGGGCTACTGAAAGGTGCTACGCGGGCTATTAAATGGTATTCCGTGGGCTACTGAAAGGTGCTCCGCGGGCTACTCAAAGATACTTCGCGGGCTTCTGGAAGTTGCTCCGCGGACTACTAAATGGTAATCCGCGGGCTTCTGAAAGGTGCTCCCGCGGGCTAATAAAAGGTGCTCCGCGGGGTACTAAAAGGTACTCCGCGGGCTACTGAAAGGCATTCCGCGGGCTACTGAAAGGTACTCCGCGGGCTATTAAAGGTATTCCGCGGGCTGCCAAAAGGTGCACCGCGGGCCACAAGTTGAAGACTCGTGCTCTGAAGAGAGACGTGCGTTATTTGCAACAAATGGAGGAGAAGGCTTTATTAAAGCCTGAAACGGTTGGACAGGGCGTTCCAAGTTTAAGGCCTGTACAAACGTCTAGTCGTCAGTCTCTAATTTAGATGCACTTGTCCGAAATTCATTTCTTATCCGGGACTCTGACCCATGACCAGCTCAGATGATTTGCCGGGAGCTAGCGCCTCTGACAACTCGGCCACGGGAGCTGCACAATACCGTTTTGTGCAGAAAGCGCTTTACATTAAGAATTCAAGACAATGAGATGCAGAGTTGTCATTCTAGTGATTTATCGTAATCAGTGGATCTACTAACTTTGATTCCTGTCCACTGATAGATTTTCATAATGTACTGATTTTTTCCTGTTCTAAGACCACCTACGGGTAAAAAGTTCTATGAATAATGTACCAGCGATTATCTGGTTCCTAGTTGATACCGTCAAAGGGGGTAGGCTCTGGAGAGTTTTTAGAGAGATGGCCGACCCGGGGTATCTTATCTTTCTAATTAAGTTACTCTACAACGCTAATAAAGCCTCCGTCGCAATTAATAGCGAAACGTCTGACACGTTTTGCGTGGGAAAGGGAGTTCGCTAAGGATGCATTCTCTCACCCATTCTTTTTAATACTTATGGATAATCACCAAAGCGACGGAAAATTGATATGGTGGGCTGTCAATAGGCGGTAGGAAAATATCAAATCTACGGTATGAAGATGACACCACTGTAATAGCTGGCTCACAGTATGAGATGCAATTTCTCAAACACATAGAATATTTCATCGCCGAAGATGGTCTCAAACTAAATAGAGCCAAGTGCTACCTTATGGGAGTTGACAAGGCCGGAATGCTTCCTCAAAACTTCGAACAGATACCCAATATTGCCCGAAATTCAGGAGTCATATATCTGGGGCCCGTATAACCAACAACGGCAATTGCGAAGGAGAGATCGAAAGAAGGATCGGAATGGCCAAATATGTCCTGGCAGGGCTTATAAAAATGTGGAAGAATGGCCACATCAGCAAAACCAACAAGGTGAGGCTGGTCAGGGCCATTGTGTTCCCCATCGCGACTTTGAGTTCTGAAACATGGACCTTAAATGCAGCATGTCGAAGAGGAATTTAGGCGTTTGAAATGATTTGCTACAGATGCATGTTGAGATTATTCTAGGTTGTGCATAGGACTAATGCATCAATCATGACAGAGCTCGGCGTAGACGCCCACAAGCGACTTATTCCGACAATCCAACGATATATACTAACCTTCTTCGGCCACGCTATTCGGCGAGACGGTTTAGAAAAACTTTGTATTCAGGGTAAAGTAGACGGCAAAAGAAGGAGAGGACGTCCCCTTGACAGATTCATTGATCGAATGAAAACCCTCACAAATCTATCGGTTGCAGAAATCATGAGAACTGTGAAGAATAGAAAAGAATGGCGAACCTTGACGGCTGAAAGGATGTGAATTAGGTCACGACGCTCGAACCGAGCAACGAAGAGAGAAAGAGAGATATACCCAGGGATATGCTGTCTAAGAATTCCTGCATTCTTTCAGTACTCAACATCTACTGATCCAATCGACAAGACTCGCGTCAGAACCAGTTGCGTAACTAGCACAACGTGCGCCCCCCCGCAAGATTTACTTCAGCACCCCTAAGCCCAGTAATTTTCCCAGGATTTCGAACGGGAAGTAGGATGCATTTTTTGCTGGGTGTGTGTGTGGGGGGGGGGGGGGGTCTTAGGAAATCAGGGAAGTTGTCTTCAAAAGTAATTGTAGTACCTAGAACCCTGTAATTTTAACTTGTTAAGTAACAGATTTGAGAATACGTGTAATTGCTTTGCCCCAAACTTAAATAATTCACTAGAAGAAATCACCCTATCTGCGGCTGCTGTGAATAAATGTTGACTCCTGTCGTGCACGTAATTCTAGGTAGCTGACTGCTTTTCCACATCCTCCACGGGAAATCCCACTGTAGCCCCGCGCTTTTCCTCAGAAACGCAGAGAATGGGCGATTGGAGAGCGATCGTATTATTTACAACTCATTGCAGAGCAATCGTATTACAACCCGAAGTCAAAGAGCCGAACACTTTCAATCTGTAGGACATTCATTGTTTTAAAGGTGAAACTAGGCATTTATTTAGGCAAAGTTACATATATCTTAAAGCAAAATATATAAATATTTGGGTTAATTATTGTGCGCGTTCGAATTTTTTCATAAAACTCTAACTACCAGTTGCAGTATGTCCCTTCGTTACCTGCGTTAACAGTACGCCACTGGTCATGTAAAATTCTTTTTGGTCTAGGTAACTAATTATTCTGTTATACACATATTTTTCGTAGTTTTCTTAAAACGCAGAATATTTGCAAAAACTTCTATAATACGATATTTGTGTTAATTATACTTTTATTTAGTGCAGCACTTATTTCACGTAATTTGGGAACATCTGGCTATCGTTTAGTAAGAAGTAAAAGTATATAACTCTTTAATTTTAGGAAGACAACAAGCGGAAACTATCCAGCAGTGACGACATTAAAAGTAAAGTGCCATGATCTACACCAACATCAGTATTAATGATCAGCATCATTTTATAAAGCTGATCATCAGTAATATCTTATAAAAAAGACACTCAGAACTGTACTGATTTGAATCTTCATTCCTCTGTTTAATAGCAGTTTGTGGAGTTTTGGTAATATTTAACATACCAGTATATTTAAGGGTCCCGTTGTTTTGAGAATACTACTACATTACATTTTTAAAGTGGGACATATTTCAAGCAAACAAAACAAACCTGATCAACTGATTTCTACTGATTTTTTGAGCTGTGGTCTATTGATTTCAACACTGCCAACACTGGTGAAATCTGTAAAACGATGTTCAACTGAAAGTTTGGCTCAGTGTCGTGATCATATGAGCTGCTAGTTCAGTATAAAAGATTTTGATTCTCAGTTCGAAATTTACCTATCTGAAATCGGAAATTTATTTCAGAAAATTAAAAGTTACGCTAGGTTACAACTTGGGTGACCAGAAAACAGCAGAATGATGGAATCTTCTGTTCGCACTTTGGATATCAAAAATGTACCGGCAAACCCTGATGTAATGATGCGTACATTAGATCATTACCAACACCGAAAATATTTCTTAACAACGCGTAGAGACGGCTTTGTCAAAATGCGGCATTGGTTCCCAGGAGAAATCTTTAAATCATGTGATATCGTCAGTCATTTAATGAAAGACATATTCTGGATATATTCCTCAATTCTTTCTCGATAACCACTAACAGACTTCCTCCGCTGACAACACGATTTCTTCTGGTTCGTTTGGACGTGTAAACATTCAAGTACGTTATTCTTTGGACTCGTTTGAATTTAAATAATTTTCAGACGCACATTGCACTGTAAATAGCTTTTCCTCAAATGAAACGGTGGCCTTTTCCTGTACTTTCAGTAGACAAAGAATGTTTCAAATAGGTTATTGTTCAGACTACTTCATATTAATATTTTGTATGTAGTTCAGTTTGTACTAGTGTTGTCTCAGCCACTTCTGTGACATACACACACGGACAATGAAATTTGTGCACCTAGAAGAAAACATGCTACAACCGCGAACCTTTGCAAATAGCTAGAGTGCGTGTTAGTATGCAAATGATCCACGTTTGGTGCGAGTGTGCATGACCGCACACCCTGTAGTGGCGCTGCAAACACGAACCAGTAGCCTTGTTGTGTTTGTCTTAAGCCAGTGGCTCTCTCTCTTCCCTGGAGCCAATGGCCGTAAATTAGGTTTAAATGCTTAATTTTACCATGTTTTAATAAAGTTAATAAACTATTAAGTCAATGTATTCATAAGAAATTAACAAACAGATAAATAAACAGATACACGAAACACACCTGGTGTTACATTACTTTTAAATATCTAGATTTCTACAATGGTGAGTGAGTAGAGTTCCAAAATAACGTGATTAAAACACTCGTTGATATTTATTCAGCGAATTCATTGTTCCTCCTTTCTCCCATGAGAAGCAGCCAAAAAGTAAAGGGAAATACGTCGTTCAATTGACTACACTGAAGTGGCAAAAGTTATGGGATAGCAGCGAGCAATTTTTTAACTGACACTGACGTCGTATAAAGGCACGCTACGATTTTTATCAGGTGGGTCTAATCTCGTGATCCAGGTTGAACAACCGCCAGTAGGATTATGGCAAGCCGATGTGAATTATTGGAATTTGAACGAGGCATGGTAGTGGGAGCCAGACGGATGGAACATTCAATTTACGAAGTTGTGAGAACATTCAACATTCCTCGATCAACGGTGTCACGTGTGTACCTAGAATACTTCTTTTTTTTTTTTTTTTTTTTTTTTTGATTGGAGGTTTAACGACCACCGTGAGCAACTCAATGGGCTATAAGCAGTCGCCCGTCCCTAATTTAGGGTCACTGGTTCCAGGGAAGGGAGAGAGCCAGTGCCGTAAGACAAACACAACATCCATGCCTCACCGGGATTCGAACCCGGACCCCTTTCGGACGAATGATCAGAGGCCACCGCCTTAGACCACTGCGCCACCGGGGCGGCCTAGAATACTTCATGGAAGGCATTATCACCCACTCTGGACATCGCAGTGGCCGACCATGGGGGCTGAATAACGTTGAACAGCGGCGTCTGACCAGGATTGTCCATAGTAACAGACAACCGACACTGGCTTAAATAACATCGACGTTCAATGCAGCAGGTATCTGGAGATATGCTCTTTAGGTCAGTCAGTGCAGCGTAATTTAGCGTCCATGGGGTATGGGAGCAGAAAACCCACCAAAGTGCCTTTATTAATACCACGACATCGGACACAGGGCCTCACCGGGGTTCATGAACACGGCAATTGGACCCTGGAAGACTGGCAAAATGTGGCGTGGTCCGATGAGTCATGCTACCAGTTGTTTCTAACTGATGGTAGGGTTGGGGTGTGTCGCAGACCCCATGAAGCCATGGACCTAAGCTGTCAACAAGGCACTGTGCAAGTTCGTGGTGATTCCATACATGTGGCACGGTTTGGGGTCCGCTGGTCCTCGTTAGCACGTCATTAACCGGTAATCGCTTTGTTGCTCCATTGTGTGACAATTTGAAGCCCTTCACGTACTTCATATAACCCCAACAACGATGGGATTTTCCAGTCTGAAAATGCACCATGTCACCGGGCCTGAGTTGTCCGAAAATGGTTCGAGAAGCATTCCTGGCAGTTCCGACTGATTGCCTGACCAGAACCCAATAGAGCACTTATGGCACGTGGTGAAAAGGTCCATTCGCACCCAAGATCCTGCACCTACAAATACCAGGGAACTGTGGGAGGCTGTTCAAATAGCATGGCTGAACATCGACATCTCTCAAGAAGTCAGTCTTCTTGCCACTTGTGGAATCGATACAACGTCGAGTTGCTACATTTCCCCTGGCTAGAGAAGGTTCCTCGCGACACCAACCCCCGGGACGTATCCCATGACGTTTAGCATCCATCATGTATTTTTTTGTTGCTCACAGGTCGTTTATGAGGAACAAAATGCAATGAATATTCATACCGTGGCGTCGTCCTATTTGTTGAAACGACTTTGATCCCGTGATGTATAGGTCTGACATCATGGGAAAATAATTTGGATGTGAGTCGTCGTCAAAGGCCTACTGCCTTCATTCCCTCAAGGCTCAATAGGTCCCTTGTGAAAGAACCTACCCTACGATGCATCCGGTAGGACACAACCCCACGGGATTTTCCATGCTTCCCCTGGGATGCCTGGTATTTATGTTTTGTTCAGTCTCCCTGTAGCAATTCAGAAGTTAGTTCAGGCGGCCTGGGAAAGGCGCTTTTCAAGGCTCTCTAAATCTTCATCAAGTTTCCGTTCCAAGGAACATAAAAGGAGACCTCGTAAGAGATCTTATTATTCATCAGATCAACAGTTTGATCGAGGGACCATTCGCTAACTAAAGAAACTACCTGGCTCTTCAATAAAGACATTAATCTCCTCTTCAGCCTGCACTTATGTGCCTGCTAGGATGGGTGGTTCCCCGTTAAATAATTTTCTCTCTCTTTCAGAAAACTTCCCCTCCCGCCCGCTTAAAATTGGATAGGCGGCCTTTTTGGCGTTTTTAGGCTCTCCCGCTTTAATTATTTGAGATTTCCTGGGTTCACCCTCATTTTCCCTCTTCTCTCTGACATTTTATTCATTTTGGAAAGGGGAGGGCGCATTAAATTTTTTCTAGGTGTTTTTACTTTTTTAATTATATAATTTTTTAAAGTCCAGTTAATGTATGTATGTATGTATAAATCACAGCTGCAGCTATGAAAACCTGGTTTTTTACGCTTTCCAAACTTAGGTTGAAGAAACGTATATGCTCCAGCTGTGTCCTTCTTTCTGTCTGCCTGTCCGTCCGCACGATAACTCCCGTAAAAATGCTTCAATTTCGATGAAATTTTAGTATGTATTAAGGGACAAACCCTATTGAAAATGAACGAAATGGGAGCAAAGGTCAGGACATAGGAGCGGGATCCATTCCATTGCTCTTATGCGCCAAAACTTGCGTAAAAATCGTTCAATTGCAACAAAACTTTATCATGTTGTTCCGGATGTATACTGAACCGGTTCTGTTTAATATAATCGAACTCGGGTTAAAGGTCAGGGCACAGGAACGAGATTTATTCCACAGCCATTATTCTCATGACTTGAGTGATAACTTGAGTAACGATTTCTGGTATGTTGGAAAGCGGATCATAATCAATGCATTGCATGATTTCACTATGCTATGGAGGTAAATCACAACGATTACGAACGAAGTTGTAACGGACACTGAGAAAGTTACTGGAGTGCTGAGTAAAACACGTTTCGATATTTCTCTTTTTCGTTCGTTAGTGATTACTGCCACATCTTTTTTCTGTATTTTTTATGCTTTCCAACCGTATTTTGAAGAAGCGTATATGCTCCAGGTTTGTTCGTCTGTCTGTCCGTCTGTCCGTACAATAACTCGCGTAGAAATGATTCGATTTCGATGAAATTTTAGAATGTGGTAGGGAACCACTGGCGACGAACCCTGTTGAAAATGGGCGAAATGGGGTCAAAGGTCAGGACATAGGAGTGGGATACATTCCATTGCACTTATGCGTCATAACTTGCGTAAAAATGGTTCTATTTCGATGAAAATTTGGTATGTGGTAGAAGACCATATTGAAAATGAGCGAAATGGGGTCAGAGATCAGGACATACGAGCAGGATCCATTCCATTATCCTTATGCGTCATAACTTACATAAAAATGTTTCGATTACGACAAAACTTTAAAATGTTGTTCTGGGGGTATACTGAACCGATTCTGTTGAATATAATCGAAATGGGGGCAAAGGCCAGGACACAGGAGCGAGATTTATTCCACAGCCATTATCTTCATAACTTAACAAAAAATGCTTCTATTGCGCCAAAACGTTAGTATGTTGTTGCGGAAGTATACTGAGCCGGTTCTGTTTAATAAAATCGAAATGGGGTCAAAGGTCACGGCACAAGCGCGAGATTTATTCCACAGCCTTATCCTCATAACTTGAGTAGTGATTTCTCGTATGTTGGAAAGCGTATCATAATCAATGCATTGCATGATTTTACTAACTTGTTTAAAATATTACAGTTATTTAGATATTTGGGACATTTTAATTAATTTCACTCTTCCTTTAGTCTCCTGGAAAGTACTTTAGATGTTTCATTTTTCTTATAATATTCCTAAAACTTTTCTCATGACAATTTATTTATCGTATTCCTTACCTATTGCATATTTACTCAATGGACAATTTATTACAATCTGAAACACCTCTTGGTTTCCAAACAGCAGCTGCTAATTTTCAGTAACGTAGTTGCCCACGCACTAATGTTATTTCGAATATCTATTTGCTAGTACAAAATCATACCTTTTTGAGGAGTTACTCCAACAAAATAAGTGGTGACGAGGATGCGCTTGCTATGTGCTATTTTTTACCTTTATGCACAAATACACACTCAAATGAAATACGAAGACACTCACTCTCACATGGAATACAAAAAATCGCGTAAAACTCCTAATTCAATTCTCACTTCACAATTACGCATCCTTTCGTCTCCGCACTTCGTTTCCTTCTAGCACATCCTAGCAAACCAGAAACAAAACCACCAGCGCACCGCGGTTGCGGTTCTTGCGTCACGCACTAACGATAAACAATCGCCAGCGGCTGGGCTTCCTCCACGAAGCCCAACTTCCAACAAATATAGAATACTATCAACATAAAGATTCGATTGCTGTTGAACTAGAAGTCCCTTTCGACTACATCGCACAGATGCTCCATCGGGTAGAAATCTGGAGACTGAGCGGTCAATGAAGAAAACAAAAGTCTTCATCATTCTCCCCAAAACCACTGCGAAACTGTAAATGAATTATGACTTGCTGCACGGCCCTGCTGGGAGTATTCCTCACTACGGGGTACCTTAGGTCCCCCTTTCTTTTCGGAAGAGAGGTTGAACGACCAACATGAGTAACTCAATGGGCTATATGCAGTCGTTTCTTCCTAATTTGTAGCCACTGGTGTCAGGAAAGAGAGAGCGCCAATTCCGTAAGACAAACACAATTTCATGCCAGTGCTGAGTTTACGCACAACTTTAAGCGCCCGAACCCAAATTATGTCAATTCGAACAAATTTTAAGAGCGAATCCGAATCATGTCGGGTCAAGCACATTTTAAGATTCCGAACCTGAATTATGTCTGTTCGAGCACATTTTGAGATCCGAATTCAAATTATGTCAGTTCGAGCAAATTTTTAAAGCCAAATCCGAAGTGTGTCAGTTCGAGTAAATTTTAAGAGCCCGAACCCGAATAATGTCAGCTCGAGCAAATTGTAAGAGCACCAGCCCGAAGAATATCAGTTCGATCAAATTTTAAGAGCCTGAACCAGAATTATGTCAGATCGAGCACATTTTAAGAGCCGAATCCGAATTATGTCAGTTTGAGCAAATTTTAAGAGCCCGAACCCGAAGAATGTCATTTCGAAAAAATTCTAAGAGCCGAACCCGAATAAATGTCAGTTCGATCAAATTTTAAGAGCCGAATCAGAATTATGTCAGTTCGAGCAAATTGTAAGAGCCCGAACCAGAATTATATCAATTCGAACAAATTTTAAGAGCCCGAACCAGAATTTTATATTACGAAGTAGAGCCCGGGCCTAAATGAATCCGAACCAGAATTTTACATTACGAAGTAAAGCCTGGGCCTAAATGAACCCGAAAACCTTTTTTTCGTATTAATTAAAATAATAAATATCTTTTTACTCTTTCCTCCCACTTCAATTAACCATTGTCATTCTCAACTGGAGAACGGAAATCTACCTGTTTCTAATGAATAGCCGCTCGATTTTCCTTGACAATTTCTTTCCTCCTAAAATGCTTGCGGTAGCCAGGATCCGGCAAAAACGGGCTGCGCTGCGATCTAGTACGTTGCTCAATGAAATTAGCAGGGAGCTGAGGCACGAGGGGAGGGGGTAGGAGGTTGCATCTGTGTGTTTCTATTGTTCATATTATCTACAGTTCTTGAAGGAGCTTTTTCTACTCCACATAAATCCAATAATGCGTGGGCTGTGGGTTTGCTTCCCAAACCCAGTATATGCATCCCTTCCCAGTCCACGCTACCCTACCAGACCCAGTTGCAAAGTGATTCTCTTTACCAGCTAGGATGTGTAAAGACTCGTATGTTAAATCATAAACGTTTTAAATTTTATGCTGCCTGAGCCCGGTTCGGACTCGTCTTCGGAGACTTCGCGTCTCAGCACTTACCCATGTCTCACCTAGGAGTCGAACCTCGGCCCAATCGGACGAGGAGACAGAAGCCAGAAGTTAGACCACTGCAGCACCGGGCGGCGGCGCTCGTTGGTTGGATCAACTTAATTAACAGCGATGTTTAAATGTGTTTGGGCATTCAGCCATGGGTGCTCTGGAGTCGATGGAATAAAAAAGTCTATGAAAACAAATTACCCTTCACCACACCATTACCCTTCCTCCGCCAGAATGGAGTTGCGACTATTCAAGCTGATGATATTCTCTCGTGCATTTGTGTCTAGCAGACTCTTTTGTAGACGTTACTCAGTAGAAAACGCAATTTGTCAGGTAACGTGAGCATTTTCCAATCATTTTTGAGTTCATTTCGAGTGCCACCGAGCCAAGAGGAGACGTTTTGACGTGCTCATTGCACTGCGTTTTGGGATGTTTTTTGGCATTGTCCGGAATCGGATCCTGTGTTATGTTACTCTGCGTTTCGGATCTGTTGTGTTCCACAAACCGGATACCGTGCGCTCACCTCCTGCGCAGAGTAGCCGTTTCCGATCAAGGTCACTTCCGATTTTTGCAGCGCTGATAACTCCACTCCACCTATATTAACTTTTTCACATTCCACGGGTGCAAAGGTTTTGCAAATATTCGAAGAAAACCGCCGAGCAATCTCTATTCAAGATCCCACTTCCAACTAGTAGTTAACAATACGTTTGTATAACGTATTGCTAACTACTAACGGGAGTGTTCCCCTGCTATTGAAAGGTCTGTTACAGTTGTGCCGTTCAGAGATAGAAACGTGTCACGGGTCAACGGGTCTACGGGTCGATAATTTCTTGCGGGTCCAACGGGTCGAGGAAAGATGTTCCTGACCCGATTTTGACCCGGTTTTATTCCAGTTTTATTTTTGAAAAGAGAAAAGTATATTCCAAAGAAAAATGCGCGTTGTGGAATTCTGTAGTCGACACAGGTGCCCACGGAGTGAATAATGATTTACCATGCAAATATATTGTCGTCTCTTTCTTTAAGCAACAAAGATTTCCACCGACCGACGTGAGACACACCGACACTATATGGTAAAAAGATACTTCCTTTGCGTTATTTTACAGTGCAGGGCAAGGTACAGGCAAACGCCATTCGCCTGCTTCTCAGCTGATTCACTCTCTCGGTGTGAAGTTCACTGTATGACTAAGAGGTACTTTTCACTTCACATCTTTTACATTGAGCATTCAGAGGTTTTCTATTGATGTGCTAACATCCCGTTCCCATGACATGTCATGTCGAAATTAACTCCTTATTTGTTAATATGGATGGATTTAATATTAAGGAGGTTGAGAAGGGCGTCGAAGGCCAACCAATACGTGCTTGCTCAAAACTACAAAGGGAAGAGTAAATGCTGGAAATTGTTTCGTTTCATTAAGGAACCGGTGAATAATTCTGTGTTGTTTGGTCTTGCTTATTGTTCAAAATGTGGAAAGTGTATAATTACAAAGAAAGATGTCGACGGTGTAATAAGAGATTATGGAACCAAAATTCTAACTGACCATATGAAAGTATGCGCACCTCCATCAAAGCGTGGAAAGAGTGAACAATCTAAATACATTTTAAAAAAATACATTTGTGTAATCGTAAATAATGATTCCCGTTTGTAACATGGTCACGATCATAGTCAGCCATTACTTCTGGATTACGCAAAATAGTGGCACTAAAAATGGCACTAAAAGTTAGCAAGTAACCAAATTTTATTATTAAAAATGGATTTCAGTTATTAAATAACAAGCAGTTATTGGGATGAATATATATATTACGTATATGTATATATATATAAAAATTGAGTTTCGAATTTATAGTTCAAAGCAGATTTGTCCGGGTCAGTTAGGGGTCCGGATCGGTTCCGGGTCCGAAATTTGTGACACGTTTCCAACTCTGGTGCCGTCAAGGAATGACGTTTCAATATACTTTGCATAGAATATTCTATTGATCTCAATATATTGGGCGCCATTTTTTCTGCAGAAGTTTACAATACTTTTACTTAGATATTATTAAAAAATTGAAATTTTTACAAATTTACGCCAAACTCCATGGAGATTTCGGTGTTTTTTTTTTTTTTTTTTTTTTTTTTTACCTACGATTGAAAAATGACTGTTGCAACTGAATGCATGTAAAAGTTGTGTTTCTTCAGAAACTGTTTCATTGATTCTTGTAAAAGATCCACGAGCCGCACTGTTTCTTACCCCATTTCGCAGCCCCGTACAAAAACCTCGGAAAAGGCGGACAAAAGGCAGGAATTTAACTCATCCTGAGTTATTGACCCGTCTTGAAAACATCTCATCTCCGGGTTACAGAGAGGCAGCAACATCCGCTTTCCCCATTCAGCGAGTTCCTGTAACAACCTGGTGCTCGTCGTTAGGAGGCCTCCCCTCCTCCTCTTTAAAAGCCTTTACGGGGTATCCCACAGGGGTGTCGCCTATTGTATGATCGTCCGGATACCGCGATCAATGGTCTGAGTGTGTCGCCGTGCCTTTCTCAATGGTTGTCCTCCTCTGACACAAATGATAAATCAATATTGTTACGGGAGCCCTGATATTACCTCGTCCACGGTGAATTTCTCGTCACGCCTCATCAAGTTTTATAAACTGTTAGTGCTGAGGCTAGGGCTTCCAGGAAAACGCCCCCACCCGCTCCCCAAGCCACCACTTGCCTTAATAAGGACCTGATTCTGTTGCTGCTGGTCGTATTCCTACGTGACACAAACTCAATACTTAGACTATGACTTCTTGATAGTAGATTTTATTGGCAGAATTCTACCACAGGTGCTCAACGCACTGTGCTAACATTAAAACTGCTTATAATTGTTGTTTCCTCATATTCGACTTGGTCATCGTGTTGTTTATGGATTAGGCACTCAGTCCACAACATAGCGCATTTTGAAATCCGCTGTAAAGAGTCGACTGACACGCATGCAATAGCATTTGGAATAGCATACACGAGCGGTAATTACCGGTTTGATCCAGTGCATAAACATTTCGTTGCTTAGTGTTGTATGAGGTTTATTTCTATGGACGGAACTTTATTTAAGCAAAAATTTGAGAAAGGATTTCCCAACAGGAGGGATGCATTGTCGGTGTGAAGTTTAAATTCTTTGGTTCAAACTTAAAAATTTGTTATAATTAACGATTAAAAATTTGAGGTCTTCCAGATTCAAATATGAAGTTTTTAAACTCTGTGATAACTTCCTAAAATCATACACACAAATTTTCAAGACCTTTAGTGGTTTTAAAGAGTAATATTATTATGTTTTGATAAGTTTGAAATCCAGTGCTCGATACAGAAATGCTACACGAGGAAGTATCAGGTAACCACGAAAATATTTGCCATTTTCGGAGAATGAAACAAAGATTTACACATACTGTAATGTTCGTTTAAATATGGCTGTCTGAAAACTACATGGATCAGTCTCGCAAACTTCACCTACAGTGAAACAGAAATCATTCAAGAAACTTAAGAAAAAGTTACAGTTAGTTTTTATTCAGCCACTAATACTTTTGGCACTTCCACAAAGTATAATCAAACGAACGTGAGTTAATAGTAATAATAATACTTGGTTAAGAGAACAAAACCAACGCTAAAGTAGAACACACAGCCTTCAACAAAACTCAAACTTCAATTTAACAAACGTATGATAACTTCCGCCATCTCCTCATACTGCTACTCAAACTTCAATTTAACAATTAATATGATAACCTCCTCCATCTCCACATACTGCTACTTCTCAAATATTATATATCGTTTTGTTCTCATGTGACACATCCACATGTCATGCGTTCTGGCCGCAAGGTGTTGCCAACCATACTCTTGCGAGGGAGAAGATATCACGTTAAGTTTGAAAAACGCTAAGGAGAATGAACTCAAATTTACATAGAGAAAGAAACTAAACAAGTTAGTAAAATCATACAATGCATTGATTATGATACGCTTTCCAACATATCAGAAATCATTACTTCATTACACAAATATTACTCAAGTTATGAGGATAATGGCTGTGGAATAAATCTTGCTCCTGTACCCTGACCTTTGACCCCATTTCGATAATATTTAACAGAATTGGTTCAGTACATATCTGGAACAACATACTAAAGTTTTGTCGCAATAGAATTTTTTTTAGTAAAGTTATGAGGACAATGACCGCGGAATAAATCTCGGTACTGTGCCCTGACTTTTGACCCCATTTCGATGATGTTAAACAGAACCGGTTCAGTATACTTCCGCAACAACATACTAAAGTTTTGTCGCAATAGAAGCATTTTAGTCACGTTATGAGGATAATGGCTGTGGAACAAATCTCGCTTTTGTGCCCTAACCTTTGACCCCATTTCGATGATATTAAACAGAACCGGTTCAGTACATCTCCGAAACAACATTATGAAGTTTTGTAGCAATCGAATCATTTTTACGTAAGTTATGATGCATAAGGGCGATGGAATCGATCCCACTCCTATATCCTGACCTTTGACCCCATTTCGTCCATTTTCAATAGGGTTCCTTTCCAGGTTGTCCCCTACCACATTCTAAAATTTCATCGAAATCGAACCATTTTTATCTGACAGACGGACAAAGCTGGAGCATGTACGCTTCTTCAATCTAAGGTTGGAAACCGTAAAAAAGAATGTTAAATTAGAGTATACGTCGCAGTACGTAGTAGAAAAACAATTTATTCATCAAAATAATTACCATGGGCATTTACAACATTCTGCCAATGTTTAACAACTTACATATGCGATAAAATGCCGGGTCATGGGAAGAGAAAAAGTTCTGGAGGTCAGGGTGTAACTCATTAAAGTTTGAGAAGTTGTGTCCACGCAAATGATAGTTGAATGACAGAAACAAGTGATAGTCTCAAGGAGAGATACACTGAAGAGCAATTGGATTAGAGATACCTGTCTAGTAACGTGTAGCACCACCTTTCGTCCTGATGACGGGGGCGATTCGGCTTGGCATGGACTCGACATGATACCGGAAGCGTTGGGAAGCCATACGCATTCACGACCCCAAAACAGGCTCCCACAGTTCACGAAGATTTGATGGAGGGGGATAAGAGCGTCGAACATCTCTCTCGATGGCATCCCAAATGTTATCGATGGGATTGAGGTCAGGTGACCTAGCTGGCCAAGGAAGCGAGGTCACGTCGGTGGAGTGTTCATCCAACCATTCGGATGTAATTCGGGAATGATGGGACGGTGCATTGTCTTGTTGCAGGATGAGGTCCCCAGTGGAATGTTGAAGACGCACAAACGGGAGCAAATGATCGTCTAGGATATCATGGTAACGTTGACTTGTGAGGGACAATGTCACACGTACCAGGGGTCCCATTTCAGTCCACGTAAACAGTCCCCAGACGAGAATGCCACCCCCACCTGCTTGAAGAGTATCCTGCTGGCAAGAAGGATCCATCGCTTCATGTGGTTTGCGCCGTACTCGTATCCTGCCATCCGCATGTACCAACGTGAATCTCGACTCGTTAGTCCAGGCAACATTTTTCCACATCTCTAGGGTCCAGTGGCGATGTTTCCGCGCCCTTGCTGATCTTTGCACCCTGTGATGTGCGGTCAGCAGAGGTACCCTCGTGGGACGATGGCTTCTGTACCCCATAGCGAGGAGATGGTTCTGGATGGCGTGGCTGCTTACACGCTTTTGTGCACCAGCGTTAAATTGCCGAGTGATTTCTTGCACTGTGGCCCGTCTATCCGCTGTTACAATGCGAGCTAGCCGACGATGACCCAGCTCATCTACACGCTGTTGTCCACGGCAGTTGGCCCTTGCAGGGATGGTTTTACCGGATTCGAAGTACTCACGCTGCACCCGTGACACAGTGGCTCGTGAAAATCCCAGTGCCTGCAAGACTTTCGAGATGGTGTGACCCATTCGTCGGGCCCCGACAATTTGCCCACGATCAAATGCGCTTAAATTCTTCGTCTTACATATACTGCGTCCGACTCTTACTGATTCCCGTTACATCACTCCTTATATTGTCGGATCGCTGCATACGTCATGTCGTTTCCGTTTACAGAACCGCACACAGCGCCACATTTGCATAACGCCAACTGGCTCTGATTCAATTGCTCTTCAGTGTATATGGTGAGTAAGCTCGATAGCATAAAAGCTTCCACCCAAGTTCTTTGATAGTGTTTCTGAACAATGAAGCGGATAGTGCACGAGCGTTATCTTGAAGGAGCAGAACTCCAGTTCTGTTGACCAGTGCCGCTTCCTTCTTTTTCAGGTCCTCATGCACACGTTGCAGTTGTTCACAGCTCACTGCAGCGGCCATCGTTTGACAGCGTTCTAAGAGTTCATAATGAAGAACACTATGTGCTGTACCAAGTACACACAGCATAACTTTACGTACATGCATTGCTGGCTTCGGTATGTGAGGAATTCAGTCACTTGTGGAAAACCAATGTCTGAAACGTTATGGCTTGCTGTAATGGACCCATTTCTCATTACATGTGAGTACCATATCCCAAAATGGCTCCTTGTCATAGCGAGACAGCAATGCAAGAGAAGCTGAGACACTTTGCTGTTTGTTCACTGCAGACAATTCCTGAGAGACCGAGACCCACTGAGGCAATTTGTACGCCTTACCTATTGCATACAGATATCTTCGGGTGGTCTCATTACTCACATAAAATGACTGGGCTAGTTTCTGGCATGTTTGGCTATTGTCCTGCTCAATAGCAACTTTCAGGGCTTCTGTGCGAAGGCTGAGAGGACAATTACACCAGAACGTTTCTTGAAGGTATTCATCTCCGTCTCTGAAATTTCGAAACCAGTTCCGAGTTTTTCATCTTCACAGCGCGACTTGTAGTTTTTGCAGCAGTTGAACCGAGTTTAAATCCGTATAACAAAAAATTCAGGAATAATCTCCATTTACACCGCCATTGCAGTCTTACGTATCTCCAATACCAAACTGCTTACTTTTCTAATTCATATGCGCAGGACATCTTGGGATTTTAGCTGACGACATGCCGCGGGCGAAACGCAATATCTCCGAAAATTCAGTTATTACAAGATGATTCTTTTGCACCCTCGAAAAAGGCAAATACGTTTGTGGTTACCTGATGTTTTTCCGTGAGTCATGCAAATTTGCGAGTATATGTCGACAGTTGGGTTATGTAAACGGATCAACATTACCTGCACTGTCTAAGAAGTCAGACACAGTAAGGAATAACTTTCTCAATTATGAATGAAGCTAAAAAGGACGTTCCTACAGTAATCTTTCATGAGAAAGAGGAGGCGGAGCAAACAGACACCGACACACTCAGATAGAAGTGCCACAAGGTCTGGAGTCCAAAGTTTTGGAGATCTGCTAGCACGCCAACAACTTCTAATGAATACAATAACAAAGCAGTCACAGAGGGGTATAGGGGGAGGGATATAGGAGGGATAGAGAGGGAATAGGGGTAATAGAGGGGAAGGAATACGGCTAAGTTCAGTTTTTCTCACCTGAGGTGTGGGCTGCTGCTTAGGAGTGATCTCCGTGGCAGAAGCACGTGTAAGAAGTCAGAAGCCCTGGGCGACGTCATCGGAAATTTGTCCATCTCTTATCAGAGGTTACATCATATGGTTGCGGATCGGCTGGTTGGCCCTTGCGCCGCATCGAGGCATAAACGCATCTGGATGCCACAACTAACCACCGAACGGTGCGACAGTGGTTGGAGGTAAGTAACGTGCGTTGCTTTAGTGGAAGCAGTGCACGTAGGCACATGTCCAAAAGTCTCACCCGTTGCATTCAAAGTCAAGGCATAGAAGCCCCACAATCCACAGATATGGACATTCGAGAAGCTGTGCAGACATCTATGGACATCCTCGTATCCACACCCACTGTGAACAGCATATTTTCTAAAGCAGGTTTGCCTTCTCGACAACCATTGCGACGACTGCCACTCATCAGCAGCATGTCGCAGCATAAGCTTGCAACGTGCCGTACCACGGATGCGCGGTGGGACGAATGGAATCACCTCGTATTCAGTGACGAGTCTCGCTTCTGTCTCAGCGCCGAGGATCTCCAATTGAGATTCTGCAGATGATGTGGTTGTCGGGCTGGTCTTGCTGCCATCCGTGTGCGTCATCCTTCTTCTCAGCCTGGTGTGACAGTTGGGGTGCTAGCAGTTTCAACAATCCCTCACAGCTCGTATGCGTGGTGAGTACAATGGCAGCAAGACGATAAGACGATGACGTGCTGCGACCCGTTTTTGTTACAGTACCTCAGTGTGTCTCTGTTGCCATGTTTCAACAAGATAACACCCGCTCGCATACTGTCGAAGTCAGCAGACTGTGCCTACAAAGTGTTCAGGTATGTCCCTTGCCAGCGCGATCCTAAGACTTTTTCCCTATATGCTTAAAGCCTCGGCACAACCATCTCGCAGTGTCAATTAATTGTGGTGACAGGTCAAAGACGCATGGTCAGTATTACCTCGGGGCACTATCCGGGGACATTTCCACTCGATATCATTTCGTGCATTTCTGTATGGTTCTGTGTCGAGCAGTGTACCTATAATCGTTTCTTTGCAGAGAAGAAACGCCCCCCCGAATAGAGCAGTGTTATAAGCGCTGCGTTATGACCATTTGTCCTAGTGGGTCCGGGTTCGAATCCTGGTGAGGCATGGACTTGTTTTTCTGTCGGGATTTTTTCCACTCCTTTTCATTCAGTTCATTTTTTTCATTGTGATTTATTATAACTGAATGACTCACGCACTGGGACAAAGCACTTGCCTCTGCGGCCAGTGCTTCGTCTTCCATTCCACTCTGGGCTGCTTCATCCTGTATTTGTGCAACATTTTATTTTTTAAACTGAATAGTGCATGAGATGACTCCCTTTTTCCTAAAACCAAAATCCAAACAATTTCAGTTTTATATCCAGGTGCACCACGAAATCACGTGATCTTACTGGAGTTGTGGAAATACGGAGACAATAAGCTGTTCAAATGCGGTACAAATTTATTCCCCTCACTGGGCTACGTTTCTGTTGGTTTAGACAGAGCGCCTCTCCTGGCAGACTAAATTCCGCCGGAATTTCTTTATTACAGAATTGTATTATCAACTAGCAAAGGAATCCTACGTTGCCCATGTTTAACAAAAAACACCTCTGGGCCAGAATTTTTGAAATTTTCCTGAAATTATGAATAGGATATATCACACGGAAAAACTTAATTGAAATTTGTTCTAGTAAGTAAGAGAAAGGAATTTAGTTAAAGAAAACATAAAATATGTACTTAGGCCGGCACAATTACAGCAGTCGTAATATAGGAAGTTTGGAATATTTGAAGAACCTACATTTTCCTATTGTATTTAGATCTGTGCAGAAGGTTTTCCCAAGTGTAAGTAAGTTTATCCTTGAAGGTCCTCTGGAACAATGATACTGAGCGTTCTTCCACTAAAAGCCGAGATGAAGAGGTTTTCATTTTTGTGAACTTTAGAGCAATCGACATAGTTCTGGCAATGGGAAAGGCAGTGGTTTTGCAGGTTAAGTTCAATAACTTTTAACGATTGTTTCTGTGCTTGTTGATACTCATGGCGAAACTGAGACGAGCAGGAAACTGTAGCCCTTTTAACTGAAGTGGAAGGTTAGATGGGACTACTGGAATGCGTGGAACACTGTGAGAAATAAGTGGTGTGAATTCACGGAAAATTTCTGAAAATAACGTGAAGCAAAATTGCCGGTAAGTGTCCGTGTTTTAAAGAAATTTCCGTTGTTAAAAGTACCAGTTCCTTCTGACTTCCGTATTTTCACGGATTTGTAGCAGAAGGATACACGTTACATTACTGAACCTCAGCACAAATATATTGACAAAAGCTACCAATATTGTTGCTTCTACCACGTTTGGGTGAGGTTCCATCAGTTTAAGCAACTGTGCAATGAAATAGTTTTCCTGTTACGTGTATCCTTCTGTCAGGCAAAAGCGAAATTATAACGTATTCTCTAATTTAACTTTCCTTTTTGGTTCCTGTTATCTTATGCAAAGTTTTCTTCATTCTTTTTAAGCGGTGTCTAAACTTAACGTTACATTTTCTCTCTCGCTGAATGTTATTTTGACATTAGATCAATAATGAACGACGTATGTGATCGAGATTGATGAGGGTGCTCTTTACGTTTGTATCAGAGAGATAGATAGATAAATAGATATAGAGAGAGTTCAAACAGATTTGTATTGAGGAAACAGATCGGAGAGAATTGTTGCAGAAAGATTGGCTACTAAAAATTTGTTACGAGAGTTATTATTTGAGCTTGACTGAATCGCTTAAGTTAATTTTATGCTTCCTTGATATTGAAGGCCTAAACTGTTGGGAGTTAGTAAGATTTGAAGAATATCCACTATTACTAGAATCTGTTGTATTCCTATGTAGAAGTACTAGATAATTAAGGACGAAGTGAATTCTGTTCTGTGATATTGTGTGACTTGAGTACCTACCAGAGGCTAATAAATATTGGTTCACCTCGTAAATAAACTTTGGCTTTCACTTGGACTTGATTTCCGTTTAGTGTCTAATTAGTTTTATATTGTTCAATTAAGCCAACAGGAGGTCGACTTAAACTTTACTAAGTGTTTCAGTAAGAGTGTTTACACGCATGTTAGGGCTTTTACGAAGGGTTCAAGAGCGTAAACGCAGTACTCCTAATATCCCAAATAGCAGCAGTTTAAAATTTTATGTGTCGATCAATTAATTTCGCAAACTTTTTTTCAAGTTAAAAAAAAACTCATCAAAAAAGTTAGGAACAAATGATGCCATTAAATATCTTACATTTATATACGCCACTATGTCAATCAGGAAACAAAGAAAGCCCCGCGGGAATTTACGACATACCCAAAATCTATCCGGACGGCAGAAAAAAATCGTACGTAGGGTTAACAAAAAGATCCTTTGTGGTAAGGAGCAAGGAACATAAAAGAGGGATAAATGGGAAAACGACAACCGTTGTATGCAGGGAGGTTATCCAAAAAGAAGTAACCCCCGTAATGGAGCAGAATGAAAAGACTAGCATCGCACGCAAACTACATTGGCACAGCCATGCGGAAAAGTCTTGAAATCATAACTCATCTGCACCCGTGCAACGAATGCTAGTCCTTGGACGTGTCAGATGCCTGGGGAAATCTTCTGAACAAATACCGAAGGAACAACAATGTACCCCATACTACGTGAGCATGATGTCTCAACAACGGACTTCAGCTTGAACATAACAACTGATAGTTCCTAAATATCAACATTTGAATTGTTTCAGCGTTGTCTGTGACCACTCTGAGCTCTGGGAATGAAGCGCGGACGACGCTTCGCAGTGGAGTGCGAAAGCTCGGGAAACTTCGAATGTTTGTATGTTTGTCTGTACTCCACCAGATAATGACCCAAGATGATGCTACCAAGTGATATTCCAACGCCAATCACAGGACAGTCTGGGTGTTTGCGTTTCACCAATGCTAAGACTTCTCGATGATCCTCTATGTTTGCGTGCAGAGTATGTTCTTGGCGTAGTCAAATCAACTCCATCTCTTCCTCTGTTGTTAAACACAACACACGTGCAACGCTGCCTATGAGCAACTGCAACAAGACTCGTAATGCATTCCGTTTGGCTATATCCAGTTAGACCAGGAAAAAATAGGATTACAGGCTGCATCTTTTTACCTGTCTTCTGAGGTACTCCTTCAAGCCAGTCTAGGGACACCATCAGACATTTTAACTATTTCTCTCTGATAAGGGAGATTAATCTACCTCTGACCATTTTAGCAAGAGCCGTTTGTGCATGGGTGTCAAAATCCCACAAAGTTGGCCAGTAGTGATTCTGAAGAATGGTGCAGTGCTCTAAAAGAAATTCTCTGAACTTCCCATCAGATGTTACAAGTTCTGGTTGCTTTACCACTACATAAACATATATGATAAAAGCCAAGCTTAAACTCAAGAGCAAACGAGATTTTAGAATCATGTGAGTCGTGTGTTATAATTAGCACATATCTTCAAACAGTTACACTTAAAACACCACAAAATGAAATATTGCTGCGTGAGCCTATGGATATTGAACCCGCAAGATCAAATTTCAAAAGTCATGCAGATTTCTGTTAAATTATAAACCTCAACGTCGAGTAATTTTTTTTGTAGGCGCTGAGAGACAGACAGACACGTTAATTTCATTATTTTAGATAATATCTGGGTTGCATCTCTAACAGAAGTGGCTTTTTTAGGATTACTTCGTGTCAGTTGCTTCATTCAATTCCATTTTGACTTTGCATTTGCAGTATCACAAACTCCTTCGAGTGCTGTTGTGGTCATTAAGTGGTGGCACATGAGGCAACTTTTTTTTTCGCTTCCCTGAAACCAAATAACGATGTCAAAAGGATGATATATATTTTTGGGCAATGCTAATGCTGAAGCGTGAAACACACTCTTCATTAGCACAGCATTTTTAAAATATTTAGCATGTTTTTTTTTTAAATTCTGTACGTTCTTAGAGTATCACTTTGCTCATTCGCCGTCTGTCCTTCTATCTGACTTTAGCAAAAGATCTCCAAATCTTACTGAAGGTAGGATTCTAAAATTTCTGTTCGAATCGGATCGCGTATCATCAGTGGCTGAGGTGTCATCACATTCACAGTATCTGCACTTTTAAAAATTCGGATTGAGAAAATTCTTGTCTGTACACAATAGACTGAATTACGTGCAACGCACTGGACCACGTCTTTCTGCCGTGCACGAATTACCACTAAATTCCGCAGTCGTACAATTTGAGAATGAAAAAATGTTTATATGTATATACACTGCTGGACAGTTGCTAAGGACGGATCATAAACGGCTATATAGCGCATAAAAAAGTAAGTGTGGTTGGATGCCAAGTGAAATAAAATAATGTCAGAATGCCAGGACATTACAAGAAAGACAATTTATTGTGCTCTGAAATCCAGAAGGCTTTGGAACGTGTTCAAGGGACAAACAGGCCATTTTGTGCAGAATACGTAAACGTGAAAAAAATGCAATTACCGTCCGCAGGCGTTCCGGCGTAAGATATCAATACGGGATATGGCCACCATGGAGGGCGATGCAAGATTCCACACGTCGTGTCATGCTTTGCACAACATTATCAAGCAGCTGTTGGGGTAATTTATCCCATTCCTCTGTCAGTGCACGGATGAGGGTGTCCTTGTTTATTGGAGGGCATTGGCGACCAGCAAGACTCCTCCCCAAAGCATCCCACACATTTTCAATGGGATTTAGATCTAGAGAGCGTGCTGGCCATACGAGGCGTTGAATATCTTCGCTCTCAAGACACTCCTGGACAGCGACTGTTCGATGACATGTTGCGTTGTCGTCCATGAAAATGAATCTATCACCGACAGCACCACGGAACATGCGAACATGAGGTAGCAGAACATCATTAATGTATCGTTGTCCAGTCATAGTCCCAGTTGGATGCACATAGAGGGACGTACGGCCATTGATCATGATGCCAGCCCATACCATGACACTACATGTCGGATATCGGTCCTTTTCCTGTATGTTTGCTGGACAATATGCAGTACCACTATCACGCCAGATCAGTTGTCGTCGACAATCAGACGATAGACTGTATCTACTCTCATCTGAGAAGAGGGCAGCAGACCAGTCGTTATCAGTACAATTGCGATGTTGATGGCACCATTGCAAACGGGCGGTACGGTGACGTCTGGACAATAGGATGCACACAACTAGACGGCGGGCGTATAGTCCTCCTTCATGCAAACGTCTGGCGACAGTTTTTCGGGAGATCCGCTTGCCAGTAGCAGCCATAAACTGATTTGCTACCTCACTAGCTGTGCTGTGCCGGTGTCTTTTTGTTGATAGCACTATGTACCGATCTTCTGCAGGTGTCGTACTGCGAACACGACCTCCTCCGTGACGTTTGCTACACTCTCCATTTGTTTGAAATGATTTCCAAAAGCCTTTAAACAACACTGTGGCTGACGTCGAACTCCCTGGCAACATCTGTTATTTTTCGCCCTTCTTCAATCTTGCCAATAACACGGCCACGCGTAAAATCATCTAGGTGATGTCGGGAAGACATACTGAAAATTGCAAGTTCGTCAATTGATTCTTTCCCTTTCAACTTTACGTTTGAACAACAACGGTCAATACGCGTCAAATCCTTTATATCTCTTTTCAGCGCTATGACGTCACGAACAAGTTCGGCAATCCAAAATTTGCATACGCACAATACGTCTCACTGTATCCCGTACGTATGTTAATTTCCACATTTTCCTGCCTTCCATATTATGGTTGCTATCGTTGCTATTGTCACCCGTCCTTAGCAATTGTCCAGCAGTGTATTTGCCCATTTCCGCTTCGTAATGCACGAATTTCAATGCAAAAAGAAATGTTTTTGCATTCAATATTTGTCATTAAGAACAATATTGCTATGCGTTTTAAAACCTCTTCAGGTGGAAAACATTTCATCTAGGTGGAGTAAGTAATCTTAGATCTTAAGAGAGAGATCAACAACACGAAGTTCGGCTATGAAATAACAAGATTGTGCTTGTAGCCAATGGAACGCACTGTGCATATCTAAAATGAGTGGGAGGCAATTGACTTTGAAATGTTAGTAACCGGAAATGAAAAGTTTACCACACTCTCTGCATTAGTTCTGTGGCTCGTGTCAATAAAAGCAGACGTGTCTGCCGCTCATCGGGAATATGCTGCGTTCAAGAACTGAACAATGGACAAACGTGAAATGTCTAGGGAAATTAAAGAAAACGCCTAACGAATCTTTTCGCATGTTAAATGACGTTAACGGGGAAGAATGCTGGTCACGTGCGAGTGTTTTTACGTGGCATAACAAGTTCGGTGAAGGCCGGAAGGGCATTGGAGACGAAGAACGTCCGGGATGCCTAAACACTCCAAAAATAGAAGACAACGTGGACATAATCTACGCAGTTGTTCGAAATGATCGACGACTGAGTATCAGAATGAAACAGAAATGGCAATCATCGGTAAACGGACTGGCAAATTTTACATAAAAATCTGAACATGACTCACCTTTGTTCCAAGATGGTTCCGAAGTTTCTGACGCCTGAACAAACAAAAAATCGTTAGAAATTTTGTGCTAATATTCTGGAGGAAATTCAGACGAACTCCAGACTTTTAGAAATTGCTACCACTTGTGATGAAACTTGAATCCTTCAACACGAGCCTGAAACGGAAAACAACAGTCGATGCATTGGAAAACACCAAGGTCACCAGGAATTGACACAAAGTAAAAAAAAAGTCCAAGTTCAGTCGATGCATTGAAAACCACCAAGGTCACCAAGGACTGACAAAGTTAAAAAAGTAAGTCCGATTTCAGTCGACGCATTTGTGACGTGCCTGCCCTGCAGGAAGCACACGACATAAAGGCAGATAGCAACGACAACGAACGTCAGCGTAGCTCAATTGGTAGAGTGACTTATTCCGGAATGAGGGGACCCGGATTCGAGCCCCGACGTGGACAAAAATGACGGAGAAATTTACCTAGTTATAATGGCGCCCGAACTTCCCGGATGACCCGACCGTTCAAAATCTTGCAATGGTGTGATGTTATTTCCACACCGCGAGATAGGAAAAATCAGAGAATCCCTTCTCCAGCGCTTCGAAAAATAAATGTGTGTGACGTTGCATTCCACACACCAGATTGACTGGGAGTTCTCAAGTGCACGTTCTACAGCGGATGGGCTGCCTGCAACGATTCATGGTCACGGCTGGCCCGTGGGCCATGCTCCTAGCCCTCTTTCGGGGGAGGGGGAGGTGACGTGCCTGCCCTGCAGGACGCACACGATATAAAGGCAGATAGCAGCGACAACGAGCGTCCGCGTAGCTCAGTTGGTAGAGCGACTTTGCCCGGAATATGTGGACTCGGGTTCGATTCCCGGCGTGGAACAAAATGACGGAGAAATTTTCTTCGTTATACATTGGAAACACGAAGGTCAAAAAGGTAAGTCCAAGTTCAGTCGATGCATTGGAAAATACCAAGGTTACCAAGTATTGACAAAGTAAAAAAGGTATGTCCAAGTTCAGTCGATGCATTGGAAACACGAAGGTCACTAAGGAGTCAAAAGGTAAGTCCAAGTTCAGTCAATGCATTGGAATATACCAAGGTCACAAGGGATTGATAAAGTAGAAAAGTGTGTCCAGGTTCAGGGCCGTAAATTGTGTTCTTGGACATTAAAGGTGAAATTTTAGCAGAGTGGGTTCCCAATGCAGAAACAGTGAACCATGATTACTAGAAACAGGTTATGATGACCTTGAGAGAGCAAGTCAGAAGAAACAGGCCAGAGTTGTGGAAAAATAACTTCATCGCTCACAAGGACAATGCACCAGCTCATTCAGCGCTCTCAGTGAAGCAGTTTCTAGTGACGGAACGCAACGCAGTGCTTGATGATCGTGCCAGTTCGCCAGATTTGGCTACATGGACTTTTTCTTTTATCCTGAAGTGAAATCTGTACTCAAGGAGACCCGGTTTGAGGCAGTTACTGTCGTGAAGAAGGAAACAACCAAGCTCCTCCAAGGGATCACACTAAAGGAGCTACAGCACTACTTTGACCAGTTGGAGATAAAACGTGTTGATACAGAAAGGCAGTGCATTGAAGGTCATAAGAGTTAAGTTTTTTCTTTAGCTAAAGTTATAGCTCAGTCACGTTAATTAATAATCATACCTCGTATCTCCGTTTTCAACAATCGAATGCAAAAAATTCTTTAAACCTCAGCTAAATTTAGCTATGATTAATAAAATAAGCAAAGTATGATGATTTAGGGTTTGAAAATAGTTTAATTAACCATACGCAATCAAGAAGTTGACTTACAGATAGCTCTTCAGAGTTCTTAGTTTATTCCTTGCGAAACCACAACTCTTAGTACGCTAGACTTAACTCATTACAAACTCGTAGTAAAGCAGAAGTGTAATCAAAGATCCAGCAAACGTATAATGCACATTAACAGACGGATTAAGCGTTACCGTGAGCGAAGTTCCTAATCAGTAAAAACTTTCAGGTTGCTTTGTACCAATTATCATGACTTAGCTGACTGCAAGTCATAGCGCAGAGAAAAAAATAATGGTAGTTCAGATGCGAAATCCAGTGTTGAAAACATAACTGCAAGCTATTTGAATCTTGAGCTTCATTTTGTTGAGGGAGTTACATTTGATTTTGTTTTATCTCTTTTGCTTCCCCTCTCCATTTCTTTTCAATTACATTGCTCGGATGATTCTGTATAAAAAGCTATTTTCTATTTATTGTAGTAGTTTTACATTTCTTGTGGATGTTATTCAAGCCTTTTCGCAAAACAGTGTGGGACGCTGTTCTTATGCACTATGTTGCGATTTTCCTGACAACGTGAATAATAGACGGCTCTTTTCAGGAAACCGCGGTTCAGTTCAGCCGTTTTTCTTTCTTGGATAGAACAAGCCAAGTGAAGTTAGCTTCCCGAAATCTCAGCCTTCCGCAGTGAAAAATATAGCACCATTGACGTAGTACATCTTTTGGAGGAAATGTTGCAAATCTTCTCTTCCATGAAGCCATACGAGAAACACATTGACTACATTTACGATCAAGGCAGCGGACCTCTCGTCGTTACTTTCGAATGTGTCTTCAGCTGTTTCTCCTAGGAATCCTGAAAATAGGGACGCTTGAATTTATATGTCTTACTCCATTATTAAAGTGTCGTCAGCTTTAGCTTTATCAGAAATATTAAGTGCAATAATGTTTGCTAACAAAACTGCGTTCTTTGTTAATGATTTTTAAATGACCACAAAGTAACACTAAAAGAATTTATCATTATTCATGTAGTTCTTTTTTCGCTATTAAGGCTCTACGAGACCCACCATCCTGTATTGCTGTCTTCTCTTGTTAAACAACGGACAAGCGTATTTCACAAATTGCTCGGGAAATTTTCCACATTTTGGAACACCGTTTGTGGCTAACGCAAGATATATGATAAATAAAGAGTTCCCTGGTTTCAGAATTTTTATTGACCTTTCCCTTCATTTTTTATCTGCAGCGAAAGTCGTACCAAGGCGTCTTCCATAGTTTTATTAATTAATAAAAAAAACCTAAAGAGTCCAAAATTAAAATCTGAAAACAGGGAACTCTTTATTTATCATATATCTTGCGTTAGCTACAAACGGTGTTCCAAAATATTCAAAATTGCCCGAGCAATTTCTGAAATACGCTTGCCCGTTGGTTAACAAGAGAAGGCACAATACAAGATGGCGGGTCTCGTAGAGCCTTAAAGCAAAATGTACACGCCTGAATTGAAAGAAGTTGAAATATTTTTAACTTAGGCTAGTCTAACTTCAACAGCTGTATCATATAGCCATATATCTTAAAGACATAATGCTTTCACAAAAATTATTCTTTTACGTTTTGTCTCGTATTCTATAAATATCGTTATCAACTGACTTAGATTTGAAGGACTTGGAGAGCTATAGAGCTGCATGGAACAGTAATAAGCCGCCAATGTGGCGCAGTGGTCTAAGCGCAGGCGTATGACCATTCGTCCTAGTGGTTCCGGGTTCGAATCCCGGTGGGGCATGGATGTTGTGTTTGTCTTATGACACTGCATCTCTCCTTCCCTTGAAGCAGTGGCACTAAATTAGCGACGGACGACTGCTCATTGAGTTGCTCACAGTGGTTGTTCATCAAACCCTCAACCAAAAGAAAAACAAGTTAGTAACATCATGCAATGCATTGATTATAATACGCTTTCCAACATACCAGAAATCAGATTGACATTCATGTTTTCAATTACTTCTGATTTGCTCTTAATTTTATGCGACTACATCTCTTGAATTACCGTCATTTGGGTTTTACTTAAGTTTTAAAACAATAATTTCTTTGTGGCGCAGAAAATTTAAGTTTTATATACAAGCAGTGTATTACCGTCCCGGTGGCTCAGTAGTCTAAGCGCTGACTTCTAACCATTCGTCCGAGATGGGTTCCGGTTCGAATCCCGACGTTGCATGGATGTTGTGTTTGTCTTACGGGGCTGGCTCTCTCCCTTCTGTGGAGCCAGTGACCCTAAATTAGGGACGGGCGACTGCTTATAGCCCATTGAGTTGCTCATGATGGTCGTTAAACCTCCAATCAAAAAAAAGAAAAAAAAAAAGATCCCCAACCAAAAAAAAAAAAAAAAAAATCCCCAACCAAAAAAAAAAAAAAAAAAATCCCCAACCAAAAAAAAAAAAAAAAAAAATTCCAATAAAAAAAAATCCAATAAACCCCCCCCCAAAAAAAAGCACTACAATAGATTTATATTAATTTGACCAATTATAACCCCATTTTAAATGACATTTATGTTTGACAAATGGTAATTTCAGCACACGCAATGAAGATTTGTGGAAATGAACAGCAATTTTGACGAAATACTTCCCGAGTTTTGAAATACTTTGTATTTCCAGCATTTATTTTTACTGTTGTTTTTCCTATTGCAGCGGATATGTGTAAATAATTCAGTTTCAGTAATTTTGCTGTTTCGCAAATTCAGATGAACAGATCCAGATACGTTTTTAGAAATTTAACGTACGAAGTGAAGCAAGGTTATTATAAACAGAAATCCTGGTGAAACGTGACAGATAAGGCTTATTGAAACATCATTCAAAAGCGAAAGAAAAGCGATTTTTCAATACTGACATTTTTTCCAGCACGTTTTTGAGGATCTGGGTAATCATAATGAATTTCGTATTTTTTTTTCTAAGCGCAAAAATAAAATTTTCCAGATCATCGATTCAGAGTGCTTCCGGTAACAACAAAGTTATCTATCTTTTATTCCACGAACTCCTCTTCTCTCGTATCAAAAATAAAAATAGGAGATAAAAAAAGAAGCCAGCTAATACCACAGAAACATAAAAAATCACTCTTCTATCAGTATATTGATTGAAGCCATTTTTTTTTCTTAATACTTGTGCTGGATATTTTAATGGGATAAGCTTCACAGGTTACAACTCAGTAAAAACTACATGACACTTCACCCTTCCTACGCTTTTCTTTTTCACTTAGTTTTTCAGAAACCAGGCATTGAGCTTAAAGTGAAAGTTCCTGTATAGTGTAAGTACACTTTACTAATTTTTTTACATAAAAAAAAAAAAAGCGTGCTGTTGTTTTAATTAAACAAAGTTCAAATACTCAGATTTCAAATTCAATAAAGCTGTCCGTATTAGAGAGGTGGTCTTTCCATGTCCTCATAGTTTTTCCCTTGCTTTTTTTAACATTTTTTATTGCTTGATATGTTATTGATTAGACTGAAAGAAAACATCCGTTTTTGCTTCATTTACTCCTTTTACTGGAAACGTAATTAAGATTACTTAAGGAAGAATGATAATGAATCAATTATTCTGCATAATGCGTTTTGTTCTCGTGTTTTTCAGTGTTCGTTGAAACAATAGTTACTTAAATACTAAATGCTTAATGCTTGTGAGTGTACTCTAAATTATCTTCCTTTTTCAGTTCCTGTTTTCTTATGTAAATTTGTTTATTTTCATTAAGCTTTTTTCAAACAGAACGTCTCATTTTCCTTCTCGACGAATTTGAGATTGGCAACACCTAACATCAGGTCAAAAGGGAAATGACGTATGACCTAGCTGTAAATAAGAGCTGCTGTTGGAATGTTTCACATTATGTTTTGGCGACACACTATGCTTTTGAGAACTGTTACGAGCCAGTTGATGTGATTATACATAACTAGGCAATCTTCTGTGTTACCTAACTTTTTATAGTTAATCCGTGATCTACATTCATGTCTAAAAATTAAGGATCACTTATACACGGTCGAGTCACAATATTGCGATCACCAGCTAATATCCAGAGTAACCACCGTGTGCAGCGCGGACAGCAGCTACACGGGCTGGGGGTGACTCAATAAGGTGCTGGAAGGTGTGCCATACTGACTGCAGTGCATTTCACAGCTGCTGGAGGGTGCGTGTTGGAGGATCCGTAGAGTGAACAATACGATCGAGGTGGTCCTACAGATGCTTAATTGAGTTTAAGTCTGAAGAATTAGGGCGCCAGGGAAGTACTTTGAAATCTTCATCGTGCTCTTCTAACCACTCTTGGATATTTCTAGCTGTGCGGCACGTCGCATGATCGTGATGGAAGATCCCATCCGCCATAGGGAAGACAATCAGCATGTATGTGTACGTAGTCTGCAAGGATGGATTCATAAAGAATTCGGTCCGTAACGCCTTCCACAGGTATGAGTAGACCCAGTGAATGCCACAAAAATAATCCCCAAACCATAACACTGCCCCCAGCAGCTTGTGTTCTTCCAGCGATGGTTGAATAGTGTTTGTTCTCCGATGTTTCCCGCCTTATACGCCAACGTCCATCCGCTCGATGAAGCAGTAAACGTGACTCATCGGAGAAGGCAATTCTTTGCCAATCAGCAGAGGTCCAATTCCGATACTGCCGTGCAAATGTAAGTCTTTTCTGCCGATGCACCTTCGTTAGCATAGCCGCAGTGGCCATCCGTCTGCATCGGAGCTTCATACGCAGCAGGGTTCGCTGAAATGTCGTTTCAGACACATTTCCGGTAGTCCCCTGGTTCATTCGGCCAGTGAGCTGCTCCACTGTAGCGTGTCGATCGGCCCTCACGCACCTTCGCAGCCGACGTTCACCTCTCACATCAATGGCACGTGGTGCTTCGAAGGTTCCACGTCACTTATTTACAATGGTGTGATTTCTCCAATCACGATACATTTTAACTACAGCAGCACGCGAACAGTTCACAAACTGCGCTGCTTCAGAAATACTGCCAACCTTTGTCGAACGCCAATAATTTCCCCCTTTTTGCAAATCTTATAAATCGCTCCTTTTATGCATGACAGCTACGAGTGATATGTTTTCAGAATGTTTACAGCACACCTTATATACCCTTCAAGCCAGCTCAAGACAGGTATATTTTCATAGGATACCCTTTTTCCAACAGGATGTTGATAAAAATATTGTTATATAGGGTAAAGAAAGATTGAAAGGACATGCACACACATAACTAAGCATCCATTTATGCTTATTAATAGAGAAATTCGATAAAAGAACAAAACATACCATTTTCTGACATTGACACACAATAACTAAAATTGACAGAAAAATTAATAATTTTCAATGGATCATTTTAATGGGGTCCACATTGACTGCAATGCATGATTGGCATCGGTGGACAATGCTTTTCACAAGATTGTCCAGAAGATCCCGAGGGAGGTTTCTCCATTCTTCTTTCAGCTCCAATACCAGTTTTATTTTGGTGTCAGGTGGAGGATCGCGTTCAGGAATGCTCTTCCCCAGAGCTTCCCAAGCATTTTCGATTGGATTCAGATCAGATAGGTATGCAGGCCACTCCATTCGGTCGATCCTCTTGTTCGTCAGCACTTCAACAAGACGTGATGATCAGTGAGGACGGGCGTTATCGTCCATAAAAATGAAAGAATTTCTCACAGAACCATGAAACAGCGTTACATGTTCTAAAATAACCTACTCGCAATAACGCTGGATATTCATTGACTCATTCTTCAATACTAAGAGCTCTGTGCGCCCATTGACCATAATCCCACACAGGACCATTACTCCACTACCCCTGTGTTAGTCAATTTCTACGATGTTTCTGGCTGAATAGGTAGTGTAGGGTTCTCTCCAGATATATTTCGCCTAGAATCAGCCGATAAACAAAATCAGATTTTGTCTGTGAACAGAACATTCGCTCATTGCTCTTCACTCCAGTGTTCATAACAGCATCGATCGCGAGACGTTTTTCATGCTGCGGTCAATCAAACACACTGTATCATACAATCCGAAATGATTCAAACGTCTTGACACGGTTTGACGCGATATTGTGGTACACGTGCTTGATTTTAGCTGTTTTGCTAACTTTCCAGCAGTTATTCGGCGAAATCTTTCAGTTGTTACAACAAGATAACGATCTTGTGATGGAGTAGTTTTGTGTGGAGTAGCACTACTGAACCTACCGAAGGGAGGACTACAGGATCCAAAAGGTAGCCATTCCATGTTCAAAAACGTGTTTTCTGATCCGTGGTACTACGTTCTGGGCAATTTTGAACTTTTTCGTTACGTCTCTCGTTATCCGCCTTTCTTGCAGTTTACCAACAATTCGCACACGAGTAAAATCATCCAGTAGAGTTCTTTTAGATGTACTACAAGTCACCATAACAACAAAAAAGGCAGATCCACGATTCAACACCTACGAAACAAGCAATTTCTTTCCATTCACGCTTCAGCTTTTATTGCCGATCGGCTGTACGGAGCTGTTACGTGAATACTGGCAATTTGAGTATGACTAAACACTTTAATAACTTGTTCTTACACGCTTCGATGACGTCAGAATATTTTCACTGCTAACCAACGACTTGTGAGTCTGAAATGTAGCCTTTTGTCGTTGATCTTTAATTTTTGGAAATGAGTGTATGTTTATTCATGACTGATTAGCGACCAAACGAAAGTGAGCCTCCCCGATGGCGCGGTGGTCTAAAGTACTGGCTTCTGACCATTCGCCCTGGATGGGTTCGTGTTCGAATCTCGGTGAGGTATGGATGCTTGCGTTTGTCTTCGGCGCTAGCTCTCTCTGTCCTTCGAAGTTATGGCATAGTGTATTACATGCTCAATTTGTCCTTTGAGGATGTTACTTCCTTGCGTAATTGTTGCACCTTCCTGTGTCGCACAATACTGTATTTCTATGATCATGTATGTGTTACCCAGGACCAGTGTATGACTTCATGCAGTATATGTCACCCATGTCCAATAATAAAAAAACAACAACCTCCAATCAAAATGACAACAGCAACAAACAAACGGAAGTGTGTATGCTCAAATCTGTTAAACAGCAGAGAGAGAGAGAGAAAGAGATTCTACACTGCTGGCCACCCAAAATGCAGCACCAAGAAGGACACGAGAGAGCAAAGCCAGATTTACTGGACACATAGCAACAGATACAAAGATGAAATAATTGAGCTTACAGGCCTGTGCGACTTGCGGAACACGCAGACATCAATAGTTCGTGTGGCCCCCATGGCTGTCAATAACGGCTGCTACACGCCGCGTCATCGAACGAAAGAGGCTTTAGATGTGGGCTTGGGGTATGTCGGTTCACGCTGCTTCCATACGTTGCCACAGTTCATCAGGCGTAGCCGCGGGTGGTGCTTGCCGGGCCACTCGGTTGCCGATCAGCGACCAGACGTGTTCGATGGGCGACATATCAGAAGAACAGGCGGGGCACGGCAGCAGTGACACATGGTGGGCCGTGAAGAACTGTTGCACGATGCGTGCCACGTTTGGTCGCGCATTGTCCTGTTGAAACCTGGCCGCAGGCAGGTCCTGCGAAGGGAGGACTACAGGATCCAAAACGTCGGAGATGTAGCGGTGGCTGTTGGGTGTACCGGCGATGCGTACAAGAGGGGTGCGGGTGTCATATCCAATTGTGCCCCAAACCATAACGCCAGGCGACGGACCGGTATCGCGGTGCATAATGCAGGCGTCATACAGTCTCTCGCCGCGGTGCCGCCCCACGCGGATTCGACCATCGTGGTGTTGCAGGAAGAAGCGAGATTCATCGGAGAAGACAATGTCGTCCCATTTTGTAGTCCAGGTGCGGCGTTCAACGGCCCACTGCCGCTGCACTCGCCGGTGGTGTAATGTCAATGGTAATCGGAGCAATGGGCGCTGTGAGACAAGTCCCCACTCCTGCAGACGACGTCAAACGGTACGTGCTGACACATTTTGTTGCGGAACACGCCCTAATTCCTGCGCTAACGTTCGTGATGTGGCGTGCGAGCCGTCAATGCCCGCCGCACAACATGCCGGTCCTCTCGTTTGGTGGTGTGCCGCGGCTACGGCAATAGCTCACGTCGGTTCGTCCGTCTCTCCTACACTCAACGAATCTATACTCGCCTCACTGTGGCTGGATGTCGTTCCACACGAGCTCGGATGTCTCGGTACGATAAACCGCTGTCATGATAAGCCACTATTCGTCCTCTGTCGAACTCCGAAACGTGCTGGAATGGCTGCCGTATTCTGCGACGAGGCATCAGGATGCTTCCCACGCACAGGCCCGGCAGCACAACACACTTCCGCTCCTTACACCCTGCCTTTGTGCACCCTTCTTATAGTGCTTCTCGCTGGCGTGCCGGGCGCACATGATTTGCATATGCCCTGCAATGCTAATCGTTTGCATGTCCTCTTGCGGGTGACGCATGCTGCGAATTTCAGGCCAATCGGATGCTTCCTTCATGGTATTGCATTTTGAGTGGAGATAGCATGCGGTTCAAATTCTAATATTAAATCATCTTACGTCGGTACCATCGCACCACACACTTCTTTGTACTCAGCGTGGCTTTTTATTTGCGTTCGATCCATTGTAAACCGTTGCCGATAGGAATAGGCAAATTTTGAGAAAATGACGTGGCATTCAGAAAGAAATTGTGACGTATATTCTAAATTAACTTTCCTTTTTAGTTAAGAAATTGCAACGTATATTCTAAATTAACTTCCCTTTTTAGTTTCTTTCCCTATGTAACTCTTGAGTTTATTCTCAGTTATACTTCACTCTTAACGTAATATCTTTTCTCTCAAACGAATACTGTTGGCAACATAATTGAGGTTGAATGAACGTGACGTATGCCTGATTTGATAAGAACGAGAGATAAAAACGACGACTAAACTGTTGCTGAAAGAGTTACTTGGCGAGCGTTGTTAAAGAGAGCGTTGCTGGCGAGCTTTGCGTTAAGAGCTGTGTGATGTGTGGAGAGTTTAATGCGAAGTACTATGTGATGTTATGATTTGTTGTGGAAGTGCTACATGATGAATAAAGCATCTTTTCCGTAAGTTTGACTTCTATTGTTTACATGTTTCGTCTGGCCGTTAAGGTTTAATTTAGGACCTATTTCATCTTATGGTTATGTTTTTAAAATAACGTAGAAGTACGAAAAGACTTCTACGTCATAAAATATAACGAAAAAGTAATATAACTTGCATAAGAACAGAAAATCAGAAAATATGACTAAATTTTAAATATGCGTCACATCATCCCCGCTATGATATTTCGTTTGCCAAAGACTTAACCAATTTTGGGTTTGACAGTGAGTCTTATATTCTTTTTGTAACTTCTGCAGCAATTATTATAATGTAACTTTTATATGTTTGTACACTTTTCGTAGTGTCTCAAATAATTATCATTTCACTTAAATATTTTTATTTCAGTAACTCCTCATTTTAACAATATTTGGACCACAAGGTAAGTACACTATAATTTTCACATTAAGGTGTTCACTGATCTCTTTCTTTAAATGAGTAATGCGTGGTGCATGTTGACTTCATCTCAATGCCATGCATTTTTTCTTAGATTCATAGGACACTCATGGAAGAACTACAAGAAAACCATCGACTGAATTTAATTAATTCATTGGCCTTCGAAAATAACGAATTGCATTCCAAAGAGAGTCAAAAGTTTTTCCGGTTTGCATGTAAAATGTTTAATGACGCATAAGAGCCTCACACCCTCACTTCATCATTAAAAGGACAACGTGAGCTCTCCTCGAAGTTGGAAAAGGAATGATTCATGATTTGCCAGACAAAATCACGTTTCCAATGATCCGTCCAGATTTTGTGCACGTGACGCAAACGTATTATCCTTTTTTTACGCTTTCCAACCGTAGGTTGAAGAAGCACATATGCTCCAGCTTTGACTGTCCGTCCGTCCGTCTGTCCGTCTGCACGATAACTCGTGCAAAAGTGGTTCGATCTCGATGAAATTTTAGTATGTGGTAGGGGAAGAACCCTATTGAAAATGGACGAAATGGGGTCTAAGGTCAGGACATAGGTGTGGGATCCATTCAATTGCCCTTATGCTTCTTAACTTGCGTAAAAATTCTTCGATTGAAATAAAAGTGTATCATATTGTTCCGAAATTATACTTAACCGGTTCTGTTGAATATAATCGAAATGGGGTCAAAGGTAAAGGCACAGGAGCGAGATTTATTTTACAGCCATTATCCTCATAACTTGAGTAATGATTTCTGGTATGTTGGAAAAGGAATCATAATCAATGCATTGCATGATTTTACTAACTTTTGACATTATTAAATAGGAGAATGCTGAAGCACACTCCAGTTTCTGCTAATTTTGTTGTAGTAGTTCTACCAGTGTGAGTCAAAAGGTGGCCAGTTTTTCCGAATACCAGGCTACACTGGATTCAACTACTTTGACGTTTCTGTATGTGTGTATAATGCTTCTCCACTAACGTTTCTAAAGCCATGCTATATTCAACTACTTTAACGTTTCTTTCATATGTGCGTGTATGAGGCTTCTCCACTAACTTTTCTCTGAGTGGATGTTGTGTCGTGTTTTGAAACGATGAAGCCACCGTACTTACAGCGCCATCTGCTTTTATCCTGTGGCCTAAATCGGAACTGAGCTCAGCGCTATCCAACGATACGTAAAATCAAGGAGAAATACCAGAAAATAAACCGGTGTCCAAACTCTGAACTAAGCTCACCGCTATCGCACGATACGTAAAATCAAGGTGAAATACCGGAAAAAAAAATTTGGGAAGTCAAGCGACTTCATCTGTGGCAACACGAACGTTTTCGAACAACTCTCTGTGACATTTGTTTCTGTCATGGGAATATTACGAAAGTTCCGTTGTTCGTGACATATTTTATAGACTGCCCATTAATAATTCAACCGTTTATTATAGTTATGCATATGTATTTTACGATTCGTGTTATAAAAATTTCAGTCACAGCTTTTTCATCTGTGCATGGCACGGACTATGTGCAAGTTGAGTAAGATACAGTTCCGTTGAGCAGTGTACCATTCCCACAACGCCTGATCCAGATGAGTTTCCCCCATTGCTTTGGTCTTTTATTGTCAGTAGCATTGCGTTTGAAAGCCTGCTTTTATGTTTAGTTTTCCTTTTTTACGCTTTCCAACCGTAGGTTGAAGAAGCGTATATGCTGTAGCTTTCTCAGTCTGTCTGTCTGTCTGTCTGTCCGTCCGTCCGTCGGCATGATCAATCGCGTAAAAATGGTTCGATTTCGATGAAAACTTATTATGTGGTAGGGGACATCCTGGGGACCAACTCTATTAAAAATGGGCGAAATGGCCGAAAAGACCATCACATCGCCCTTATGCGTCATAACTTACGTAAAAATGCTTCGATTGCGAAAAAACTTCATCATGTTGTTCCGGAGATGTACTGAAACGGTTCTGTTTAATATAATCGAAATGGGGTCAAAGGTTAGGCCACAGGAGCGAGATTTATTCCACAGCCATTATCCTCATAACGTGACTAAAAATGTGTCTATTGCGACAAAACTTTAGTATGTTGTTTCGGAGGTACACTGAACCAATTCTGTTGAACATCATCGAAATAAGGTTAAAGGTCAGGGCACAGGAGCGATTTTTATTCCACAGCCATTTCCCTCATAACTTGAGTAATGATTTGTGGTATGTTGGAAAGAGTATCATGATCAATGTTTTCTACTGTTTAATGATGTTTTGCTTCGTCGTATCGGGATAACGTTTTCCTATTAGATATTTTGCTACTCATAAACGTTTAGGATTTCCTACTTGTCGGCTACGTGAGACTGACTGCTGTTTAACCATTTAACGATCATGACTGCCGAAACGCACTTACATCCAAACTACCACGGCCGCCCGAAAACGCCCGTTTAAAGTGAGAAGAATTTCCTACCCCGACCTGTTCTTTGAATTTACAGGGCTACTACTGGAATAGCAAAAGCCACCTTCAGTAACCATTGTTATCGCTAAATAAATAAGTTAGTCAGGCATTGGTAACTCTCGAGGCGATGTTCTTCACTGTCATCACATCGCATGCATTCTCTGTTCAAGAAAGTAAGTGATCGCACCGGTTATACGTCAATTCGTCGACCACGACGATTCGTCGAGCGTCAGTTCGTCGCGGACAAATTCGTCGACTACGTCGATTCGTCGCGGACCAATTCGTCGCGTTTACAAGTTATGGTTACATACAAAACGAATGCAGGAAAACGTACGATTTCGAACGTCTTTCGCCCTGATCAAATTTATAAGGTTTGGACACTCAGACAGGATAGGAATATTACGCTTTTTCTTTGTCATTAAAAATATTAGACGGTAGACGTTTTTTGGTAAGGGTCGGGGACCGGTTGGTCAGAGCCCCCCGCATACGAAATTTTCATAAAATCTACAGTTTTCAATTCAGAACCACCAAACTTGTTATACTATCTCACGGTATTCTAACGACTGTTGGCGGTTTTTGGAAACGGTCGAAGCCCGGGGTTCAGAGACTCCCCATACAAAATTGTCGTAAAATCTACAGTTTCCAAATTAGAACCACCAAATTTGGTATACTATATCATGGTACTCTATCATAGACTGTTTACAGTTTTTGGAAGCAGTTGGAGTTAGGGGGGCCAGGCCTCCCCTCCTCTACAAAATTTTCGTAAAATCTACAGTTTTCAATTTAAAACCACGAAATTTGGTTTACTATCTCATAGTGCTCTAACTTAGACGGTAGACGGTTCTTGGAGTTAGAGTACCATGAGATAGTATACCGTCTAAGTTACAGTACCATTAGATAGTATACCAACTTTGGTGGTTGTAAATTGAAAACTCTAGATTTACGAAAATTTTGTGTGTGGGGAGGGGGGGGGGGGCTCTGTCTCCTGGCTCCACACGCTTCCAAAAACCGTCTACAGTCTAAGTTAGAATACCATGAGATAGTATATCAAATTTGGTGGTTCTAAATTGAAAACTGTAGATTTTGCGAAAATTTTGTTAGGGGTAGTTCTGAACCCCCTGGCCCCGACCCGTTCCAAAAACGGTCTACCATCTAATATTTTTAGTGCCAAAGAAAAAGCGTAATATTCCTATCCTGTCTGAGTGCCCAACCTTATAAATATGATCAGGGTGGAAGACGTTCGAAATCGTGTTTTCCTGCATTCGTTTTGTATGTAACCAAAATTTGTAAACGCGACGAATTGGTCCGCGACGAATTGACGTAGTCAACGAATTTTTCCGCGACAAATTGACGTAGTCGACGAATTTGTTCGCGATGAATTGGCGTAGTCGACGAATTTGTCCCCGACGAATTGACGTAGTCGATGAATTTGTCCGCGACGAATTGACGTGACACCGATCGCACCCAGGAAATATCTGAAGGTCAACGCGCATATCAAGGCTACAGATCGGACGTTCCGTCTGGTGATCGAGCACTGATCCTTATTTAGTTAACTTGTAAAGTGGAGGGGCAAAATTGTGAAAGGAGCAACAGAGAGTTGCAAGAGTTATGGTATTTTGAGGAACACAAGATTTCAGGGCCTTGGGCGTTTAAGGGTTTGCGACATATATGTGGTAAAAGCAACACAGTTTCTTTCAATCCAATACTCATGTAGAAGATGAAAGGGGCAAAACAACACAAATATAAGAACTGTTATACACTGCTAGCCACCCAAAATGCAACACCAAGAAGGAAGCATCCGAGTGGCCTGAAATTCGCAGCATGCGTCGCCCGCGAGAGGACATGCAAACGATTAGCATTGCAGGGCATATGCAAATCATATACGCCCGGTACGCCACCGAGAAGCACTATAAGAAGGGTGCACAAAAGGCGGGTTGTAAGTAGTGGAAGTGTGTTGTGCTGCCGGACCTGTTCGACAGAGGACGAATAGTGGCTTATCACGACAGCGGTTTATTCGGTGGGTGCAGGAGGGAAGGAGGGACCGACGTGAGCGATTGCCGCAGCCGCGGCACACCACCGAACAAGAGGACCGGCATGTTGAGCGGCGGGCTTTGACGGCTCGCACCGCCAGATCACGAACGTTAGCGCAGGAATTAGGGTGTGTTGCGCAACAACCTGTGTCAGCACGTACGTTCGACGTCGTCTGCAAGAGCGGAGACTTGTCGCACGACTCCCATTGCTCCGATTACCATTGACGTTACACCACCGGCGAGTGCGGCGGCATTGGGCCGTTGAACGCCGCACCTGGACTCCGGAATGACACGACACTGTCTTCTCCGACGAATCCCGCTTCTGCCTGCAGCACTACGATGATTATGCATCACTATACCGGTCCGTCACCTGGCGTTATGGTTTGAGGCGCAATTGGATTTGACACCCGCACCCCTCTTGTACGTATCGCCGGTACACTCAACAGCCACCGCTACATCTCAGACGTTTTGGAGTCTGTAGTCCTCCTCACCTGCAGGACCTGCCAGCGGCCACGTTTCAACGGGCACGGCGCGCCCGTACGTGGCACGCATCGTGCAACAATTCTTCACGGCCCACCAGGTGTCACTGCTGCCGTGGCTCGCCTGTTCTCCCGATATGTCGCCCATCGAACACGTCTGGTCGCTGATCGGCAATCGAGTGGCCCGGCAAGCACCATCTGCGGCTACGCCTGATGAAGTGTGGCAACGTGTGGAAGCAGCCTGGATCTACACACCCCAAGTCGACATCCAAAGCCTCTTTAGTTCTATGCCGCGGCGTGTAGCGGTCGTTATTGCCAGCCATGAGGGCCACACGAACTATTGATGTCCGCGAGTTCCGCAAGTCGCACAGGCCTATAAGCTCAATCGTTTCATCTTTGCATTTGTTGTTATGTGTCCAGTAAATCTGGCTTTGCTATCTATTGTCCTTCTTGGTGTTATATTTTTGGTGGCCAGCAGTGTATATGGGGTGAATGAAAAAGTAAGGTAAATGCTCTCATTACATAGGCAAGGAGAGCTGCGGCAGATTGCTATTTGGAAAGGGGAGGGCACGCGATCTTGACACGTGGCGGATGCAATCGATAATCTTCTAACCGGTGTCACCTAGCAGTTGTAGGGCATAGACATAGCCGCTTGCTTGTCGGGATCCTACATCATCGAGCAGCGAAGTGTAGTGATATTTTTACGGACTGAGGGGTGTGCAACCCGCTGAAATTCATCACAGGATGCCTGCGTAATATGGGTAGGACAGGTGTATGAGCCAGAGACATGTGTATGAGTGGATAGGAAAGTTTCAAGCCGGTACAATGAATGTGTTTGATGAAGCTCGCTCGGGCCATTCGTCGACTTCTCTGACAGAGGACCATCTGGATCGCATCGATGCGCTCATTAAAGGAGATCGCCGGATTACTCTGTCTGATATCGCTCAAAAGGTAAACATTAGCTGTGGCTCTGCATTCTCAATAGTGCATGACGACCTCGGATATCGTAAAACGTATCCGAGAAACGTATCCGAGTTGTCTGATGCTCACAAGCAGCAGCGCCTGGCAATTGGCAGAAATGTTTACAGCGGTACGAGTCAGATCCCGGTATTCTGGAGAGGATTGTCACTAGGGACTGGAGATGGGTCCATCATTACGGCCCAGAGAGCAAAAGGCAAAGTATGGAGTGGAAACATCCGAGATACCCATGCAAAAAGAAGTTGAAAGTTGTCCCTTCCGTACGAAAATTAATGCTGACTCTCTTTTTAGACATGAAAGGACCCATCGTTGACCACAATCAAGCACAGGGTAAGTCGACAGTTGGTCATATTATGACATGCTAAAAAACAAATTGAAACCAGCAATTAGCATAAAACGATGGGGAATGCTATTAAAAAAAGTGCTGTTGCTGCACGACAACGCTTGTCCACATACGGCATTGTCAACGCAGCAAACAATTACCGAGTTTAAGTTTGAAGTGTTACCACAACCCCCAATCTGGGGCCGTGCGTCTTGTCTTCGGGCCTCTGGAAGACGCTTTGCGCTGCAGCCGTTTTGAAAGTGATGTCTAGGTACAGGAAGCGGCGCATTCGTGGCTGCAGGAACAACCCAAAACATTCTTCTCCGCAGGAATCCAGAAGTTTGTAGACAGATATGAAATATGCGTTGAACGACAGGGTGAGTATGTTGAGAAATAAGGTAATTGTTATCTGTATGCCTCTTAGTTTCTTTAATACACAACAACATTGACATTACTTTTTGATTTATCCTTGTATATCTCATTCGAGTGAGTGCGGAGAGTCTCTTGCGTAGCTCTCTTGTGGAGCATTTAATATTCTCCTTCCTCATTGTTTTCTTATCACTATTCCTCCGCTATGATTCCCCTGAGCTATAGGAGTTTTGCCCTATATACCTCCATCACTATTGTTACATTTCAGAACAGTGGAATTTCTCTGTCTCGTAAAATATGAAATTTTCCTTAATGTTTTTTACTTTTCTTGTTGAAAACGATTTGATTACCCTTGAATTAACATTCACCAAACAAATGTCCCTTTTTATATTAATTCTTAAATTCTAGATCGAGCTAAGTAGGGGCTCGTTATAAGTTGGCTCTGGTACATTAAACATCATCAGCTGAGAGTGTCATCCTTATACACTATCTACCAACAAGTAATTAGACACCTGTGATAGTAAAGGAAAACGAAGTTTATTCACTTTCAATTGTTGGTGGAGCCTCCACGAGCGGCGATTACAGGTACGACCCTCCGGGGCATACTCTCAATCAGGCGTTGTACGACGGCTAGCGGTATTTTCTTCCACTCGGCTTGGAGAAGACAGGTCAGTTCCTTCACCGATTTCGGACGGTGGGGGCACCCCTTAAGTCGACGCTGCAACTCGTCTCAGAGGTGCTTCATAGGGTTAAGGTCCGGGCTCTGCGCAGGCCAGTCCATTCAATTAAACCCATTGTCACCATACCAAGCCATGGTGGACCTCGCAACATGATAGGTGGCATTGTCATCCTGAAAGTAACATGAGTCCACCCCGTAAAACTGCCACAACGTAAGAAGCGCATGGACATCCAAAATGGTGTAGTAGGTCTCGGCGTTGAGTCTACCAGGAATTGCGAACAAGGGTCCCGTGCCATACCAGGAGAAACACCCCCATAGCATAATTCCACCGGCGCCGAACTTCACAGATGGCACAATACATTCCGGCAGGAGGCGTTCTCTAGGCAGACGCCAAACCCAGACCCTGCCATCCGAACGGTAGAGGATGAACCTTGATTCGTCGCTCCAGAGAACTTGTTTCCACTGTTCAACGGTCCACTGTCGATGTTCTTTGTACCACTTTAGCCGAGCAGCGCTATTGGACTTGGTGATCAAAGGCTTGTGGGCGGCAGCACGTCCATGATAACCGAGCAGATGGGCTTCCTTACGGATGGTATTCCTCGAAAGAACACTCCCGGATGCCTGTTGAAACTCCTCGCGGATGTGGCCCATCGATTTGGTGCGGTTCTTCCGAATTTCTCTGGCCAGCACCCGTCGGTCTCTAACTCCCAGTTTTGTGGGTCTGCCGGGTCGGGGCACATTCCGACAGTCACCTCTCATCTTCCACTTTCCAATCACATAGGCCACTGTCGATTTTGGATATTTCCTTGCTGGATATGTCACGTATGGATCGGCCATTTCCGTGATACCCAACGTTTACACCTTTCTCGGAATTAGAGAGCTCCGAACTGCGTGGCATCTTGAATACGACTGGTTGCGTTGCTGTTTCCCACACGATATTTAACGGCGGCGGCCGTGAAGTGTATCAGGACCGCAGATATCATCGATTGCAGGGGTGTCCAATTACTTGTTGGTTGATAGTGTAGCTGTTTACCGGTCAAGGAATGACGGAATTAAGCATGCAAATTCCTATTCAGCTGCTAAAGGCGTTCTGCCAAGCGGTGCCCAACAGGAAACAGCATTCCAAAGAGAGTCTCAGAGTCCGTCTGGAAGTTTGTGTGCATAATTTCAGGATGGACCCTTTGTAACATCAAAAGAACGATGATAATCTAAACGGTGTAATTTAATTTCAAGTTTCCCCTGGCTATTACATTTCCTGTTTAAGCAACAATTGAATATTGGCTAAAAACTATGGATGAGAATAAGTAAGCTTTGACCGATTTCTTATAGAGTCTTGGGTTGTTGTCAAGATTTCAGAGCATGAAAATGAAAGCTGAACACCTGCACTCATCTAAGATGGGTCCTGGTTCGAATCCTGAGTAAGGCAGAAACGGAGTATGTGTCCCACGATACTAGCTTTCAAATCCCATCCCCGAAACCAGTGACAGCATATAAGTCATGGACGACTTCTTATATGTAGTCCATTTAGTTACGCACGGTGGTTAGGAAACTCCCAACCGAAAGAAAAAGAAGGAGCTAAACACTTAACAAGAAAAAGCTCTTAGAAGTAGCAATAGATATCTTGCCCTTGCGACATCCAAAACCTAGATAATCTCCGACCCATATTCACGTCAAAGCCAAAACTGAGTGTTCTGCTACTTTTGTATTCCACGACTGCCACATAAAATGATATTTGTCGGTTGATAACCCTAGGGCCGTAGCCAGAAAGATATTTCGGGGAGGGTTTCTGAATCTGAAAATCAATCAATATCGAGTTTTTTCGCGGTCACATATTATTTACATACAACATTTTTCTATTTAATACTTCTCATTTTTCAAGTACGCGCTGACGTATATGCTATACACTGAAGAGCAAATGAATTAGAGACAGCTGGCGTTATGCAAATGTAGCGCTGTGGGCGGCCCTGTAAACGGAAATGACATTACGTATGCAGCGAACCGATAATATAAGCAGTGATGCGACGGGAATCAGTAAGAGTCAGACGCAGTATGGGCAAGACGAAGGATCTAAGCGCATTTGATCGTGGGCAAATTGTCGGGGCCCGACGAATGGGCCACTCCATCTCGGAAGTCGTGCAGGCACTGGAATTTTCACGAGCCACTGTGTCACGGGTGCACCGTGAGTACATCAAATCCGGTAAAACCATCCCTGCAAAAAGTCAACTATCGTGGACAACAGCGTGTGGATGAGCGGGGTCATCGTCGGCTTGCTCGCATTGTAACAGCTGATAGACTGGCCATAGTGCCAGAAATCACTCGGCAATTTAACGCTGGTGCACAAAAACGTGTAAGCAGCCACACCATCCAGAATCATCTCCTCGCTATGTGGTACAGAAGCCATCGTCCCACGAGGCCACCGCTGCTGACCGCACATCACAGGTTGCAAAGATTAGCATGGGCGCTGGAACATCGCCACTGGACCCTAGACATGTGGAAAAATGTTGCCTGAACTGATTAGTCGAGATTCACGTTGGTACATGCGGATGGTAGGATACGAGTACGGCGCAAACCACATGAAGCGATGGATCCTTCTTGCCAGCAGGGTACTCTTCAAGCTGGTGGGGTGAAATACTCGTCTAGGGACTGTTTACGTGGACTGAAATGGGACCCCTGGTACGTGTGACATCGTCCCTCACAGGTCAACGTTACCGGGATATCCTAGAAGACCCGTTTGTGCGGGTCGTCTAGGATATCCCGGTATCCCGTTTGTGCGTCTTCAACATCCCACTGAGGACCCCATCCTGCAACAAGACAATGCAGTTCCCGAATTGTATCCGAATGGTTGGATGAACACTCGACCGACGTGACCTCGCTTCCTTGGCCAGCTAGGTCACCTAACCTTAATTCCATCGAGCACATCTGGGATGCCATCGAGAGCGGTGTTCGAGGCTATGACCCCCTCCATCAAATCTTCGTGAACTGTGGGAGCTTGTTCAGGGGTCGTGGATCCGTATGGCTTCCCAACGCTTCCGGTGTCTTGTCGAGTCCATGCCGAGAGGAATCGCCGCCGTCATCAGGCCGAAAAGTGGTGCTACACGTTACTAGACAGGTATCTCTAATTCAATTGCTCTTCAGTGTACTACTTACAAAAATTTATAAAATTTATAGATATTTATTTTTGAGATATTTTAAACATTTCTGGGAGGGTTTAAAATCTCAAAACCCCTTCGTTGCTACGGTCCTGGATGACCCCTTAAAATAGAGGTGTCCCATGAAGATGTGACCCATTTCAAATAATCATAACAGTTTTAATATAAATGATCTCAACACACAACTTGTGTCAATTAACAGAACAGATGATGGAGTTTTATAGACATTCGACATAGGCACCATTTGTTACCCGAACAATGTCTAAACGGTATTCCAGTTCCAACCATGTTCGTTCAAGAATGTGCATATCAACTTTCTGAAATGCGTGTGTAATCCTCCTCTTTCGGTCAGCAGTGTCTGAAACAGGGGTGCTGTAAACCTCATCACCCTTGATGAATCTTCATAAAAAAAATCACAGGGTGTTAAGTCCGGCGAACGTGCGGGACATGCAATTAGACTACCACGCCCAATCCATCGATTGGGATATCTGGTATCCAGAGACTTCCTCCAAATCAAAGCCCAATGAGGTGGCTTCCCATCTTGTTGGTAAATGACCGAAGTTGCAAGTTCATCCAACTGCGGATACACAAACTGCTCAATCATGTCCAGTTAATTATCAGTTCACACGGTCACTTCCTGAAAGAAAAAGGGTCCAATAACACGGTCGACCATCATGCCACACCAAACATTCACTTTTGGGATAGCATGTTCATGTTCCCTTATGCATTGTGGGTGTTCAGTTTCCCTAATTAGAACATTCCGTTTATTAACCTTCATAGAAACATGGAAAGTGCACCCATCCGAGAAACAGATTTGTCTCAGGAAAGATTCAGCACTTGCAATGTTCTCCAACATCTCTTCTGCAAACTGTTTAGGTGCCACATGATTATCTGGGATTATGTGATGGGTTATCTGTAGTTTATGCAGATGAATTTCCAGTCTCTGACGTAACACTTTGTGCACTGATGACTTGCGGATAGGCAGCTGTCGTGCTGCTTGACTGATTGACTTTCGAGGGTACGAGTGAATGTTTGTCTCACAACCTCCTCCCTTTCTGGAACCAACGATGGTCGTCCACGGCTTTTCTTTGTAAGGACGCTACCAGTTTCCTTGAATGATTCTGATGCTGTTACGTGTTGGCGGTTTGCTCTCAGATTTTGTTCTGAAATTCCGCTGAACCTGAGTTTCGGATCGGGTTTCAATAAACCACTCCACAATCTGTACTTTCGTCGCAGGATCCAATGAGTACGCTTCTACAAAACATGTGGGTATTCCTTACCACTTGCAACAAACAAAATGCTGATATTAATTTTGTATCCAAAGTTGTCATCATTTGAAATTGGTTGCCCCCTTTTTGGCACAACCTGTATTTTATTCGATTCGCAGAGAAGCTGTGTACTAGGGTAATATGCCCATATTTGTTAGGCACCCGGATATCTATGTAACACGAGCGTTTTCGGTGAAAGTTATACATATAAGGCAGTGCAACGTCGAAACACCCAAAGATTGGAAACCACAAAAATCATTCAAAACATTGTTTCTGTGTTGCGCGTACACACATATCACGTGTGGAATGCCGTAAGGGTGGAAACAATGTTGTCACTTATAAATACGAAGTTTTTGAAAAACGTTAGATATTCTTTCGTCGTTTGCATATTCTGAAATTTTGTCAGAAATTTCCGTTATGGACTGATGAATAGTTGCGCTTCAGCTGTGAATAAATTCAAGGAGACGAAAAGTCATTTGTCATTAGAATAAAATCAAATCAGTATCAGAAAGGTCATTTTGAGAGCAAAACTTGCCGACCTTAAAGTGTTGAGCAGTACATTGAATATTTCGCATTGGTATTTCAATAATTCTAAGAGACGCAAAATGCTTCATTCCAGTTATTTAGTAAGTAAGTGATTAATTGTATCTATAGCTCGCTTTGGAGATGAGATAAAGTATTTATTTAATTAGTTTCGAAAACACGAATGATATCGTGCCCTAATGAAAATTTTGTATCACTTAATTACGATGATTTCAGAATGACGTTACATTCAGCGTTAGATAAGATAGACAATGCGCTACTACATTGATGTAATCCCCCCAAGACTGTCGACACTCTTTAAATTTTAAACTGACTGTCTATGTCATATCAATTAAATAATACATGTAATAAATGAGGCAATTAAGTTTCAACCTAACCTGATAGATACCTAATAAAATGAACATTGTATCATTAATGTGAAAGCGTCATTTTTATTTCAAATGCACAGAAATTAATAAGTATTACGAAATCCTTTACTCAAATAACTTAGTTCCCTTGGTTATAAAAAATATTTTTGAATGTCTTTATTTTCTGCTTGCATTATACTTATTTTTCTCAGGTAAAGACATTTCAAATATACTATCTTTTAAATACACTGGCGGAAAGTGAAAAAAGAACACCAAGAAGGAGACGTCTGATACCAACGAAATTTATACAGCATAATAACGGAATACAGAGGATAACGTGATCAAAACATTATGACAAAATACAGCTGTATTTGCTGGTAAACTGAAAAATAACATTTCCATGTAACATGGTTAGTACGAGGTTGAACCGCCATGAACGGCGTTACACTGTGCCATTCTGCCATGGAGTCTGTCGTACAGATGTTGGATGTAAGTTTGGGGTATTGAGTTCCAAGCATTCTCAACCTGGACGCGTAAATCGGGGATGGTCGTGGCTGGCCGTGGAGACCGGATAAGTCGATGTCCCATAAAATCCCACATGTGCGCAATGGGAGACAAATCCAGTGAACATGCAGGCCATGGAAGTTGTCTCACACCCTGGAGTGCATGTTGCGTTGCACGTGCCATGTATGGGCGTGCGTTACCTTGCTGGAAAACACCACGATGGACCGACCTTACAATTGGCGCAACAACGGGATGAATGATGTTGTTGATGTAGGAGGTGCTGTTTAACGTACCCGGTACAAACACTAGTTGTGTACGGGAGTGATAGCTGATCGCTCCCCACACCAGGAGACCAGGTGTAGGACCTGTGTGTTGGAAAGTGGAAGATGAGAGGTGACTGTTGGAATGTGCCCCGACCCGGCACACCCACAAAAGTGGGAGTTAGAGACCGACGGGTGCTGGCCAGAGAAATTCAGAAGAACCGCGCCAAATCGATGGGACACATCCGCGAGGAGTTTCAACAGGCATCCGGGAGTGTTCTTTTGAGGAATACCATCCGTAAGGAAGCCCATCTGCTCGGTTATCATGGACGTGCTGCCGCCCAAAAGCCTCTGATCACCAAGTCCAATAGCGCTGCTCGGCTAAAGTGGTGCAAAGAACGTCGACAGTGGACCGTTGAACAGTGGAAACAAGTTCTCTGGAGTGACGAATCAAGGTTCACCCTCTACCGTTCGGATGGCAGGGTCTGGGTTTGGCGTCTGCCTGGAGAACGCCTCCTGCCGGAATGTATTGTTCCAACTGTGAAGTTCGGCGTCGGTGGAATTATGCTATGGGGGTGTTTCTCCTGGTATGGCACGGTACCCTTGGTCGCAATTCCTGGTAAACTCAACGCTGAGACCTACTGCACCATTTTGGATGACCATGCGCTTTCTACGTTGTGGCAGTTTTACGGAGTGGACCCATGTTACTTTCAGGATGACAATGCCACCTGCCATGTTGCGAGGTCCACCATATCTTGGTATGGTGACAATGGGGTTAATCGAAATCGGTGAAGGAACTGACCTGTCTTCTCCAAGCCGAGTGGAAGAAAATACAGCTAGCCGTCGTACAACGCCTGGTTGCGAGAGTGTCGCAGCTGGAATCGCCCGGAGGGTCGCAGCTGGAATCGCCGCTCGTGAAGGTGAATAAACTTCGTTTTCCTTTGCTATCACAGGTGTTTAATTATTTGTTGGTAGATAGTGTATTAAGCTGTTCTCTGATATTAACAGATTAGCTCCTCAAAGAAAAACAATATGCCAGATAAAGGTTTAACTGATGAAACTTGATTTTACTTACGGTTAGTGTATCAGACGTCTCCATTTAAAACGATCTCGGCACACAGCTCGAGTTTCACCGACATCAATCACACAACGCACACAAGACTTTCTGTACTTTGTACGCATAATCTTTTCCTCAAGCAGACATTCCTGAATCTGATCCTCCTATGAGTTCCTTAGATTTCCTCTACCCTTCATTCCTGCCGCTTGGGCTGAAAAAACTCTGTTAGTAAACATATCATCAGTCATTCTTCTAACATGGCCCAACCACCGAAGAATAGTAGTGTCCACCTTATTAAAAACATTTTGCTGCCCCGATGGTGCAGTGGTCTAAGCGATGGCCTCTGATAACTTGTCCGAAAGGTGTCCGGGTTCGAATCCCGGTGAAGCATGGATGTTGTGTTTGTCTTACGGCACTGGCTCTCTCCCTTCCCTGGAACCAGTGGCCCTAAATTAGGGATGGGCGACTGCTGAAAGTCCATTGAGTTGCTCATGATGGTCGTTAAACCTACAATCAAAAAATAAAAAAATTGCTTCACATCTGCAACACATCTTCCTTCCTCACGTGATCAGTGCGTGTCTTACCACAAACTCTCCGTAAGTAATGCATCTCTCCATCACACAAAGGACTCCTATGTATCTTCTGTAGTACCCAGGTTTCATTGCCATACATCAGAGTAGGAACAATTACACTTTCATACACAGCCTTTTCGGGACTCTTTTGACAATCCGTCATTCCTGTGAAAACCTTCTAAAGCAGCTATGACTTTTCAGTGAATTCACTCGGCTACTAATATCGCCTTCTTATTTGCTCTCTCTGTCAAACATGCTTCCTAGATAAAAAAAAAACTCATTCATCTGGTCAATCTCTGTGCCATTTAGACTTATCTTGCATTCAGTATTAACAGTTCCTCGCTCAAAAACCATAACTTCGGCTTTCCCCTTACCTATACTCAATTTATATTTCATACAAACTTCTCACATCCGTGAAAACATACTCTGCAACTCAGTTTTGCTCTCTCTCATAAAGTCGGTGTCGTCAGCATACAGCTACAGGGCTGTGACACCAAGACATATTACACTGACATTACCAAGACATAAACAAGTATTGTCAATTTTGTCATCACACAGACACGCATCTATAAAAATATTGAACAGCTATGGTGACATTACACAACCTTGTCTGACTCCAATTCCAATAGAAAATCATTTCGGTAAAACACTGTTCACACGTGCACATGCTCTACTGCCATCATACATGGCTTTCACACTGTTCAGCAAATTCCCAGTACTGCCATTTTACTCAGTACTTTACATAGACGTATTCTACAGGGTGATTCAGAATAACTGTTCAGTAATTTGAAAGGAAGTCAGGAACACAAAACCAAGGAATAATAACATGGGAATATGGGGTCGCAGATGCAAAACAGAGGCGCTACACGGTCATAAAAGGCAGAGATAGTTAACACAACGTTGGATGAGCAAAATGATTTAATTCTAAGGCTACAAAAAATAAGACATGATTTTAACAGACTTTTGGACAGCAATTAACATTTCACAGTACCTTTACAGGAAGTGTTCGAAGTTGCGGCCATGCGCAGTAACACACGCTTCACAGCGACGGCGCATCGACCGGCGGACGTGGGCAAACATGCCTGGTGTATCACTAAAAACTCCAGCTGCTGCTATGATTCGTGCTACCAGGCCCATGTCGGAATCAACAGGAGTATCATACACCATACCCTTCAAATAACCCCACAAAAAAGTCAATAGGGGACAGATCAAGTGAACGGGATGGCCATGGAACGGATCCACCGCGACTAATCCATCGCCCCGGAAATTTTGCGTCCAGATACTGGCGAACATTGCTGGAGAAATACGCAGGTGCTCCGTCGTGTTGAAACCACATGCGCTGTCGCACTTGGACAGGTACATCTCTCAGCAATTCCGGCAGGACCTCTTGCAGGAAGATGAGGTAATTGTGTCCATCAAGTCTCGATGGCAATACGTAGGGCCCGATCAGACAGTCGGCAACCATACCTGCCCATATCTTGACGCTGCAGCGACGTTGCACGGCATGCGGCCGTATGGCACTGGGATTTTCATGAGCCCACACGTGCACATTGTGCAAAGTACAGATGCCCTCCAGTGTGAAAGTCGCTTCATCAGAGAAGAGGACGTAGGACGCGAAGTTCGAATCCCCGGCAATCTGCTGTGAAAACCAACGTGCGAAATCCTCACGCTGCGGGTAAACACTGGCATTCAGAGACTGCACACGTTGTACATGGAATGGGTGTAAATTATCCTCGTGTGCGACGCGCCATACGGTGGATTGCGACACACGTAAGCAAGCAGAAATAGCCCGGGTGCTGGTCCCCTGATTGCGTGCGATTTCGTCCAAGACGGCTTCTTTCAAGTTCTTTGTCTGCGTCGTTCTGTCAGCTCCAGCACGCGCCTTCGCACATTGAAACTTCCCGTTTCACACAATCGGGTATGCAGCCGTCCGAACATCGTATGAGCCGGAATGTGTCTGTCGGGAAACCGTTCCTGATACAATTGCCTGGCAACGGGTCCACTGCAGTTCGCTGCGTCGTACATGAGATGCATATCCGCCATCTCGCTTTTCGTGTAGCGGTACATCTTTCTTCACAATCTTGCCGCAATTGACAACCTCCGCTGATTCCCCCTGCCCAAAGCACCGGCCGACACACAGCGCCCTCCTGTGACTCTGTTTTGATACACCAGTCATGTTTGCCTACGTCCGCCGGTCGACGTACCGTCGCTGTGAAGCGTGTGGTACTGCGCAAGGCTGCAACTTCGAACACTTCCTGTAAAGGTACTGTGAAATGTTAATTGCTGTCCAAAAGTCTGTTAAAATCATGTCTTAATTTTTGTAGTATTAGAATTAAATCATTTTGCTCATCCAAAGTTATGATAACTGTCTCTGTCTTTGTGACTGTGTAGCGCCTCTGTTTTGCATTTGCGACCCCATGTTCCTATGTTATTATTGCTTGGTTTTGTGTTCCTGACCTTTCTGCAAATTATTGAACGAACAGTTATTCTGAATCATCCTATATTTATTCGAACATACGCTTCCTCTAAATCTAAGAAGGCAACAAAAAATTTCTTACTAACAGACAGATACTTTTCGATCATCATACCAATGCAAAAAAAAATTGATTAGTGCAGCTCTTACCTGGCATAAAACCACTCTGTGCATCCCACACTTTCTTTGATGTAAGACCTCGTACCTTATCAATAATGACCTGTCCAAACACTTTCCCTGATACATTCAGCAAGTTGATACCACGATAGTTCTTGCATTCAGTCTCATCACTTTTTCCCTTGTATGAGGTGCACGAATAACTTATAAAGCGTTTTAAAACAACGCAACATGTAATTTGAGAGAAAACAACAATATCCTTACGAATCAAAATATGAGCCGTCATTATCTATCACCTTCCGCCATCGGGCGGGCAGCTGATGGATTCCAACCAGAAAGAATACTTCGTGGTGTGACGCGATGAAGTCATCAACCCATTTTTGCACTTCATCACATGTCCGGAACCGTACAAGAGACAAACCATGCTGTATCGATCAGAACAAATGATAGTCTGAAGGGGCTATTTCGGGACTATACGCCGGGTGCTCCAAAACTTCCCAGCCAAGCGTCAATAACGTTTCCTTGACCGATTTTGCGATGTCGGGCCTAGCGTTGTCATGCAGTAATTTCACGGGACGCAATCCTTTGCCTGTGAATGGACATTTCCGTCAGATTTCCTGGTTCAATCGCAGGAATTGTTGCTTGAAGCGATCACCAGCAACAGTTTGACCCTGTTACAATAGTTCATAATAGAGAACACCCTTCATATCCTACCAGATGCACAGAAGTACTTCCTGGGAGTGAATATTACGCTTCGGTGTCGAAGTAGTTGCTTCACCGGGGTCTAACTAGTGTTTTTTTGCGTTTGGGATTGTCGTACGATATTAAATTTTCATGACCCGTTACGATTTTCCAAAGGAAATATTTTCTGTGTTGTTTATTCAACAGGTTCAAACACTTCATGACACGCTCACCCTGGTTCCTCTGGCTCAGGTCATGTGGTACCCATTTTCCTTCCTTCGGAAGCTTCCGCATTGCGCGTAAACGATTGGAGATGGTTTGTTAAGTAATCCCCAATTGTTCAGCTAGTTCCTTTTGCGTTTGAGACGAATCGTCATCCAGCAATCCTTGCAGTTCTTCATGTGCAACCTTCTGCGGGGCGCAGCTACGTTCTAGACCTATAACATCAAAATCACCTGTTTTAAACCGTCTAAACCAAAACCCACACGTGCTTTTCGATACAATATTCTCTCTCAGAACAGAACAGATCGATACACATGCTTTTGCAGTACTTTTATCTTGATGAAATTCGTAATGAATGCAGTGTCGAATAAATGCAGTATCGCTTGCCATCTTTCACCTACCGATGTGCAAGTGCGTTTGACTGTTGGGCAAACTTTTGTGTGACATCGTATACTCCGGACCAGTTACGGTCACATGACAATAACGAGGGGGGATGTCGGATAGGGTATACGTCACAGAAAAAAACGCTTTAAAACTTATTTGTACACCTAATACATGGGAACAATGATAGCATCCCTCCTATCCTGAAGGATCATTCCTAACTCCCAGCAGAACTGACAAATTTCAGTTAACCAGTGAATCACAAGTCACCACCATATCTTAATAACTCAACAGTTTTGCCATGAACTCCCGAAGCCCTACCATTCTGAAGATATTTTAGAGCTTTACACACCTCTTCTCTTGAGATTTCACCTGTGCCTCCATCTCTCACTGTGACATCATTAGTTTCTGCCTCGGAATCACCTTTGCCTTCGTGATCTAATAACTCACCGAGGTATTCAGCCCCTATCTTTCACTTAGCTCACTGGGCTTCCATATCATTGCTCCGACCCTATTCTTCACACAACTTAGAATTTTATTTCCTTTATTTACGGTTTCCAACCATAGGTTGAAGAACGTGTGTGCTCCAGCTTTGTCCGTCTGTCTGTCTTTCCGCACGACAACTCGCGCAAAAGTGGTTGGATTTCGATGAAATTTTAGTATGTGGTAGCGGACAACTGGAGACGAACTCTATTGAAATGGGCGAAATGGGGTCAAAAGTCAGGACATAAGAGCGAAATCAATTCCATCGCCTTTATGCTTTAACAAAATTTCAGTATGTTGTTCCGGAGGTATACAGAATCAGTTCTGTTTAATATCATCGAAATTGGGTCAAAGGTCAGGTCACAGGAACGTGATTTATTCCACAGCTCATAACTTGAGTAATAACTTGAGTAAAAATGCTTCTATTGCGACAAAACTTTAGTATGTTTTTCCGGAGGTATACTGAATGAATCAGTAGTCAGGGTACGGAGGAGAGTTTCCCTGTGCGTGATTTCTGGTATGTTGGAAAGCGTATCATATCCAATCCATTGCATGATTTTACTAACTTGTTTTTCCTATGTCTTATGTACTTTTAGAATGTTTTCTACGAAGGCCATAACAAAAGTTCTGCACATGTTAATCTAAAACGGTAGCGGATGATGCAACCGGGAAAGTGATTGCGTCATGTCAAGTTGAGACTCTCTGCAACGCAGAGGTGTCAGAACGACGCGCTATCATTCGCTGTGTGGGCATGGGAGGGTTTGAAAATAAAAGCCTGCAGCTCCTCAAGTCGAGTCACGGCGTTAAACCAGGGCTCTTACGTGAAAATAGAAACTGCGGGGAAAAACTCCGACCCAGATCCCCACTGTCTTGCAAGAAATTTATGGGGTAGAAACTCTTGATTGAAGCACGATTTCTCGTTGGGTATGGCGCTTTAGGAAGGGCCGAAGCAGCATCGAAGATCATCACGGCTCAGGCCGACCTCAAACGGCGACAGACAAAACATCTGTCACCATTGTTGCAACGCTTCTCGAAGAGAATCGCCGTTTGACAGTAGAGGAGATTGCTCATCAGGAAAATTTGTCCACCATATCTGTTCACCGGATTTTGACCGACTTACTGGGACAAAGAAAAAATCGCCGCGAGCTGGGTGCCCCATCAACTCACCCCCGAGCAGAAGGCAGCCAGAGTGAGCATCGCACAGGATCACCTCCACAGATTCGAAAGAGAGGGCGACACTTTCCTGAACAGAATTGTCGCAATTGATGAGACGTGGATCCGTGAGTTTGAGCCGGAACTGACGTCACAATAAGCGGAATGGAGGCATCCAAGTCCCCCACGTCCCTCAAAGTGTCGTTGAAAACATTGCAAAATGAAGCAAATGGGGACTTTTGCGTGCGATACCCAGGGTGTTGTGGTCTCTGATCGAGAGCCGGTAGGGCAAAATGTCAACGTACAATATTATCGTGACTTTCTGAGGACAAAGTCGGGACCGAAAATTCGTCAAAATCGCCCCAATTTGTTGGAAGCGGGAGCGATCTTGTTGCATGACGACGCATCGTGTCATGGTGCAGCGTCGGTATGGGGACTTTTGTCGAAATATGTCTGAGAAACTTTATCCCACATACCATACAGCCCTGATCTCAGTCCACCCGACTTTGAACTTTTCCCAAATTAAAAAAATTGGCTCCGTGACATCCGCTACGAATAGCTGGACGAACTGTCATTGCACGTGACCCGAGTAATACGGCAGCCGAACAAAGATGGCGTACTACGGGACATCCAGGACCTACCTCACCGCTGGCAAGCTGTCATTAGCAGCGGCGGGTAGTACATTGAACGGCAATGAGGTAAGCCTTCTCCGTTACTTCACACTTTTCTCAAAAATGGACTATGTGTAGAACTTTTGTTAATTTTTTTTTTTGATTGAAGGTTTAACAACCACAGTGAGCAACTCAATGGGTTATAAGCAGTCGCCCGTCCCTAATTTAGGGTCACTGGTTCCAGGGAAGGGAGAGAGCCAGTGCCGTAAGACAAACACAACATCCATGCCTCACCGGGATTCGAACCCGGACCCATTTCGGACGAATGATCAGAGGCCATCGCTTAGACCACTGCGCTACCGGGGCGGCAACTTTTGTTAAGACCCCCGTATCTTTCTAAAAAGCCAATTCATGCTTTTCCACCGTTTTTCTTTCTATCTTTTGCCTTACTCTGGCTAACCAGCTTTGCTGCTTCACGATTCTTGCAGCGATATTCATCCTCTGATGCTGTACCTTGCAACATCCTGAAATATGGTTCCTTCTTTCTCTTTGCTGCTTCTTTAAGCTGTTTTTTGAGATTCTGAGGTTAGCTCCTCAAAGAAAAAGCAAGGTCATTTACCAAATCATTATTGTGATGGCGATAGACTTTGTTTATTATTATTGTATTATATACTGAGTGGCCACTTTATTATGACCACCTGACAGTTTTAAGCAAATGAGCTATGGCTGCACGCTGTTGCCGCCAGAGGGCGAGGCTAGTATAAAAGCTTATTGCTTGCGACAGAAGCAGAAGTGATTTTTGGGTGACGAGATGAATAAAAAATGCGATTTGACGGACTTTCAACGTGGGATGATTGTAGGAGCTCGGAGCCATGGAGCGAGTATCACCGATACCGCCGCATTCGTGAAATGTTCTAGAGCAGCTGTTGTTAAAGTGTTTAAAGACTGGACTGTCAGCCAAATAACTGGGTCTCTACTTGCAACGTGTGGTCGTGCGAAACGGAGAGTGTCAAGACTGGTAACAGATAGCAAATTACAGACCATCTTAATCAAGGATCCCCTCAAATGATATCTGCACGCACTGTTCGCCGTGCACTGCATCGGATGGGATATGGCAGCCGAAGTCCTGTTCGAACCCCTTTGCTGTCTGCAGTTAACCAGAGAAAACGTCTCCAGTTCGCACAGGAGCACAAGGATTAACCAGTCGATAATTGGAAACAAATTATGTGGCCCGATGAATCACGCTTTCAGTTGCACCATGCCGATGGCCGAGTGAGAATTTGTAGGAAACAGCACGAAAGCATGGACCCCAAATGCATTGGTACAACCCTTCAACGTTATAGTTTGGGGAATGTTTTTCTGGCATGCTTTGGGCTCTTTAATTCGGGTCTGACTGGCACATCATATATAAAACATCGTTGCGACCAAGTGCATCCAGTCATGTGGATGGTTTATCCCAATGGCGATGGCTACTTTCAACAAGATAATGCGTCCTGCTATAGTGCTCGTATTGTACAGGATTGGTTTCAGGAACATGCCGGTGAGTTAACTTTGCTTAGGTGGCCCCCACAATCTCCAGATCTCAACGCCATTGAGAATTTGTGGGATGAAGTTGAACGAGCTATCAGACAGTTGGATCCACAATCTTGCAATCTCACCCTCCTGGAAAGTGCTATTCATCAAGCATGGTCTCAGATGCCACAAACCACCTATCAACATCTCGTGGAGTCCATGCCACGAAGAATAGACGCAGTATTAAAGGCAAAAGATGGCCCAACGAAGTACTGAGGGGGTGGTCATAATAAAGTGGCCACTCAGTGTATAAAACGTTGATATTTACAGCGATCTTGGAACACAACCCGAACTTCAGTGGCACATCCATCACACGCGTCTCATACAAAACGTTTTCTGCTTCATAATTATTATCTTTTTCTTTTGCAGAAATTCCTGAATCTGGTCTTCCCACGATTAACTTGCCTCTCATCTTGACTTTTTTTATTACCACTGGGACTGAAATTTGTAGATTTTAGTAAAATGTCATAGAGTGTTGTTTGAAAACCTTTTAAACGAAAGTTATATTCTACTTAGTTTCTTTTCGGTTTTTTCATATGCTTCCAATATCAGATATTTGATGCCATGCATTTTACCGAAAGTAGCAAAGTAAATCCTAAGTGAAAAATTTCGATGTCATTAAAATGGGTAACGGTGTGTCATTGTTAAAACCATTGTGAAAATCTGATCGTGCCGCATGCTGTCTCATGAAGTGACGCAACAATAATTAATTTCTTTGTTACTCAACAATATACACTGACGGGAAAAAAATCCCAACACCACGAAAAAATAGTTGTAGAGGAATGAAATGGCGGCAATACATTTGTATAGGTAACATATTTAATCGATTAAGGTTTCAAGATCACAGCTTATTGTAAGCGCGAGAAGTGCCATTTTAAATGTGAAATGCTGGTACATTAATAACCGGTGTAACCGCCAGAATGTTGAATGCAAGCACGCAAGCGTTATCCTGTTGGAAAACACCCCCGGGAATGCTGTTCATGAATGGCAGCACAACAGCTTGAATCACCAGACTGACGTACAACTGTGCCGTCAGGGGGCGTGGGACAACCACGAGAGTGCTCCTGCTGTCATAGGAAATTGCTCCCCAGACCATAACTCCAGGTGTAGGTTCAGTGTGTCTCGGCCGCAGACAGGTTGGTTGCAGGCGCTCACCTGGCCTCTTTCTAACCAACACACGGCCATCACTGGCACCCAGGCAGAACCGGCTTTCATCAGAAAACACAACAGATCTCCACTCCGTCCTCCAATGAGCTCTAGCTTGACACCACTGACATCGCAAACGGCAGTGGTTTAGAGTAAGTGGAATGCACGCTACAGGGCGTCTGGCTCGGAGCTGTTCTTCAAGTAACCGATTTGTAACAGTTCGTTGTGTCACTGTGGTGGCAACTGCAGCTCGATTTGCTGTAGCAGACGCGGTACGATGCGCCACGGCCATACGCCGTACACGGCGATCTTTCCTCTCAGTAGTGACATGTGGCCGGCCGAAACCCGGTCTTCTTGAGGCAGTACCTTCCCTTGACCACCGCTGCCAACAATCATGCACAGTGGCTACATTCCTGCCAAGTCGTTCTGCAATATTGCGGAAAGAAAATCTACCTTCTCGTATCCCTATTACACGACCTCGTTCAAACTCCGTGAGATGTTGATAATGGCTTCTTCGTCTTCTTAAAGGCATTCTTGACTAACATCAACACCCTACGTCGAATCTCAACGATAACTAACGCTCACGAACGTTACAGCGCGTATTTACAGCAAACCTGCTTTGCATGTTCCGAGGGGCGCTACTAGCGCCACACGTATGCGCCGAGCGCGAAATTTGCATAGACGTAATCTTACAGATGTACTCTCACTGCCTACCAATTGTCGTTTATCTAACACAAACCTTTCTTGGTGTTGGAATTTTTTTCCGTCAGTGTACATCTATTATATTAAACTCACGCCGAATATCATCTCATTGCGTTTTACATAAATGCAACAATATCTCATTGCAATCTGCATAAATTAGATGAACTGGATGCGTAATGGGATGAAAGCCATTCCAAAAATGCATTTTGATGATATGTATACAATATCTTTTCCGACAGTAGTAAAATGGGGAAATTTGTAGCGAAATTTTGCTTCCTCACCATCGTAGGGAAATTTGGTTACCTGCAAATGACGAAAGCTTTAATATAATATACAGTCATTTGCAAAAGTTTAGGACCACCTGTCGGTATTAGGATATTTCTGCCGATTGCGGCAGCTACTGTCTGTATTACTCAACTTCCTGTCAGTGTCGCATCATCTTTTGATAGGGTTGGGGGAAGCGTGCAAGCGTCAGTTTTCTTCTGGTTTTCATGCCGAGAGGTTTTGTACGTATTTTCTGTATAGCAAAAAATGGGCAAGAAAGCGTTATTAAGTGTTACTCATAGGGCACAAAAAGTGACTTTATAACATGAAGGATACCCCGAACATGACATAACCAAAAAGGTGAATGCGAGAAAGGCTGCTATTCATAATACGATCATGAAATATCGAGATATAGGTGAAGTTAGCAACCGAAAGAGTAGTGGACGTCCAAGGGAAACAACTCCACGTGATGACAATACCACAAGGCGAAAGTTATTCGCTCTCCGAGGAGTTCGTGCAAGAAAATCAAGGCCTTTCTACATTCAAAAAAGTATGTTATTAGTATCAGCACTGTTTCCTGACGTCTTAGCAAAGATCCGATCAGATCACAAATAGAGGATTTCAGGAAGGGAGTGTCTGACACCAGGTCTTAAACAACCTTTACAAATAGGAAGCTAGGAGATTTAGGCTAGGGTGTCCGACAGGAAAGCGACACGGAAGCGAGGTAAAAAGGGGAGGAAGATGCTTATAAAAAGGGGAGGAAGATGCTTTATTACCTGGCGGCCAATATTTGGGATCCGACGGCTTAATGTGCCCTTTTGACGCACGGCGGATATTCAGTGGTTCGAGCGTTCGTACCTGCCTGGGATGGAACGTGAGGTTGTCCCCGTGACAATCACGAACGCTGACCACTAGGTCATCCAGATTTTGGATTAAAGTCTTATAAACCTGCGCATAAACCTTGACTAAACTCTGTCATGAAAAGAAGAGACTCCAGTTTGTGAAGTGTCATCAATCGTGGACTGCTGAAAATTGACCCAAGTTGTTTTTTTCCGATGAATCAACTGTGCGTCAATTTGTATCACGTGAAGCTCATGTTCGGCTACCAAGAGGCAAAAGGTTCGATGAAAATTGCACCATTAGCACCATAAGACATCCTCCTAGACAGATGGCATAGAGTGCTATGGTAAGATCCGGTACTGCTTCGCTATCCTGTTTGTTGACAGGCACTACCATGACTGGCTCTTTTTCTATGGAAATGTTACGTGAGAAGCTGTTAACTCATATGCAAGTGCACAGATGTACAATCTTTATGCATGATGTTGTTCCATGCCACAGATCAAAGACAGTAAGGGACTATCTGCAGAGAAAAAACATAACTGTGCTTCACTAGCCCGGCAATAATCCCGACCTTAATCCCATCAAAAATTTGTGGACCATTTTAAAAGACAAGGTAATAGACAAGTTAGTAAAATCATGCAATGCAATGATTATAATACGCTTTCCAACATTACAGAAATCATTACTCAAGTTATCACTCAAGTTATGACAATAATGTCTGTGGAATAAATCTCCGTCCTGTGCCCTGACCTTTGATCCCATTTCGATGATATTCAACAGAACCAGCTTGGTATACCTCCAAAATAACATGATAAAGTTTTGTCGCAATCGAAGCATTTTTACTTAAGTTATGATGCATAAGGGCTATGGAATAGATCCCGCTGCTGTGTCTTAACCTTTGCCCCTATTTCGCCCATTTTCAACAAGGTTTGTCGCTAAGTGGTCCCCTACCACATATTAAAATTTCATTGAACTCCAACCTTTTTTACGTTAGTTATGGCGCATAATAGCAGTGGAATGGATCCCTCTCCTATGAACTGACCTTTGACTCCATTTCGTTCACTTTAAATAGGGTTCCTTCCTAGGTGATCCCCTACCAGATACTATAATTTCATCGAAATCCAAGGGTTGTTACGCAAGTTATCGTGCTGACAGACATACGCACACAACGCGTGACGTAATGAGGCAGATGGGAATCGCGACCATCTGCTAGCAAGGTGTGACGTCATAAATCTTTAATAGGATCCCCAAACAACGCGTGACGTAATGAGATAGATGGCATGACAGCGCGCCAACATTCTCAAACTCGAGTTGTGACGTCATAAGATTTCTAAGCATTGGTAACATTAATGGAACAACGCCATCACTAAAAACATTATGATTCGGGGTGGTTATTTAACCCACTAAACGAATTCTTCTAGATTCGAGATCAAGCTAAATCGATTTCTAGTACCAGAAAACGGCAGGTTAACGACTTTCATCAAAATTCTTAGAGCCGCTTTCAAAATAAAATGTACATACATACATACAAGAATTGCTACTTTAAGGTGGACGTCAAGTAACTTTGCTTCCTATACTTCCAATGGAAAAACTTTTGTACACATTTTCTTCACAATTAATGCGTTCCCAAGGATGAAAATTTGAACATCGATTAAAATATCTTCATTTTATAACTTTGAATACTTAATATTTTCTAAAACATAACCATAATTATGCAATTCAACATTTGTTTGTCTACTAAAAAAAAAAAAAAATTGTAATTCGGGGTGGTTATGTTTGTCAACTGACGTCATGAAAATACAGGTAGCGCCATCTTTTTTCTGGACAATTAATGCGTTCACAAGGATGAAACTTTGAACATCGTTTAAAATAGCTTCATTTCATAACTTGGAATACTTAATATTTTCTAAACCATAACCGTAATTATGTAATCCAACATTTTTTTGTCCACTGACGTCATCAAAGTACAGGTCGCGCCATCTTTTCTCTGGTTTCAACACCACCAAAGGAAAAGTTACTGATTTTTAATATAATTATGGTTATGTTTTAGAAAATATTAAGTTTTCCAAGTTATAATATGAAGTTATTTTAATCGATGTTCAAATTCTTATCCTTGGGAACACATTAATTGTGAAAGAAATGTGTACAAAACATTTTCCATTGGAAGTATAGGAAGCAAAATTACTTGACGTCCACCTTAATAATATGGGATAAGGACAATGGAATGGATCGCAATCCTATGTCCTGACCTTTGACCACATTTCGTCCATTTTCAATAGGGTTCGTCCCCAGTGGTTTCCTACTACACACTGAAATTTCATCGAAATCGAACTATTTTTACGCACGTTATGAAGCATAAGGGCAATGGAATGCATCCCGAGTTTATTTCCTGACCTTTGATCCCACTTCACCCATTTTGAATAGGGTTCGTTCCGATGCGGTCTCCTACCACATAGTAAACTTTCATTGAAATCGAACCATATTTACGCAAGTTATGACACATAAGGGTAATGGAATGATCCCACTCCTACGTCGGGACCTTTGACCCCATTTGTCCCATTGTCAACAGGGTTCGTCCCTAGGTGGTCTCCTACCACATAGTAAACGTTCATTGAAATCGAACCATATTTACGCAAGTTATGACTCATAAGGGTAATGGAATGATCCCGGTCCTACGTCGTGACATTTGACCTCATTTGTCCCATTTTCAATGGGGTTCGTCCCCGGGTGGTCCCCTACCACATACTAAAATTTCATCGAAATCTACCCATTTTTACGCCAGTTATCGTGCGGACAGACAGACGGACAAAGCTGGAGCATATACGCTTCTTTAACCTACGGTTGGAAAGCGTAAAAAAACAGCAATCGAATTTGCAAGCATTGATTGACATGATAAAGTGCGTGCGGTGCGAAGACACTTCAGTCAGTACTGCAAATCCCTTATTGAGTATGTCAAATCGTATTCTGTCCGTTACAAAAGACAAAGGTGGCCACACAAAGTACAGATTTCCGTCTTTTTTACGCTTTCCAACCGTTGGTTGAAGAAGCGTATATTCTCCAGCTTTGTCCGTCTGTCCGTCCGTCCGTCTGTCTGTCCGCAAGATAACTCGCGTAAAAATGGTTCTATTTCCATAAAATTTTAGTATGTGGTAGGGGACCACCTAGGGACTAGCCCTATTGAAAATGGGTGAAGTGGAGGTCATAGGAGCAGGATCCATTCCATTGCCCTTATGTGTCATAGCTTGCGTAAATAAGGTTCGATTTCGATGAAATTTTAGTATGTCGTAGGGGACCACCTGAGAATGAACCCTATTGAAAAGAGGGTGAAGTGGAGTCAAAGGTCACGACATAGGAGCGGGATCCATTCCATTGCCCTTATGCGTCATAACGTGCGTAAAAATGGTTCGATTTCGATGAAATTTCAGTATGTGGTAGGAGACCACCTGGGGACGAACCCTATTGAAAATGGACGAAATGGATCAAAGGTCAGGACATAAGATCGGGATCCATTCCATCGCCCTTATCCCATACTATTAAAGGAGCAATTCTTGTATGTATGTAAATTTTATTTTGAAAACGGCTCTAAGAATTTTGATGAAAGTCGTTAACCTACCGTTTTCAGGTACTAAATATCGATTTAGCTTGATCTCGACTTTAGGAAAATTCGTTTAGTGAGTTAAATAACCAGCCCAAATTATCCCGTTTTTAGTGTCATGACGTCGTCCCATTAATGTTACCCATGCTTACAAATCTTATGACGTCACACTCTCGCGATTGAACTGTCGGCGCGCAATCACGCCATCTGTCTCATTACGTCACGCGTTGAGTGTGGATCCTATTAAAGTTTTATGACGTCATACTCTAGCGAGCAGATGGTCGCGATTCCCATCTGCCTCATTACGTCACGCGTTGTGTGTGTTTGTCCATCCGCACGATAACTTGTGTAAAAATTGTTCGATTTCGATGACAATTTAGTATGTGGTACCTCAGCACCTAGGAAGGAACCCTATTGAAAGTGAACGAAATGGGGTCAAAGGTCAGCACATAGGAGGAGGATCCATTCCACTGCTCTTATGCGTCATAACTAACGTAAAAAGGTTCGATTTCGATGAAAGTTTAGTATGTGGTAGGGGACCACCTGGCCACAAACCCTATTGAAAATGGGCGAAATGGGGTCAAAGGTCAAGACATAGGAGCGGAATCACTTCAATTGCCATTATGCGTCATAACGTACGTAGAAATGCTTCGATTTGGATGAAATGTTAGTATATTGTAGGGGCCTGCCTGGGGGCGAATCCTGTTAAAAATGGGCGAAATGGGGTCAAAGTTTAGGGCACAAGAGCGGGATCTCTTCCATAGCCCTTATGCATCATAACGTACGTAAAAATGCTTCGATTGCGACAAAACTTTATCATGTTATTTCGGAGTTATACGAAACCAGTTCTGTTGAATACCATTGGAATGAGACTAAAGGTCAGGGCACAGGACTGAAATTTATTCCACAGCCATTATCCTCATAACTTGAGTAAACATTTCTGGTATGTTGGAAAGCGTATCATAATCAATGCATTGCATGCTTTTACTAACTTGTTGTATCCTAAAGAATGTACGTATTCATCTGTGGTGTCATGTTTTACGCTTTCCAACCGTAGGTTGAAGAAGCTTATATGCTCCAGCTTCGTTCGTCTGTCTGTCCGCACGGTAAATCGCGTAAAAATGGTTCGATTTCGATAAAATTCTAGTATGTGGTAGGGGACCACCTGGGGACGAACCCTATTGAAAATAAACGAAATGGGTATCAAAGGACAGGACATAGGAGCAAAATTTATTCTACAGCCATTATCTTTAAAACTTGAGTAATGATTTCTGGTATGTTGGAAAGCGTATCATAATCAATGCATTGCATGATTTTACTAACTTGTTTCAGATATCTCTGACTAGTGTTTAGTTGTTTCTTTGAAAATCTTAATTTTCAATGAACTGACAGGTGGTCTTAAACTTTTGCAAATGACTGTATAGCACGATGGGTTGTAGCCTGAAGATATTCTAGACAAAAAGTTACCAATCCCCCTCACTCAAATACTCGGGATTCGGTTTCCATTATCTGTTATTTCTGGCAAGATTTTATTTGCACACCCGCAGATGTACTTTCGTATCGATACCACATTTCATTAGTGTCAGAGTCGTTTCTTACATTTGTTGAAATCTGAATTACGATAATAATAATAATAATAATAAATATTTTTTTTTTGAAAAACTAAACAGTCGAAATATTTATTATTGCCACCGCCATAATTTAGTAAATACTTACCTTTATGACTCAGATATCTTCTTTCCTTAATTTTACGATAATAACATTCAATAATCCACCCCCCTACGTACCGCTTCATGCCACGAATTAGTAAACCTTATTGTTTGCTGTTATGATTTAATTTCACTTAGTTTGTTCCGGACTGTGGCTGGATGTGGTCGTGAGTGATGCTAATAAATGCAGTGAGTTGTACGGAAATAAATGTATATTCTCAAATCACTCGTTTTATTTCATACCCACAAAGATCTTGATATGCCAAAAATGCATAGCATAAGAAAGGAAAAAATAAAGTGGATTGAGAAAATTACCAATGATGAAGTGTTGCAAAGAGTTGAGGAAGAAAGGAATATTCTAAAGATCATAAGAAAAAGAAAATATAACTGGATAGGACATGTGTTAAGAGGATACAGCTTATTGAAAAGAATCACAGAAGGGAAAATTGAAGGAAAACGACCAAGAGGAAGGAGACGACTAATGATGCTTGATGATATCACGGGCACAGGAAGCTATCAAGTATTGAAGGAGAAAACAAGAGACAGAGAAAACTAGAGGAAGAGAACTTGTTGAGTTACCGTTGGACCTGTTAAAAGACAGAACACTAATGACGATGAAATTATCTACAAAGGGTATCATGGTACTCTATCGATTGTTTGTTTTCTTGAGGTGTTGTTTTTTCTTTTTGAGAAGACCTTGGTGAATGAATTACTGTATTATGCTTTTCTGCGTATTTTAAATTTGAAATTTAATTAGTTTAGTAAAATCTAAAGCGTTTTTTGTGTGTAAATGGAAGTTTTCGGATGCAGATGTGAACTGAAGTTTAAATATTTTCTTCTATTCTTTTTTTGCAATATATCCTGATTGAGTCTATATTAATAATCCATGATTAGTTCCTGTAGCTACTTCATGCGATATAAAATAAGGAAAGAAAATTCTCTCAGTTAACACCTCATAATTTTGATTCCTTATCATAACCAAAGGACTTCAGAATATTATTATCTGTCCGACTAACAGCGTTTTGCTTCACATTATATTTCTCTAATACACATCTTCGTCACGCAAATTATCAAACAATCAGAACGAGTGTTGCCAAAAACTCTATTCTTTTTGATCTAATAAACTTCGAATCATTTGAAATCTTTATACTTATTAATCAATCTCGTATAATTTTTGTGGATTCCTGCTTGTCTTATTTTTTTTAACAATAAACGCAAAACTGTGATAAATTGAATTGCACCTTTCAACCCCGCGTTCGTCAATTGTTTTAAATGTGTTTCACAAATTGAGCAAAAAATAAAACTCCGTATCAAGAAAATAGGAGAATGGTTCAGTACATACGTTGATAGTGGTGATATTTTTTATCCGCTCCGGTTTCTGTGATGTGAAAAGAACACTTTGGCAACCAATTTTTTTCCCCAAGACTAATTTAGCAACATATCACAGAATCTGCTCCCTTAAGTGAAATGACTGGGTCATTAATTACTGCTGATGAAATATTTACCCATTAATTCCCAAGATATCAATCTCACTTCTTGCTCCCTGGCACACCGTATCCTAATTAACGCTTTCGTAATTAAATACAGCTCCTTACAAGCTATTTTTTTCCTACTTCTTCTTCTAAGTACTGAAACGGAAGCTATTGTAATGAACTACTGTTTTTAAGCGATCGCTTCAGAAAATTGCAGAATAAAGAACGTTATACACTATTCTGTATAAAAGTTTTTCACCTAGATATCTCAGCCATAGCTTTACTTAGTCATTTAGCAATAACAATCAGGGAAAATAAAATTCGCTTATTTAATGCTAAAAGAAGACATACTATCCCGACAACTGTTTATATGATGCAGTAATTTAGTTACATTATAAAAACAGCGCTTTGGGTATCAATTATTTCCTCAGAGGTTAATTAAGGGTTTGAAGAATGGGGAGTACTAATTTCGACAAAGGGGGGAAATTGATGGTTCTGAAATTTGATGCTACTGAAGATTGTTGCAGATATCTTACTCTGGGTGTAAAAGTGAATGAACATAAGAAGATGTTACATTGAAACACATAGAATACTTAGTACACACATAAATAAATCAAGCTGATTTTTCCATGTAACATTACCACAGAAATCGAAAATTTCACCATTTTGGGATGAGTATCGAATCCGCGTCTCCCAATTTGAGCTCGAGTAGCTTAACGGTTACACCACCCAGGACAACGAAGTCCACACAACTGAAGTACTAATCTGCAATGTCAGACATTTTGATTTCACTGCACTACTCGAAACAAACGTGTCTCATCATAATACATCGTGATTTATGTATGTATTAGTTATTCCATGTGTTTCAACTTGATATACAGGATTACAAGGAAAGTTCGTGATAAGGCCAATATCTCACGAACAATGGCAGTTAACGATTTACTCCTAGTGCAGTTGTATAGGAAACCTCCTATGGCGCACACAATAACACCATGAAGGATCCCATCGCCCCCTTTTTTTGGGGTGTTGAGGGAGCAATCGCGCCCCCTTCGCAGATAGGGTAAAAAAGTCAATTATAAATTTGTTCAGCGAAGCAAAAATAGTACATAAATGTTTTTTGTGTCCCATAACAAAAGATGGAAGAGAACTCTCCAAATGCGAAAGAAACAGAAAGCTACCTGAGTCGCTGTGTCCGAAGCATATTTGCATGGATTTTAAATGTACTTTCTGCTCCGTCGTCAGAATACAAACATGATATGCGTAGTCGGTATGCCAACACTTCGTGAACCAGTGACGGGAAGTCGAAAGCTTTGCCACGTAGGCAAGTCAATTAGATGTGCATAGAGTTTTCCTATTGGATGAGTGTTTCGCCACTTTATGCTATTTCTCCTTGTCTCAGTGCATTTTTTACTGTGTTGGACATCAAAGCCTGATATTGAATATGTCAAGGAACTGCGTTTTATTTCAGAACAAGAACTGTTGACAAGGTTTGTAGGAAAACTTTTCCATTGTGCTTTCATTTACTTAGAATTTACTAGTTTAGATAAGTTCTAAGTAATAAGTTCTTGTCTAAATACTCAGTCGTTGCTTCTGGATGTTGTGATTTTCTTGGGACCACATTCCCGGTCCCCTTCCATCTTTTGTTATGGGACAAAAACCTTTATGTACCATTTTTGCCTCGCTGAGAAAGTTTGTAACAGACTTTTTTGCCCTATTTGCAAAGGGCTTCCTTAATTACCCTTAAAAAAGGACTCTATACGAGTCTCGTATTGAGAGCAGATTTTTTCAATTGTTATTAAAATTGGTCAGTTTTTAATGGTCATTATTTTTATACGACGTGACCAATCACCATGATACCAACCCCATATCACTCGTCATGTCCTTCAATTTCTCTGTGGCAGGTGTCATCGCGATCGGCAGAAGATCTTTGGAGGAGATAGGTAACAAACGACCCCTTTTCAAAACCCGGAACCCCCGTTAAAGATGCAAGTTTTTGGACGATTATTCCTCAATACCACGGAATTTCTAAAATCGGAAGGCGTCAAAACCTGACCATGGACGATGTCCATTCGCATGGAAAAAATCACGGTGATCGGATGTGTCATCTCGTACCTATGCCCGAACAACTAATTGTCTTGAGTCTCGTTAACAGAGATCCGGCATGTGATTGGACATCGTTCATGGTCAGGTTTTGACGCCTTCCAATTTTGCAATAGCTTCGCTCAAAATT